>CM064520.1:42544627-42763235 GCA_032716605.1 Paralithodes platypus
CATGAACTGGTATATGGAAGAAACATGAACTGGTATATGGAAGAAACATGAACTGGTATATGGAAGAAACATGAACTGGTATATGGAAGAAACATGAACTGGTATATGGAAGAAACATGAACTGGTATATGGAAGAAACATGAACTGGTATATGGAAGAAACATGAACTGGTATATGGAAGAAACATGAACTGGTATATGGAAGAAACATGAACTGGTATATGGAAGAAACATGAACTGGTATATGGAAGAAACATGAATAACAGCGAATCAAGGAAATGGAAGAAACATGAATATATACGAATCAAGAAAAATGGAAGAAATATAAACAACAGCGAATCAAGGGACACGGGATAAATATAAAGAACAGCAAATCAAGATAAACAGAAGAAACGTAACTAACAGCGAATCAAGGAAAACAGAAGAAACAAACAACAGCAAATCAAGACAAACGAAAGAAACATAAATAACCGCGAATCAAGGAAAATGGAAATAAACATAAATATCTGCGAATCAAGAAAAATGGAAATATACATAAATATCCGCGTATCAAGGAAAACGCGAACTAGTAAACGGAAGAAGGCCGATTAAGGCCAGTTTGTAGGATGCCTGCACTGCCTTTGAATAATGGGCAGTAATTTCCGACGGGAGATACGTTGCCTCTGAATATTGCAAGACGAGGAATGTACTAGCGTAATGATAATGTAAAATAGTGTAATGCAAAAGAGAGGGGTAATAGCTAGATAAAACACATTAACCACTTCTGGACCGGCGATATTTTTTGTTTTTATTATTATTATTATTCTAGCTAAATTTAGCCGATTTTGTGCAGTTTTTAGGACAGATCTGTGGTAGTAAAAATGGTGAAGTGATGTAGTTCGAAGCCTGTTAATTGCTGGAGGACCTTTATAAACTTAATAAAATCGTCTAATAGTAGCCAAAGTAAAGTGGCAAGTAAGGCACTGGTACTGAAAGGGTTGAGACATCTCAAAATTAGCATAAATATCTACCGTGTGAGTGTGAGAGACAAAGAGAGAATTAGGCATACAATGAGGAATAACTGCAAACAGCTTCCTAGGAATCAATGTATGCTGTTGCTTGTTTTTCTTTAAGAGTGAACTATGATAGTAAAGAGAGAGAGAGAGAGAAGTTGCAATACGAGTAATAAGGTAGCATAATGAATGGGTATATGCAACCTGAATAATTTTATGAGATAATTATGTACAATTCGTTATGTGAAAAATATGAATTACTTATTTATATACAAAAAATACTTGTAAATTAGGCTAAACAATTATATTAGCAAATTAGAAGACACTGCGATTCGTGCATCTATGAGTGATTATATATGTTAGGATAGAGTCAGGAGAGTGGTTAATCCTATCATTCCTTCCTTTAACCCTTTCGATATACGATGAGGCATTTCTTTTGTTAATTTTGGCTATTATTATTATTTTTGTTTTCCATGTGCATCAAGGAGACAACACGGAAAGAGGCCTGTAACAAGTGTCCCCTCCAAGGTTGAAAGAGTGATAGAGAGCCAAAATCAAGGTGCGTTACAGGTATTTTAGGTGAATTACAAAAAGGTGTGGTGTGCTTGTTAAGTGTAGTGAAATGAATAGGAAGAGGTGTTTGAGAGAGTTAGCCAAATTAACACTATAACCTCAAAAGTTTCCTCTTAAACTGAATATATTCATATGCTGATAGTCACAATAAAAGGAAGCAAAACTTTATTGTATACTCAAAGGTTATTGAATAGTAAAAGAGTATAACGGGAATGTGAGTGGTGGGAGTGGATAGTTATTAAAGGGAAATTAACACTTCCAGTAATTCATAATGCAATTTTCTTTGTATTCTGGCATGATTTGTTGATTTTCTTCAGCTTAGGAAGAAGGAGAGACTCATACAAAATTACCAAAGAATAAAATGCAAGAAAAAGATGTCCACATTTGATTGACAAGGAATATACAGAATATAATAATATAGTAATATTGAAGTTAAAAGGAAAAATGCATATTTACGAAAAACACCACAACAATTAGTGGTGACTACTGTACATGCCATAGTTAACGAACCTGTGAAGCAAAGGAGATGTTACAGGATAGAAAAGTATAATATCATGAAGAAAGGATGATGCTAAGATCACGTACAGGGTAGAAAAAGAAAAACGGTACACACTGGTGAAGAATATATGGCCTGAGAAAGTGGTATTTACATGTAGTTGACAGGGAAGAGCTCCTGTTCGGAACGTGTTGTTGGAAAGATAATTATAAATTGCGAAGACTAGAAAAAGAAGGGTATGTTCGTCAAGGAGAAAAACACAAACTGGCAAAGAACAGAGACGCAGGGAGAGGCGTCGACAATTGGCTGACAAGGGAAAGTTGCTTGAGAGTTGAGGGTGAGCCTGGAAAGAAAATTGGAAAATGGCGAAGCACTTGACACAAGGGAGGAGCGTTTACATGACGCTGTAAAGGATAATATGAAGCTAGTGATGAGTAATTAGATAGAAAATTATGTTATGGCACAAAAACAGACGACTTTAATGCCCAGCGCACGTTAAGGCATAAGCAACGCAGCACAGAGCAGGGGGTAAATCTGTAAGGTATCTGTAAGTAGTTATTTCAAAATAGATGTAGACCTGCGCTGCTATGCATCCCAATGAACGCACTATAAATCAAATTCATTATCTGCAGATTTCTGCTCTGTTTTTCTGCTGTGTCGCCTGTGTTTCCTGCAACTCAATGTGCGCCTAGCCTTATTAAGATACATTGGAATGCAGGCATGACAGGCAACAGAGCACAGAGCAATACAGAAATCCAGAAATAGTTATATCAAATTAGTCAATGACCTGCACTGCCCTGGGTTTCAATGTGTGAACTCTAATTCAAAATAACTACCGGTATCTGAAGATTTCTGCCCTATTTTGTGATATTTTGCCTGTGTTGCCTGCATCTGAATGTGCGCTGGGCCTAAAGCATGCGTCACACCATGCCGATTTGAGCCACGACTAACCACGACCTTTAGTCGTGGTCAGGAGTGACGACCTTCAGCGGAGAGCTTAATGATTTGGGGGGGTGAGTTTTGGACGGGGACGCAGTATGGATGGCCACGCCGCCTGACGGGGTATAGCGGCGCCCATGCAGGACTGAAGGTGAGACCTAGGTCGCCGCTGGAGTGCCGATCTGCGGCATAGCGTGTTGACAACGACCCGACGAACGGCGTCGACAGGAGGTAGGGCGGCGTCAATATGCATTACTGTGCCGATGAACGGCGACCCCTTCAGTATGGACGCTGATTATTAACTGATTATTTCAGTTAATTCTGTTATTTTATTATTATTATTAATTTAATTATGTATTGAATGTTGATATTTTTCATTTTTTCTGTAATTAATATACCTAATCTTATATTTTGATGGTCATTGATAATATAATTATTATTTAATTATTTAACCCGCTGAGTGCCAGGGACGTATATACAGTATACGTCCTAGGGTGTTGTCACGCCCAGTGCCAGGGACGTATATATGTACCTTACCCTTTTGGCTACCCACCACAAAAATCCCAAATCCTCCTCCCACCCACTCGCTGACTGTCGGTCCCGTCAGAAGGAAAAAAAAGGAAATTCTGTGGCGGCGAAACGACTGCACCAATCGGTTCCATATTTGTGTGACAAGTCCCTTACCCTTCTGCCTTCCCCCCACCACACCCCCAACCGCCTCCCACCACCCACTTCCAGCGTATCCGTACGAAGATAAGGAAAAAAAGGAAAATCCGTGGTGGCGAAACTACCTCACCAATCGGCTTCATATTTGTAACGTGAGTCAATTACGCTTCTACCTTCCCCCCACCATCCCCCAAACCACCCTCCCACCACCCTCCTACCCATACATTCCGATACCATAAAAGTCTCTGTAGTCTATAGTGTCTTTTCAGCTACTTTCGGGACCATCGGGGACCTGATTTCTGGCGAAAATGGACAAGGGGAGTGTTTTTTTTTACCATTATCCTTCCTTTCTCTCCCAACTTGATAGATTTAGCCCAAAAAAAAAAAATCTGGCACTGGCAGAAGCACACCATCAAAATTGGCTGGCACTCAGCGGGTTAATTATGTCGTTTATTTATATATTGACCGTTAGGGCATCGTTGGGTCGCCGCAAGCCGCCGCTGATCCCCGCAGGTTGTTATGGTGACGCCGCCTGACGCAGACCTCATTTCTGGTGCCGTGTGCCGCCGTGTGACGCCGCACTGACGCCTACCTTTTCCTGTCAAGCGCCGTCAAGCGCCGTCAAGCGCCGTGACACGCCATCAGCCTCCCGTCCCCTTCACGTCCCCATTTTATTACCTCACTCCACGCCGACTTGATTTTGAAAGTTCTGCATGTTGAACTTTTGAGGGGGTATGTGATGACCCATCCCGACCTCTTTGTTATGTTGGCGACGGCCCATGATGTGCGGCGACGTAGACCAAGACTGTCCACGACCCTTAGGTCGCGGACAGTCTTGGCCTCAAATCGGCTAGGTGTGACGCATGCTAAGGTCTGGCACATATTTAGACACAGCCAACACAGCACAGAACAGGGCTAAAATCTTAAAGTAAATAAAAATTAGACATAGGCTTGCTCTGCCGTACACCCCAATGTGTGCACACTAATTCAAAATAATTATATTCCAATTTTTGCCCTACACTGTACTGTGTTTCCAGTGTCTCAAATGTGCACTGGGCTACAGGAAAGAACATAAAAATGGCGAAAATGGGATACGAATAAGTAATATTTTAATTTATATTGGCACAGAAAATGTGATGATAGGGACATGTAACTGAAGAAGAAATGACAAACGTGCAAAGAATGAGATAAAAAGATAGTGATATTCACATGCAGTGCACGAGATAAAGGAGAAACTATTGGAGTTTGTGTCTGGAAAGAAAAGTGCAAAATGGTCCAGAATATGATAGGGAACAGTGGTGTTTACATAGCCTGGCAGAGAAAGCTAGGGAGGTGTGTGACTCCAAGGAAAGCTGCGGAATGATGAAGAAAAGAAACATAAGACTATGGGGTCTACAATTGGTTGACAAGGAAATTGTGCTTGGAACTGAGCTTGAAAAAAAAATAAACAAATAGCACAGAACTGGACACGAGAGGAAGCTTACAGTAGTTAGAAAGGAAAATATTAAGTTAGGGACGTCCGGCATGAAAGAAAATGCAAATTTTACAATAATCAAATATATTTAAAGAGCATATGGGGAAACGGAATAGACCAAAATGGCGAAGAATAGGATACAATGGAGTGATGTATGCAGTTAGATGACAATGAAAATGTGATGATGTGTGGCTGGAATAGAAGAAAAAAAACAAGTTGTCAAATAATGAGACGAGAGAGAGAGAGAGAGAGAGAGAGATGCATGTGGTGGAAGAGAAAAATGCGAAACTATTGGAGTGTGTGGCTGGCAGGAGAGGAACAAAATGGTGCCCAGAATATGACAGAAGACAGCGGTGTTTACAAGTGGCTGGATAAGACCATGTGAAGGAAGGGTCGAGGTGGTGCTGGAAACAAAAGGGTCAGTTCAGGACTTTCTCAGCGTTGTTACTCAGGATTTTCACCCCAACTTGTCGGAAAGCATTTACTGTATATTCCTATAAAACACAAAAATCCTGTGGGAGAAAATGTCAAAATTTCAACATATTTTATTATATTATGTCTACCTTTAGTCTACCTGCTGCTCATCATTTATATTAACGACCTTGATGTAGGAATAACTAGCAAAATCAGTAAATTTGCAGATGATAGTAAAACAGGAAGAGTGATTAATTATGATAATGATATTCAGGCTCTCCAAAGAAATGTAGATACACTACACGAATGGGCAGTAAATTGACAGATGAAGTTCAATGTAGATAAATGCAGTGTAGCAAAATTTGGGAAATCGATAGAAACTGAAGGATATTAATTACATAATGGGGATACAAGTAACTCAAATAATGAAAAAGATTTGGGAGTCATCATCTGTAATCTGAAACCTAGAAATCAATGCATCAGTGTTCGAAATAAGGCAAATAGAGTTCTCGGATTTATATTTAGAAGTATGAGTAACAGAACAGCATCTTGAAACTTTATCTAGCACTAATGAGGTCACATATAGATTATGCTGTTAAATTTGTGTGTCCTTATTACAGAATGGACATAAATTCCTTGGAGAGAGTACAACGAAGAATAACAAATAATATCCATAATATTAGAGATCTGCCATATGAATGAAGGTTGAAGAAATTATTTTGGCTTACATTCGTTGGAGAGACGCAGCATTAGAGGGTATATGATGAGAGGTGTTCAAGGGGGTAAGTGGGATTAATAAAGAGAACATGAAAAATGTATTGAAGCTCAATTATAGCGAGAGAACTCGAACAAATGGTTTCAAATTGGATACATTTCGTTTCAGAAAAGATATAGGCAAATACTGGTTTGGTAACACAGTTGTAAGTATGTAGAATAGTCTACCTAACGCTTTAGTAGGATCAATTACGATAGTGAGCTGCAAGATCAAATTTGATAGGCATATATGGACGAGATGTGTTAGGTGTGAGAGGAATCTGCCTTGCATGGGACAATCAGCTTTCTGAAGACTCCCACTTTCTTATGTTCTAATGTTCTTATGACCCCAAACCTATAATAGCATCTCCTATACCTTGTTTAAATTTTCTACGCATATAGCAATAATTAGATTTGGTGCTTGGTTAATTCAGAGGATAAAACAAACTCAAATTTACCAGACCGGTATGTATAAATCTTCAGTAAATGTTGCTGTGTAGCTTATCCATTTATGAGTGTATGATGAAAGCTAGAACTGAAAATGGGACAGAGTAGGATACAAGAGAGCGGTGTTTTAAGTGGTTAGAAAGAAAATGTGAAAGCAGGGAAGTGTATCTCGACAGGGAAGAACAAAATGGGACAGACAAGGATAGAAATATATGGTGTTTAAACTGTAAATATTGACAGTAGGAAAGAATTACATTGAAGAAAAGAAGAAAAATGGGGCAGAAGTAAGCTTTGTGTTTAGGATGAACATAGGAAAGAAGGAAAGCATTAAAGTAAAGACAGGGACAAAGTGGAACAGAATAGAACACGAAAGAGCAGTGTTTACAAGTGGCAGAAAAGGAAAATTCCAAGATGAAGGCCTGAGGGGAGGGAGGGAGGAGAACAGGAGCAAAGAGTTTTGGTGAGGCAGGAATTTTAAGCGAGGCATGGAATTTGAGGTGAGAGGTGAGGGGAGAGTTGACCCCGGTTTCAGAGCATATCGCTACCCCACCACTTCGCTAAAATATATATAAGTTAATAAATACTGTAGACACAAAAAAAAAACAAAAAAAAAATCTATAAGCCAGTATCACACAAGCGCGTATAAGTCCACTGTAATCTGCAGTTTTGGTTTAGCATGTTATGAGTCAAACATTTATATAACTTTTGTCACCTGTATAAACCTATCTTCTATCTAGCTCCCGATTACAATGAAAATTATCCCTGAAACGTTGCCAGCAAATGTTTGACCATCGTATCAAACATTGATGATAATACTGTAGTTCTCGTGTGATACCCCTTTTGGAGAACCTATTTTACAGAATGTAACTTACCCCATTTTTAAGTTAGGTTTGTATAGGTAAGGTTATGTTGTTACTCTTATAGTACTTATGACCATGAAAAACATAGATATAATTAACAAGAACGATAATCAAATATAGTTCCGATATAATTATGGCCATCTTAACGGTCCCTTTCTCATCTCGTTACTGTATATAAACATAGATGGACATTAGACAATCTACTATACTAGATGACTACTGTACGCCTGATCAATGTTGGGTTAGCATTTATTGAGGATCAGGATAGCGCAAGAATGAGGTTGCGAAATGGTGAAATGGTGTGGTGGCGAAATGGTGAAGTGGCGAAATGTCTAGCCTGAGTTGACCCGACCCCTTCCCTGGTGACCGATTTACAGGGCCAAAAGATGTGAGACATGGTGGTTAGAGAGAGAGATAGAGAGAGAGAGAGAGCAAATAAAGTCAGACAAATAAATAGAGAGAGACAGGGAGTGCAAATACAAAATGACAGGAAAAATGAAAGACAGAAAATCTAGACAGATAGATTAATACACTGAATAATGGACAGACTGATAAGAGACAACCAGACAAATTAACGGGGACAGATAGACGGACAGGTAGGGGGCAGGCAGAACATATAAATACACCACAATTGTAAAATCTACTGGAGGAAGCCACAATTTTCCACCAACTCTAAGTACCACATAGATTAGTATAGCATCGATATATGGCACTCCTTTTTTCCGCAACACTTAAGACTGGAATCCTCTCGCTTTTCATATTGTTAATAATAATCTTGATACCGTTAACACTTTCTGTACTGGTGTCGTCCTTTTAACTTTAATCTGGCCACTATTAGACGTTATTATTCAGTTTAAAAAGGGCCTCCAGCAATTAACAAGCTTTGAACTATCTCGCTTATCCATTTTTGCTACAACAGATCTCTCTTAAAATTGCACAAAATCGTCAAAATATAGCAAGAAAATACTTAATAAGACGTCGCCGGAACAGAAGGGGTTAAAACAAGATCACCAAATATTATCTTTCTAATCACAACAATTCACCTTATCATTTCCCCAACTTGTAATCCCCTGAGAGCTGCCCTCTGCGGATCCCCATGGTAAACGTATAAAGTTACGATACACGGAATTTTATGTTTCAAGATCTAACCTTACTTAATATGATGCTTAATACTCCAGGCACCCTGAAAAGCAAGCACTATCAAATCTTAACTGGTATACTCTCAAACTATAATTATACTGTACAATGCATTTGACGTAATTAAAAACACAAAGATTAAAACGTGAATTTACACATACCGACGCAGGCTTCTCGTCTCCTCCTCAAGTCACCTCTCTTCCCAAATACAGGACAATAAACCACGAGTACGCTCGATAAACACGGCATATATGAAAAGATCAATTCTTTGAGTTAAAATGGAGATCACTAATGGGTATACAGTAGGGTGCATACTAATAGTCAGCTTGTAGGCTACAGTATCTAAATAATCCAGTATCTAAGTAATCAGTATATCTAAATAATCCCTAACTGCTCCAGTACGCTTATGACGCTATACTCAAAACAGTTAAGACGGAATACTCAAAAGCTGAGGGCAGCCATTTTGTGAACAGTTAGAATGTCCTGACTTAAGCCTGGTTCACACATAGACGAGTCGGTGCCCGAGTCCAACACGAGTGACACTCGTCGATTATCGGCGTTACTGGAGGCCGATTACTACACAAGTAGTAACTGATCCCGATTCAACACGAGTGTTACAAGAGTCAACACGTGTTCAGACAAGAGTCCATACGAGTAATGGAGTCAACACGAGTGTAACACGAAACACGAACCCAACACGAGTGTCATAAATTTGAAAAATAACGGTCAAATTCCAGGGTACGAAAACAAAGAGTCGGTACGAGTCAACATGAGTAAACAAGAGTGTTACAAGAGTCAACAAGAGTGTAACAAGAGTCAACAAGAGTGGAACAAGAGTCACAATGAGTGCTCCCAAGAGTGGCCCCATTGTGCAGGTGCCTGATTCACCCAAGAGTGTAACAAGAGTCAACACGAGTCACAAAGAGTTATGCAGAGTTCAATAAGAGTCATAAAGAGTCAACAAGAGTCAACACGAGTCACAAAGAGTCAACAAGAGTCAACACGAGTCTACACGTATGTCCTTCGACTCGTGACGGGGACAAGAAATTTCATGCATGTATGAAAATTTGGGCCACGTGGCGAGTACCCAGGACACACCCCGATACACGGAGAGTATACACGAGTGTAACACGAGTCTACACGAGTGTTGCAGAGTATTGACGAGTCATTGCCGAATAGCAAAATTTCATCACTCGTGTTGGACTCGGGCACCGACTCGTTTATGTGTGAACCAGGCTTTAGGGTTGGTCGGGGGCTACTCTAACTCGACTTAGGACACCCAACAGTGGACAAAAATGATAGTTGGAGCCGTTATTTAAGGTGTACCTCCAAACATTGGCCGAGCCTCGGCGCGGATTAAATATGGCCGGCCTCAAAGCGACTCTAGCCTATTTTAATCATCATTTTTGGAGGCTATGGAAATAACTGGTGTAATTAATGGCTACAGTGTAACATTTTGTAATGGAACTAGTGGTCTTATACCGTTTTGGTCACTTTTTAAGGCTTGGAAGAATGTATCTCAACATAGCCAAATAAAAGGATGCTCTCTAAGCCTCAGTGATTTTACTTGATTAACCCTTTCAATAATGGAATTACTTGTGAAATATGTACTGAATATACTGAATTTGGGGGTTCATGACCTTTATGAAGTAACATGGGCTATTGGTAACTTCACACACTGGGGTGTTGGCCTTTTGGGTGGTGGATATTGAGTTTGTCATAGGTCAAATTAGGCCTAGATATATTTCTATTTTACAATCTTTACTTACCTTTTACGATTCTAATAATGGAGTTAGTTGTTTTATTATGCAATTGCATGCATATTTATCCATTTTCCAAGAATATTAAAATACAACCCTACTAGTGGGGAGGACTATAGCCTAGGCTAGCCTGTGAAAATCGGTTAATATGGTATTAAAAAAAGGACTTATAAATAATATATAATTAATTGGTGTCTAGGCCTAGAGAAACTTTGATACATTTAACTTTGATTTATGGAGAGATTAGTTAGTGAGGGGGCTTTGCCCCCTCACCCCCCATGACTTAATGTCATCCTCATATATATTACCAGCAGGGGCAAATAACAGCTGTCAAATCAGACGCGAATGTAACTGCGTGTGCGACTAGCCTATGTAAACAAAGCGGGCGATACACCCGCTAACACAACTTTTACCAAAAAAACTAACCTAGGCTAACTTACTTTAAACTACCCTAGATAAGGATGGAGGAATGTGTCAGTATTGCCTGCCTGGTTTAGACTACTCGCATGCTCGAGATCACGTCCCCGTCTATTTTGACTGCCGTGGAATACAATAATAGGTAAAGGGGGCTCACCCCCCCCCCCATGACTTATTATTATCATAATATTGCCAGCAGAGGGCAAAATACTCCTTCCCCTACCCAAACCTAGTGACAAACTATAAATGGGAATTCTGGGAAAATAGCCTATCCCAACTTAATCTGGACTAGGCCTAGCCTAATACGCTGCAAACTACTGTACACAAATTGAGTTCATGGGAAAATATAACCTAGCAGAATCTAATAACCTATAGCCTAGACCTACTATAAACAATTTAAATGGTCCTTATGGAAAAAACAAATAAAGATCATGAGAATTTTACCTAGCCTAACCACAACCCTACAACATTCACTTCCTCAATCAGTAGACAGCCCTTGTTCCCTCAAAGGGTAGGGAGAATCGGCAAGAGACACAACAAAGGAAAAAGAGGTGACAGGGGATGAACATAGGCTACAGTAACAGTTTGCCTGCAAAAAGCAAGCACACAAGCAATCCTACGAATGGATCAGCAAGCCTTCACTTAGCCTAGTTTCACTTCCTCAACATCTCTCAAAAACTTTTTTAGGGGTTAAACATAGGATATTGCACGATCTATTATATACATTCTGACATACGGAGCCCTGTATGTTAATTTAAGCGTTAGAATTAGAGTTGAAGGAGACAAACTACCCAAACGGTGAAGCAGACTAGCGAGCGAGTGGGCAAACCAGCTCGCCCCATACCAGCAAACTAGCCTTCACACCTGCGTGCGTCATAGGGGACCCTGCAAACTACCTCGATGACCGATGCTATGACGTATGATCGACGCCAGGAGCTGTGAGTGGACCAGGCACCTGTTATGCGACTCGAGGAGCTATGATTGGAGCAGGCATCACCCCCCGCCTCTTGATTCGTTCCTACACTATCATTGTTTGGTATATAAGACCCGAGTTGTGGGCATTCAAATCAGTCTCATTTGGAGTTGGGGAAGGTGAACTTGCAGCTGGAGGAAGACGGGGTGAAGTATTATAATGGGATTGTGACTGTCAGTCAGATTATATAAATGTGTGTTAAGTGTGTTCGGTGTAAACACTTACGTTATGTTGGTTAGTGAGATATGTGATTGGGAATTAACGTTAACGCTACTATTATGTGCTTAACTATTTGATTGGGAATTAACGTTAACGCTACTATTATGTGCTTAACTATTTGATTGGGAATTAACGTGAACGCTACTATTATGTGTTTAACTATTTGATTGGGAATTAACGTTAATGCTATTATTATGTACTTAACTATTTTAGTTGACTAACTTGTGGACTAAAGCAACTCTTTAAGTAATTGGGTTATGATGAAAGTAATACTATTGTTTTATATTAATACTTACGAGTTCTTTCATTTTCTTTGAATTAAGCTTACATTGCTTAACGGTGCTTAGTACGATGATGCTATTGTCTCGTATTAGTAATATCGCCTTAGACTAACATGGCTGTGTTAATATTACTTCTAGTGATTTCCTAAGCTGAAGAAAATTCTTTTGCTTCAAAATATTATATTTTGCTTTTCATATTATTTGAGTGAGACCTGAATCGAATCTATGAAGCGATCCTGTAACTTTATTTACTCATAATCAAACTTCAATGTTACGTGGTTAAGAAATACATTTAACTAATTATTAAATATATATCTAACTTTTTATGTGACTTTGATATAAATCCTGATGATAATAATAATAATATAATACGTAAGACAAGAACCAAGAATAATTACATTAAATATAAATAAAAGGACATATCATAAAACTATCTATTCATTACAAAAAGGGTAAGAGACAGAAATATTCTTACTTTAATATTTATCTTTCAAGACTTTTTATAAAATTAATAGTCCTTCTTTAGCTATAACTTATTCGGTTCATAACCATAGCCTACTAAGCTTCGGTTAAATAATAATTCTTTATAAATACTACATGACTTTAATTAGTTTCAGTATTTTTCATAATTAAAGAGTATCAGTCAATAAAGGATACTAAGTCCTAAGATCCAAAAGGAAAGGAAGCAACAACAGGAATTTATTTTATTAGATTTTACTTTTGTTTTGCCTTCAGCTGACTGATACCTTAATATATATCTCTGTGCTATCTAGATTCATCAAGTTAACCACTTGAGGATCAAGATACGTAACAGAAGAGTGGCGACCTTGCCAGGATCCGTTTCATACAGTTTCACTCAATTTCATTACCGTTTCACTACTTAAAAATCAAATATTAATCATGCCTCAACTAATTAATGAAGAAGATGCTCGAGTTTTCATAGAATCAGAACCCACAGCCCCTGATATTGACTGTCTGTCAAAATCCGAACTGAAAGTGCTTGCCTCACATCTCCAATTAACTGTCTCAAACATGTCTAAAGTAGAGGTGGCTCAGACCATAAAAACCCACCTGTTCCCTGTAGAAGGCAAGGAGGGTGACGGAGCAGTTGGTGGGATCCCGAGTAAACCTAGCCAACTTGATGAACAATTGCCACCTGGTTTGACCGGTGATCAAATATTAGAACTAGCCAGAATAAAAGCAAACACCGACATAGAACTAGCCAGAATAAATACCGAAGAAGCCAGCATAAAAGCCAGAGCAACGACCGAACAATGTGAATATCAATATCGTACGGCTCAACTAAATGTCAATACAAATGCTCCCTTAATTGCTCCCCCTCTGGGATTGACTATGACTAGTGTCATTCCACCTTTCACTGAGGATAATGTGCAGGATTTCTTTGTTTTGTTTGAGGAAGTTGCTGGAGGTATGAAGTGGACAAGAGATCAATGGCCTTTTATGTTACAAACCGTTTTGACAGGGCAGGCTCGAGCCACGTATTTGTCAGAAGTAGCAGAAGTTAGGCAGGATTATGACAATCTCAAAGAAGCTATCCTAAAAACCTATCAATTGCAGCCTGAGGCTTACAGGCAATCTTTCCGTAAAAACCAGAAGAAAGTAGAAGAAACCCATAAGGTATTTGCCAGGACCATGACTAAAACTTTCAATCATTGGGTCAAGAGTAAGAAAGTCACAAGCTACAACGATCTGAAGGAGTTGGTCCTGTTAGAAAATTTCCTATGGAAAATTGATTCTTCTGTATCCTATCATTTAAAGGGGAAAAAGGTAGATTGTCTTGCCGACGCTGCTGACATGGCTGACACATACGTGCTCAACAACAAATTTCGTGGAAAGAAGCCCTACGATAATTCTAGTTCTAATTTTAAGTATCCCAATCACAAATCTGACAGACCCAGTCACAAGCCTATAACGTCTTCCCCAGCTAGCCAAAATAGAATTGTTCCCCCAACTAAAAATGCGACTCAGGGCAATGGTAACAGAGGTGGGCCCCAAACTAATAGTAATGCTCAAAGAGGGAACGTTCCCGTATCCCCTAAAGTATGTACTTTTTGTGGCATGAGAGGCCACCTAGCTTATCAGTGCTGGGCCAAGGAAAAAACCGAGAGATCGGGGCAGACAGTTGCCGCCATATCTCAAATTCCATGTGTGCCTTTAATGCAGGGCTCCCGACAGAAGGAGTACCTAGCACCAAAAGTTCCTTTAATGCAGGACTCCCGACAGAAGGAGTACCTAGCACCAAAAGTTCCTTTAATGCAGGACTCCCGACAGGAGTACCTAGCAGCTAACGTAAATCATCTAGACAGGGGTGTAGTAGCATGTGTGGTGCAACCCCCTAGGGTTAAGCCAATAATAATTTCACCATCAGTGCAGGACAGTTACCGTCCCTTTATTTCATCTGGCAACGTGAGATTAAATGGTTGTATGCATGAGGTAAAAATTCTGAGAGACACAGGTTCTACTAGCACCCTCATGGTGAATCCTTACACTGAGTGCCCACCTGGCGAACCAGTTGTAATGAGAGGTGCTGGAGGCCAGTTTTATGCATACTTGGTAAAAGGCGAAATTGAATGTGAGTTACTACAGGGTGAGGCCACCATAGCTTTGTGTAGGTCCCAAGATATCCCTGTGCCTGGGGTAACACTCTTTTTGGGGAATGATGTAGCAGGTGAGAAGGTCCGACCAGACCCCATTTTGTCACTTTCCGCTGTTAACGAGCCACTAACCGGTGAGCTCGAAAAGGAGATGCCAACAGTTTTCCCTGTGCGTGCTGTCACACGTTCAATGTCTCAAGTAGCAGTTCCCTCCGACAGAAATGTACCGAATGTAAGAGTTGATGAGAGGGATGATGAGAGTGTGAATGACGCTCCAACTGTGCCTGATGATGTGACTGAGGTGGATTTATCTGACACCTTTATGGCTCATCTTGACCCTAACGATGACCATGAAACCCCTCCAAATTGTCCTAGTGGCCTGGTAGAGCTACAGAGAGATGATTGTGAATGCAAGGAGTTAGCTGCCAGGTCCGTGAGTGAAGAGGAATGCGAGAAGGAGGGTGGTGAATGTTTCTACCTCAAAGGAGGAGTATTGTGGCGAAGATGGAGACCGCCACACAGACCAATCGATGACGGGGCTTGGGACGTCCATCAAGTAGTAGTCCCCAAACCTTGTCGTAGAGATATCATGGAAATGGCACATTGTATACCATTGGCAGGACACCTAGGTGTGAGAAAAACTCTAGACAGAATCAGAGCCCACTTTTACTGGCCAGGAATGCCTGGGGGTTAGGGAATAGAATATGCCCCACGTGCCTTCTGCGTGTCGTAAGAGGCGACTAAAGAGGTTGGGTCGGTGGGCTTGCGACCCCCACCCGGAAAAAATATCTAAGCAAAGAAAAACGAACGAACAGCCTCGGATGCGGACGGAACCAACGTTGACGAACCACGACCGACTAAGGACATGCCTTCGGACATTCTGAGAATGGCTACGTGGAATGTTAGTGGCATGAATGATGGAACAAAAGAGAGAGAGGTTCTGGAAGTGTTAGTGAATGCCCGGCTGGATGTATGTGGAATGACAAGACCAAATGGAAGTTCAGATGTGAGAGAATGGGAGTGTGGAATGGGTGTGTGTGCTGAATGAGTGAAGGAACAGCGAGAGAAGGTGCATGTTTGTTTGTAAGTAGCCAATGGAAGGAATGTGTAAGAGAGTATGGGTCTGTGGGTTCAGATTGTGTGGGTGAGAATGAAAGTAGGATACAAACGTGGGTTGTATGCGTGTATGCCCCGACAGAGGATATACTTGAAAGAAAGAAAGAGGAGTTCTGGATGAATGTGGAGGCGTGCCTGGAGAAGTTTGACAAGAACGAAAGAATATTTCTGATTGGGGATATGAATGGTAAGGTGGGTGATAGGAAAGTTGAGGGAGTGGTGGGAGGGTGGGGGGTACCATCAGAGGTGAATGGGAATGGTAGTGCACTTGTGGACGTATGTGTGGGAAGGAGGCTGTGGATAGCCAACACCTTCTTCCGACACAGAATGATCCACAGGTACACGTGGAAACGGATGTTGACGATGAAAGATAAGACAGTGGTGAACGAAAGTCATTGATTGATTATGTATGGATGAACGAATGAAGAAATCTGTGATGGATGCTAGGGTGTATAGGGTATTGGAGGGGTCTGTCTGATCATGTAGTGGTAGCTAAGGTTAGGATACAAAAGAAGTGGGTGAGGAGAGCGGGAGGGAGGCGAGAGGAGGTGGAATGGTGAGGAGGGTGGAGAGGTGCAGGAGGAGTCAGGGAGGAGTACAGAGAGCAGTGGAAGACGACTAGGTCGACCTGGAAGTTATGGAGGAAGTGGAGGAGATGAGCAAGGTGTTTAAGGATGAGATCTGTGCAGCATGTGAGGAGGTGTGTGGAGTGAGGAGAAGAGGGAGGGGAGTGAAAGGTACAGCATGGTGGACAGAAGAGGTAAGAATAGCTGTGGAAGAAAAGAAAGCATATAGAGTGTGGTTGGGTAGCAGAGGGAATGAAGATTCCGAGAGACAGAAACGAGCGAGGTACGTGGAGAGTAAGAGGGTGGTGAAGAGAGTGAAGGAAGTAAGAGAAGAGTAGATGAGGAATTTGGAAGGAATCTGAGTGTAAAATGGAGGGAGAGTAAGAAACTGTTCTGGAAAGAAGTCAAGAAAGTTAGGGAAGGTAGCAAGGGAAACAGTAAGGGTGTGAAAGATAAGAATGGGAGAATGCTAGCCGAGAAGCAAGAGAGAGTCGAAAGATGGAGGGAGTACTTCAGTGAGTTGCTAAATGAAAGGAATGAAGAGCCAACATAGCTGGATATGGTATGGAGGAGAAGAAGAGAAGTAGTGGAGGAGGAGGTGGGGATCAGGAGGTCAGAAGTGTGGGAAGCCATGAAAAGAGTGAAGTTGGGGAAAGCACCAGGAATGGAGTGTGTGGGGAATGTTGAGGTATGGTGGTGAGATAGTGATAAAATGGGTATGGAAAATGTGCAAACTAGCATGGGAGAAGGGGAGTGCACCCGATACTGGAAGACTGGCATAATAGTACCCCTATTTAAGGGCAAAGGGGAAAGAGGAGTGTGTGGTAACCACCGAGGAATATGTCTTCTAAGCGTAGTAGGGAAGTATACAGTAGGTAGTGATTGAGAGAGTGAGAGTGAGAACGGAGAAATGGATAGGCGACGAGCAGGGAGGTTTTAGGAAGGAAGAGGATGGTAGATCAGATTTTTACCCTGAATTGTGTTGTGGAAGTATCTGGAGAAGAAACAAAGGTGTATGTTGCCTTATGGACTTGGAGAAGGCCTATGAAAGAGTGGAAAAAGAAGTGTTGTGGGAAGTAATTAGAATAATCGGAGTACAGGGCAAGTTGTTGAAAGCAGTGAAGAGCATGTATGAGGGTGCAAAGGCAGTACGTGTGGAGAGTGAGCAGAGCGAGTTCTTTGACCTGAATGTTGGTTTGAAACAGGGGTGTGTGATGTCCCCGTGGTTGTTTACTGTATATGGATGGAGTCATGAAAGATACTATCAAGAGCAGTGAATGTTGGTGTATCGCTGAAAAGGGAGGGAATTGAGTGGAAGCTACCTATACTGCTGTTTGCGGATGATACAGTTCTGATGAGTGATAATGAATGGGAGTTGCAGGGTCTGGTAAATGAGTTTGGAACAGTGTGCGAAAAACGGAATTTGAAGATAATGCGGGGAAGAGCAAGGTTATGGTCTTCGAAAGGGGTGAAGTCACAGAGTGTGTGAAGCTGAACGGTCAGGCTATGGAGATCGTCAACTCTTTTAAGTATCTGGGCAGTGTTGAGTAAAGATGGACTATGGATAAAGAGGTGCGGGAGAGGGTACAACAGGGAAGAGGTGTAGGAACGCTAAAGCAGTAACACTGGTCAGTATGAAGTGAAGAAGTCCTTGCATGACAGTGTGGTAATCCCGACACTGACTTACGGAAGCGAAGCATGGACGTTGGTTGAGAGACTCAGACCAAGAGTGAGAGCAGTGGAAATGAATTACTTAAGGAGTGCGTGCGGAGTTACATGGAGGGATAGACAGACTAATGAGGAAGTAAGAAGGAGGTGTGGTGTGGAGGTAGATGTGCTGGAAGTGTGAAAAGGAACAACTTGAGATGTTCGGCCATATGGAACGTATGGAAAGCGAGAATGACTAAGAGGTGTACGAGAGCGAGGTGGAGGGACAGAGGGGGAGAGGTAGACCGAATATGAGGTGGAAGGATGGAGTGAGGAACTACATGAACGAAGGCGGTGCTGGTTGGGGGGAGGGGCGTCGACTGACTGGGGACAGAGGTGCATGGGGGCGGTTCGTTCGTGGCCACCCCTTCGGGGATCACGGCGTCAGGCAATAGATAGATAGATAGATAGAATGCGTGCAGATGTAGTGGAGCTTTGTAGAGTGTGTCACACTTGCCAGATGACAGGAAAACCCAATCAGAAGGTGCCTGTACATCCTCTGGTGCCCTTGCCCGTTTTCGAGAATCCTTTTACTCGGGTGGTAGTGGACATTGTAGGCCCATTGCCTAAGACTTCCCAAGGTAACATTTATTTATTAACTATCATGGACATGGCAACTCGCTACCCAGAGGCTATACCCTTAAGGACTACCTCTGCTCCAACTGTCATCAAGGAACTGCTCAAATTCTTCACCAGAATGGGTTTCCCCCATGAGGTGCAAAGTGATCAAGGAACTAATTTTACCTCTAACATTTTCCAGCAGTCCCTGAAGGAGTTGGGTATCGAGCATGTTAAGTCTAGCACCTACCACCCAGAGAGTCAAGGGGTTCTCGAACGATATCATCAGACATTAAAGGGAATGTTACGTAAGTATTGTACAGAGACCGGAGTTGAGTGGGATAAGGGGGTACCTTTTCTTTTATTTACTACTCGTGAGGTTCCAACTGAATCCCTGGGTTTTTCCCCTAATGAGCTAGTTTTCGGTCACCAGGTAAGAGGTCCTTTGCAACTATTGCAGGATAGCCTAGTTGGCCAGGAGGGGAACCAAAACCTCCTCAATTATGTTTCAGATTTCAAAACCCGGCTGAGATCCTCATGTGAGTTTGCCGCTCAAAACTTGACAGTGGCTAAAAGCTCAATGAAGAAATGGTATGACAGAAAAGCCCGTGAGAGGGAGTTTAAGCCCGGTGATGAGGTTTTGGTCCTGCTCCCCCTTTTTGGCCAACCTTTATCTGCCAAGTTCAGGGGCCCATATAAGATCATTCGGAGGGTGAGCATTACCGATTATCTGGTAACTACCCCAGACAGGAGAAAGCCCACGCAAATATTCCATATAAATATGTTGAAACCCTACCATAGGTCCCCTGATTCCTCTCCTCCAGATTCTCCCACTGTGGCAGTGAATGTCAGGACCTGTGAACAGCCTGGTGCGGACGAAGTCTTCAGTTCTCTTACTGACCCGCAACAGACTGTTCCAGAACCTGAAGGTATCCATGCAGACTTTGACTTGTCATGTAGCCTATCCAACTTTCAGTATAATTCAGTGGCTTTGAGGGAATTACCATCTAAACTATGTCATCTTCCCTCTGATCAAGCGAACCAACTAATCTCTGTTTTATCTCAGTCTCCCAGTGTGTTCCGTGATACTCCAGGGCTCACTTCTTTGGCCGTGCACGACATCGACGTAGGGGATGCAACTCCCATTAAACTATCCCCCTACCGTGTCTCGCCACAACGCAGGAGTATACTGCAGGTCGAGCTTGACTTTATGTTTTCAAACAAGCTGATCACAAGGGCCTTAAGCCAGTGGAGTAGTCCGGTCATACTTGTGCCGAAGCCAGACGGGAGCCATAGGTTTTGTAGGGACTATAGGCAAGTCAATGCTGTCACAAAGAACGATACCTACCCACTGCCACGGATCAAAAGATTGCATTTACCAGGTTGGCGTCATACAGCAGTAAGTTTACTTTAATGAGAGGATTTTGGCAATTAGCTCTCCCTTGTAGCGAGGTAAATATCATGCTTTTGTAGTGCGCTTTTAAGCCTTCAGCTGTGAGATGCCTTGCAGTTCGAATAACGCTCCAGCTACGTTCCGGCTATGTTCTGATGTGGTACCTGGAGACGTTGCCTACTTTGGGTGATATCCTTGTTATATCCTCATTATAATCTTGCTGTTGCCAATCTGGTGGTGAATCTATTTATGTATTATGTTTAATATTATGTACTATACTCCTTAAACTCTTTTCTAGGGGGGAGGTCTGACATACGGAGCCCTGTATGTTAATTTAAGCGTTAGAATTAGAGTTGAAGGAGCCAAACTACCCAAACGGTGAAGCAGACTAGCGAGCGAGTGGGCAAACCAGCTCGCCCCATACCAGCAAACTAGCCTTCACACCTGCGTGCGTCATAGGGGACCCTGCAAACTACCTCGATGACCGATGCTATGACGTATGATCGACGCCAGGAGCTGTGAGTGGACCAGGCACCTGTTATGCGACTCGAGGAGCTATGATTGGAGCAGGCATCACCCCCCGCCTCTTGATTCGTTCCTACACTATCATTGTTTGGTATATAAGACCCGAGTTGTGGGCATTCAAATCAGTCTCATTTGGAGTTGGGGAAGGTGAACTTGCAGCTGGAGGAAGACGGGGTGAAGTATTATAATGGGATTGTGACTGTCAGTCAGATTATATAAATGTGTGTTAAGTGTGTTCGGTGTAAACACTTACGTTATGTTGGTTAGTGAGATATGTGATTGGGAATTAACGTTAACGCTACTATTATGTGCTTAACTATTTGATTGGGAATTAACGTTAACGCTACTATTATGTGCTTAACTATTTGATTGGGAATTAACGTGAACGCTACTATTATGTGTTTAACTATTTGATTGGGAATTAACGTTAACGCTATTATTATGTATTTAACTATTTTAGTTGACTAACTTGTGGACTAAAGCAACTCTTTAAGTAATTGGGTTATGATGAAAGTAATACTATTGTTTTATATTAACCCATACTTACGAGTTCTTTCATTTTCTTTGAATTAAGCTTACATTGCTTAACGGTGCTTAGTACGATGATGCTATTGTCTCGTATTAGTAATATCGCCTTAGACTAACATGGCTGTGTTAATATTACTTCTAGTGATTTCCTAAGCTGAAGAAAATTCTTTTGCTTCAAAATATTATATTTTGCTTTTCATATTATTTGAGTGAGACCTGAATCGAATCTATGAAGCGATCCTGTAACTTTATTTACTCATAATCAAACTTCAATGTTACGTGGTTAAGAAATACATTTAACTAATTATTAAATATATATCTAACTTTTTATGTGACTTTGATATAAATCCTGATGATAATAATAATATAATACGTAAGACAAGAACCAAGAATAATTACATTAAATATAAATAAAAGGACATATCATAAAACTATCTATTCATTACAAAAAAGGTAAGAGACAGAAATATTCTTACTTTAATATTTATCTTTCAAGACTTTTTATAAAATTAATAGTCCTTCTTTAGCTATAACTTATTCGGTTCATAACCATAGCCTACTAAGCTTCGGTTAAATAATAATTCTTTATAAATACTACATGACTTTAATTAGTTTCAGTATTTTTCATAATTAAAGAGTATCAGTCAATAAAGGATACTAAGTCCTAAGATCCAAAAGGAAAGGAAGCAACAACAGGAATTTATTTTATTAGATTTTACTTTTGTTTTGCCTTCAGCTGACTGATACCTTAATATATATCTCTGTGCTATCTAGATTCATCAAGTTAACCACTTGAGGATCAAGATACGTAACAACATATAGATACATAGGCAAAAAATAAGGTAATACAACAGCTGGGTAGCTCTCTCTGCCACAGTGACGTTTGTTTATTTTGACCAGCTGAGATTAATGTCCCGTGATTGGTTGATCCACCCAAACAATGGGATATAAGGAGCCCTGTGATTGGCTGAACAACATAAGGAACCCTAGACGATTTAGGACAATTTAGGAGTTCCTAACCATTTAGGAACAGGATAGGACATCCTAAATTTTGTTTGTGTATACAACTTAAGACACGAGATAAGTTGTCCTAACCTGTTCATATCTGAGGGCGCCCTAGGTCAGTTAGGAAGTCCTAAGTGCCCCAAGTTAGGACAGTTTTGAGTATCCGGCCCCTGGTTAAGTGAACTGTCTGTGGATTAATGAATATCGAGAGCCTCACTGAACCACGGCTACCAAATGGGAAATAATAATCGAATTAATACATTACATATTATGTTCGTACGGTCTTGGAGAAAATGTAATACCGGTACTTTCAGCTTTGAGATAATTATATTCCTTTAATTAAATCTCAAGAAAAACATACAGCTATATTTGCTTGTATTTAACGATAACCTTGGAATTTAGCAGCACGATAATCCCTAAGATCTCGATAGAAGACTACCCAACACACTATACAACCCAAGTGAGCTTGCTAAGACATCAATTATGGACGTATAATAAGTGTGGTTGGCATTATACGACCACAATATATTAATTAGTTAAATAAATATAGTATTCTTTCCTTTAATTTATAAGAACAAGGACGCTACAGAAGTTAGTGCTTATGCTGTTAGAGGCAATCAGAGACAGTATAAGGGAGATAGGAAACTTCTTATGCCTTCCATTAAAAAAATTATACCATAGATAGCGGTGTCTGGCATCGATTTGAGGCTGCAACTAACGCCATCTAGTGTATGGACGCGGTACTAATATTGGTGAACAAATCTAGGAATCTAGGGGTTTTGTCTTCATACTTCACACAGCTACTGTATTGAATATTGATCGTTTAGGCTAAGCAACCCCAACATACACATGCACTTTACTAATGTCAGAGTCGCCTCCGTTATATAACATAACAAATGATAATACCATGGAATGTCCATTATGGATATATTTACCAACATGTTTTCATTACCTCTACTACTGTACCATGATATATGCGATACTAGGCCTATATATTCTGGTTGAAACTACTTCTTGCATTTATATGATTATGAATCTTTGCTCAGGTTGATTCTACGCATTTGAATATGGCATTTATAAAGACATTTTCTATCCATAAATTACTAAGATGAGTAAAAACATTAAAATCAATTATAAATGTGTATTCGCTATCAGGATTTTCATAACTGCGAAAACGTAATTTCGGACTGACAAAGTATGTATTGTAGTGACCAATGAAATAACATATTCATAAAAAGCAACCAGTAACATTATATTGACAATCCATAGGATTAAATTAATTGGTTTACATCAGATTATTGTGATAATGTTATAATTTATGCACCTAATCAAATTAACCCATATTATATCAATAATACGGCTAGGTCATAACTAAAGCTTGGGTGATTATCTTTAAACTTGACAATTTAGTCATTGTGTAGGCTATTTGGTCATTAAATATTCAACGAGGTAAGAGAAGATAAATAATTAATTTCCTCACATCAAACAATTGAAATTAACCACAATGAATACTTTATAATTTACGTATAATGTCTGTAATGGGAATATATAATCACGAAACATATCTTAACCAGCTGTTACATTGCAACCCGCAACAGACAGTATTATTATGCTATATATTGCGTTTAACACGTCATTAAAAGTAGTGTCATGTCGGATCCCTATTATAACATGGTTAAGGATAATAACACATAATACATAATAATTGTTCTGTTTATTTAGATTAGTTTATGGAAATATGATGTATGAACACTCCTCAGCTGAACACTGGATAACCCTGTGGCACAAATCCGCAAGTTACTCCGATCTGTGGATAAAAAAATATATATATTAGGTAAACATGGATAGTCGTAATACAGAGCAGTGAGATATCAGTAAAATTACTGAGATATACTGTACGTCACCCTGAGTATTTCAAGATTAGCCTAATGTTTACATTGCCTGCCTTCAGCAAAATACTATCTACCTTTCACTTGCTGTAGGGAAACTATAATTATTGGGTAGTTTCTTTGCTCATATATACATCTAAGAGAGGGTCTTGGTTTTCGGCGACACATAAAGACCAGCATTAATCCCTCTTTCAGGCGAGATAAAGGAAAAAATAACTGACCACCAATATCAGCCGTACCTCCTTGAGTCCGTCTGCTGAAATGAATGGTTCTTATTTGCCAACATTATTTATTTTCGTCACCCAACATAATGTATCAATATTATTACGATATTTATCTTAATTGGAAATCCAAACTCATGTGTGTCCATTTCAAGCTCAAACGTTATGCATAGCCGAATTACATAGTTATAGCTGATGACATGCAGACGATGCAGATCGACACTAATGCAAGGTTCACACATTGGCGAGTCAGAGCGCGAGGCCAACGCGAGTCACACTCGCCGCATACTCACCATGATGGAGCCCGAACCCAACGCGAGTAGCATCTGATGCGAGTAAACACGCATATAACACGAAAATAACACGAGTTTACACGAGTTTACACAAGTTTACACGAGTTCACAGGAGTATCCGCGAGTGTCGGCGAGTGTAACACGACCCCAACACGCACCGCCGAAATTTGAAAAATAACGGTCACATTCCAGGGTACGAATAGTGCGAGTCTACACGAGTTTCACGGGAGTTTACATGAGTTTACACGTGTTTACACGAGATGAACGCGAGTCTACAGGAAGTTAACAGGAGTGTATGGGAGTCTAACATGAGTGTGTGCGAGTATTGGCGAGTGTCAGGAAACGTATATAAAGAGGCCCCAACTGGCACCATTTCTCACACCACGCAACACCACCACGGACGGACGGACGTGTTACTCTGCAGGATACAGCCCAACCCACCCACCCACCCACACAGCATGTCCATCACGAGGCGCAGAGCGGCCGCTGTGGTCATACTCATGCAGATGCAGATGCATCTCGTAGACCTAGAGGAGCTGGAGGAGAAGGAGGCTGAAGAAAGACGTCAAGGGGAAAGGCCACAAAGGACAGTTTGGGCTAGGAGGTGACTACTGAGACGGCCACAGTTCGGTGTGTACGAACAACTTATGGAGGAGCTAGAGAGAGAGGACCCCAAAGGATTCCGGAACTTCCTACGTGTGGACGTCCACATGTTTAGGGAGTTGGTGGCACGTGTCGGGCCTAGGGTAGAGAAGCAGGACACCTTCTGGAGGCAGGCTTTGTCACCTGGGCTGAGGATTGCAATCACACTCCGCTACCTGGCCACTGGTGACTCATATCCTAGCCTACAGTACGCGTTCCGTGTTGCCCGGAACACCATCTCCCTCATTGTGTCTGCAACATGCGAAGCCATTATTGCAGAATACCAGGAGGAGGTTATACGTTGCCCCAGGACACCGGCAGAGTGTACAAAGGAGTACAAAGGAAATCAAGCAACAACAGATCTAGTGACCCTTCTAGGCTGCTTGTCCTCCAAAACACTGAGGATCAAGTGTCCAAACAGTGGTTTAGAGTGGGTAAGGGAACATTGGAAAGGGAACTACTGCCCTGCCACTAACGTGGCAGGACTAGGAAGTTAGTAGGGGACATATGGGTTAGTAACTGAGGGGAGGATAAAATAAAGTCATTCATTTACAAACGCAGTCAGTCGCGGGTTTGATACGAGATATTTGTCTAGGCGGAATTTAAATGAATCAACGGTGCTGCAGTCTATAACGTCTCGGGGAAGCCCATTCCACAAGTTGACAACTCGATTGAAGAAGAAATTCTTAGATTCGTGTGAGTTAAAAGATTTACCAATAATTTTGCAACTGTTTCCCCGCGTGTAATTAGATTGGTCGATAGTGAAGTACTTACTACAGTTCATATTGTCGATGCCTTTGATGATTTTGAACACTTGAATTAAGTCACCTCTTAATCTGCACTGGGTTAAAGGAAATAGATTTAATTCTCTAAGACGCTCTTCGTATGGTTTATTCTTTAGGCTAGGTATCATTTTGGTAACTCTACGTTGAACTCGTTCTAGCTTGTTTATGTCTTTTTGGTAATAAGGGCACCAGCATTGAACGCAGTATTCCAGAAGAGGGCGGACTAAGGAATTGTAAAGGGTTAGTATTACGTCTTTGGATTTATGCTCAAATGATCTGCCTATAAAGCCAATTATTTTGTTTGCCTTCTTAACAACTTCTGAACATTGTTGACTCGGTTTTAGGTTACTCGATATTGTTACTCCCAGATCGGTTTTTCTGTTTACATTCTTAAGCTGAGTGCCATTCATCGAATAGTTTGCTTTCTCATTTAGGTATCCGATATGTAGTACTTTACATTTATCCGCATTGAAACTCATTTGCCAAATTTGGGACCAATGTGACAATTTATCTAGATTGTGTTGCATATCGTCAACTTGATCTTTTGAGAGTACACTATTTGCAATTTTTGTATCGTCAGCAAATTTTGAGATTGTACAGGTGAGACCCTCATCTATGTCGTTGATGTAAATTAGAAAGAGAATTGGTCCTAGTACCGATCCCTGGGGTACCCCGCTACTTACATTGGTCCATTTAGATGCCTTACCGTTTATGACTACTCTTTGCTTTCTGTCGCTGAGCCAATTTTCTATCCATTTCAACACACCGTCTTGTATTCCATGCGCTTTTAGTTTTAGCAGTAAACGTTTGTGGGGAACTTTGTCAAAGGCCTTTTGAAAATCAAGGTATATAATATCTACAGCTTTACTCTCATCGTAGAGGTTGAGGATATCGTGGAAGAAGTCTAAGAGGTTTGTTAAACAGGAACGTTTTTTACGAAAGCCGTGTTGAGTGTCTTTAAGTATGTTATTTTCCTCTAAGTGATTTACGAGTCTGTCTCTTATGACCGTTTCTAGCATTTTACATACAACTGAGGTTAAGCTAATTGGACGATAGTTACTGGGTAGGGATTTGCTGCCTTTTTTGAATGTCGGTGTTACGTTGGCTATCTTCCACTGATCAGGCATAGTTCCAGACTGCAAGGATTTATTGAATAGTAATGTCAGTGGTTTGGAGAGCTCATCCTTAGCTTCCTTTAGAACTCTAGGCGAGATTGTATCAGGTCCAGGCGTTTTATTTACCTTGAGTTTATCTAAACAATTCAATACTTCTCTCTCTGTAACGGTGATATTGCTTAGAACATCTGAATTATCAATCTGAATCGGCGATGGTGTAGGGATATCACTGAGGTCTTCTGTTGTAAAAACTGATGCAAAGAAGGTATTGAGGGCATTACTCATTTGTACTTCGTCTTTGGTGTATTCTCCATTTTCATCGACTAACGGTCCAACAGTTGAAGTAACTACTTTTTTCTTTCTGATATAACTATAGAATTCTTTCGGGTTTGTTTTACTTTGATTCGCAATATGTAACTCTAGGGTCTTTTTACTTTGCTTAATTAACTTTTTGGCTTTGCGTCGTAGCTCTACAAATTTCACCCGTTCTTCGTCATTTTGTGAGGATTTTAATCTATCATTAGCACATTTTTTAGCAACCAGGCAGTTTGAAATATCTTTATTCCACCATTTGGGCTTATTATTATGGCCTGGACGTCGTATTTTCGATGGTATGCAGTCTTGCACTGCTTTTAGGTAAGTGGTTTCGAATAACTTCCAAGATGTATTTATGTCGTTATTGTTAATTAAAAAGCTCCAGTCACTTTCTTTAAACATAGCTCTAAGTTTATGAAAGTTTGCTTTCTTGATATTAGGGACTTTTTCGATGCTACTATTTGGTTCGTTACTAGTAAAGTTTTAAGTGAAAGTTATCGTACGATGGTCGCTGTTACTGAATTCATCACCAACATTCAAATTCTCTATTAATTCTTCTTTTGTTGCAACTACAATGTCAAGAACGTTATTACCACGGGTCGGTGTTCGAACAAATTGATAAAGCGAACTCTCTTGCAAGTTCGTATACAAGTCATGTCCGGAGTGTGAAGTAAGAGTATCGCCCCACTTGGTCACAGGTAAATTAAAGTCGCCAAAAAATACGATATCTTGTGAGTTACTTACATCTGCAATTTGTTCATAAATTTCTCGGTCAGTTTGCACTGATTGAGCTGGAGGTCTGTATATTAATACAAGTAGTATTTTTGTACCATTATTACTCTTTATTAGCACAAAAGATGTGTCGACGTTCACAATTTGAGGTTTTGACAAGAGGGTCGGGTTAAGACTTTCTTTGATATAAAATAAAACGCCACCTCCATTTTTATTTATTCAGCTTTTCTCAAACATTACATAACCGGGAAGTGAATACTCTGCTAAAAAGTCTATATCTACTGTATTGAGCCAAGATTCTGTTTTACCAATCACATCATAATTTTCAGTAAACACTAGTTCCTCTAAATCTGAAAATTTATTGCGTATGCTACGAGCGTTTGCATAGAAAACCTTTAAAGTTGCGGTTTTAGAACTCACAGAACGTTCTTTAATCAAATTTTTGGTTCTGATCGGATCTACATTTACATTCATGGCTGACATCGGTCCTCGGTCGTTATCCCTGGCGGTTTTGAATTTGGGTCGTGTTGGTGGAGCTTTATCCAAATTCGCGGTTCTTGACAGATTAGCATTTAATTCCTTCGCAGGTTGCCGCCCTCGCTGTCTTCGGTCCTCCTTCCTGGTTGTCCTGTGCTGAGTCGATTTCTTCTCCGAAAATCCTTCACCGCATCGTTGAGAAGACGCCCAAAACGTGCTGCTCCCACCTGGTTCAGATGAACTCCATCGTCCGAAAACAAATAGTCATCGTAGTAAAAATTGTCCCAGGTGTCGACGAATCCCACGTTTTCCTTCCTGCAGAGGTTTGCTAGACAACGATTTGTACTGGTGGCTATGTTGTAAAATCGGCTCTCTACACCAAGCCGGGGGACGATTCCTGAGACGATGATCCTTGATGACTTCTCCTTAAACGACTTGATCAGCTGCTGGTACTTTAAAAGCAAATCTTCCGACCGGGTTCGCTGTACATCGTTGGATCCAACGTGGATGACGTACATTGTATTAGCAGGGGCCAGCTTAGATACTTCGTCAACTGCAGCAACTACGTCGTCCACACCACCACCAGGGATACAAAAACGCTTCCTGGTCTTAGGTGCTCTGGCGCAAAACTCTGTGAGCTGACCACGTATCATCGAGTCTCCCACGAGCCGGACTTCTTCTATTTCCGCTTCGTCATCTGAGTCTGCGAGTGGAAGGTGGTTGGCAGTGAGTTTGCCAAGCGCTGGGATTTCCCGCATACCGTTGGTGCCATCGACGGAAAGCACTGCGCCATCAAATGCCCTCCACATGCCGGTACAGAATTCTACAACTACAAAGGCTTCCACTCCATCGTGCTCATGGCTATTGTAGACGCCGACTACAAGTTCCTCTACTGTGACGTGGGTAATCACGGTAGCTGCTCAGATGGTGGGATCTTTATAAGAACCAATATCAGAGCAGCATTGGATGGGTGCACCCTGGGACTCCCTGCTGCCGAACCCCTGCCCAACGATGACACACCTGTTCCCTACTTCCTGGTGGGTGATGACGCCTTCCCCATGCGAAGGTGGTTGATGAAGCCACACTCTACCAGGCGACTGACTGTACCTGAACGGATCTTCAACTACAGACTGTCCCGGGCTCGCAGAGTTGTTGAGAATGCCTTTGGCATCATGGCATCCAGGTATGTGTATAATTATGTGACATGTTTGACCATAAATACAGGTATCGGTGATGGCACCCTATTAATGTGAAGTATACTAGTCAGGTATTAACTATACATGCTCGTTACCATTCTCCCTATGCTCGTAACCATTCTCCCTATAATTAATATGGATTAATACATCTCCCCCACATCCACAGGCTGTGAGTCGTCCACGTCTGCAAGTCGAGTGTTAACTATACATGATCCTAACCATTATTTCACTATTTAATATGAATTATACTAGTCAGTGTTTAAATATACATGCTATTTCTCTCCCTAATTCAGGTTCAGGTGCCTCCACACCAGCATTGCCCTCCACCCGCCCCGTGTTGAGTCTGTGGTGATGGCATGCTGCTGCATGCACAACCTTATGCGGATGAGGTACCCTAATCACCACGCCAACCTAGCGGACGAGGAGGACCCTGTGACGCATGCTATCATCCCTGGGGGTTGGAGGGAGGAGCCGGAGAGGCTGAATCCCCTCCAGAGACTATCCGGGAATGTCGTTACAGCCCAGGCCAAGAGTCAACGCCAGTACCTCACCGACTACTACTCATCACCCAGAGGCAGTGTCCCCTGGCAGAACGACATGATATAAAGGTATGTATCCATATGTTGCCTTTGCTTTTATTAATATTATTGTTGTTTAGATATTTATATTCTGTTGTTATTCATTTTCTAAATCAATTCAACCTCATTAATATATATTCTCTATATGTTATTCGATTTTTATTAAGTCTCATATATTATGGTGTTCATTTTTTTCTATGTCGTGTCATAATGTTTAATATATTCTATTGAATTTAGATCTTCTATTTATTTATATGTCATGTTGGATATCAATCGATATATTATTATTTGTCATCATATATCCTTTGCATATATTCCACATCATTATTTATGTTAATATAAATATTATTTCATAAACCTATGTCAGTCATATTATATGGTATTTGTTCTCTCTTCATTATTGATGTTAATATCAATATTATTCATAACACAACTTTAATTCATATTAACTTAAATGTTTTCTCTGTTGTCAAGTCATTTCCACGTTTATAAAAGGAACCTTTGTTGATAATATAAACAGATAAACTATAATAATTATGTTAGGATCCAAAACAACAGCTGGAGGCACATAGTTTATTATCATAAGAAACATAGATATATAGCATGTTAATATATAGCAAAAAGTATATAGACATAAGAAGACATATTCATTTGATGTGTAGACTAGTATAACATAATATATTCGTCATTCCCATCACTGGGGGGTTTATGACTTTATTATTATACACAAAGGTTTCACACATTTTCGTCATCCCCAGGCCTGGGGGTGGTGACTTGCGTGTTCAACCTGGTATATATGAAGTTCCCTGGTGTTGCCGGCCTACTAGTAGATGGGCTTGAGGGAACCGGTGTTGGTATGTTGGCGCCATGTGTAGGGGTCAGCGCCCCCGCCCACCATTCATGTGCATGTGCAGGAGACCTGAATGTCGTACCCGCCAGCATCTCTGAGAATGTGGGGCTGGTGAAGGCTGCTTGCATGCGTGACGGTCCTGGCTGGGGTTGCATCTGTGGTGGTGTGGTGTGCAACTGCGGGGACCCTGGTGGTGTGATGTGCAACTGCGGGGGGCCTGGTGGTGTGGTGAGTATCTGCGTGGGGTTTAGTGGTATCGCCATCTGGGGTGACGTGGCGAGGCTGACCTCATCCCTGGCCTGAAGGACTTGCTGCATTATCCTCCGTGACAATGTCTCCCCTACAGCGTCAGGGAGCCTCTCGAGCTGCTGCTCCAAGTACCCCACGAACTGTGCATACTTGGTCTCCTTCACAGCCAGGGATGTCACCAGGCGTGACATGTCCTCCCGCATCGCCTCCCGCGTCGCACTCAACTGTAGAAACAAGAGTATGCATGTTAAACACCTTTTGTAGTTATAAAATAATACATACATGTCATGGTAAGTTATGATAATAAACTTTCTATGTTTTTCTCCCCCGGATGCATATGTCTTCCTCTACAGGAATTGTTTGCGGTTTCCAGCGTACACGAACATAGGATTTATGTAATACTCTCGTAATGACTAATATAGTCTCGTAATGACATATGTTAAATGTTTTCATATTTGCCTCCACAGGTGAGACTGCATCTGCAGACTTCCGGCGCTTCTTCTGGCTGCTGGACCTGCCAGTGGGAGTTGTGTTGGATGGAGGGGGCATGACAGTGTCCTCTCCATCACTCTCGTCATCCAGAATCACCTCCACATCCACATCCGGCGAGACGTCCACGGTCGGGTTGGGGAAATGAAATACAAAAACATTAATATATCCTATATGAATAACACCTTTCACCTATTTTAGTATACTTAAATATATGTACCTTGACAATATAAATAAATATAATAAAATACATTTGATGTTTACATGAAGCCTTCCATTAGAAATGTATGAATTCAAGTATATATGCACAAAATAACCATGATATTGACAGACATGAATTAATAAATGTATAAAATCAAATATATATGCACAAGATAAGCATGTTATTAACAGACATTAATAGCCTAGGTATACATGGTGAAATAATACTTTCCGAATGTGACATTGAACAGTTCTTTAAGTATATATTGATTTCACACATATTAGGTATGTTTATATTAGTTCTAACCTTAGCTGTGACCTTGGTCTTTACGCGGGAGATGTGCCCTTTCAGGAAGGCAAACTTCTGCATGATCCAGGCGTCCCTCTCGGATAGTGGCTTGCCCTCGAATGTCCCAGGTGTTCCCGATCCACTCTTGATGTCGCCCAGCTTTGAGTACCTGGCCCGCATGTTCCTGACCCAATGGGCCAGATTACCGCCTGTGTAAAGAGTAATATTTATTAAGCAATGCACCTTTATATATATGATTTAAATCGCGTAGTTAACAGGCCAAACATGGGTGGATAATACATTATTAGTTAATGGTGTTAAATACAAATGTAAAGGGATGTAGATGATACTGGCAACACACCTATATATATGGCAATTTAGCACAGTTTAACATAATAGTATTGATGTATTTGAGGTATAAAACACATGGAATCAAACCAAGAACACAACAGCAAGGTATTCAATCACTTATTAACATTAATATATCATGGTGCATGTTTGGTTGGGGGTACTTACCTGAGACATCAACACCCAGGGTAGCAGCCTTCTCATCGTAGGCGCGGAGTTTCCTGCGGGTATCTTTGTAGGCCTTGCTACGCTTCATGTACAACATTGGGGTGTCCTTCACCCACTCGGCCAGCATGTCCTCAGTCTCGTCGCTCAGGATCACCCTTGTCAGCTTCTTCTTGATGGCGCCATAACGAACAGGGTCCGCGCTGCCAGGGGTGTCAGGGGTATCATCATCACTGTCAGTGTCCTCTAGGCTACCTTGGCTACCTTGGGTGTCCTGACTGGTCGGAGTATCCTGGGTGGGCTGAGTATCCTGGCTGCCGGCATCTTCAATGTCTCCGTCAAACAGGTCCATGTCCTCATGTCCACTGGGCTGGCTGTCCGGCACAATTTCTTCAGAGTCATCCAACTCTTGCGACGCAGCAGGCCTCCTGGCAGGGTGTGCGATGCGGGGTTGTTCGGGTGGTGTAGCCTTACTGGTTTTCTTCAACACACCAACACGACCCTTCCGAGACTTGGTGGCCGCCACCTTCTCCTTGGGCAAAGTCATGGTGCAGGGCAGCGTGGTAGGGCAGGCAGCGTGGTAGGGCAGCGTGGGTCGATGTGCGGCACGGGTCGATGGGTCCTTGCTGGGGTCACTGTGGAGAGTGGAGTATGCAGCGTGGGCGGTCCTTTATATAGGGGGTGTATCACGCGGTGGTGCCACCTACTCGCTCGGTGTTGCCAGCAGTCGCACACCGCTCGCGTAGACTCACGTTGCTTTCGCCGTTCCTCGCGTAGACTCACGTTGGTTTCGCCGTAACTCGCGTAGACTCGCATAGACCCGTGTTAATATCGCGTAAACTCCTGTATACTCATGTTGGTTTCGCATTGACTCGCCACACATACTGTGAAATTCAGACCACCACGTGGGTACTCTCGTTTACGCGTGTTACACTCGCGTTACCCCGTGTTAACTCGCGTTAGGGGCGTGTTGACTCCTGTTTGACTCCTGTTAAACTCGCCTTTGCCAATATTGGCACCCACATGGTTATTTGCATATAGTGTTGACTCATGTTGTACTCGTGTAGACTCACGTAGACCCGCGTAGACTCGCGTAGACTCCTATATACTCGCGATAATTTAATTTACAAATAGTACAACGCGAGTCTCCATGAGTGTCACGCGAGTCTACATGAGTGTCACACGAGTCTACAGGAGTCTACGCGAGTATACGCGAGTCTATGCGGTTTGGCGTCCTACTCCCACTTGACTCTCCAAATTTCATGCATGCATGAAATTTTTGGCCGCGTTCGCGAGTGTACGCGGTGCAGCCCGAGTCAACGCGAGTCTGTGCGAGTGTCGGCGAGTGTCGGCGAATTTGGGATAATCATTGGCGAGTGTAAGAATTTCATCACTCGCGTTGGTTTTGCGCTCCGACTCGCCAATGTGTGAACCTTGCATAACGCCATTAAGCGTATGGACGAGGCGTGAGCTCGGCAACAATGACAACAACAACAACGAAAGTGCGAAAATAAGGCGTCTGAAAATTACACTTGGCGACTCTTCGGTCTCTTCCAGGTATCACTTTTCTCGTTCGCTTACCTCTCATGTTGTTCTAGACTCGTTGAGGTAATGGAAGATGCAAGCAAAGATATGGGGGGAGGGGGCCTAGACGATCTGACGCTACAACTTCTGTCTCCAAGCTTCAGAGAGTAAATGAAACCGTTTCGGAAAATATATATCGCCACTAGCTCTTGTATTTGTCTGCCGATAATATTAAAGTAACGGTGTGCATGATAATCATAACTATAAAGCCAAGCATAGATAATAGTAATTATATAACTTACAAAATATTGTCCTACAACAAAATTGTCACAAGCGAAGCTTACTAAATTAGCAGGAACTACCGATCATAATAGGCGCCTTCACAGTAGCAGCATGCCCTACATTTTGTGTTCAATTCACTTAACCCTATGAGGATCATGACGCGCTTTGACAGTATACTTTGGCTATCATTAGACGATTATATTCAGCTTAGGATGAACTTGTGGAAGCTAAAGAGTTAATTGAGATAGTGATTACTCATTTTATTCCTAGATATCCTTCCTAAAATGCTTAAAATCGTCTATTGATAACCAAAAAGAGAAATTTAAATACGTATTGGATCCTCAAAGGGTTAAGTGATGACTAAGTACAATCCTAAACAAATTGCCAGGGCTCATCAATGACATTTAAAATCCTTTCTGTTTCTATCTGTTGATCTTGCATGGCGTCATTGAGCAAATTATACTTTTGAATGAGCTCACAAGAATCCATGACTCAACTCAAGGTACTGATCACGTGACTCGAACACAAAATAAAATCTGTGAAGTCGCCTATTCACAACACATGTCAGTATTACCGCACCGCACAACAGACATCAATAAATCCCCACAGCTGCCAGTAATACCATCTCTCATTACACAGCAGTATTATCACAGAACAGATATTAACAATAATATTCCATGGTAGAAATTAATATCCTCTTTCATCACGGGTACTGGAGAATTCGGCCCGAAACCAATTCGACCTGCTCTTGGACAACGAATTCGACCCGTTTTGGTGGACTTGACACGCGAATTCGACCCGCCGCGAGTTCGACCTGTGTTATTTACCCCCCCCCCCCCCCCCCTTACCTCAACTTAGGTTAGGTTAGGTTAGGTTAGGTTAGGTTAAGGTTAGGTTAGGTAAGGTTAGATCAGGTCAGGTTAGGTTAGGTTAGATTAGGTTATTCTCCAGTACCCCTTTACGTAGGAGGGGGGGGGGGGGGGGGGGGGCGTATAACCGGGTCGAAATAGCGGCGGGTCGAATTTTCCCAGCGGGGTAACTCGTTTCGGGTCGATAATCGTCGGATCGAATTGTTTTCGGGTCGAATTCTCCAATATTCTTCATCACGCAGCAATATTACCTCACAGCAGACACCAATATTACTACAGCCTTCCACAATACTACACAGCAATATTACCTCACATCAGAAACCAGCATTATCTCACAGCAATATTACCTCACAGCAGACACCAATATTACTACAGCCTTCCACATTACTACACAGCAATATTACCTCACATCAGAAACCAGCATTATCTCACAGCAATATTACCTCACAGCATACACCAATATTATTACAGCCTTCCACATTACTACACAGCAATAATAGCTCTCAGCACACGCCCATATTACTACAGCTCTCCACTTTCCTACACAGCAATATTACCTCACACCAATATTACCTCACAGCAATAATATATCACACCACACACCCATATTACTACAGCCCTCCACTGTATTACACAGCAATATTACCTCACAGCAGAAACCAGCATTACCTCAGAGCTATAATACTTAACAGAACACACCAATATTATTTTACTCCAGCCACCTGGTCTGTTCTACTAGAGCCCTCCACATTACTACGCAGCAATATTACCTCTGAGCAGAGAGCGATATTACTAGTGAGCAGACATGGGCTTTGATGTCTAGAATAGCAGGCAAGGGATTGGAATGGGGGGGGGAGGGAGGGGGTGCTTGGGAAAGGGAGAGGGGGAGGGGGTGCTTGAGAGAGGGGAAGGGGAGAGGAAGGAAAGGGAGGGGGTGCTCGGGAAAGGGCGAGGATGGCATGTTTGGGAGAGGGAAAGGGTGAGAAGGGGGTGCTTAGGAGAGAGAAAAAAGGGTGGGGGGGGGAACGGGGAGGGAGGGGGTGCTTGGGAAAGGGAGAGGGGGAGGGGGTGCGAGAGGAAGGAAAGGGAGGGGGTGCTCGGGAAAGGGCGAGGATGGCATGTTTGGGAGAGGGAAAGGGTGAGAAGGCGGTGCTTAGGAGAGAGAGAAAAAGGGGGGGGGGGGAACGGGGAGGGAGGGGGTGCTTGGGAAAGGGAGAGGGGGAGGGGGTGCTTGAGAGAGGGGAAGGGGAGAGGAAGGGAAGGGAGGGGGTGCTCGGGAAAGGGCGAGGATGGCATGTTTGGGAGAGGGAAAGGGTGAGAAGGGGGTGCTCGGGCGAGGGAAAGGGGGAAGAGATTGATTGGGAGAGGGAAAAGAGGGAGGAAGGGAAGGAAGTTGGTGGTGGGGAAAGGGGAGGAGGGGTGCTTGGGAGAGAGAAAGGGGGAGGAGGGGTGCTTGGAAGGGGGAAAGGGGGAGGAGGGAGTGCTTGGAAAGAGGGAGGAGGGAGTGCGAGAGAGAGAAGGGGGGAGGAGGGGGTGCTTGGGAGAGGGAAAGGGGGGAGGAGAGGGTTCTTGAGAGAGGGAAAGGGGGAAGAGGGGGTGCTTGAGAGAGGGAAAGGGGGAGGAGGGGGTGCTTGGGAGAGGGAAAGGGGGAGGAGGGGGTGCTTGGGAGAGGGAAAGGGGGAGGGGGTGCTTGGGGGAGGAGGGGGGAGCTTGAGCGAGGGAAAGGGGGAGGAGGGGGTGCAAGGGAGAGGGAAAGCGGGAGGTGAGAGGTGCTAGAGTGAGGGAAAGGGGGAGGGGGTGCTTGAGAGAGGGGAAAGGGGAGGAGAGGGTGCTTGAGAGAGGGAAAGGGGGAGGGGGTGCTTGAGAGAGGGAAAGGGGGAGGAGGGGGTGCTTGAGAGAGGGAAAGGGGGAGGAGGGGATGCTTGAGAGAGGGAAAGGGGGAGGGGAAGGTGGAGGAGAATTGAAGGCAAGGAGGTGAGAGAGAGAGAGAAAGAGAGAATTATGGAGAAAGTTATAAAAACATTGCTGGGTGAGGAAAGAAATTGTTAAAAGGCACAGTAAAAGGGAAATTGATAAAAATATTGCATACTTATATAACACATATACAGTATATATATATATATATATATATATATATATATATATATACAGTATATATATATATATATATATATATATATATATATATATATATATATATATAAAGAGAGAGAGAGAGAGAGAGAGATTTATATGTTTTCTTCATCTCGTTTAATTGATCATATTATTTAAATTTGCCTCTTTCAAAATAATGTAAGCTCGCATATATCATATCAGCACCTCCCTCTCGATCAAACACTAATATCGTCTAATCAATCTCTTTTTAGTAATTAACCCATCCCATTATTCATCACGTTCGTATTTTATCAACTTCATCAACTGTACTCAATCCATTTCCTTCAACATTTCAATAGAAAATGAATGTGACCTGATACGTATAGTTGCCAACATAAGTTTTGTTCCTTGTCGTGATCTTATGCATGAAAATAAAATAGCATGAATTAATTGCGAGTGTGTTTGTTTTAGATTATCAGTTGACTAGTCGGATGAGTTATAACCACTGCATAAGAAACTACACTCGTAATTCAATCATGCGCACTATATTTCTATGTATAAGGTCACGGAGAGGAACAGAATTATTGTGGCCAACTGTACACTTCTAAAATATCCTTATTGTTATTAGTGCCAAAATAATTCCGTCATTTCAATTATCAAAAGTTTACCAAACCATTAACCCCTTCAGCACGATGGCACCTTTCTACCTTTGATTGAGGCTAACATTAGCCGATTGTATGCAGTTTAAGAAGGACCTATAGTATTCAGAGGGTTTCTTGAGATCACATGTACCCCTTTGAATCTTAGAGGAAAATGGTAAGCTGAAGAAAATAGTCTAATGGTAACCAGAATATGATGGAAATTACGTCATTGTGTTGAAGGGGTTAACATTGCAAGTTCGTAACCGTCTCATTACCATTATTTAGAGGTATAATGCAGTCACGAAACAGTAATATTATATAGGGTATTCTAATGTCATAATTTACGATATTTTACGGATATTATTGACACTGTACGGTAGCCCTATTATGTTATGTCTCAGCTGCCATTACACTTGGCTCGCTCTGTACTGTATTAATGTCTGTCAGATATTGAATAGGGTGAGCAAGTGTAGGGACATGTTTGTATATATCCCTTAAAAGAAAGAAATCATGTTTAGATATTGCTGATACCAATTATTGATAAAAATATAATTGGTGCCGAAACGTCACTTATTTGGCCGACTGTACCTCACTGATGTCCACCAGTTCCCATTGTTGTCATCCCTGCTCGAAACATAATAAATCAGGGTGTCAAACCGGAGTAATTTTGTTTGAAGACTTGAATGAATATCAAAAGGAATACAAGAAAATTAACATGTAATCGCATTGTTTGGGTACTTCTATCACTTCCAAGGCCATTTTGTTAACTATAAACCATAATTGTATTTTACATATACAATAATATAGACTAGAAATAATAGACTTGGCTTTCATTTAACACCCTGAATTTATTATATGGGACGATCATAAGCCTCTGATGCCTGGTAATAATTGCATCATCACATGGTTACCTCAGCAGATGAATAGGAGCTTAAATTGGTCTCGCCACAACCCCAAGCCTTCAGTCATCTTACCTAACGTCACCATTTGTTTAGTGTATGCCAAGGTCAAGGCATACATACATACATACATACATACATACATAGGATACATACATACATTCATACATACATACATACATACATACATACATACACACACATACATACATACATACATACATACATACATACATACATACACGCATACATACATACATACACACATACATACATACATACATACATACATACACACATACATACATACATACATACATACATACATACATAGGATACATACATGCATACATACATACATACATAGGATACATACCTATAAAAACACGTACATATATTCATACATAAATACATACATACATACATACATACATACATAGGATACATACACGCATACATACATACATACATACATACATACATACATACACACATACATACATACATACATACATACATACATAGGATACATACATACATACATACATACATACATACATACATAGGATACATACACACATACATACATACATACATACATACATAGGATACATACACGCATATTTACATACATACATACATACATACATACATACATACATACACACATACATACATATATACATACATAGGATACATACATACATACATACATACATACATACATATATTGACCTTTGTGTATGCCAGCTTAGATTTGTACAGTCACTCATAAACATTTGTGGACCTTCGTTTTTTTTCTGTGTGCAAATTCAACCGTTGTCATTGGTTTGGGACGTAATAACTTAAGTGATAAATATTATTATTATTATTATTATTATTATTATTATGAATGTTATTAACATTGTTCATGTTATAAGCAAAATGTTATTCATGATGCAGTTTCCAGATCGGCCGGGACATTTTTTCTAACGAAAATTAATCTCGAAAGAGGGGGCGGGGGGTCCTTGGGGGTGTTTTTTTAAAGGTTGACTGAGATTTAGGGAGCAAACAAAACAAAATATATATATATATATATATATATATATATATATATATATATATATATATATATATATACCGGTATATATATATATATATATATATATATATATATATATATATATATATATATATATATATATATATATATATATATATATATATATATATATATAATAAAAAAAAACTATGAGGTGCACAGTGGCTGCACACGAACATTTGTGAGTGACTCCTCCACATTCACAAAGATCACCAAATAAATGCAATTATTCGGTCCTCCTACAGAAAACGAAGACAAACATTATGAGATCACCAAATACAAGCAATTACTCGGCCAACCTAAAGTAAACGAAGAAAAACATTACGAGATCCCCAAATAAAAGCATTGATTTGGTCCTCCTAAAGAAAACGAAAACAAATCATTACGAGATCACTAAATAAAAACAATTATTCTGTCATCCGAAAGAAAACGAAGAAAACTATTACCTAAATTCATTTCACCGAGTTCTTCAAATGCTTAGCCGTATATGATATCACCACATGCCCAACTTCACCAGCAAAACTTTACTCCGTCCTTTCCTGGAAGTTTGCCAATCAGAGTTTACTTCACAACATTCTCAAATTTCACCAACTGACAGACTCATTTAACCATTTCTCAAGAACTGCAAGCACAAATTGATTTCCCCACATTATCTAGTCTTCACCAGTTAAGTATGTTTGACCTAATGCAAGGGTCCACTTCCTGGGTCCACTGTATCAGATTCGGTTCACCACATCCATACCAGTCACCAGCATCACTTCACTATCATCACCAAGCTATATCCAGGTCACCACATCCATACGAGTCACCAGCATCACCTCACCATACCTTCACCGTCATCTCTCCAACATCACTTCACCATCCTCTCACCAACATCACTTCAATATCATCACCAATCTACATTTAAGTCACCACATCCATAACACCCACGAAATTGCCTTGCCTAACTAATGTCCAGGACTTCACTAAGTCATATTCGCCTCACTGCATCTCCATTGCTCACCAAATCATCTAAAGTTACCAGTATAGATAGACAGATAGATAGATAGATAGATAGATAGATAGATAGATAGATATATAGGTAGATAGATAGATAGACTGACATATAGATATGGTTACAATCTAAAAGGCAACATGATGCAAGGATGGATTTGGGAACTCGCTCACATGCCCATCGACGGTAGAAACACTCACACAAAGTAAATAAAACATCGCATAGCAAGATAACACATTCTTACGTCACCGCGGTAAGACGAGAAGGAGAGAGCAAGAAGAGGGAGCAAGATGAGCTTGTTGATGGCCAATAATATACCGAGATTATAACACATCCCTCGATCTGTCTAATTAACACCTATCGGCTTTACTAATCATCAACCACAACAGCCTTCATCCTTCATCAGGTACAGGCACAAAACAACAATATCGACACCAGTAGTGCTACTAATCCACCTATACCTAATATTTTATGTGCCCCGTGAGATACCGCGTTAATTGAAAGATCTTGCTATGATAGGACCCATAAAAGACACATCCTACATCCTACATAAAACACGTGTTTTCACCCGTACGTCATGAGTTCATTGGGTAATACAAAAAATAGCCAGCAAACGATAGGCCTACCTTTATGTAATAAAATCGCCTTTTAAACAATTTATCTTAGTCACATTTAGCTCTCCGGGTGGTCGGGGGCCGGGGGAGTGCTGGAGCGACCTTGGTGACCCTGGTCTCTGGGTCTTCTCCTGGGTGACCTGGATGTGTGTGAATTTGTGTTTTTTTATCTGTTTATTTGTTGTTTTATGTTGTTTTTGTGTTTTCCCTGTTCTTGCTCTGTCTTGAGTCGGCTACCCCCAAAATGGGGATTGGGCCTGAGCATATAGATAGATAGACATTTAGCTTGTTTAAGAGTAAGGAATTCACTTTACAAGGTAGCAGTTAAAGTATTATAGCTTTAATAGGATGTTGATGGATTCTATTATTAAAGCAAGGATAGGTCATGCGTCTGGCACCAAAGTATGGCCAATGTTTCCCCCCCTCCCCGTCTTCCTACTTCCGTGTTTCCTCCCCACTCCCCAATTTCTCCCCCACTCCCATCCTTCCCCTTCACCCCCTCGGTGTTGCCTTTTTCTCCCTCTCTCACTGTACTATCTCAATAAAGAATCAAATCAAATCAAATCAAATCAAATTTCTCACTGCCCCTTCCTACCCCTCCCATTCCCCACTTCAACCTACCCACACCCCTACCGCCCGCGCATCCTTTGCTCCTGTACGCCTTACTGCTTACCCTCCGCACATAATCTCCTTTCTCTTCTCCTTTTTGTCCTCCCACTACTTCATATGTTAATTTGTGTGTTCACTTTATTAACAACGTATCGCATGAAGCTGTATGCAAAACGTTGTTAATAGAGTGCTCTTCCTCATATGGTGTTTATATTAACAACGTATCGCATGAAGCTGTATGCAAAACGTTGTTAATAGAGTGCTCTTCCTCATATGGTGTTTATATTAACAACGTATCGCATGAAGCTGTATGCAAAACGTTGTTAATAGAGTGCTCTTCCTCATATGGTGTTTATATTAACAACGTATCGCATGAAGCTGTATGCAAAACGTTGTTAATAGAGTGCTCTTCCTCATATGGTGTTTATATTAACAACGTATCGCATGAAGCTGTATGCAAAACGTTGTTAATAGAGTGCTCTTCCTCATATGGTGTTTATATTAACAACGTATCGCATGAAGCTGTATGCAAAACGTTGTTAATAGAGTGCTCTTCCTCATATGGTGTTTATATTAACAACGTATCGCATGAAGCTGTATGCAAAACGTTGTTAATAGAGTGCTCTTCCTCATATGGTGTTTATATTAACAACGTATCGCATGAAGCTGTATGCAAAACGTTGTTAATAGAGTGCTCTTCCTCATATGGTGTTTATATTAACAACGTATCGCATGAAGCTGTATGCAAAACGTTGTTAATAGAGTGCTCTTCCTCATATGGTGTTTATATTAACAACGTATCGCATGAAGCTGTATGCAAAACGTTGTTAATAGAGTGCTCTTCCTCATATGGTGTTTATATTAACAACGTATCGCATGAAGCTGTATGCAAAACGTTGTTAATAGAGTGCTCTTCCTCATATGGTGTTTATATTCATTGTCAACTTTTCTGAGTTTACTTTTATAAGGACAATGCAATGGAGTCTATTATATCCATGATAATTCAGAACTTGACTTTAGGGATTCAAAGATTCAAACGGGTGGTACCTTTAACAGTGCTCACGATGGTACAATACAGACAGCCCCTTCTCAGTAGGAAAACAAATGGTGAGTGTGTGTGTGTCTGTGCGGGGGGGGGGGGGGGGGGGGGCCGGTGGCGTGAGTGCGGGTTGTTGAATGAAGGCGTTTAGAGCAAAGTCACGGAGAGCTGGGTCGTTGGGGGAATGAGCTTGAAATATCCCCGTGGTCATGCAAAAGGCAGAGGGGACGGCGGCGGTGGAGGAGGGGCAGGCAGGAAGGAGGCTGTGCTTGCTGTAATCTGGGTGCTTCAAGTTTGCCTGTGCGTTTAGGAAGGAGTATTACAATTATGGTAGGATAGGAAGAAGGCTGCGTTTGCTTTATTTATTTTTTTATTTTTTTTTATTTTTTTTTTTATTTTTTTTGCTAGAGCTTGTAAGAAACAATAGTAAAAAGTACATGTATTAATCGTGGGCATATGTAAATATCTGTTTATATAAGTTAAATTAATATAGAGGAGAACAAAGATGTGTTTGTTGCAATCTTGGTGCTTGAAGTTTGCCAGTGCATTTAAGGAAGGACAAATACAATGGTGATAGGATGTTTGCGGCAATCTTGGGTGTCTGTAGGAAAGAATAAAGTAGAATAGGAAAGAGACGTGTTTGCTGAAGGCTTGGTGTTTGGCTTTTGCTTGTGTCTGTCTGAGTGCATGATACAGTAGAAATGGGATGTGTTAGTTGAAATATTAGACCTTAGCTTTTGTTGTGTATAAAATCATCAGTTAGAACAGGAAAAATACATGCTTGCTACAATTTTGATGACTGAAGTTTTTTTGTGCCTATAAGAAGGAATAATGCATTGGCGATCGGGCAGAAAGGAGACAGTACTTGTTTTTGTCTTGGCGATTAGTATGTGTTTGTGGTTCTAGGAAAAAATAAGGAGTATGTATGGAGGGGCTATGATTCCTGCTTATATACGTATAAAGCGTTTGTTTATGACTGTAAAAGAGCATTATTAAGTGGATTGCTTTGCTGTCTGTGATATTGGAGCTTGGCCTTTGCTTGTGCCTTTATTAATTACCAAGAAACTGGATACACCCCCGGAAAAGTCGTTCAGCCTCTTCGTAATTATTAAAGCATACATTTCAGAGCAGGTACGAGGCTCTGTTTGATTAAATCATGTAACTTGGCATTTGTTTTTGTATGTAGAAAAATATTGTACAACGGAATACAAAGGAAGGCAATCAACAGCAGACCTAATGGTCCATACTCTAGGCTGCTTGTAAAAAAGGAAAAACAAACACAGATTTCCACAGCCATCAACTGAAGGGCTTCAGCTGCAGAAAGACTGTGGTCAGAATACAGAATTATAGTACTATGTGCAATACAGGAACGGTCACATTACTCAGGCACAAACGCAGTCAGTCGGGGGTTCAAGGCTAGATATTTATCAAGGTGTATTGAATGTCTGGACTGTATGGCTGGCACTCTACAACACTTCTAGGCAATGTATTATGTATAGTAAGATGGAGGCAGTATTTACTGCAATATCGATGCTTATCAATTGTTTGTTCTTGTACGAAAGACCAGGAAAAATACTTGTTTGCTATTATATCAGTATAAATTTGTACCTGTACTTGTAAAATAGAACTAAACTAATGTTAGGGCTGACGGGCATTTTTAACCCATTCAGTACGGTGACGTCCTTATAATTTTCTCCTGGTAACTATTAGACGATTTTATTCATTTTAAATAGGACTTCTATCAATTAAAAGGCTATAGAGTATAGACTATCTCAATTAATTATTTTATATATTATACATCCTTTCTAAGCTTATTAATATCGTCTAGATGTAACTTAGACACAAAAAGGAGGATGTCCTTTGAATACGAGTCAGATTATACTCTGCATGTTAGTCAGATATCTAACTATGTTCATCTCCATCATGATCTGGAGATATGAATATGATTGTCCTTAATAATGTAGACTAAGATTGAATTAACTTAAAAAGCAACAATCTCTGAATAATTTATAACTTGTAGCGAACAACAAAAAATAATAAAAACAAGACGTAAACTCCGATACAATGATCCGGTATAATTAGTAGTGTGACGGCGGCTCAAGGCAGAGACGGTTGGAACAGGAAGAAGGGGAAAGGTTGTGTTTGTTTCACTCCTGTAGACCTTGCTGTTTATTTGTTCTGTGTTTGTTTGGGTTATTGTTCTTTGGCGCGTATTTCTTCTGTTTTTGGTTCGTTCCTGTAGACCTTTGTTGTTTATTTGTTCTGTATTGGTTTGTTAATTGTACCTTGGCGTCTGTTAGTTTTGTGCTTGTTTCGTTTTTGTAGACCTTGGCGTTTGTTTGATCTATGCCTAATTCATTTATAGGCCTTGAAGTGTATTTGTTCTGTGCTTGTTTGGTTAATGTGCCTTGGTGTCTGTTTGTGCTGTCTTTGTTTAGTTTCTGTAGACCTTGGTGTTTATTTGTTCTGTGTGTTTGTTATTTGTTATTTATTTGTTTATTTATTGTACCTCGGTGTGTATTTCTTCTGTCTTTGGTTCGTTCCTGTAGACCTTGGTGTTTTTAGATTATATATGTATGTCTTTATTGTGCCTTGGTGTTTGGACATAAGAACATAAGAAAATGGGAGTCTGTAGAAAGACGATTGGCCAATACAAGACAGATCCCTCTCACACCCAACCCATCTCGTCCATATGTCTATCTAATTCTATCTTGAAGCTCTCTATCGTTCTTGATCCTACTATGGCACTGTTTGTCCTATGCCTGATTCGATTCGTTATTGGGTTTAGATATTTAATTGCAATGTTTTTGTTCCATTCCTAGACTTCCGTGTTTAAATTAATTGAACTATGATTGTTTAATTTCTAGACTTTCGTGTTTATTTGTTCAGATCTTTTTTTCATTCCTAGACCTTGGTGTATATTTGCTATGTGTTTGTTTCGGTGTTGTATATTAGTACTTATTTGTTTTACGCTGTATTTGTTAGTGGGTTCTGATATTAGATTTTACTGTGTTCGTTTTGTTTGGGTCATTGTATTTGTGGGTTATTGTTATGTAATTAATGTTTGTTTTGTTTTTTATTATGCTTGCTTTATTTGTTTCCACTATTTTTTTGTTTTTATATTGCCTGTTCCATTATTGGGTCGTAGTGATTATTTGTAACTGAAAGAAATAAGCACAGAAGAAAGAATCATTGTTTAATATTTACTTTATGTAGTTTACCTTTTAAATTTATTTTAGCTTTGGTTACCATGGGGGTGAAAATATTAAGTGTACAATATATTCTATATATATTTCATTCTTCTACTTCATATTTGTCGTATTTCGTTACTTAGTGAACCCTTAAATCTTATAATTATAGCCAGAGCTTATATTATTTGCGATAATCTCTCTCTCTCTCAAGTATTTGTATGTAAAGAAGCCATAAAACTGCTTGTAAAAAAAACTATTCTCATTTTAGATTAGAGAAATCATTAATATATAATAATTTATGTGACCTGTTTCTTTTTATATTTAATTGCTAAACGGAAGGAGTCGTTATATTTGATAAGGTCTTCTGCAATAATGCGGTCTGATAATAATAATTCAAATAATTCTGTAATGTCAGACTTTTACTGGAGTGAAATGGATTTTTTGTTATCTAGGAGGTATTTTTATTTTAATTATATATATATATATATATATATATATATATATATATATATATATATATATATATATATATATACTGTATATATATATATATATATATATATATATATATATAATATATATGTATATATATGTATATATACATAATACATATATATACTGTATATATATATACAGTTATATATCAATTAAAGCGAATGTTTAATAATAAAAAGGAGCCACAGTAAAAGTTATTCAGTTCCTTTAGAGAGCACGACAAATTATCTCTGCCAGCTTTAAATTCGCCTCATTTCAAGCTAATCTCGTAAGCCAAATTCCCCCCAGAGGGCATATAAAGCGTGTGTGTGTGTGTGTGGGGGGGGGGGGGGGGAGAGAGAGAGAGAGAGAGAGAGAGACTTACATAGATTTACAACGATACACTGGTCACGCAGATATTGCGATCTCATTGAGGTGTAAAGAACTTAATTCTAGTAAAGATAACGAGACCTTAAGTACGGGAAATTGGAAGGGATAGCAAAACAGAATGCTCTCTCACCACCCTCTACTCCCATCGGCATATTATCATTCAATAAAGAAGTGCTAACCCTTGCAGATCTTTAAAATCGTCTGAAGGAACTTATAAATCAAACCTGCTGGATATAGTATACCCTTCTCATTATGCATATTATATAATTATATCCTCCATTGTAATTGTCTATAAGAGTGTTTGTTATGTTTTAGGATGGGTTGGGTTGGGTGTGAAAGGGATCTGTTGTGTGTGGGCCAATCGACTCTCTGCAGACTCCCGTTTTCTTGTGTTCTTATGCTGTTCAGTGTAGATCGTGGAAAACAGGATAATGTGAATGTATAATGCTTTAAATCTGGATATAATAATTCGACTGACTGACTGACCAAATGGACTCCATGCATTGATTAAGATATGTAGAGAAAATATCCTTAAACAAGATCAGTGCCTTAATGGGTAATAATTAGACACTCATGCTCTTGCTCAATGGCGGATATCAAAGGTACTACATCTATCTATCTATCTATTGCCTGACGCCGTGATCCCCGAAGGGGTGGCCACGAACGAACCGCCCCCATGCACCTCTGTCCCCAGTCAGTCGACGCCCCTCCCCCCAACCAGCACCGCCTTCGTTCATGTAGTTCCTCACTCCATCCTTCCACCTCATATTCGGTCTACCTCTCCCCCTCTGTCCCTCCACCTCGCTCTCGTACACCCTCTTAGTCATTCTCTCGCTTTCCATACGTTCCATATGGCCGAACCATCTCAAGTTGTTCCTTTTCACACTTTCCAGCACATCTACCTCCACACCACACCTCCTTCTTACTTCCTCATTAGTCTGTCTATCCCTCCATGTAACTCCGCACGCACTCCTTAAGTAATTCATTTCCACTGCTCTCACTACATAGGTACTACATACTATGGTCAATTCATTACGAATTTAATATATTCATTATAACTAAGCCAAAACAAATTTTGACCACTTGAATCGGAGGATGGTTTCAGGAAAGCCCTCTTGCAGTCAACGGGGTAAAAACTGTCTAAATCATCCCTCCAACTCCCGCCATTCCTCCCTAAGCTAAATAAAACCGTCTATTTGATAGCCAAAATAAACAATCAATAAGCGGCATAATTGTCAATGGGTTAATGTAAGCATATGTTGAAATGAATCTTCGTGGATGGTACCGATTAGTCGTTTTTCGAAATCTCGTTCTCGAACTAAAATCCATTTCTTTCTCAGCTCCTCCCTCGTGCATCCCGGCCAGGTATGCAACGTGGCTGAGGTGTGTGTGTGTGTGTGTGTGGCAGCAACAACAACGTGAGAGTGTGTGTGTGCTCCTTGTGTCAGGGTCGGGCCAGTACTGGACGCTCATGGTAAGAGTAATGTAATCAACACACGCACCTCCTCCCACCCCTCCCTCTCGTTCTCTCTCTCTCTCGGGTTTGCTCTCTTCCTGTGACTGTGTGAGTGCATGCTTGTGTCTCCTCCCGTCCCGCCCCCTTCTGCCCCCTCCTCTCCTATCTCATCCTATGCTTTCTTTCCCCCCACACCTCCTCCTGGTTATCTTCACCCCTTGCTTATCTCTCTTTCTCGCTCTTCAGTTTGCTCTTTTCCTGTATCTGTGTTAGTGCTTGCTTTGTCTCCTCCCCTCTCGCCCCATCCCTTCCCGTCTCTCTTACCCCATGTCCTACACTCCTATCTCTCTTTCTCGCTCTCCAGTTTGCTCTTTTGCTGTATAGTATCTGTGTTAGTGCTTGTTTTTGCTCCTCTCCTCTCGCCACATTCCTTCCCTTCCCGTTTACTCCATGTCCTTATCTACTCCCATTCCTCTTTTCCCGTCTCCTATCCATTCCTTTAGTCATCCTCTATCTGTGTACCTCTTCCCATAGTGTATTTCTGCCACTTACTCAACTCTCCCTTGCCTTCTCTCCCCCTGCTATCCCCTCCCCTTACCTACCCCCATACCCCCTTATGTTTATTTGTGTCCCCTCCCCTCACCTCCGATTCCTCCTCCCATTCATTCATCCCCATGTGCTGTTGTCCTCCCCCTCCCCCTCCGTATCCATATAAACTTTCTCCTCCCCTCCCCACCTCCCCCTTCCACTCGTGTGCCAGTGTCCCCTGCCCTCTCTGTCCTCACCTCTTTCATCCCTCCCCCCCACCCCTCCATCCCCCCCGTGTGCTCCTCTCCTCACGTGTACAGTCAGGGCCAAAAGTCGCGTTCTTCCTTTTATAATATTAACCCCTTCTGTACCAGCGACGTGTTTTCAATGTAATGTTAGCTATATTAAGACAATTATCTGTAGTTTAAGAAGGATCTGTAGTATTATAAAGGGTTAAATGAGATAATTTTAAGCCTGTTAATTGCTGGAGGCCCTTTTTAAACTGCATACAATAATTGTTTAATAGCAGCCAGAATTATTTAAAATGACAACACAGGTACTCAATGGGTTAACTCTGATTATATGTGTAGTTATTAGTGAAAATATTATCCTCAGCAGGTATAATATAAGCAGTTATACTCTAGGTCTGTTCAGTTTGATTCTGGATTATTTTTTGTAGTACACAAATAGAGGAAAAGGTGGGGCTCTGCTTTCGTTTGTGGTTATACAAATGGCCCAGTAAGTCATGTTACAGCATACAATGAACATAAATTAGTATCCATCACTTACTTGGACTGATTTATGTATTGCCAGGTATTTTTCTAACCATTTCAGTAAGATATCGTTTTTCTTCATTTTATCCTGGCCTCCATTATGTAAATTTAATGAGAATACGAAGGAACTGTGCGAGTCCTCGAGCTTACTGAGAGAGTTTGAGTCCCTTTAATTCCTAAAGGACCTTTTTAATCTGAGCAAAATCGTCTAAAAGTTAGATAGAAGAAAATTAAAATTCCGAAATACAAAATAATCAATCTTCGATATAATTGTGAACACTAATGCAAAATAACCTCATAATTTTGTCACATAAATTATCAATCAAAAATTATCTGTAAAATCGTTCGTGTGATTATTATACCGCGAGCTTATAATTATATAAATGCCAACCTTTCCCCCTTGTATCATACCTGGGTCCCCTCCAGTATTGCCAATTTAGCTACTTTCCCTCTAGATCGAGAGGTATTTACTTCGATTTAGAGGCAAATTTTAACATCTAGCGACATGAATTCTAGCTATATTTCGTAGATTTTAGCCATTATGGAGATATTGTACAGATTGGGCCGTTATTCTAGTTATTTTCGGCATTTATTTACTATCTATCGGATTTGATTTGGTAACCTTGTGAGCATCACCCGCCCTACTCCTGGGCTTGTGCTTCTCTATTATGCTTGTTGTGTACCTCCCCATTCCCTCTTCCTTCTGCATGTGTGCTTGCCTTCCGCCCCTTCACTCCTCCCCTGTGCCTGTGTCAACCTATTGTCATCTTGTCTCTTCCCCTTCCCCTCTTATTTTCACTATCCCCCTGTGCTTGTATGTGTCTATTGTCGTACTATTATGTGTTCCTCTTTTTGTTCTGTTCGACTATCTATACTTTTCCTCTTTGCTTGTATCAGTCTATTGTTATACTATTTCCTTTTCCTCTTTCATCTCTTCGACTATCTATGTTATTCCCCTTTACTTGTATCAGTCTATTGCCATACTATTTTTTCCTCTTTTATCTGTTCGACCAGCTACACTATTCCCCTATTCTTGTATCAATCTATTGTTATATTGTTACTTTTCCCTCTGGTATATGATCCCTGCCTGTTCAACCATTTTCAATAGCCCCTTGTGCTTGTTTCAGTCTATTGTCATTCTGCTTCTTTCGTAATATACCTGCCTCTTCCACCATCTACGCTATTCCCTGATTAATTGATTTGCCTGTTATCATACTGTTTACTTCCCTCTATCATTATATTTCTGCCTGTTCAATCATCTCCTCTATTCCCCGTGCTTGTATCAGTCTATGGTGATGTTGTTCGTTCCCTCCTTGATCTATTCCCCGTGCTTTTATCAGTCTATGGTGATGTTGTTCGTTCCCTCCTTGATCTATTCCCCGTGCTTGTATCAGTCTATGGTGATGTTGTTCGTTCCCTCCTTGATCTATTCCCCGTGCTTGTATCAGTCTATGGTGATGTTGTTCGTTCCCTCCTTGATCTATTCCCCGTGCTTGTATCAGTCTATGGTGATGTTGTTCGTTCCCTCCTTGATCTATTCCCCGTGCTTTTATCAGTCTATGGTGATGTTGTTCGTTCCCTCCTTGATCTATTCCCCGTGCTTGTATCAGTCTATGGTGATGTTGTTCGTTCCCTCCTTGATCTATTCCCCGTGCTTGTATCAGTCTATGGTGATGTTGTTCGTTCCCTCCTTGATCTATTCCCCGTGCTTGTATCAGTCTATGGTGATGTTGTTCGTTCCCTCCTTGATCTATTCCCCGTGCTTGTATCAGTCTATGGTGATGTTGTTCGTTCCCTCCTTGATCTTATCTGTGCTCGTGTCGGGTCTCCTTCATTTTTCTTCTGTGCTTGTCTCCGTTTTTTTTTTTTTTTTTTTTTTTTTTTTTTTTAGTATCCACTGTCCATCTTTCTTCTTGTGTGTGCTGGCTTCCCTTCCCCATCATGTATCCATTCTCTGTGTATCAAGCTATGGTGATTTTGTCTCTCTGCCTATTTCAACTTATACGTGTTTGCATCCCTCTCTCTTCACACAACCACAATCTATATTTCAACCTATTGTGTTCTTGTCTCTGTCCCGCTATCAATGTACCTGTGGTTGTGTCACACCCCTTTCACGCTTCCCCTGTGCCCGTGTCAATCTGCGGCGTTTTTAGTCTGTGTTCCTTTACCACCTCTCATCTTATAATATGTGGTTGTAAAAAGTCTGCCTCACTATTTTTCGGTGCTATTATAAATCTCTTCTACACTTGTCTCCTTGTGTCATATTTTGCGAGCTTGCCAGAACGTCCTCGCCTCCCTTTCCCGATCTATATACAGTATGGTCTAGGGTGTTTGTCTCTATCCATCACTATCTATATACAGTATGGTCTAGGGTGTTTGTCTCTATCCATCACTATCTATATACAGTATGGTCTAGGGTGTTTGTCTCTATCCATCACTATCTATATACAGTATGGTCTAGGGTGTTTGTCTCTATCCATCACTATCTATATACAGTATGGTCTAGGGTGTTTGTCTCTATCCATCACTATCTATATACAGTATGGTCTAGGGTGTTTGTCTCTATCCATCACTATCTATATACAGTATGGTCTAGGGTGTTTGTCTCTATCCATCACTATCTATATACAGTATGGTCTAGGGTGTTTGTCTCTATCCATCACTTCCTATGTCTTATGTGTTTGGGTTCCATTCCCTTCACTCTTTCCCCTGTGCGTGTTGCCATCTATTGTGTTCTTGCATACCTCTTCCCTCTCCCTCTTTCATTTTAGTTGTGCATGCTTTCCAACCCTCTTCACCCTCACCCTGCGCCCCCGTCAATCTGTTATGATTTTGTCTCTTCCCCTCCCCCTCCGGTCACCTGTGTCAGTTCTTGCGACATTGCATTGTGTGTTGTGTCCCCTTCCTTCATACTTCCCCCGTTGAGGGTTTAAGGGGGTAGTATTTAGTTTTGGTATATTTATTTATGTTCTTAGTTATTTTATAGTAACCTCGCTTGACCTTAATCAAGCTTAAAATAAACACCGCTTAGACGCACCTACAAGATAAACACCGCTTAGACGCACCTACAAGATAAACACCGCTTAGACGCACCTACAAGATAAACACCGCTTAGACGCACCTACAAGATAAACACCGCTTAGACGCACCTACAAGATAAACACCGCTTAGACGCACCTACAAGATAAACACCGCTTAGACGCACCTACAAGATAAACACCGCTTAGACGCACCTACAAGATAAACACCGCTTAGACGCACCTACAAGATAAACACCGCTTAGACGCACCTACAAGATAAATTTGTATTTTTATTTTTATTTTTTTTCGGTAGGAAAATGTCCCAGCCAAAGGCTGGTTTCTCCTAGAATTACAGGCTCGCCTTTTTTCGTCAGGAAAAAATCGACAGCTACATGGCACAAAAGGTCTTCATATTGACAAAGAGATGAGACGAAAGGTCTTAAAATCGTCAAACTAATGGAACAAACGTCATAAAATCTCAATGGTAATGGGACTAAACATGAGGGAGAAAAGCAACTACCTCCCCCTTAAACCTATTGTGGTTTTGTTCTACTTCCCTACCCCTTCGTCACCTGTGTCATTGCTTGCGACATTGCTTTGTATTTTATGTCCACTTTCTTGACACTTCTCCCGTTGCTGTTATCTCCTTCTATCTCCCTGTCTCCCCCTTCGTTATCTGCGCCAGTGCTGGTGACGTTGCTTTGTGTCTATGCCCACTTACTGCAACCTGGGGCAGGTTGCAGGTTGCAGGTTACATTTATATTTCAATTGTACTGTTATCTCCTTCCCTCTCCCTTTCTTCCACTCCGCCATCTGCGCCAGTGCTTGTGACATTGATTTGTGTCGATAATCACTTCCTTCATACTTCCACTTTGCTTGTATAAATCAATTATTGATTTATACAAGCAAAGTTCTATTATTGTACTTTTTATCCCTTTTCCTTAAGGGGATAGTGCTTGGGTTTTTTCTCTCTCTCTATGTACGTACAGTATATACTTATTTTTATTGTTTTCAGTGTCCTCGCTATACCTCCATTAAGATTATAAAAACACACTCTAGACCCTCTTTCAAGATAAATTTGTACATTTTTCGGTAGGCCGGTTCCTTCTAAAATAACAGGCTCACTATCGCTCGCCAGGGAAAAAATCGACACCTAAATGACACGAAAGGTCTTAATATTGACAAATAAATGGGGTGACATGTCTCAAAGATTGCCAAACTAATGGAACGAACGACTTAAAATCTTAAAGTTAATATGCTAAACATGAGGGGGAAGGGGGTCCATAAAAAGCGATACCCTTCCCTTTAACCCCCTCCCCGCCCGTCATCTGTGTCATAGTTTGTGGCGTTAGTTTTGTGTTCATTATTTTAGTGTTCATGTTCACTACCTTTGTTTGTGTGAAGCTATTGTGCTTTTGTCTCTGTTCCCTACCTCTACTCCCCTTCCGTTACCTTCCCTATACCCTGTTCCAAATAAGTAGGCCAAAACTCTTCAATATTAACCTCTTTAATGTTCTATACCCTGTTTTAAATAAGTAGGCCAAAACTCTTCAATATTAACCTCTTTAATGATCTGTTCTATACCCTGTTTTAAATAAGTAGGCCAAAACTCAACATTAACCTCTTTAATTATCTGCGCTATACCCTGTTTTAAATAAGTTTGCCAAAACTCTTCAACATTAAACTCTATAACTCAGAACCGACTAGAGTAATCGAGCTAATATGTCTACCATTTGGGAAGGGTTAGCCAAGGAATAACTGTGGATATTTACAGCCCATTTGCTCTAGCCCTTTTTTAGTTACAGAGGTTAGGGTTCACGATTTCTTGGTCTACCTATTTGGAACAGGGTAGGCTGTACATTTGTGTTTACCCTTCCTACTGGCCTCGTACAGTTGGTCACATAAATTGACTTATTGTGATTTTCAGGCTATAAGGAAGTTGGAGTTTTTTACAACGATATTTAGCAGAATTACCAGCTAAAATATGATCCTAGTACATTTATAAATAAATAATACCAAATTAACATACGTTTTATCCATCAGAAACCTACATTATTATTGCCTTTCTGTTTTATATCGATGTTTACGGCTCTAACTTCCTTATAGCCTGAAACTCGCAAGTGGCCAATTAGCCTCCTCTCCTTGATTTTATGTATATTCTATTGTATTTGTTTTGAGATGATGGGGTTGGGAAACCATGGCCTTGAGCAGCCTAACAACACCAGAATAGCGGTCATCAAAGAAACGAGGAGGAACAGGAGAAGACAACACCAAGAGAAGGAGAGAGATAATAGGACCCGACCAGTTTCCCATTCTTTAATACCGGCCGGAATAGGTCAGTCTACCCCTTTTCCCAGACCTACCCATGCTCTAATCTCCGGGAGTCTAGGTCAATTTGCCCAAGAAAGGAGTTCGAGCCCAGACCAATCACAGGGACCCCTGTTCCTCCAATGGCAAGGACAGAGACAAACGCCCAAGGCATATAACCAGCTCCAGCCCGATTTGCAATATAGTGAGGAACTATTTATGCAAGTTCCCCATCAAGAACCGTTGCAATATCGACATCCATGGGAATCCCAGCACCCCCTCTACAGCACCTCCCGGGAAGACTGGGAATAGTGTAACCAAAGTGATAAATAGAGAACCTATGACCTGCAAACTAAGAAAAGCCAGATATCACGATGAACAGAAAATCATTCATTACGCAACCATGCCACCTTTTTAAAATAGGAAGGCCATATCGAGAGATCGAGAATCTCCGTAGGTTTAGAACTTTAGATAAATAACTTCAGTGTATTTTTAGATTAAGAATTGCCTTCACCATAGCCAAAACAATGATATGCACATGTCCCTATGTTATTGAGATAGATCAACCTGAGTTCTAAAAATAAACTGACTATAGTCTGACTGAAACTGAAGGAAGTGGTAGGAAACAGAGAGTTAGTATAAATGGTGTAAAATCGGACTGGGGATTAGTTAAAAGTGGGGTCCCCCAAGGGTCGGTTTTGGGGCCCCTTCTGTTCATTATCTACATAAATTATCTTGACTCAGGCATAAAGAGTAGGATCAGTAAATTTGCTGATGATACTAAAATAGGTAGGATAATAGAGTCAGCTAGCGACAGGGAATGTCTTCAAAATTATCTCGATCACTTGCACGAGTGGTCCATAAATTGGCAGATGAGTTTCAATGTAGACAAATGTAAGGTATTAAGGATTGGAAATCGTAAATTAGATGCTAAATACAAACTAGACAATGTAGAATTGGTTAACTCAGAGTGTGAGAAGGATCTGGGGGTGCTCGTTAGTAATGATCTGAAACCCAGAAAACAGTGTATAAGTGTTAGGAATAGGGCAAATAGAATTCTAGGATTCATATCTAAGAGTGTTAGCAACAGGACTGCTGAAGTTTTCTTAAAACTATACTTGGCTCTAGTAAGACCCCATTTAGACTATGCTGTTCAATTTTGGTGCCCTTATTATAGAATGGATATCGACCCTTTAGAGGCAGTCTAAAGAAGAATGACCAAAAAGATACATAATATTAGAAATTTATCGTATGAGGAGAGGTTGAAAGTCTTAGGCCTGTACTCACTAGAGAGACGAAGATGTAGGGGAGACATGATAGAGGTATTTAAATGGATAAAAGGTTTAAATAAGGGCGATATAGATGAGGTATTAAAGCTAAAGAACGGCGACATAACCCGCTCAAATGGTTTCAAGTTAGATAAGTTTAGATTTAGGAAAGATATAGGAAAGCACTGGTTTGGAAATAGAGTTGTTAACATGTGGAATGCACTGCCCAGAACAGTAATTAGCTCAGAAACAGTTGAAAGCTTTAAGCATAAGTTGGATTCCCATATGGGTAATATGGGCTGGGTGTGAATGGGAGCTGCTTCATGTGGGCCGCATGGCCATATGCAGTTTCCCGCGATCTTATGACCTTATGTTGTTATGTAATTGGGGTTGGGTGTGACAGGGGTCTGCCTTGTGTGGGCCGATCGGCTTTTTGCAGACTCCCATTTTCTTATGTTCTTATGTAAGTTAGCAAATACTATTGCTTCCTTCCACTGGTTAAGCCGGCTGTGGGAGAGGATTGGTATTGAGTCTCTACCTGAACGACAGTGTGTAGAGCAGCCCGGAACCAACTACCCTGTACCTGACAGAGAGGCAGTTCCCCCTGACGTCCAGCCCAGCAGAACCACGAGTCCTACGTCGTCCAGATTCTCGTTCATGGCTACCTCTACCCTTTATATAAGTGTCTCTGAGTGTTTTAAGTTGTAGCTATTATTGTGAAGGTAAGATAAAATATGCGAGTATTCTATTACATTTAATTATAGATCTGTGCTTAAGATCTATCCTGAACTTTTGATTCCCGTGTAAGATTCCTATAACTTTGATCCGTACAGTGATTCATTAAGTACGAGATATTGCTAACAGAAATTGTGTTAATCCTTGAGACCCTTAATTGTACGTACGTTACATAGTCATTGTTACACGTGTTATTTAGTCAGAATACTCTCGTATGTGTTTATTATGCTTTGTGTATCCAAGTCGAAGTGAAAGTGTATAACGTGAACTGATTACCTTCTTTAATCCAATATATACCTAGAACCTACGCCCAATTTAGGATCCATATATCCGCCTAATTATCGCCATAGAATACTTATAATATCTATCTATCTATTGCCTGACGCCGTGATCCCCGAAGGGGTGGCCAAGAACGAACCGCCCCCATGCACCTCTGTCCCCAGTCAGTCGACGCCCCTCCCCCCAACCAGCACCGCCTTCGTTCATGCACTTCCTCACTCCATCCTTCCACCTCTCATTCGGTCTACCTCTCCCTCTCTGTCCCTCCACCTCGCTCTCGTACACCCTCTTAGTCATTCTCTCGCTTTCCATACGTTCCATATGGCCGAACCATCTCAAGTTGTTCCTTTTCACACTTTCCAGCACATCTAACTCCACACCACACCTCCTTCTTACTTCCTCATTAGTCTGTCTATCCCTCCATGTAACTCCTCACGCACTCCTTAAGTAATTCATTTCCACTGCTCTCACTCTTGGTCTGAGTCTCTCAACCAACGTCCATGCTTCGCTTCCGTAAGTCAGTGTCGGGATTACCACACTGTCATGCAAGGACTTCTTCACTTCCATACTGACCACCCTATTTCTTGTTACTGCTTTTAGCGTTCCTACAACCCTCTTTCCCTGTTGTACCCTCTCCCGCACTTCTTCATCCATAGTCCCATCTTTACTCAACACACTGCCCAGATACTTAAAAGAGTTGACGATCTCCATAGCCTGACCGTTCAGCTTCACCTCACACTCTTTCGAAGACCATAACCTTGCTCTTCCCCGCATTTACCTTCAAATTCCGTTTTTCGCACACTGTTCCAAACTCATTTACCAGACCCTGCAACTCCCATTCATTATCACTCATCAGAACTGTATCATCCGCAAACAGCAGTATAGGTAGCTTCCACTCAATTCCCTCCCTGTTCAGCGATACACCAACATCCACTGCTCTTGATAATATCATTTCCCTTATTTGAAAGTCAAGAACACTTTTCGTTGTGTTAGAATTAATTCCTTATCAAGATATCTGATCTCTATTAGTTCTTGTGAATAATCTGATGATACACGTTACTCGGGTCATGTAATTCTTTCCACACCAATCTAGGAATTCAGATTGTATATTCCTTTATCGATTCCGCCTACTATTTGGCTATTGATTCTATTTATTACTTCATCATGTAATCCATTGATTATAATTGTATTTACGTTATAATACAACGATACAGTAGTTCTGCGTTTTTTTAGGAATTTGCTAATTTATTCAGAACTCCTTTCATGCCATATTTGGTATTTCATAAGTGCAACTTCGCCCCTTCCAAGATAGCTATTTATTAAGCTATATCATCACGCTCTTTCATTTGCGTTTCTTAATTAGTTGGTTAATTTATCCCAATCTATATTAAATTATATTTTATCTATTCCGATTCAGTCACTATATTTATTGTGAATCTGAGTTCCTCAACCCGTGTGATTTGACCGCATCTATGATCGAATATTATTTGTCGTGTCTCGTGTGGGAGTTTATTCACAATAACTCTTATATAGTTGAATTCAGATTTAAACTATCTTCCTTCCTAGAATCAATTAAAATTCATATCTTTAATACTTAATTTTCTATCGCATTAAAGTAAATTGTTATTTTCAAGGAACCCAGTCCTTCTGACCTAGAGTCCTCAGGGCGGCACCTTTGATGATCTCACCTGAGCCCGGCCAAAGTCCCCTTTGCCCACCAAGTAGACTCACGCGCAGCTGAGCTATAAGTTCCATAATTGTACCTTGTCTTTGTCAGAATACTTCGCGTTAGACACTTTACTCGCATATGTATTATTGTCAATGATTCTTGTTTGTGTATATATGTATCTGTCTATCATTGCATATTTTCACTCTTTAATTACTATGTAAATGACAAACTGACCTTCATTAGCACTGTAGGTCAGTGACTAATTTACTTACTTGCTAGTCAATATAATAGTAGAGTACAGTACCACATAACCTGTATTATATGCCATTGAATAAATAAGAGTGTAATCTAACCTGTGTGTTTATTGTGTTATCGTTGCCTGATTGAGTAAATACTACTTATCATATTCACTAAGCTCGATGTGTTCCTGTTGAGCATATTCCAAGCCTAAATATCCGAAACCCGGATTGATAAATAGATAATACTGAAGCCAGTTGGATTACAACCCGGCATAACATGTTTTATTTTATTTGTATTAATTTTACTCCAACACCATACATCTCCCAAAGAAATTAATGAAAGCAAGAATGTGATCCACCGGGATTTGAACTTGGGTCACCACATACATATTTTAAACACTCTAACCATTACACCATCAAGGCAGTTACAACAGGAACACTTTTACCTCCCATTTTGTTTTCTTCTTTTCATTCTTTTATATCTATTTATTTATATAACTTTTTCCTACTCTGTCGTCTACCCCCCCCCCCCCCTTTCCCTGCCTCACCCAGTCACTCTCCCCTCTCTCTTTCTCTCTTTCTCCCGCTATTACTGACTTATGATTCATTCTCGCTCTCTTTCTCTCACACGGCTATAGAGCGCCATTCACCACTACGACCTCTCTCTCTCTCTCTCTCTCTCTCTCTCTCTCTCTCTCTCTCTCTCTCTAACACATTTGCTTCTTTCTACTTGTGTTCTATATAATATTTAGTTTATTTAATGTATATATGATTATCTTTATATTTAATGTATATATGATTATCTTTATATTTAATGTATATATGATTATCTTTATATTTAATGTATATATGATTATCTTTATATTTAATGTATATATGATTATCTTTATATTTAATGTATATATGATTATCTTTATATTTAATGTATATATGATTATCTTTATATTTAATGTATATATGATTATCTTTATATTTAATGTATATATGATTATCTTTATATTTAATGTATATATGATTATCTTTATATTTCCCCAGTTAAATGTAAACAATAATACTATCTGAAAAACTTATGCTGTATTATATGGAAACATGAATAAATACGATCTTCCAAATAACCTTTGTCGATCTTTCTGTTATACCTGTGTTCTCTTTCCGGTACCGAGTATTGTGTGTTTATTGGTGTTCTGGTAAAAATAGAGTCCCTGTATAAGAGGGTAATCTCAACTTAACTTACAGACACCATGTTGTTTCTATTTCACGCTTTACCCCATAACATATTAGTATTTTTACACTTCACTTTGCAGTTAATGTGCCCTATATGACTCTATACATTGATTTATTTCGCAATCAGTCATGCTCTATATGCCCTATATTACTGTAATTATACATCGATAAATTACGAACTCCATCAAGCTATGTTTATCAAAATACTCAAGGCACCCCCCCCCCCTTTCTCCCTCATGATTAGCCTATTCGTTTGTCTATTTGTTTAACCTTTCTCTCCATTTTTTTGTCAATATTAAGACCTTTCGTGCCAGTTAGGTCTCGATTAATTCCTGGCGAGCCTTTAATTTAGGAGGAACCGACCTTCGGCCAGGACAATTGCCTACCGAAAATTTTACAAATTTATCTAGAAGGGGTCTCTTGGGGATGTTTATTAAGCTTAATAGAGGTATAGGGAGGAAACTAAAAATAATACTAAATTAATAACTAAATCGCCCAATAAACAAACCCTCCCTCCTAAATCCCTGGGCACCATATTGTTTCTAACTCCAGGGACTTCCTATATCGCTACTCTCTATATAAAGGTACTCTAGCTAAAAGTAAATGCCTCCTGAGATTATTACTAAGCAGAATGTGCTGGGGAGTGATAAGGGAAAGACAGTGAATATTTGCGAATGGGGTAAAGAAAAACAAAGTAACTGATCAATGGATAAATGATGGGACAGTATAATAACTTAATAGAAAGGGTTTAATAATAATTGATATATATATATAATTATATATATATATATATATATATATATATATATATATATATATATATATATATATATATATATATATATATATATATATACATATATATATATATATATATATATATATATATATATATATATAAAGTATATACATATATATATATATATATATATATATATACAGTATACTGTATATACATATACCGGTATATTTTTTTTTTTTTTTTTTTTTCTATATTCCAACTACTCCCTCTCGGGCATAGGCTGATAGCCTTTACACTCTACCGCTGAACACGGTGAGGCCCGTGAGGTCTTGTTCCAGTCTAGGGAGTGAGACATGCGAAGCACCTATTCACGGCTCAAACCCAACTCCATTTCTGAAGCTGCTTTGCCTCCGCGCTTCACAGTTTCACTCCCCAGGCTTGGACCCTCACTCTCAGAACGCCACCTATTGAGCAATTAACTCACTACGCATTGCCCCCCTGTAGCATATTTTGATTATGGGAATATTCATACAGTGCTATTTAATCGGGGAACAATGAGGGTATTTGGTTGGCATTTCGGTGTGCTGTGGTAATGCACTGATACTAGGTTCAGCACAAATTCCATCCCAAAAAATCTTCCCATTGACATATTGGGATTCTAACCCGGGTCCATTGGATTACCAGTCCAGTAGCAAGACCACTCTGCCACACCTCCCCTATATATATACAGTATATCTCACAAAAACACGTTACTAAATGTTTTCCGTGGTTCGAGTCCCGGCTTAGAGTAAAAACAGATACATATAAATACATGTAAATAGTGATAGGTAGATAGACAGATAAATATACATAGATAGATAGATACACATATATATAGATAAATAGATAGATAAATGCATGGATATTATATATATATATACATATGTATATATACAGTATATATATATATATATATATATATATATATATATATATACAGAGGGAGAGAGAGATGTGTGTGTGTGTGTGTGTGTGGGTGATGGAATTATACACATGACGCATGGGGAAACCCTGCTTCTCTCCCTCACCCCCTTTTACTTAATAGCATTACGTACCTCACTCTCACCAATAATACGATTTCCTAATTTTCTTAGCTTTCCCACTTTCCTTAAGGGGGAAGTAGTTGTTTTTTTATGGACTCCCTTCTCCCTCATGTTTAACCTCATTCGTTTTGATATTTTAAAACGTTTGTCCCATTAGTTTGGAGGTTTTAGGACCTTTCACCCTATTACTTTGGCAATATTAGGACCTTTCGTGCCATTTAGGTGTCAATTTTTCCTGGCAAGCGATAGCGAGCCTGTTGTTTTAAGGCCGCGTCATACAGAAGTCGAATGTCCGGCGACATATTCCCGAATAGGATGACTTGCAAAAAAAAAATCAGCTGGTTCGGGTAGAAACGGGTCAATTCGGCCAGGGATCTTGATTATTCTGGGGACGTTCTGGGGATGTTCATGGGTGCAGGCGAACATCTGGTGGATCGGCCAAAAGTTAGTGCATGCGTTAACTTTTGGCCGACATTCTGCTACAAAAACCGTTAAAAAAGATCGGCTTTCGTTCTGCTTTCGTTCGGCTTACATTCGTGTTAACATCTCCTGATTTGGCCCTTGTTCTGCTCTAATTTCCATTGACGATGTTAAAACGAACTACCCGTACATGGGCCGAAGTAAACCCGAACATAAGCCGATAATAATCCGAATCACATGACATTAAATCGATTAACAGCAGAACGAAATGCGAATTACTCGATCAAAACACGACATTCCCGAGATAAAGAGACGAATAAGACAAGATGAATCGGGTCTATAGTCGATATTACCAAGAACAAGAGCCGAATCAGCCGAATGAAATACGATCATGAGAGGAATTTTCCACGAACAACAGCAGAAGCGTCGGTTTGGGTGCGGCCGACCCACGTGGGTATACGTGGGAAGCCCCAAGCCTGCTCTAATGTGCACACGGCATAGTAGATAGAGAGTCGAGGGACGCGCGAGTGCACACGACATGCAAGAATGAGAGGCGAATCGTAAGTTGGCAGCCACTCACAAGGGCCCCAATATATAGCTGCCGGAGCCGGCATCGGTCTCAGTACCCCACACAAGCTCTCCCAGTACGTTCTCCCTCTCCACACACCACAGCAACCACCAAGATGAAGGGCAACAAGCTACCACGTCGCAAGAAGGGCAAGCAAGCTTCCGTGGACCTCTTTGCCTCCCAAGATCAGACGCCTCCTTCCAACCTTCGGGTGTTGATGGGCAGACAATGACATCTTCCATGTACTCCTGTATTATAGCCTCGCATGTCTCCCGTACTGCCAGGGATATTGTACTGGCACCAATACGAAAGTTTAACGCCATGCTCTTGTATGCCTCACCCGTTGCCAAAAATCGTAGTGTCATGGCAACTCTCAAACCTGGCTCCAGGGGCTTCTTCCAATTTGTGGTCTCCTTCTTGATCCGGGGTGTAACACGGTGTACTATCTCATTGAAGAGGTCCTCGTCCATACGGAGATAGTACTTGTAGGTGTTCCTGTCCGTCTCCATTAGCTCCTTCAGCAGTTGGTGGTAGTGTCCGTGGGTGGCTCTCTGGGCGACCCAAGGCTTGACGCTGCAGCTTCGTGGTTTCCTGGCTCGTACACGGCGCTCATGCAGCCTCTTCAGGAGGGTTACGATGAGTAGCTGGTGGTTGAGGGATGCTACAACAAGCCCCTAGAACTTGATGGCCATCTCCAACTCTTCCTCCATGACCTCACTGGGTGGATCGAGTTCCGGGAGGTCCATGTTGCCGTGGTGATGACTGATGTGCGACTGCTATGTGTGCGACCACACCCACGTTATATAGGGCAGGTACAGGTTGTCTTCCCACATTCGTTTAGCATCGTGTAAAGTCGTCTGATGTTCTTATAGGTTCTTTCATGTCGGTTGATGTACGGCTGATCATCGTACCTCAGTTTTGACTGTTCGGCTGAGTCGGGATATATTCCAGTTACAGTCGAGTCATGGTCATGCATTAATCGACTTACATTCGAGTCATGTTCGGGTCTCTGTCGTCAATCGCTCGTGACTATCAGGTTACATTTTAGGCTCGTTCGGGGCATTGTCTGGGGATGTTCTTATCAAAACTTCGGGACAATTTTGGTTAATTCGGTTCAAATATGCAAGTCATCCAATTCGGGGCTTTGTCGCCGGACGTTCGACTTCTGTATGACGCGGCCTTTAGGAGGAACAGGCCTTTGGCCGGAACATTTTTCTACCGAAAAATGTACAAATGTATCTTGAAGGTCTATGGGGTGTTATTTAACCCTTAATTAGCGGCGAGCAACATAAGTCGAGTTAAAAAAAGCTGGACTATGTGGCGGCGCTCGACATAGGTCGAGTGGCAATTTCAGCACGTAATGTGGCTGAGAGAGAGAGACAAGTGGTGGCAGGAGACTAGCGAGCGTATGACTGCTCCAGACCACCGCGGCGAACCTACTGACACAAATCTCAGCTCCCTCCTCCCTCTCTCACTCGCTACATACTCAATTATGTACCGAAAGTACCGAATTACCTGCTTTTTGCACTCGCGTTGCACGGTTATTGCAAGAAAACTATCCATCATACAAGGATCGTTATGGTGTCATTCGAAAGCTCTGTTTATGCCCTTTCAGGGATAGGTACTTGTTTTACGTTCTGGGTCTTATTTAGGCATGAAAATGATCACGTAAACAGCCCTATTTTGGCTAAAAACACCCCGCTGTGCGGTACATATAATAAACCGCATAGGCCGCTCGTAAGGTGTTAAACTTGATGGAGGTCTAGTAAGGAAACTAAAAGATAAATAGATAAACCAAAAACTAAACCGTACCCCCATAAATGTCTCGATTTTGCTCATGGGTCTTCTATTTTCGTGTACTTCATTTATTATTTATCCTTCATGTTATATATCATTAACATAGTTTCCCGAACATTATACTGGTTTGCAATTTCTAGAATTATATAAATTTCCTCGTTTATACTTTTCTCAATCAACTAGCATTTCATCTTACAATATGTAAATAAATTAGGTGAATAAAGGTATACAATTTTGTGTACCTGGTTACATCTATTGTCATTCACATAGTAGAGTATTATTGTCGGTAAGCTGCAGATAAACTCTGTAACATACCAACACTGGAATCTAAAGGTTTAGTTTGAATCTTATTCTAAATTTCAATATATTAAATTTCCCTTTGTTATATCATTAATTGCTAATTTGTTACACTGCCACAGGCTTCTACACATAGATAATATCATCATTGAAATAAGGAAGAAAATAAGCACCACGCCGTCACCACCACCAAGCACTTTTCCCGCACTCGAGACAGAAAGCAGTAACCACCACCCCACCAAGATGTGCCCGAGTAGCTGCAATCGCTGTTGCACTCCCTTCAACAACACCCAGAAAGAATATTACTGTTACCATCAATAATCCCGATTCCCACAAGAGAAGGAAAGCTGCATAGGAAAGGAAGCCAACAAAACGGCTCCATAAACACCATACCTCTACGTGCCATTCTTCCTCCAAGTTGCATCACCACCATGACCGTGAGGCCAGGAGGGACTACCCCAAACACCCCAGGAGTTCCCCCCCCCCCCCCCCGCACTTGTGCCCTTATTAGCCGGAGAAGGAGCATCAGGAGGAACGCAGAGAAAGGTATGACTAACGCAGGCAAAGTGAAGATGATTACAGTTGGACAGCTCTTATAAAGATACCTCTCACTGGAAGGTAAAGGTAACTAATAGCTGGAAGATTTTGGGTAAATTAATATAGAAGCAAAACCCTGACCACACTGGTGGTAAAGCCTTGCTCTTAATCTTATTTAACATCTTGGCTCGTCAAAGGAATTTGTTATTAGATCTCACTGGAGGCGACCTAATATCCGTTCCTCAGCCTTGATACCGGCGTTGCTATTAATAAACAATGCCGACTTGTCAAGCGCTCTATTAGTAGTAAACTACCCCGTCTTACTAAAAGTTCACGCACTGACTGGACTCTTATAAGGCAGGGCTCTGCGAGATACCATAGCAACTCTGCATAACGGCACTCTGCAATAGAGTCCATCCGATACAGAATTCCAGGCACTGGTTCTGTGGTACAATATCGGAAAAGGCCAAAAATTACCTCATCAACCCAGTCCCTGAAAGATTCTTATAACGGTCAGAACAGTTAAGAGACGTTGCGTCATAAACAACCCTCTTACGTTAGTTCGATGACATATTACAGACGCACTGGCATATTGTACATGACATTCAAGGCCCAACACCCAAGAGTACTGGAAGCTCTGCATCAAAACTCTTATAACGGTCAGAGTAGTTAGTGAGTTCTCTCCTACAGTATGTTAGCTTGATAATACTGTACAGATGCACTGACATATTGTATGTATTATTTAAGACCGAACACCCAAGAGTTCGAGTCTCCATCCATTGTCACCCAGCCACGTCAGGACCACCACCGCGGCCCAGATTCTCACTAGAAGACTACAGAGTGCTATTTAATATAATATACAGTGAAGTCCCTTTAAAAGAACTAGTGATACACCTTATAGATAATAGGAAGTACTTAATTAAATAATTATATAATATTTGTATGCTTATTGAAACGCATAGAAAGTACTAGTGATAACCATTTATTAACGAAAGTACATAAGAACATAAGAAAATGGGAGTCTGCAGAAAGCCGATTGGCCTACACAAGGCAGATCCCTGTCACACCCAACCCTAATTATAAGGGCTAATTATAAACCCAGCTTACTAACACCATTAGGACTGACCTCACCGAAACGGTCAGAGGTCAGAAAAATGAAGGTCTGCAGAGCGCCGATTGGCCCACACCTGACAGATCCCCCTCACACCCAACCCATCTCGTCCATATGCCTATCTAATGTTATCTCAAAGCTCCCTATCGTTCTTGATCCCACTATAGCACTTGGTAGTCTATTCCACTTATCTACAACTCTGTTACCAAACCAATATTTGCTTATATCTTTCTTGAAACGAAATTTATCTAATTTGAAACCATTTGTACGAGTTCTTTCGCTATCACTGAGCTTTAGTACATTTTTCATGTCCCCTTTATTAATCCCACTAACCCATTTGAATACCTCTATCATATCCCCTCTAACTCTGCGTCTCTCTAACGAATGTAAGCCTAATATCTTCAACCTTTCTTCATACGGAAGATTTCTAATATTATGGATCATTTTTGTCATTCTACGTTGTACTCTCTCCAATGAATCTATTTCCATTCTGTAATAAGGACACCAAAATTACATAGTGTTGAAGCGTAGTTAATCATACCAGTAAAATTTAAAAAGTACTAGTGATGCGCCTTATATACAAGGAAATACTTGAGTTAATTATTTGATATTGTTATTATGCTAATTGAAACACATTTGAAGTACTAGTGATGCCCACTTATTTTAGGGAAGTACTTAATTTAAAATTATAATTATCCATACAAGCAAAGTATTAAAAGTACTATTGATAACCAGTTATTAAGGAAAGTACTTAGTGAATATTCCTTTATCGTGTGATAAAGGAAGGGAGAACTAAACTATTATATACAGGTAAAGTCTTAAGAGTAATCGAATATTGCAGAACCTCGTTCATGCTTCTATTATATATATATACCATTATCTATCATTTAAATACGATATCTATATGTAGTGAATACAATAACACGAATGTACGTTTTGTTATAATTATCCTCTATTACCTTTGTGCATGTGTTGAAATGAATTCAGCTTCTCCAGTCAAGTAGAACCTACCTAATTTATCCAATCAACCCCAGTAAAAACCTGGCATTTATAACTTCCTAATATTTGTTTTATATTTAGTTGTTTTATTATTATCACCTGATGTGTACTCTTACACTCTCTACACACACAGGGAAACTCTCATTGATGCTCTCTCGCTCTCTCTCTCTCTCTCTCTCTCTCTCAATACACATATATATATATATATATTCCCCTGATATAAATCTGGCTATGCACCTACTCTATGCCCACCTCCCTTCTGTCTCGTTTCCCCCCCCCCTCTCCCTCCCCTCCCCTCTCACCCCCTCTCACTTATTACTCAGGTATGTTGTACTTCCCCTCACCTCACCTGTGCCCCTCTTCCCTCTCTCCCCACCCCCTCCCCTCCTTTGTCCCCATCTTTCTACTATTTCCCCTTTTTCTCTTCATATTCCTTACGTTCATTCGTTCTCTCTCCACTCTCTCTCTCTCTCTCTCTCTCTCACGTCTGTCCCGTGTTCCTCTCCTTTTTCCGCCTTTCTTCCTGCTTCTTTTTGCCCTACTTTTTCCTGAACCTTCTCAGTGCTCTGGTGTATTCTTAGCGATGTCTTTATCCTCGTATCTCTCTCTCTCTCTCCCTGAATACATCTTGCTTTTAACCCTTTCAGTACCGATGACGTCTCTATTATTTTGTTATAGTCATGGTTAGATGTTTTTATAAAGTTAGGAAGGTTATGTGGGTGTCAAAAAGCTAGTTGGGATAGTGTATACTCCAATAATGTGTAGAGGATATTCCACAATTGAATAATGTAGTCTAAATTAGAACCAGTGTCCCGATACAGAAGGGGTTAATACATCTATAGCTCATTATGTACAAGGCTCTTTCGTATACTGAGTATAACCCGTCTATATATATGAACTAGATATTGCTATAATACAGTAAAATGTAATAACTAGGAGTTCAATCTATATACCTTTGCATTTGAAAGCAAACAAATTCCCTCTCCCTCTCTAATATATGTTTGTAATAAGTGGGCAAACCTGTTAAGAAGTAGATTTAAGGGGAGGTTGTTAGTTTGCTCGCTAGACCTCCATCAAGCTATACAAAAATACCCCCAAAACCCACCTTCGAGATGAATTTGTAATTTTTTCGGTAGAGAAACTTTCCGGCCAAAGGCCGGTTTCACCTAAATTAAAGGTTTGTTATCAAGCGCCAGGAAAATATAGACATATAAATGTCAGGTAAGGTCTTAAAATGAAAAAAAATGGGGTGAAAGGTTTTAGAATCACCAAAATAATGGAACGAACGTCTAAAATGTATAAACTAGTGGGGCTAAAGAGGAGGGAGCAGGGGGTTCCAGAAAAGAAAAACGCAAGTGAAGTTCTCCCCTTAACAGAAGAAGGTGGGAGAGTGAAGGTGTATGGTTTAGTGTCTGCAGGGGGGCTTACAGTTATCATTCATTTGGTCTGATTTTATCTCTTCTGTCACTCTTTATCTTCTTCCCTCCATCTCAGTCCTTGATCCTCCTTTTCCTTTTTGCCATTCTCTAACTTCTTCCCTTCATCTCACTCCTTTGTCTTCTTTTCTTTCCCTTGCTGTGATATTATTTTGCCATTCCTCCGCTACCTTTCATTACACTTAATTGTTATTTAATTTGCTTTACTTCGCCCTACTCTATTCCCCTTCCTCCTCCTTGTCTCTGATCTTTAACGTGCCCCTCTTTTTTTCCCACCCTTCTTTTGATAGTCTTCCTCAGCCTAATGTTTTCGTCCTCATTGCATAAGCGTGTTATGTGTTTTGTTTCCTATACAGTGGCCCCTCAAAATAAACTGAAGCATACTACCTGAGCTCCATAGTTTTGTCTTACCTCCCACACAAGCATTACACAGTACATAATTAGATTGATATACAGTATCCGATAAATGGATATTAATTGTGGTCATGTGCTGAACCTTTAACTGTCTTGGTGGTGTAATGGTCAGAGTGTTGTAGTTCTGTATGTGGTATCCTAGGTTCGAATCCCTGGAGGATCACACGCTTTCATTAATTTCATTTGAGGGTGTTTGGAGTGAAATTAATTAATTTAAATTATGTCTAAATGTTCAGGAATAAGTTCGTTGCGAGGTCATTCCTTTGAGATCTGTGCCCCATAATTTGTCCTTTCCTCTCACATCTCTACCATTTGTATTCTTCTCCCTTCCTTCCTCTCCTCCCAACTTCCTTCCTCCAACATCCCTTTTCCCCTCACCTTGACCTCTCTGCCCCCTCTCTTTTACCTTTACCCTCTCCCCCCCCCCCTCTCTCTCTCTCTCTCTCTCTCTCTCTCTCTCTCTCTCTCTCTCTCTCTCTCTTTCTCACCCGCCCTCCCACCACGCGGTCATGTTTATCCCAACTTTGCTTGTTTGGGTTGTTGCTCTGCTCGGACTGGCACTGAGGACTTGGAGGTGCGTTTTTTATTTTCCTGTGGACGTTATGACCCAATATTTATTGTCGGTTATTTTCAGGCTAGGTCCTATAAATTAAATGCTGGTGCGTCGTACAGTATAATCATTACAGATTCGTTCATAAATAACTCGACTTGATTTGTTGAGTATAAACAAAGCAATGTATGCTGTGCAAAAACTGGTCAAAGCAAGAAAAAGTATGGCTTGAAATGCATTTTTGTAGTTACTAATGTCAATATGTATTACTAAAAGTGACTGTTGGGGATGACCATAGGGTTCAGGCTGGTTCACACGGGCAGCATTTTGGGCGTCAAATCTAAGCATCTCTGTTCTGGACCATAACCTCTCCAACAGTAACATTCAACATGCACTTCACACATTACACACAACAAAGGGAGCCGTCGCAATATGATTTAATCCCTGACATTTCACTCACCTGACCTGTACTGGAAGTGTCAATATAAGAAGTCAGCCAACTACAACACTCTAACGATTGTAACAAAGCCGATGCTAATGAAAAAAGATCCCTAAATGTTATCACAATTAAAGATGCCAATTCAAAATCGCCGGAAAGAGAGTTCGTATCGTACCAACTTTACAAAGTGCGAAATAGTCGAGGGACCACATCATCCCTGGGTAACACAAGCATGGGTTAGCACCTCTAATGAGTGGCCTCTAGTCCTTGCTATGCCACCTTATGAAATGTTATATTCACACCAACTATATCGACTATACCGCCCTAAAATCTAAGCCATTACATGTAAATGATAACAATTCATCAGTAAAATAATAGCATTAACCCATTCAGTACCAGTGAAATTCCTTTCATGATATTCTGGCAAGTATTAGACGATTATGTTCAGCTTAAAATGGGCCTCCAGCAATTAACAGGTTTTGAACTATCTCACTTCATCCTTTCTACTACTACAGATCCTTCTTGAACTGCACAAAATCGACTAAATATAGCTAGAATAGAATTAAAACGACGTCGCCGGTACAGAAAGTGAGAAATTATACCCTTTTAACGGACAATTTTTTTTATATTGGATTGAAACGACAATTTTGACTTTCTCTGGGGTCCTCCCCACACTTAAAAAGGGACTCCAGAGGGGGTCAAAACTGTCGTGTCGTTATAATATAGTATTTGTTCCTGTCGTGTGGATATAATTTATCCATTCCAATATTCACGGCAGTGTGATTTTTCTAACATTACTACCACTTAACCTATTATATACCGGTGTCGATATTTCTATTATATTCTGGTAACTATATGAAGATGTTATTAAGCTTAGGAAGGAAGTCTATCAATTGAAAGGCTGCAGACTATCTCAATTAATCCTTTTAGCTACCACATATAGCTGAAGTCAAATAAAAGAGACGTCACCGGTACTGTAAGGGCTAGAGTGTGTTATGAGACTCAGGTAATCAGTGTCTACAATGTCGACGTGTGAGTAAAAGTGTTATGTATTAAAGATGAAATACAATAATCGCCCACGTTGCAAGTGGTGCATCAATAACCGATATAATGCTGCGATACATTAAGGATCAGGTTCCAATAATGCCGACTCACGCCCCCACTCGCCAACACAGTCTTCAACGGAGAGTAAACACGGAGAACCCCCGCTGCGCTACCCTGACAACATTATTAGCGTAATTATCCCCCCTAATCCCAGTTATAAAGCATCAGCCGGGGGTCGCAAGCAAGGCATTAGCGCGCGGGCTTGATCGAGGGGGAGGGAGATATTATGTGCCGAAATACGAGGTAGCAAAAGTTGGTTGAATCTTACTTATCGCGGAACCTGTAATCTTCCACACGGCCGTCGTAAAGTCTGGGAGTAAGACGGAGAGAGGGGGTGGAAGCAAGGAAGGAGTTAGCAGCAAGGTGGGAAGAAGAGGGGTTTACGAAGGAGGGGCAGAAGGAAGGGAGGGAGAGAAGGAGACAGGATGAAGTGAATAAGGATAGAAATGGAGGGAATATAGAACACAGAACAGAAAGTGGAAGGGACGAGATAGGAGTCAATGAAAGGAAGGGGGATAGGAAATTAAGAACGAAAGAAGGTATGAAGGAATGGATGATAACGGAGGGGAAGGATAAGACAGAGAAGATATGGGATAGGATAGGACGCGAGAGGGCAAGCACAGAATGACTGGACAGGTAAATTGCAGAATGGAACGAAATCGGGAGATAACTATAGACGAGCATTGTGAAAGATTAAGTAGGAAAAGAGGAAATGATAAATAATTACAAGAGTCAAATAATTAAGGAAAATATCGATAACAAATGGCAAATGTAGAATAGGAACGAAGGAAACTACCATGACACAAGAGTAGGAGAGCAAGAAGGGAGGAGACAGGGAGAGATGAAAAAACAAAACAAGGTAAAGAAGATAGGAATGAAGGGAAAAGAAAGAAAGCAAGTAATAAGGAAGGAGAAACGAAGATATGAAACAAGGAAGGGTATTTTAAATAGGAAAGGGGGAAGGAAGAAGAAAGTAAGCAGGGAGACAGAAAAAGACAAGGTAAAGAAGATAGGAATAAAGGAAAAAGAAAGAAAGCAAGCAATAAGAAAGAATAAACAAAGATATGAAAAAAGGAAGGATATGTTAAATAGGAAAGGAAGGAAGGAAGAGGAAAGCAAGCAAGCAATAAGAAAGGAAAAACGAAGATATGAAATAGGGAAGGATATACTTGATAAGAAAGTAGGGAAGGAAGAAATATGCAAGCAAGCAATAAGGAAGGAGAAGCGAGAATATGAAACAAGGAAGGACATATTAAATAAGAAAGGAGGGAAGGAAGAAGAAAGCAAGCAAGCAAGCAATACGGAAGGAGAAACCCCACAGGAAGAAGGCCCCCCCCCCCCCGAATCAATTGCCCCCTTGACCCTGGTGGTGTGTGTGTGTGTCCCTCTCTCCCGCGCCTCTGCTGTAAGGTATCAGTGCGAGGGTCCCCAGGTCAAACTCCCATAACACGGGGTTTTACACGCAAGTGCGCACTCGGGTTATATATTTCAAGTAGTTTTGGCAACTTGAACAATGAAGCAACTAGGTTGAGTCCGAGATCTTTCAGTCTTCTACTGTACTCTTCTTCTCTGCTTGTTCTTCCTCTGTTCAATTGCTCTTCTTTCCTTCTTTAATCAAGCCATCTGGTCTGGTCTTGAACATGGGACTGGGGTTCTCGCAGAGACGCTCCAGTCCTGACTTTATTCTTGACTTAAAGTGTGCTGGCTTATTTATTCTTTAGGGTTGATAGCCTCTCAAGTCCTATTTTAACTTATTAAGCAACTTGGCAAGGGACTGGAGTTCTCGCAGAGAGGCTCCAGTCCTGACGTATTTGTTTACTTAGTGTGCTGGCTCAATAATCCAATAGGGTTGATGGCCTCTAAAGTCCTACTTTATCTAACTAAGCAACTTGGTTGAGCCCAAGTACTTTTACCTTTAACTGTACTTCCCATTTCTCAACTTATTCTTCCTCTATCCAAAACGCTCTACTCTCCTACTTTTCTATAGGCATCTGATCGTAGTTCTCGCAGAGAGGCTCCTGTCCTGACTGTACTCTTTGACTTACTGTGTGAATATGGTTTATAGCCTCTAAAGTCCTATTTTAACTAACTAACTAATGGAGCAATTTGGTTGAGCTCAAGTGCTTTATATCTTTTACTGTACTTCTCATTTCTCAACTTATTCCTCCTCTATCCAAATTACTCTACTCTCCTACTTTACTCCAGCCATCAGATCAGATCAGATGTTTTTTTCAAGGGACTGAAGTTCTCGAAAAGTGGCTCCAGTTCTGATGTTATTCTTGACTTACAGTGTGCTGGCTTAATAACCCACAAGTGTTGATAGCCTCTGAAGTTTTAACTACTGGTAACTAACTAGATGTTGTATTTCTTTAACTATATTTCTCACTTCAATCTGTTCTTGTACTATTAAGCCATCCCAAACACCATCCAAATTTACCTCCATTATTTCTTCTAACCCCACCCAACTTCCCCAATACCCACCAAGCCTATTTACTCCTTTCGTACCGGCATCGTTTTTTTATATATATTCTAGCTATATTTAGAATATTTTGCGCAATTTAAGAAGGATGTAGTAGTAAAATGGGTTTAATTTAGATAGAAGCCTGTTACATACTGGAGGCTCTTTTTAAACTGATTCAAATCGTCTAAATATAGCTAGAATATAATTATAAAGACGTCGTCGGTACAAAAGGGGTTAACAGTTGTAAATTTCATAACTTTACTCCAGCCATCAGTCAGTCAGATTATTTTCTTCTTATATCTCAACTTAGTCTTCCTCTATCCAAATTACTCTACTCTCTTAAGGGGCCTTCCCACATCAAGGACTTTTGGAGCCGACTCTCTAGGAGTGTCAAGTCTGCTACTCCGGGAGAAATGGCAACGAGTGCTGCCGAGTGGGATAAATACACAGAGTAAAACGGGGTAGGACAGACTAACTCTGTCCTTGTCTATGTCTTAACAGACTTTGTCAGGAGTGTGACAGAGTGCAGTCGGGTATACATGCCAAGTACATCGGAGTCATTACCGAGTAAAACGGGGTAGAACAGAGTAGGACAGACTAACACTCTGTTCTAGTCTGAGTTTGTCAGGAATGTGACAGAGTGCAGTCGGTTATACATGCCAAGTACATCGGAGTCATTAGCGAATAAAACTAGGTAGAACAGACTAGGACAGAGTAACCCTCTGTCCTAGTCTGTGTCTTAACAGAGTTTGTCAGGAGTGTGACATAGTGCAGTCGGTTATACATGCCAAGTACATCGGAGTCATTACAGAATAAAACGGGGTAGAACAGAGTAAGACAGACTAGGACAGACTAACACTGTGTGCCAACCGCCTCTCTGCAGACTTCCGTTTTTTTTTTTTTGTAATGTTATGTTAATAGAGAGATGGCCACCAGTAAGTTATTGAGTATATTTATAAGTATTAAAGCATAATAACTGCAAGATAACCTGTTCAAATGTTATTATTTCCGTGTATAGGAGTTAGTTTGTTAGTGAGTTGGGCTTATAATTAGGGTTGGGTGTGAGAGGTATCTGCCTTATGTGGGCCAATCGGCTTTCTACAGGCTCCCATTTTCCTATGTTTTTATGTAAGCCTACCTTACTTAGCCTAGACCTTTCAAGATCCGATTACCTATTTGTTTCCTTTTCTCTGGCTATTGTGAGATAGACATTATATCAGGAAACGATCTGCGGGAGTTTTGGCGGGAAAGGCATGCCAGCATATGGAAGAGATGGATTGTGTTTGAAAGGGATCTGCCTTGTGTGTGACAATCACCTCTCTGCAGACTTCCTTTTTTTATGTTATGTTAATAAAGCAATGGTAACCAGCAGGTTATTGAGTTTATTTATAAGTAGTAAAGCATAAAAACTGCGAGATACCCTGCTCAAATGTTATTATATGCGTGTATTATATACTATTGAATCTGTGTAACCTACTAATGTGTATACCATTGATGCTATTAAGTGACATGGCAGTGGTGAGTCGAGGAGGACGTGCTTGTGACTGTTTCCACAGTCCTTATATCTGTAGACTGTGACTGTTCCGAGAGATAACTGCACTCTGACACAACAGAGTGTAACAGACTTGTTAGGAGTCACTAAGATTTGGTAAAACTCAGACAGAGTTATTAGGGGTCGGTAGGAGTTGAAACCGACTCTATCCGATTTTTCACACTCGGTACCCAAATTTCAAACAAGATTGAACATTTTCGCGCCGCCCAGGGGTGTAACCGACTCATTGGGAGTGCGACAGACTCTTTAGGGGTACGACAGACTATCTCAAGGAGGCCATGAAAAGTTCATACAGTGTCACTACTCGGCAACAGTCGGCTCCACACTCCTTGATGTGGGAAGGTCCTTAAGGGGCTTTCCCACTTCAAGGAGTGTGAAACCGACTAGTGACTCTGTATGGAGTCTCCATGGAGTCCTGGAGATAGTCTGTCGTACCCCTAATGAGTCTGTAGCACCACCAATGAGTCTGTTACACCCCTGGGCGGACAAACAAATTTCAAACTTGTTTGAAATTTGGGTACCGACTGTAAAAAGTTGGATCGAGTCGGTACCGACTCCTAATAAGTCTGTCCGAGTTTTAACGAGTCTTAGTGACTCCTAACAAGTCTGTTACACTCTGGTGTGTCAGAGTGCAGTTTATCTCTTGGAACAGTCACAGTCTACAGATATAAGGACTGTGGAAACAGTCACAAGCACGTCCTCCTCGACTCACCACCGCCATGTCACTTAATAGCATCAATGGTATACACATTAGTAGGTTACACAGATTCAATAGTATATAATACACGCATATAATAACATTTGAGCAGGTTATCTCGCAGTTTTTATGCTTTACTACTTATAAATAAACTCAATAACCTGCTGGTTACCATTGCTTTATTAACATAACATAAAAAAGGAAGGCTGCAGAGAGGTGATTGTCACACACAAGGCAGATCCCTTTCAAACACAACCCATCTCTTCCATATACTGTCATGCCTTTCCCGCCAAAACTCCCGCAGATCGTTTCCTGATATAATGTCTATCTCACAATAGCCAGAGAAAAGGAAACAAATAGGTAATCGGATCTTGAAAGGGTTAGGCTAAGTAAGGTAGGCTTACATAAAAACATAGGAAAATGGGAGCCTGCAGAAAGCCGATTGGCCCACACAAGGCAGATTCCTCTCACACCCAACCCTAATTATAGGCCCAACTCAATAACAAACTAACCCATATACACGCATATAATAACATTTGAACAGGTTATCTCGCAATTATCATGCTTTACTACTTATAAATACAGTAAACTCAATAACCTGCTGGTGACCATTTCTCTATTAACATAACATAAATAAACGGAAGTCTGCAGAGAGGCGATTGGCACACACAAGGCAGATCCCTTTTAAACACGACCCATCTCTTCCATATGCTGTCAGCCTTTCCCGCCAAAAAGATTCCCGCCAAAACTCGAGCAGATCGTTTCCTGATCTAATGAAAATCGTCTCACAATAGCCAGAGAAAAGGAAACAAATAGGTAATCGGATCTTGAAAGGGTTAGGCTAAGTAAGGTAGGCTTACACAAGAACATAGGAAATGGGATCCTGCAGAAAGCCGATTGGCCCAAACCAGGCAGATCCCTCTCACACCCAACCCTAATTATAAGCCCAACTCTCTGACAAACTAACTCATAGACACGGAAATAATAACATTTGAACAGGTTATCTTGCAGTTATTGTGCTTTAATACTTATACATATACTCAATAACCTACTGGTGGCCATCTCTATTAACGTAACATACAAAAACAAAAGTCTGCAGAGAGGCGGTTGACACACAGAGTGTTAGTCTGTCCTAGTCTGTCTTACTCTGTTCTACCCCGTTTTAGTTTGTAATGACTCTGATGTAGTTGGCATGTATAACCAACTGCACTCTGTCACACTCCTGACAAAGTATGTTAAGACACAGACTAGGACAGAGTGTTAGTCTGTCCTAGTCTGTTCTACCTGGTAATGACTCCGATGTACAACCGACTGCACCAGACTAGGACAGAGTGTTATTCTGTCCTAGTCTGTTCTACCTGGTAATGACTCCGATGTACAACCGACTGCACTCTGTCACACTCCTGACAAACTCAGACTAGAACAGAGTGTTAGTCTGTTCTACCCCATTTTAGTCTGTAATGACTCTGATGTAGTTGGCATGTATAACTAACTGCACTCTGTCACACTCCTGACAAAGTCTGTTAAGACACAGACTAGACAGAGTGTTAGTCTGTCCTACCCCGTTTTACTCGGTGTATTTATCCCACTCGGAAGCAGTCGGTGACATTTCTCACGGAGTAGCATAGACTTGACACTCCTAGAGAGTGGTACCAAAAGTCCTTGATGTGGGAAGGCCCCTTTACTTTACTCCAGCCATGAAGTAAAGATTCTCTCCTCCCTCCTACTTTCTTCTACTTGCTAGGCGTCTTTATTCCTTCTTCTGTCTGTCCTTTCCCAACCAGCCATTTCGCGTATTTTCTTAATCAATCTTAGTTCTCTTTATCTATTAAATTAAACAGACGGGGAGGCAGGATAAATATAAATACATAAATAAGGCGAAGGAAATAAGCAAGAAATAAACGATCAGAATATAAGCATACCAAAATAGGAAAGAAAGGAATGAATGGAGGAAGGAGGGACGCAGAAGGACTAAGGAGAGATTGTATATATTTGTATTTATTTATTCACTTATTTATATATTTGTTTGTTTTTTAGTTTCGTCTTAATACCTCCATCAAGCTTATGAAATACGTTGGAGAGAAATTTGTACATGTTTTGGTAGAAATAGCTGGTTCCTCCTAAACTAAAAGATAGGTATCGCTCGCCAGGAAAAAAAATCGACACCTAAATGGCACAAAATGTCTTAAAAACGCCATACTCATGGGGCTAAACAGGAAGCAGAAGGGGGGCCAGAACAACCAAACCTCCCCTTAAGCCCGTAAATCAATTGCATCCTTTGGCCTTAGTGGTGTGTCTGTCTCTCCCGCCCCGGTGTCAGGTCCCAGGCAGGCTAAGATCTTGGGGTCAGTTTTATTTGGCTATCTTTAGACAATTATATACAGCATAGCTTAGGACAAATATATAGGCGTTAAAAGAGTAAATAATGGCCCAATTAACCCTCTGGCTGCCATATACCCGTCCTACTCTGAGTAAAATCGTTTAATGATAGCCATAACAAATTGTCAAAAACGTGTCATAATCCTCAAGGGGTTAAGATCTTGGGAGCAGTCAGTTTTGTCCATATTATGTAATCATTCTTATTAATGTGCCAGTCTAATCAAGGGAGACAAAACAGGATGTGGTTTATCGCCATGTAAACACGCCGAAAATTTACAATAATTTGTCTTTGTTCAGTCAGGCATAATTGTTCCATAGCCGTACAAATAATCAATCATGGTAATATCAAATTAACCCTCTCCGACATATGACGCGATTTTGAGCCTATCGGGGATACTTTAAAGCCTTTGTTACCATCAGGGGTATTTATAAACCTTTACCGGTAGTTTAGTTACCTCTGCAGTTGTCTTTGAGTTAGCTGTGGACAGAAAACGAATTTTGGAGAGGCAATTATAAGAGTGAGAGAACTCTATTTCTTATTGCTAATCTGGCAACCTCTGCGTCATATGTGCGTGAAAGGGTTAAGTATGGGCAGCATGAATTGAATCTAAGCATCCATTCCTGGACACCATACTTATCCTAGGTTTCCTTTATTTTGTTATTGTTTATATTTTGTTTGTTTTAAAAATATATTAATATACTGTAGTTTGTTTTTTGTAACTACATAACAATTTTTATGAATGATCTGTCTACTTTATAAGCCTATTTCCATGTGTATTAACACACCTATTTTTTAATCCATCAATCAGTCACCACCTTTCAGTGATCAAGGTGTTCATATAACTTGGATTCTGCCCGCCCCGCCACCTCTCTTCCTTCCCACCCTTGTTCCCTCCCACCACCACCACTTTCATGACCCGTGGGAGATAACCCGACCTACTGTTTGTTTCTTTCTATAAACCACTCCTGTGTAACCCCTTCTGTACCGGCGCCGTCCTTCATGACCCGTGGGAGATAACCCGACCTACTGTTGTTTCTTTCTATAAACCACTCCTGTGTAACCCCTTCTGTACCGGCGCCGTCCTTCATGACCCGTGGGAGATAACCCGACCTACTGTTTGTTTCTTTCTATAAACCACTCCTCTGTAACCCCTTCTGTACCGGCGCCGTCCTTCATGACCCGTGGGAGATAACCCGACCTACTGTTTGTTTCTTTGTATAAACCACTCCTGTGTAACCCTTCTGTACCGGCGCCGTCCTTCATGACCCGTGGGAGATAACCCGACCTACTGTTTGTTTCTTTCTATAAACCACTCCTGTGTAACCCCTTCTGTACCGGCGCCGTCCTTCATGACCCGTGGGAGATAACCCGACCTACTGTTTGTTTCTTTCTATAAACCACTCCTGTGTAACCCCTTCTGTACCGGCGCCGTCCTTCATGACCCGTGGGAGATAACCCGACCTACTGTTTGTTTCTTTCTATAAACTACTCCTGTGTAACCCCTTCTGTACCGGCGCCGTCCTTCATGACCCGTGGGAGATAACCCGACCTACTGTTTGTTTCTTTCTATAAACCACTCCTGTGTAACCCCTTCTGTACCGGCGCCGTCCTTCATGACCCGTGGGAGATAACCCGACCTACTGTTTGTTTCTTTCTATAAACCACTCCTGTGTAACCCCTTCTGTACCGGCGCCGTCCTTCATGACCCGTGGGCGATAACCCGACCTACTGTTTGTTTCTTTCTATAAACCACTCCTGTGTAACCCCTTCTGTACCGGCCCCGTCCTTCATGACCCGTGGGAGATAACCCGACCTACTGTTTGTTTCTTTCTATAAACCACTCCTGTGTAACCCCTTCTGTACCGGCGCCGTCCTTCATGACCCGTGGGAGATAACCCGACCTACTGTTTGTTTCTTTCTATAAACCACTCCTGTGTAACCCCTTCTGTACCGGCGCCGTCCTTCATGACCCGTGGGAGATAACCCGACCTACTGTTTGTTTCTTTCTATAAACCACTCCTGTGTAACCCCTTCTGTACCGGCGCCGTCCTTCATGACCCGTGGGAGATAACCCGACCTACTGTTTGTTTCTCTCTATAAACCACTCCTGTGTAACCCCTTCTGTACCGGCGCCGTCCTTCATGACCCGTGGGAGATAACCCGACTTACTGTTTGTTTCTTTCTATAAACCACTCCTGTGTAACCCCTTCTGTACCGGCGCCGTCCTTCATGACCCGTGGGAGATAACCCGACCTACTGTTTGTTTCTTTCTATAAACCACTCCTGTGTAACCCCTTCTGTACCGGCGCCGTCCTTCATGACCCGTGGGAGATAACCCGACCTACTGTTTGTTTCTTTCTATAAACCACTCCTGTGTAACCCCTTCTGTACCGGCACCGTCCTTCATGACCCGTGGGAGATAACCCGACCTACTGTTTATTTCTTTCTATAAACCACTCCTGTGTAACCCCTTCTGTACCGGCGCCGTCCTTCATGACCCGTGGGAGATAACCCGACCTACTGTTTGTTTCTTTCTATAAACCACTCCTGTGTAACCCCTTCTGTACCGGCGCCGTCCTTCATGACCCGTGGGAGATAACCCGACCTACTGTTTGTTTCTTTCTATAAACCACTCCTGTTTAACCCCTTCTGTACCGGCGCCGTCCTTCATGACCCGTGGGAGATAACCCGACCTACTGTTTGTTTCTTTGTATAAACCACTCCTGTTTAACCCCTTCTGTACCGGCGCCGTCCTTCATGACCCGTGGGAGATAACCCGACCTACTGTTTGTTTCTTTCTATAAACCACTCCTGTTTAACCCCTTCTGTACCGGCGCCGTCCTTCATGACCCGTGGGAGATAACCCGACCTACTGTTTGTTTCTTTCTATAAACCACTCCTGTGTAACCCCTTCTGTACCGGCGCCGTCCTTCATGACCCGTGGGAGATAACCCGACCTACTGTTTGTTTCTTTCTATAAACCACTCCTGTGTAACCCCTTCTGTACCGGCGCCGTCCTTCATGACCCGTGGGAGATAACCCGACCTACTGTTTGTTTCTTTCTATAAACCACTCCTGTTTAACCCCCTCTGTACCGGCGCCGTCCTTTTTTCAGGGTACTGTTTGACGCTTTTATTCAGCTTTAAAGGGGCCTCCAGCAAATTAACAGGCTTCGAATTATCTCGCTTAGCCTTTTTTGCTACCACAGATTCTTCTTAAACTGCACAGAATCGTCTAAATATAGCTAAAATACACCATAATAGACGTCACCGGTATAGAAGGGGTTTATCCTTTCCCTTGTTCTGGCAGTTGGTCAGTGTGAATCTGGATGCGAAATGGTTAACCCTTTCTGTACCAACGACGTCTATTATCATTTATCCTAGCTATATTTAAACGATTTTATGCAGCTTAGGAAGGAGCTGTGGTTGCCTAAAGGGTTGATTGAGATAGTTTGAAGCTTTATAATTGCTCAAAATCATTCCTAAACTGAATAAAATCGATTAGTAGTAGCCAGAATAAAGTAAAGGGGATATCGACGGTACAGGAGGGGTTAATAATCCCTACTGGGTGTGAATATATAAGATCATTTGGAAAGGAGAAAGGAAGCATGTCACTTTCCATGTTTTAAAACTACGGCCTTTGGTGGTTGCACAATAACACACACTATTATTTAAGTTACTGGTAGATTCGAACCTTGACCAGTGTCTCCACAGGTGAGTTTGTATTGCGTAATAGTATGAGTTACTTATAAGAATAATTTGTTTAAACAATTAATTGGTTAAATGAATTAACTACTATATAAAAAGCTACACTCTTTACCCCTTCAGCACGATGATGTATATTATTTTTTTATTCTGGCTAAAGTTAGACGATTTTATGCAGTTTACGATGGACCTATGTTATTCAGAGAGCATATTGAGCATATTTGAGTCCTAGTGATAGACTATAAGCTGAATATATTCGTCTAATGGTAAACAAACTAAGATGAAAATTACACCATCGTGCTGAAAGGGTTAATTCAATCATACTATTGTCCTTCCATATATAAAATAACGTAGTGCATACTAATTTACTTGGGCTGCTATACTTATCCCTAAGGATCAAATTCAATGTCGTATATTACGAATCTTTACGTCAAGTTCTTCGTGTCTTTATCGTATTAGTTCACTTCATCATGTTCATCTTGGTTTAAGGGAGGTCACCACCTTTTTTTCTCTTTATCTCCTTTTCTCTCTTTCCCTGGCTTGTATCCATTCGGCCTCATTCAGCCAACTGTTTTAAGACATTTATTCCCATCCAGGTGTCGATTTCTTCCTGGCGACCGATAGCGAGCCAACATTGTATGGTGAAATCCGGCTTCGCCGGAGACATTTTTCTATCGAAAAATGTACAAATTTAGCTTGCTGTAAAAAAAATATATAAATATGCTGGCTCGCTACCGCTCGCCAGGAAAATATTGACACCTGTATGGGGGTAAACGCCTTAAAACAGTAGGCTGAATGGATACAAGCCAAAGAGAGAGGGAGAGAAAGGGCTCCCTTATCCTCTTCAGGATTATGGCGCGTTTTCACAGTTTAGTCTGACTATCATTAGACATTTTCATACAGCTTTGGAAGGATCTGTGATAATTAAAAGGGTAAAGACGATCTCAATTACCCCTCTGACTTCCACATACCCTTCCTAATCTAATAAAATCGCCTAACAATAGCCAAAAATAGAAAATTAAATGCGTCCTCGTATCCTGAAAGTGTTAATATGTCAGTGATAATAAAAATTAATAATAATTGTTTTAAATCTGCCTAATTGATTAAATCTGTTTCATCTTTTAGACAATTCTTTGTAGATCATTCTCCAACCTTCAGTTTTATGTGATATATATTTGTTTACTTCCATGCTTATATATTTCACTATTCATGTGTTACCCCAGTTTTCACAGTCTTTCCCTACTGGAAATATATCAGCTAAACTTTATAACCACTTCTGTACCGGCGACGTTTTTAAATTGTATTCTAGCTTTATTTAGACTATATTATTCAGCTTAAGAAGAACGTCGACCAATAAATCATATATAAAAAAGGTGTCGCGGTGCAGAAGGGGTTAATAGGTTATCCTTGTGAGAGCGACCATGCAGTATTGGGGTGCATTTCGCAAATGTGTAGATGCTCTGGACCTATTATCATGATGTGTGTAACTCTTACTAAATAAAGGCGATAAAGCAATCAATCAATCCTCGTATAGTATTACTTACTTCGACATACTTTTAGTATTTCACTGTCTTTACGAGGTACAGTCACTTATGAAAATTCGAGGACCCCCTTATGTTTATCTTCATGCAATTATAGCAATATATATTGCTATAATTCGAGGACCCCCTTATGTTTATCTTCATGCAATTATAACAATATATATTGCTTTGTGTATGAAGTTTATTTTATATAACTAGTATATACTGTATAGTATTGTATTTTATATAACTAGTATATACTGTATAGTATTGTATTTTATATAACGTATATACTGTATAGTATTGTATTTTATATAACTAGTATATACTGTATAGTATTGTATTTTATATAACTAGTATATACTGTATAGTATTGTATTTTATATAACTAGTATATACTGTATAGTATTGTATTTTATATAACTAGTATATACTGTATAGTATTGTATTTTATATAACTAGTATATACTGTATAGTATTGTATTTTATATAACTAGTATATACTGTATAGTATTGTATTTGATGGTAAGACAATTATATTCGTAAATTCGATTCCAGAGACATACTTCCATAATTAGAAATAGGTGAAGTCCACAAAATATTACGAGTGGTTGTACAGAACAGTGAAGAGGTGCGACAGGGCAGAAAGACTATACTAAATTCTGATGGGGCTTAGTTCTTAATTCTCGTTTTATAGTCGATTATATTTCATCTGACGGTAAATTGAATTCCTTAAGGAGAGATTTTTACTTCAGTTTTTTTAAATCCCTTCTCCCTCATGCTTGGCCCTATTAGTTTGAGATATTAAGTAGTTTGGCCCATTAGTTTGGCGATTTTAAGACGTTTGGCCCCATTTCTCTCAATTATAAGACCTTTCGTGCCATTTAGGTGTTGATTTTTCCTGGCGAGCAACAGCGAACCTGTAACTTACGAGGAATCGGCCATCGGCCGCGATATTGTTCTACCGAATAATGTACACATATATATTTAAGGGGGTCTTTTTTTGTTAAGCTTAATGGAGGTCTAGGGATCAAATTAAAAACCTCCCCTTAACGACTATTGTCTTGATACTTAATGGCCAAATAGGAAACTATTACGTCTCTCCCTCCTACTTTATGCCGGGTTTTCACAATTAACAATATTATTCACTATAAACCCCTTCATATTAACTGGGTAACCAATATGAAGACTCTAATTTACCGTCAGCTGAACATAAAGACTTCGTTGTATGAATGAAGCCTTAGATGTATTAGATGTACTTAGATGTATGTATTAGATGTATTAGATGTATTAGATGTATTAGGGATCTAGATACCTTACACGAATGGTCAGTAAAGTGGCAGATGAATTTTAACATTGACAAATGCAAGGTATTAAAGATAGGGAAAACGAATACTAATGCAAAATATAAACTAGCTAATGCTGAATTAGAGAACTCAGACTGCGAGAAAGATTTGGGTGTGTTTGTTAGCAACGATTTGAAACCTAGAAAACAGTGTATAAGCGTACGTAACAAGGCAAACAGGATTCTGGGGTTCATCTCAAGGAGTGTAACAGAACTGCCGATGTTATCTTGAAACTTTACTTGTCATTAGTAAGACCTCATATGGATTATGCTGTCCAATTTTGGTGTCCTTATTACAGAATGGATATAGATTCCTTGGAGAGAGTACAGCGAAGAATGACAAAAATGATTCATAATATTAGAAATCTACCATATGAAGAAAGGTTGAACAAATAAGGCTTACATTCGTTAGAAAGACGCAGAGTTAGAGGGGATATGATAGAAGTGTTCAAGTGGTTCAGTGGGGTAATTAAAGGAGACATGAAAAATGTACTGAAGCTCAGTGATAGCGAAAGAACTCGAACAAATGGTTATAAATTAGATAAATTTCGTTTCAGAAAAGATATAGGCAAATATTGGTTTGGTAACAGAGTTGTAGATGGGTGGAATAGGCTACCAAGTGATATAGTGGGATCAAGAACGATAGGGAGCTTTAAGATAAAATTAGATAGGCATATGGACGAGATGGGTTGGGTGTGAAGGGGATCTACCAGGTGTGGGCCAATCGGCGCTCAGCAGACCCCCGTTATCTTGTGTTAATCTCTGACCGTTTTGGTGGGGTCAGTACTCAAGGTATTAGTGAGTTGGGCCTATGATTGGGCCTTGTAATTGGGGTTGGGTGTGACAGGGATCTGCCTTGTATGGGCCGATCGGCTTTTTGCAGACTCCCATTTTCTTATGTTCTTATGTTCTTATTATAAGAACATAAGAAAATGGGAGTCTGCAAAAAGCCGATCGGCCCATACAAGGCAGATCCCTGTCACACCCAACCCCAATTACAAGGCCCAATTATAGACCCATCTCACTAATACCTTGAGTACTGACCCCACCAAAACGGTCAGATATTAACACAAGATTACGGGGTCTGCTGAGCGCCGATTGGCCCACACCTGGTAGATCCCCCTCACACCCAACCCATCTGTCCATATGCCTATCCAATTTTATCTTAATGCTCCCTTTCGTTCTTGATCCCACTATATCACTCGGCAGCCTATTCCACCCATCTACAAATCTGTTACCAAACCAATATTTGCCTATATCTTTTCTGAAACGAAATTTATCTAATTTGAAACCATGTGTAAGCGTTCTTTCGCTATCACTAAGCTTTAGTACATTTTTCATGTCACCTTTATTAATTCCACTAACCCACTTGAATACCTCTATCATGTCACCTCTAACTCTGCATCTCTCTAACGAATGTAAGCCTAATTTCTTCAACCTTTCTTCATACGGAAGATTTCTAATATTATGGATCATTTTTGTCATTCTACGTTGTACTCTCTCCATGAATCTATGTCCATTCTGTAATAAGGACACCAAAATTGAACAGCATAATCCATATGGAGTCTCACTAATGACAAGTAAAGTTTTAAGATAACATCAGCAGTTCTGTTACTCACACTCCTAGATATGAACCCGAGAATCCTGTTTGCCTTGTTACGAACGAACGCTTATACATTGTTTTCTAGGCTTCAAATCATTGCTAACAAACACACCTAGATCTTTCTCACAGTCTGAGTTTTCTAATTCCATATTAGCTAGTTTATATTTAAAATTTGTATGCATCTTCCCTATCTTTAATACCTTGCATTTGTCAATGTTAAACTTCATCTGCCATTTTACTGACCATTCGTGTAAGGTATCTAGATCCCTTTGCAGACACTCTATATATCTAACTGAATCAATTTTTCTCCCCATTTTGGTATCGTCTGCAAATTTACTTATCCTACTAGTTATACCTAAATCAAGGTCATTTATGTATATAATAAACAACAGAGGACCTAATACAGATCCCTGGGGGACACCACTCTTGACTGATCCCCATTCTGACTTAGTACCATTTATGCTGACTCTCTGCTATTGATTTATCACCTTTTTTGAAAATCGGAACTACATTATTTTGCAAGCTTCCAAGCTTCTGGAACTATACCTGTTTCTAATGAATTGTTAAAAAGAAATGTTAATGGGTAACTTAACTCATCTCTGCATTCTTTTAATACTCTAGCATATACCTCATCGGGACCAGGCGATTTCTGAGGTTTCAGTCTGTCAATTTCCTTAAGCACATCATTTCTACTTATAGTAACCGTACTTAACCTATTTTCTATACTATCGCTATATACCTTATGGACTTCTGGAATCTGTGCCAAATTTTCATTAGTGAAAACAGATAGAAACTGACTATTTAATGTACTGCACATTTCTAAATCATTTTCTGTCATTTCTCTTATCGAAGTTTTAAGGAGGCCTATTTTATCTCTAACTTTAGATTTATACAGCTGGTAAAAAGCCTTAGGGTTATTTTTTGAGTCATTGGCTATCCTGATTTCATAATTTCTTTTGTCTGTCCTTATACCTTTTTTAACCTCTCTTGATAGATTCTGATAGTAAGCAAGTAGGTGAATTTCGCCTTTCTTAATTTTTCTATATATTCCTCTCTTTTTTCCTAGAAGGTCTAATAGTCTATTATTCTTCCATTTGGGTTGGTTCTGTGTTGTTCTAAATTTTCTTTTGGGGATATATTTATTTTGCGCATTGTGGAGTGAAGAAATAAAATGATTATATGTAGCTGTCAAATTATCCTGAGTTAAGACAGGTATCTGAGAGAAAGTATGTTCATTAGCGCACCTGGGTCCACTTAATAGTTTAACCATAGGATCGACTCTTAAGGCTCTTCTTAATCCACCATAATTGGCTTTTCTGAAATCTGGGATAAGTGTGTATTCTCTTTAGCCTTTCCTGTCCATTGTATGTTAAAATAAATTGATTTGTGATCACTATTTCCTAGTTGGTCTCCTATCTCTACATTATTTATCATTTGTTCATTATTACTGAAAACTAAATCGAGGATATTATTACCTCTAGTAGGCGAGTCTATGAATTGAAATAAAAAACTATCCTGTACCGCCTCAATAAACTATCCTGTACCGCCTCAATAAACTATCCTGTACCGCCTCAATAAACTATCCTGTACCGCCTCAATAAACTATCCTGTACCGCCTCAATAAACTATCCTGTACCGCCTCAATAAACTATCCTGTACCGCCTCAATAAACTATCCTGTACCGCCTCAATAAACTATCCTGTACCGCCTCAATAAACTATCCTGTACCGCCTCAATAAACTATCCTGTACCGCCTCAATAAACTCTTTTGAATCTGAGTCGCCGATTTGATGCTGCCAATCAATATTCGGAAAATTAAAATCCCCCATAATACACACATTGCTAAACCTTGATGCTATTTTCACTTCCTGCCATAAAGCTGTACCTTCGTTTCTACTCATATTTGGTGGTCTATAAATAACTCCAATAATTATGGTCTCACTACCTTCGCTAACCTCTACCCAAACTCTTTCGTTATCAGTATTTAGTCTAATACCTGATTTTATACAGCTTTTTAAAGAACTCCTGACAAACACTGCTATTCCGCCGCCCCTCCTACTTGTTCGGTCGCGTTTAAACAAACTATATCCTGGTATATGAAATTCTGCTAAAAAAAATCTTGATTCTGTATTAATCCATGTTTCAGTCAGTGCTATAATGTCTATATTTTCGTTGCTAACAAGTGCTCTAAGTTCATCCATTTTGTTACATAAACTCCTACAGTTTGTATAATATAATCGCAATGAATTTATTTTACTGGTATCGTATTTACCTTTATTTCTAACTGAATTCCCATCTTCTGTTACACCTTTAATATTTCTACTAGCAGTACAATTAAAATCCTGCGACTGAAATTTTCTATTCCTATCTGATGTACCAGTACGGCAATTTACCCTATCTAGACAATTATTCTTACTCATATTCTCAGGCTTTATTTTCAGCGAAACCCCGCGACAATCCTATCTATTGACCTAGCTAAATTTGCCACCCCTAGCCGAGAAAGATGAACCCCGTCCTGTGCGTACAACTGATTTTTACTATAGAAACGGGTCCAATTATCAAGGAATGGTATTGCATTTGCATTGCAGTATTTTTCCAGCCGACAATTGATACCAATTGCCCTAGATGACCATTCCTTGCTGACCCCTCTCCGTGGCAAGATACTGTGTACTACAGGTATGCCTCCCTTCCTCCTAACTTTATCTAACACATCCCTGTACTGCCGAAGCAGTACTTCCGTCCTACCTTTACCAACATCATTGCTCCCTGTACTGAGACAGATATTGTATTGTTCCTCCTGCATATATTATCTTCTCGTACACATTTTCCTCCAACTGGTATATAATTTAGTGACACCATATTGCTCTCTGTGAATCACTTATCTTTTTTCTTACCTCACCTTTCATAATATACAGTATATGTCTGTCTTGCCCTCCAGGACCAGACTATTACTATCTCTCGCATCTTTCTCGCTCTTCTCTGTTTACTCTTAAAGGAAGATGGGTCGTTTGTCTGGTCCCCCTTCTTCCTCATATTTAGCCCCATTAGTTTTCAGATTTTAAGACGTTCACCCCATTAATTTGTCGATTTTAAAACCTTTCGTCCCATTTCTATATCAAGACCGTTCGTACCATTTAGGTGTCAATATTTTCCTGGCGAACGGTAGCCAGACTAATTTAAAGATAAATCGGCCAAGACATTTTTCTATCGAAAAATTTACAAATTGATCTTGAAGTGGGGGGTGGGGTCTAGGGAGTGTTTGTTTATGCTTGATGAATGTCTAGCGAGGAAACTAACAAGTAAATGAATATATAAATAGATAGACCACAAAAACTAACCACTGTCCCCTTAAGACATATTCTCTCCCTTTAGATTTATTTACCATGATATTACAGCACCACCACCTTCATCTCTCTCTCTCTCTCAATAAATTCCCAGTCCTAGCTTAACCCATTCTGTGCTGGCAACGTCTTTTTTTGTATTTAACTTAAGCTATATTTAGACTATTGTGTGCAGCTTAAGAAGGATCTGTGGTAGTAAAAGAAAGGCCTTTCGTATCATTAACTCCCGTCCACTCACCAACTCTCTGCAATCTCTCTCTCTCCGCCGCAATGTTGCATCTCTCGCTATTCTATCGCTACTATAATAATCAGTGTTCCTCAGACCTTTCCCAGTGTATACCACCTCCTTTACGTAGGGCACGTGGTACCCGTCTTGCAACTTAATCCCACCCCTACTCTGTGCAACTCTCCAACCCAAGAGTGAAACGTTACTCTAAAACTTTCTTCTACTCAACAGCTGAGCTCTGGAACTCTCCCAGAATCAGTCTTTCCCTCTTCCTATGACTTAAATTGCTTCAAACTCCGTGTGTCCAGGCATTTTGGCTCGAGCGTCCCTTGATTTTGGCCCTGTCACTCTTTCAACTATGGGGGAGGCACTCGCTATAGGCGGTTCTGCCTTTTGCCTCTCTCAATCATATAGGAAAAAAAAAGGGCTAAGTTAGACAGATCGAAACCTGTAAATTGCTGTAAGACCTTTTTTAAACTGAATAAAATCGTCTAATAGTCGCCAGAATAAAGTTAAAAGGACGGCACCGGCACTGAAAGGTCTAGAATATAGTAATATATACCCCCCCCGCCCATGTTTGATAATTACTGTAACAAATTAAAGCCAAAGAAAAAGATGGTTGCCCTCTCTTAAGGTAGTGTTACACGAATGTTTTTTTTAGCATTTTTGTTCAGGCAATTGTAATCTGTAATTTAACCCATCGGCGATTATGACGCATTTTGACAGTTTATTCTGGCTATCATTAAGCAATTACTTACAAATTAGGGAGAATCTATGGGCAATATAAAGGCAAAGACTATCTTAATTAACACTGACTGCCTTATACCCTTCCTAATCTGAATAAATCGTCTAATAATAGCCAGAAAACAGAGAAGAAATGCGCATCGTATCGTCTAAGGGTTATATTGTGCAATATTTCAGTATCCTAAGAACATCTACCTTCAGTCTAGTTCCCGAAAAGAATGCGAGAAAGCCTTGACATAATAATATAAATAAATGACCCATCGAAAATTGACGGAAAATGAGGCTCGTGTGACACCGGCTTACTACTGAATCCCTACTATATTTATAGATTATTCGGTCGTGTGCCATTTATTATTTGTTCAACTGTACCGATTCCCTAGACTCCCTAGAGAGTACCCTTAACCACCCCCTAGTGAGAGCAGGTAAAAAAAAAAAAAAAAAAAAATCATTTATTAGGGTCAGAATATTCCCACGGTCACAAAACTGGCATTTACTTGACAGTTTAGGTCATTAGGATTGGTTGGGGGGGGGGGGGGCCATACTTTCCACACCATTTATTCTATTATTGGCAGTGATTAATAATAAGTAATTTTATGTTATTGTGTGTAGTTCTCATAACTTGGTTCTCGTAACTGAACATTATATATTATGATGTACAGTTGGCCACATAACTTCGATTATACTTCGTGATTTTATGTATGGAAGGAAAACTAGTATGATTAAATTAAAATTATATATGGCAATGTAGTGATACATTCATGAGCAGCTATTGGTTTTATAGTGAAATATTGTTGTAAGGCAATCACACAAATACATAAAATCATTGAGTATTAAAATTTTAGTGGCCGACTGTACATCAAATAAACCGCCTCAAATAACCATATCCACAAGTATAAGTTAGATATGTGCTTCTCCTTTTATTTTCATTAATTGCATATTTACTAATTTGTAATATACCATGCCATTCACATTGAGCAGGAAATATTAGTTAAGTGAGTATTCGGCCAAGTAAAGAAAGGGATACTTCTGCTATAAAAAAAAAAAAAAAAAAATGGCTAAAGTAAGATAGGAAAGATAATAATTGGAAAGCGGAAGAACTAGCTGAGAAGTGAGAAGTACAGTAGAAGACTGATAGTTCTCGGGCTCACCAAAGTTGCTTCATTCTGATATCTGTATTTATGCATGGTATACTGTCTATTATGAAGTACTGCACAGTTAAGATAAAAAGTAATGGATTACCTAAACAACTTCAACTATTTTCCAGGTTTACAATGAATTGAGTACGGTATTTAGCAATCTTTAAGATATGTTTACTATAAAAGTAGTATTAGTTTTATGGAGGTAATTTTGTTTATAAGACTAGGGAAATAGACAAAGTTGAGAAGATACTACATGTTTCTTTACTCTGGCTGTAGCTCCATTACTTCCCAGGACATATTTATATATATCAATCTTCATCGTTTTTCATAATTGCGTGTGCATTCCGAACTAAATATTTTAGTAGCAGCCTTGATAATTATGTAAATATTTGCAGACATTATGTAAGCTTGGCACGCTTAATATATATATATATATATATATATATATATATATATATATATATATATATATATATATATATATATACTATATTTAATATTCCTTCGTTTCTAGGCTGTTTACTTAATTTATTCATTTTTTTCACTACGCACCAGAGATTTTATGTTGGAATTAGGCTAGCACAGAACATACACAGAACACAAATATTTATCATGTTCATAAGGTTAGTATCTTCAACTGTATATACCATAATTATTGATGGTTAAATTAATTCAAATGTAATCACCCAGTAGGCAAACTTGTGATGGGTAAATTTGTATGATGAATAAATTGAATGCCAAGCCATAAATTAAGCAAAATCAGAGGAACTATATAAATAAGTTAAATTAGACATCCACATCTACTAAAAACTCTTGATTGGTTGATTTTTGTTCTATGTATTGATAACTCAACAGAATACTTATTATTGTTTCATAATTATTTTAATTTTCTCTGCATTATATTTTGTTTTCATATTAAACACTAGCATTATACATACAGGCATCCGTCACTATGTACAAAACCATTTTACTATTTACAGATAATTAATTAATATCTGAATAGTTGATGAAGGTGTTTAGGGATATACAATTTAAGTAAGGGATGCCTGCAAGTGCCCCTGCACCACCATAACGCAATTTTGATTATATTCTGGTTACCATTTGACTATTGTCTTTAGTTTATAATCTACCTCTAGGACTCAAAGGAGTAAGTATGATCTCAATACACCCTCTTAATAACATAGGTCATAAAATAATCTTAATTTAGCCAGAATCAAAGGTAAAAATGTGTCATGGTGCTGAAGGGGTTATAAGAACCAAATAATAACACTGGGGTTAAAGTAAAAGAAATCAGGTACAAAAACTAGTCTTTATTCTTAAAAAGAATTCTAAAATCCGTAACACAAAATGCCATTATTAATGTCTAAAATTGAATATCACTAAAGTCTAGATTTGAGTTTCATTATGATAACATTAACGGTAATGATATACAAGGTGTCCCTCGGCGTCCATATAACGTAATACAACCTTAGACAGAAATCAGTTATCGCATGGGGTACGCTAGCCAATTAGTACGCGCTGCTCCAATTAATACGCGATGTGGATAACAAAATACCCAGAATATTAGTCGAATTAGATTAACAAAACTAGTGTCAAAATCTACCTTTACTATAATACATGTTTATGCTAAAATTGATGTTCTTATGAGGATAGTCGTTTGCATTGCATGGCATACTAAATGGGACACAGCGTAAACATTGGCTAGTCTACCCCATGGAAAGCAGAATAATATTTGTCTTTCATAAGGTGGGGTCACACAAGCGCTTTTTCCGGCAATTTTAGGTCGGCAACTTCATTCTGGCATCATTTCACACGTGTTATGCAATTGTGTCGGGCAACTAAACTGCGTACAAAAGATTCCAAGGATATTCTGCAATTGTATCTGTATCTATACTGCTTGTAGATACTTTAAATTGACTGAATTCTTATAAAACTAAAGTTCCAAAGCTGCCGAACCGTAATTGCCGAGAAAGAAAGATTGCCGGAAAAAGCGGCCGTGCGACACCCCCTGTAACCTTTCTTAACTCAGCGACTAAGGAGGTAGGGGAGGGGTTGGGGGTGGGGAGTGCCTCGCTCTGCAACTGAAGGGGTAAAGGAAGATGGGAGGGAGGGAAGGGGGGGGGGGGGGTGAGAGTTGTGGTGTGGTGGTATTGGGTATGGTGTGGTAGGAAGGATGTTATGGTGGTGGTAGGGGGACGTTATGGTAGTGGTGGTAGGGAGGAGGGTGGTGGTGGAGGGGACAGGTTGTTATTGAAGGTGGGGAGGAGGTTCTTGTTCATGGTGAGGAGGGTTTGGAGGTTGTGGTATTAGGGAGGAGATTGTGGTGGTCGCATTGAGGCTATGGGGGTTGTGGTTATGGCAGGGTTGTGGTGAAAGGTTAGGGAAAGACTCGTGGCAAGAGAATGGTTGTGGTGATCGCTTTGAAGTTGTGGTGGTTAAGTTGAGGTTGGGGTAGTAGTAGTAAGATGAGGGTTGTGGGGGTTTTTATGGAAAGGGATTGTGGGTGATGGTTGTGGGTTGTATTGATTGACCTTGATTAAAAGTTTCGAAAATGTGTGGCGAGGGTTTGAGGTTCGGATGAAATAGATAATGTGATGATTGGTTTGTGGTGAAGGGGAGAAGACTGAAGAAGCTCGTGGTGATGATTTAGGGAGATATCGTGAGGATAATGTCTGTGGTGATCACTGCAGGATTGTGATGATGAGATTGTGATGCTAAAAAGATTTGTGGTGGTGATTAGGCCTATAGATTTATTGAAGATTAAAACATTTGTGATAATTGATGGGGTTGTGATACATATGAGAGGGATGTGGATGATGTGGGGAAGTTATTGATGAGTTGTGATTAATATTTCGTTATAGCCATAAAGTTAACAATATATGGCGACTAAAAAAAATTGATAGAAGTAAAATGTTAAACTGTTTGAAAGATGAATAGTTATGAAATTAGATTGGAAGGTAATATGCGAGTGATGGTGTTCTTATTCTGTGGGCTTATTGTGGGAGTTTGTATTAAACCTTTTGTGTTTACATTCTATTACATAGTGGTGATATGTGTTTATACTTCTGGCGATGAGGCAATGGTGTGTAAGGAGTGTCAAAACAAACATGTTAAAAAGGCTATGAGGTGGTGGTTGTGGAGATGGGCATATTAACAAGAATTACAAATAAATGACAACGTAAAAATACAGGATGGGGAGATACGTGTTTCTCAGCATGGGGCACTTCACCAGGGGTCGACACATTTACTCATGTAAAAATAACAAGAGCCTAAAGTGGCCACAGTAATTTCAAAAGTAAGTGAGGCTGCCCGGGCCTCTGTAGCACAATATCACTTGCATAAGACATAACCCTGTTAGGTTTGTGCATAAGTTTTGACACAAGCTGAGGTATTCCAGTGTTGTGAGGTACAGTAGTGTCCGTGTGGTGACCGCCGGAAGCTACAACTCCCTCGCTGCTTGCTTGTTCATTCTCACTCACTCACTTGCTGCGGCGGGTCACGGTGCCCAGGTGGGGGGGAGAGGGAGGGATGGAGGGGAGGGAAGGGGAGTGGGGAGTTAGGCACGTGCGGGGAGGCAGGGTGAGGCAGGTCAAGCAGCAGGTGGGGGGAGGGGAGCGGCGACCACAACAATACTGAGGCAGGAAGCTTCACCACGAGCCTCTGAGCGGGTGTGTTTCACAGTAGGAGGACACATTGCGAGGTAACGGAGGCCTCAGGCACGTAACGCGAGGCACGGGGCCGGGCCTGCAGCCCCAACCACCCAGGGCAGGGCGGGGCGGCGGGGACAGTATGGCACGGGGTGGCCGCCCGCGGCATGGAATGTTGGCGCGGTATCACAGGGCGTGAGGTAGATGCGGGCGTGGCGGCCACAGGAACTCAACACCGGCGGAAGACTGGCGGCGCCAGGCCACCCCCGGGGTCACACCGCCCACTCCGGGGCCACGGCCGGGCCATCATCAGTAAACAGGTGGGGCCACAACATGCGGTGGGTGGCCAGGATGACCAGGTGGACCGTGGCCAGGGTGTGCCATGGCTCCATGCGGTACACCGGGTCGGTGGGGTTGGAGGTGACCTGGGAAGCCTGGTGGGCCGTGGTTGATGGGTGGGCCTTGTTGCTGGTGTGGTGGGGGTCCTGATGCGGCCAGGGCAGCCTTCTTGCGGTGTGTTTGGAAGTGTTTCAGCATGTGGTCTTTGCGGATGAAGCCCTTGCCGCACTGCTCGCATGTGAACGGCTTCTCCCCTGTGTGCAGACACATGTGGCGCCTCAGGTCTGTTTTGTGGTTAAATTGTTTTGGACATACCTCGCACTTGTACGGTTTTTCACCTGCGTGTTTGCTCTGATGGTCATTGAACGTCAACTCGTCTGGGAATCTTTTACCGCAGGTACCGCACTTGAAGGGTTTCTCACCTTCATGGTAGGTGGTGCGGTGTTGGGTTAAGTAGCACATCCGGTTGAACAATTTGCCACAGTCCTGGCAGCGAAATGAACCGCTGGGATCAGGTGTAGTAGAGCTGCTGTGTGTGCCACCTGATTCACTCGAGTCCATAGATGCCTCGGACCCTGTGTCACCTGCAGTTTCTGGAGAGCGTGGGGGCTCAATGGGTTCTACCTTGAACGAAGGAAAGCCATCTAAGGGCTGCCCGGGGAAATCACTCAGAGAATGAAACCCCGGGCCATGCTGGCCCCCCGACGGCTGTCCTTGTATTTGGTACCCACCCAGGTTGTTGCCGTTTCCCCCGTGGTAGAAGGAAGGGCCACCCCCCATGGAAGTTGGAGGAGGGCCACCGAACCCAGTAGGATTTGTGCTAAAATGGCCATGGTAGAGCGTTGGTGCTGTAGGGGGCTGCTCCCCTAGAAAATGGGGTGCTTGAGTAAACTGTGGGGGCGCATGTAACCCCTGTGAGGGCCCAGGTATCCCCGGAGGTTGGTAGCCCGACAATGACGTGGGTGGTGGGTTATAAGCTGGTGGGGGCTGTTGCATAGATATAGGTGGAGGTGGAGGGGTATCTAGGGCATCAGTTGCTGACAGGTTACTTTCCTCATCCTGGCTTGACAGATTAGAGGCCTCACCCAGGCTCTTGGCTCCCGGGGAGAGAATAGGCGGGCGGGCGGGGTCTGGGGTGGCCCTATTGTTAGTACCGTTCAACTTCGTCATGTTCTTGTGTAGTGTTGTGTTGTAGTGACGCTTCAGGTGCCCGTGACTGGTAAACCACTTATTACAGTCATCACATTTGAAACTTTTCGGTCTTTTCACATTAGATGCAAATTCAGAAGGAGGGGCAGTTTCTCGAGGGGAGGGGGTCGGCGCCCCAAACACACTTCCAGGACTGGTCATAGATTGTGGGGTGCTGGTGATGCCCTGTGGGTGGTATCCTCCTAGTCCACCACTCAAGCCTCCACCTAAGCCACTACTAAGGCCTCCACCACCACTGCCTGCCAGACCACCACCGCCAGACATAAAGGAGCCACCGCCACCTATGGTCGTGAGGTGCTGTGGGGGGGCCCCTGGGGCTCCATGGTGACCTGGGAACCCTTGTTGTTGCATGGGCGGGAGACCACCCATACTCATGCCACCTGGAGTTGGAAATTGTTCATGTGGCCGCCACATAGGTGGCAGTGGGCCTGACTGCTGCTGTGGCTGTGGCACCCCACTGCTCCCCAGTACCTTTTGTGAGTCGAGGTCGAGGATATCAGGAGTCTCAGCTGCAGGCATTTCTTCTTTCATATCTGGAGGAGGGTTCCCTGGTGATGGCGTGGGTGCAGGAGAACGTCCCATATAAGGATGAAATCTAGGGGCCTGTGCTCCACCACCACGCCCATAGAAGCCGTCGTCGAAGCCGCCGTTGAGGAATCCAAGCTGTGGGTAGCTTGGAAACTGCTGTGTTTGGTGGTGCTGACCGTAGTCTGGATAAAAGTTGGGAGACTGTTGGGGGAAGCTCACTGAAAGCCCATGGCCACTGGGTGGCCCCTGGGGCACCACTCCACCACCCTGTGGAGATTGCATTCCTGGTGACATCTTGTACTCATACTGCATGGGCGAAGGGGCCGTAAAGGCCGTGGCAACGCCCGTATTAACACCTTGCACTGCACTACCTCCTAGTCCACTATCACCACTACTAGCCCCTAAAGGCGTCAAGTCCTGGCCTGGTGAGGCACCAGCCGCGCCCTCACGGCCACGTTCTTCACTTCCCATCCACATGTTTATCAAATTTTCTTTATGATACTGAAGATGCACTTCGAGGGACCGCGCGCTCTCAAAGTACAAGCCGCAGTCCTGGCAGTGGTGCGATCCCGCCATGGCTAGCTGCAGCCCGCGGGCACCCGGCCTAGCCCCACTGCCCGCACCATCACTGGGGCTGGCGGCACGTGTTGAGGGACCAGAGTTACAACACGGGCGGGACCTGGGACACACGTGTGCTCGCGGCGGCACCTGCCTCCGTTTTGGCGCGCTCTCCGCCCAACACTGAGCTCCGCCGTTTTCTGTGAGTCGGCCTAGGCTGGCGGCGCCGCTCCCAAGGACACACGACCTGCGGGGGAGAGAGAGAAACACGCCGTCACTATTTACGTCAACATCACTACTTTAATAAAAACACACACACACAGCCTCCCCCAAGAAGTTTATCATGCTGGTAGAAAAGGAAATAAACATTGGTGAGACCACCCACATCCAGCCACCCACCAGCCCACCCTAGGGCTCTACATCACGTGACCACACCATATACCCTCAACATGACAAACACAATTCATATACAAATTGGCTTATACAACAATACATTAAAGTCAAAATAAATGAATTAATAAAGTTTTCAATAGCCTGCTGCGCAAATAATATATCAACAATATTAGCAAGTTATCAGGTTAACTATAAATATCAAACAAACATTCTCAATACTAAAATGTCCTATCACCAACACCGGCCCGACAATCCTCTCTCCTTGTCACAAGACGAGGTTCTTCCTAAGCTAACTAAACCTGTCAGACGTTAGCTATAATACGATAAAACAGTTGTCCAAGGATTGGGTATAAAAGGGATCTGCCTCATGTGGATCGCTCGGCCTTATACAGACTTCGGTATGTTGATGGACGAATCATGAATTTATGTCTGTTTGTGTTTAGGCTAAGTCCCTTATATATCTTGCTTCTTTATGGCACCGAATCCACAATCACCCAAATTATGGAGAAAACAAAAATTGAAGGCGTTTCCTTAAGTGTTGTGTTCCACTTATGACAGCCAAATTGACCCCATATATAATGTTATTCATTCTACAAGTTATAAATTATGTGATATTAATCCATTTATATATTTAATATATACTGTATGCGTGTAGGTAGAACAAATAACAAATTGTCCTCGGATTGATACTAAATTAAGATCGTCTTTTAATCCTTTGTGAGTTAAGTTGTATAACATCTTCTTAGGGTAGCCTAAATGGGTTCGTCGAAAATTTAATAATAATTATTATTATTATAATAAATATATAATACTAATAATAATAGTAATAATAATAATAATAAATATAACAATCATCATCATCTAAGGTATTATATTAAGCAAAATTTATCGTAAACCACTCCGAAATTTAATAGCGCTTTATCAGCTAACAGATACCATTACCCATCCTCTTGCTCAAGGGAGACAGTACCAACCAAGTCTGGTGATAAAAAAAACTTCCGCTTGAGCGGGCGCGAACTCTAGACCCCAGGGTAGGAAATCAAGACGTTTTCCACTAGACCAGCCGGCTGGTAAATTTGTGTGAAATATAAAGACATGGATATTAACTAGACATTTATATTACGAAAAGTGGACAATACTAGTCACAGGCATTTAGAAACACGTGAAGATTATATACCTATTATTATTATTATTATTATTTATCAGTATTATTATTATTAAATAAATGTGCGTGTAGGTTGAAATTACAGTAGGCTATATTAGCAACATTTTCAGAGAACTAATGATTATAATGAATTCCGCCGATTTCGTTGGTTTTATTCATGCAATAGAATGAATAGCTCCATCATGCATCAACCCCCCCCCCCCCTACTTTATTTGTTTATTGTCGTCCTGTCACTTGCTAGCTTCTGTGTTTGCAGTTAACCCTTTTAAGATAATGAGGCGCATTGTTTTCTGCCTATTATTAGACGATTGTATTCAGATTAGGAAGGGTATATGGAAGTCAGAGGGTTAAATGAGATAGTTCTTACCCTTTTCATTCCCACAGAGCCTTCCTAAACTGTATAAAACGTCTAATGGTAGCCAGAATAAATGGTCAAAATGAGTCATAATCCTCAATGGGTTAACATGGGTTAAACTATTAAGTGGACCCAGGTGCGCTAATGAACATACTCTCTCTCAGATACCTGTCTTAACTCAGGATAATTTGACAGCTACATATAATGGTTAGTGGAATTAATAAAGGAGACATGAAAAATGTACTAAAGCTCAGTGATAGCGAAATAACTCGTACAAATGGTTTCAAATTAGATAAATTTCGTTTCAGAAAAGATATAGGCAAATATTGGTTTGGTAACAGAGTTGTAGATGAGTGGAATAGGCTACCAAGTGATATAGTGGGATCAAGAACGATAGGGAGCTTTAAGATAAAATTAGATAGGCATATGGACGAGATGGGTTGGGTGTGAGGGGATCTACCAGGTGTGGGCCAATCGGCGCTCAGCAGACCCCCGTAATCTTGTGTTAATCTCTGACCGTTTTGGTGGGGTCAGTACTCAAGGTATTAGTGAGATGGGTCTATAATTGGGCCTTGTAATTAGGGTTGGGTGTGACAGGGATCTGCCTTGTATGGGCCGATCGGCTTTTTGCAGACTCCCATTTTCTTATGTTCTTATGTTCTTATATAAATACATGTGGTATTCTGGGTTCGAATCCCTGGAGATTAATATGCTTTAATTAATTTCATTGGGTGTTATTGGATATTAGTTAATTACAATGTCGTAGCGTGATCCGAGCGTTAATAAATTCTTCAGGAAGAGCCGTAATTTTTGAGAAAACAAAAATATACATCTATATCACTATGAGGATTATTATTATTATAATTATTATTATTAATATTATCATTAATATTCATTATCCGTCGTTCGCCATCTATTAATCATCCTTGTTATCTAATACCCTATAACTCATCGATTTAATATAAGTAATTTAGTATATCAGATTGCATTCTTGTATTTTATTTGTGGCTATTAGACGTTTTTTTCGGCTTAGTAAGGAATTAGAGAAGTCGAGGGTAAGATGGGATCGTTTTTACCTTTTGCGTTCCTTTAGATCCATCATAAGCTGAATAAAATCGCCTAATGATATCCAAAATAAAGTAAAGACAACTGGGCCTCGTCTACTGTGATAAGTCATCCACGCCACCCCTTTACCAATGTGTTATCCAAGTCGTCTAGCAATATTTTATAGTTAACTTTATCATATATTAATAGCCTCTCTCTCTCTCTCTCTCTCACACACCCATATTGATCTCTATCCGAATCTTGTTATGTGTGTTAGGAACTGTGGAGCCTGTCAGAATCCTTAGAAGATACGATGATATTTATTTTGTCTATTATTAGACGCTAGTATTCAGATTAGGAAGGGTGTATGCAAGTCAAAGGGTTAATTGAGATGGTTTTTACCTTTATAATTCCCCCAGACCCTTCCTAAATTTTATAAAATCGTCTGACAGTCAGTATAAACTGTCAAAATGCTTCATAATCTTCAAAGGGTTAAATAATATTGCTCTTACCGCCAATATTCCGCTTTCAAATCATCAACCTTCTCCATCCATGTATTTTTCGTATTGCATGTCGTCGATGGTCATTTAATCGAATCCTAATATTTAGTTTCTCGATTCATAAGAACATAACATAAGAACATAAGAACATAAGATTCTACTCTGTCTCAAATCCCTGAATCGCAGTCTTTATTCTTTCCTACTTAATTCCTTCTAAACTGTTTAAATCACTACTTTACTATCTACTCCATTTCTCTATTTCAGCTTACTTTCTCGTTCATTCCCCAGATATCACTCAAACATCCACTAACTTGTTTTTCTTCCAACACACCAATAGTAGTATTTAGAATGATGTGTCTACTTCTACATCTCACTCGTTTACTCGTATACCATAACGCGTTCAGTAATGTTATTCTGGCTAGTATTGGAAGATTTTGTATATTATTATGTTCCTTCCAACAACCAACTATACTCCTAAAATCGATTAATGAAATTTACAATCACATGTGGCAGTCCGTGGATTCGAATCCAGGATGCTCACACCGAAAATCAACACCTTATGCATCGCACCACGTAGACAGTTTTAGACATAATTTGTGATAAATGTTTTAATGGAGGCTTCCTTCCTGGCATTTTAAGGGCTGAGAAAGACATTCGTCCTTTGATTCTCAGGGTTGGGATAGACTTTGTGCATTTGATTCGAAAGTGTGTTCAAAAGGTAAGTACAAATCGTCTAGTGTTAGCTGGAATACAATTACATAAAAAACGTTAGTACCGCTCTTCTTCCCACACCCCACACTCGGCTTTCCCACCCCCTATTCTCGGCTTTCCCACACTCCACAACAGCTCATCCAGGCTATTCTTTATCTCTGCTAATTCCTTGGCTTATCAAATCTCACTCGACCAATTTTGTTTGTATTCACACTACCTACAACTTCTGTTTAGTCTAGTTTTGTATTTGTTTCCATTTCCGTTTAATTTGAACCACCTTATTCTTGTCATAATCATACAACTTCCCATTGTCATATTTACTTGGCTACTCCTGGCTTTCATCTTGAGGGGGTGGATAGAAAGGTTGGGTTGGTGAGAAGTCTTTATGAAGAGAGAAGTAAAGGAGGAAACAAAAAAGAAAAGTAGAAGAGTAAAAGGTGGAGGGCTCATCTAACCTAATTGCAATTAAAATGTAATATCCCAACTGTATTATATATATTTTTGCTAATTTCTCTCGCATCCTATTACAATATTTACCAATGCCAGGTTTCATAATCTCACACTTTCATCATCCCACCTTTCCTATTTTCCTGTAATTCTACTCCTGCTATGCCTTCTCTAAACAGGTTCCAGTTATCTCGATTTGCCATCACTACTACTTTTCCCATTTCACTCACTCAGAATTCCTATACTTGTTCTCATCCGCAGCCCACTGTTTATCTGTCACATCATTTGTTAACATCTGTTCTTCCATTATTCCCCATTTGTGCTACCATTTCCATTAATACTAGTTTATACTGTCTTTATCTCTTCTAACCTGTGTTCTCCTGTTTCAATTTCCATGCATCACATAACGTTTCCCGGGAAACAGCCCTTGTGCGAACACATATAACTATTTGTTTATATAGGCTACTGTATATCCTACTCCCTTGAAGGCCGATTGCCATGGAAGACCAAGGCAGAAATTGGCAATTTTCCATTCGATTATTTGATAGCCCATACATAGATCGGACTAATGTTGTGCCTCGCTTCCCATTAGCTTGTTCCCTATCCTTTGCGAACATAAAAAGGCGAGCAGGGGCAGCGGCAAGATAATGACACAGAGCAGAATAGTTGATTCCCTTTGGTCATTCTAAGAAGGTTCCGAATTCAGTCACGTGGTTAGGACGCAGGGGAGGGGTTGCCTAAGGCCGCCAGACTCCCCCCACCAAAACTCGCTCTCATCTCGCCGCCACCGCGTCTAACCGAGCCTGAATTATTCATCGACAACGCAAGAGCTAACGCAGCCAACGCTCGTGTGTTTGTTTCTTGCGTGCAGGTCCAGGGAAAGGCTGAAACGGATAAAATCGAAGGGATAATTGTACCTTGGCAACAGTCAGTCAGGGCTATCCAAAAAAATGGGTTCAGTAGACAAGGTTGTCTCAAGTAACTGAATGGAATCAATAAATTCTCGGGGTAAAAGTCCGTCAAAATATCACCTAATGTTGAATAATGGTCTGCTCGGGCAGGTTGGATATGAGAGTTATTTCCGCATATTTCTGGCCGCGGATCCGGGTGAAACATGGGACGTTAAGGTGAAATATGGCAACGTCGCCCTGTTATTGGCAGAAGGTGCCTTGAGATGCATCGATCACCCCATATGAGCCCTCGGTCCTGGGGTCGTAAGGCCTAGAGTGGATTGCGGCCCGCACCAGAAAATAAATAACAAGCTATACCCCCACATTTTGTAACTCCCGGTCTCGTCTTAAAATGTATTTATTAGTTAGACATCCGAGACCGACAAAGATGGAATTTTGTGTAGTAACTCAGCCGAGAATAATTTATAATGGACAGGTCTCTAATCACCGGCATACCTACGGCCCGGGACACCGCAGCTTAACACCTATATACGGATTCCTTCTCGATTAATGACCGTTTCTCCAACTTACGGCCCGGGATAAATGTTCCAGTGAGAGGTATCTATCATAAGTACTGTATTTCAGTGGTTGCCCGTCTGGCTGAGCGTGGAAGAAGACCCGAGAGGTGGACATTAAAGATGAAAATAGGTCAAGATCGTCCAAGAACGGTTAGGCCATTACGGTGAGGAACAAACGGCACAGTTCCTTGGACAATTTAACGTGATTGACTCGCTTTTTCTTTTCTCTCCCATCTTATTTTCTTCCCCGCTGTCCCACTGGTTTTCACTCGCATGGTTCTTATTCCATTTAAGGGGACAATGGTTATTTTTTGGGGTCTATCTATTTAAATATTATTTTATGTTTTAGTTACCTCGCTAGACCTTCATCAAGCTTAAATACAAACACTCCCTAGACCACCTTCAAGATAAATTTGTGTTTTTTTATAATAATTTTTTTCGATAGAAAAATTTCCCGGCCGAAGGCCGCATTCTCTTAAATTACAGGCTCGCTATCGCTTGCCAGGAAACAAATTGACACCTACTGTAAATGACACGAAAAGTCTTAATATTGATAAAGAAATGGGACGAAAGGTCTTAACATCGCCAAACTAATCGGCCGAACGTCTTATAATCTGAAAAATAATAGGACTAAACGTGAGGAAGAAGGGGGACCAGAAAAACGGCCCATCTCCCCTAAAGAACTCGTATAACAGCTGGAATGCGACGAACAAAAAAGGGGAAATACTTGCCGAATTAACAACGGAAATGGGGGCGCAAGGATCAACACTAAATGGTTCGTAGAGGAATCAAATAACTATAAAGTGCTTTAGTTTATTAAATACGAATGTGTAACAGATGCTAAATAATGCTAGTACCGTATATACATTAAATCGAGATATATACAATAAAAGAGGATTAAAATAGTATTTGTAAGGCAATTACTGAAAACATACGGAAACGGGAGTCTACAGAATACTGATTGGCCCACACAAGGCAGATCCTTTCCACACCCAACCCATCTCGTCTATATGCCTATCTAATTTTATCTTGAAGCTCTCTATCGTTCGTGATCTTATATAACGCTCGGTTGAATAGGTGTATTCAAGCAAACATCAATTATGAAATGGTTGAACAGTGCTAAACGTTAACAAAATACATCAAAGAAAAGAAAACTTGGAGAAAGTGAAAAAAGACCCACAAAATTAAATCGATGTGATGTACTGTATATAAGGCAATGGTTAGAAACAAAGCTTAAACGATGAAATAAAGAAACAGTGATAAAGGAAGAAAAAAAAAACTAAAAGTAAAAACAAACCTGGATAAAGAGTCAATAAAATCTCCGAGACTGAAATTAACGGATATATCGGGCAATGATAAGAAACGAAGGGTAAACAAAAAAAGAAACCGAAAACTTGGCTACTAATAAAACTAAATAGATAAATAAATGGATAAATAAATAAACCTCAAAGTAAAGGAAACCTGGCTAAAGAGTACAGAAAAGCCTAAAGTTAAGTCGAGAAAAGCCTTGAGTGAGAAAAGCCCAAAGAAAGACTGTGGAACGATAGTAGTGCTCTCGGGCAAGGAGGAGGAGGAGGAGGAATGTAAAATGAAGACGACCACAGGGCTCTAAAAGGCGTTTCTGGACATATATAAATCAGGCTGTCTAACCAGAGACTTTTCAGTCATACATACCGTACTAAACAATTTGGATAGTTATATGAATGATATTGGTTGGGTGTGAAAGCGATCTGCCTCGAAGGCTTTCTGCAGATTTTCGTGTTCAAATGTTCATAGTTTTTATTATGTCGTTGGAAGTGATAAAATGGCCAAAACAATAACAAATTCGTGTGCAAGGCTCTAAAAGGCGTTTATGTAAATTCTAGACATACCGGGTATGTTATAAATCCGGTCGAGGGCAAAGATTAAATCTTACTGTGGTAGTGACTAATATGGATTATAGGTCAATTTTGATCGAATTACTCTACAAAAGTTTGAAAGTAAAACATATGGGGGATTTATGGGGATATGGTAAATGACCAAACGAATTACCGGTACCAATCGTAATATGATGTCACTTCCATCGTCATTGCTCAATATTAAAAAGACCACACCCTTAATCCATTGACCCTTCCTATATCTTTGAACCCTTTCAATATCCAATACGAATGTCTTTTCTGTTTTCCGGCTATTATTAAACGATGTTATTCAGATTAGGAAGGGTATTTGTATATCAGTGTTAAACGAGATAGTACTTATAGGCTACCCTTATATTTCCCACAGATCCTTCTTAAACGGTATAAAATCGTCTAATGATAACCTGAATAAACTATTGAAATGTGTCACAATCTTTAAAGGGTTAAGAATACTTCGGTTACATTTCCAGCCTTCGATCCACATTACTCCACATTACACAAGTTAAACCCACCCCAAAATTATTTAGGAATAGGCTACTGCAGTTAGTTCCCTAGTGTTCCATCATTAGGAAACGGGCGACACTCGCCCCACAATAATCAAGAATACACCCTTCTCTCTCGTTTAGCCCCATTTAGTTTCCAGATGTTAAAAAGTTTGGCCCATTATTTTAGCGATTATAAGACCATTCATCCCATTTCTTTGTAAATATCAGGACCTTTCGTGCCATTTATGTATTTTTTTCCTGGCGAGCGATAGCAAGCCTGTAATTGAGGAGGAACTGGCCTCCGACCTGGACATTATTCTACCGAAAAATGTAAACAAATATCTAGAAGGGGGGTCTTGGGGGTGTTATTCTAAGTTTAACGGAGGTCTAGGGAGTAAACTAAACAAATAAATAAATCGACCCATAAATAAACCCTCCCTCCCTTAACCCGTCCTGTACCGGCGACTTTTTTATGATGTTCTAGCTATATTTAGACGATTTTGTGCAGCTTAAGAAGGATTTGTGGTAGTAAAATGGGGTAAGCGAGATCATTCGAAGCCTGTTAATTGATGGAGGCCCTTTTGAAAATGAATATTCATGTAATAGTAGCCAGAATAAAGTTTAAAAGACGGCCCTGGTACTGAATAGGTTAAAGATAATGGAGGAGAGCCCACACGAACACAGGATGCACAAGTCCAAGGTCTATGGCACCCTGGGAGAGGCGAGAGGCTTCGGAGGTCTAGAAGCGTAAATAATAACCAAGCAGATAGGAAGAGGATGGTAAACAATGGCGGTATAGGCCCTAAGAGAGAGAGAGAGAGAGAGAGACAGACAGACAAAGAGCCTAATATGGACAATGCAAGACGTTGAAAGAAAAAAACACGAGTTTAGGAATATGCGTGAATGAATAGAACAAAATAAAGGTACCGTAAATGATCGAACTATTTGGATATTTCAACGTATCGATAACAAAACTGATGAAGAACTATAGAAGACATACCGAGAGCAGAACATGAGATTTATAGTCTAGTAGAACATGAAAGGGGTATTTAAAGTTGGATAACAAAAGATAAAAACTAAAAGAGTGGGGGAAAGAGAACACTTTAACCCCTTCTGTACCGGCGACGTTTTTTTTTATTTTGTATCTTATTCTAGCTATATTTAGACGATGTTATGTAGTTTAAGAAGGATCTGTGGTAGCAAAGTGGTTAAGTGAGATAAGCTAGTTCGAAGTCTGATATTTGCTGGAGGCCTTTTATAAAACTGTCAGTCTAGTTTCCGATTCCATTGCAAAAGCCTCAAATTTTACCAGACTAATCTTGCTCATTGAAAATTCCCTGAAAAAGCGCTGGTGTGACCCCGGATTAACCCCTACTGTACCGGCCACGTTCTTTTCATATTCTGCCAACTATTATACGATTTTATTCAGCTTAAGGACTTCTACACATTAAAAGGCTGCAGATTGTCTCAATTAATCCTCTTAGCTACCAAATATCTTTCCTAAGCTTCATAAAAGCGTCCAAATATTGGTAACATCAAATATAAAAGCCGTAGCCGGTACAGAAGGGGTTAAGAGGAAGAAAGGTGTAAAAGAGAGCATACATAGGCCTGGAGCTACTTACTGGTGGTGGCGAAGAAGCTAGGCGAGATATGAAGGAATTATAAAGAGACCAGAATCCACAACAACAATAAGAGAAAGAAGCAACAGGACCAATAAAAGCTCCCCAAGTAAGAGAAAGGGAGAGTAACAGCCAGAATACATGGGCTTCCTCTCCTGCTGGTGGTATGGTTGACAAACGAGTAATGTAAAGCCAAGGAATTACAGTCAAGTTAATAAAACAGTATGGAAAAGATGAAGAGAGGGAATTATACAGAGACCAAAATCAATCAACAGTTAACAGGATCAATAATAGCTCCTCAAGTAAGAGGAAGAAGAGTAAAAGAGAGTAAAAGTCTGAATACATAGGCCTGGAGCTGGTAGTAGTAGTAGTAGTGGTGTTGGTGTTGTTGAGTCATAAACTGAGTCCCGGGCGAGGCAAGATAGCCCATCTCCAGCCTCGCACAACTTACTTTTACAACCACACCTTCACAATTGCCTCCCGAGTAATGCGTCTATGTCAACTCAACCCCCAGGCAATTCATTATATACTTGCCTCAACTAACTATGCTAACTAAACTAACTAGACTATACTAGCCTCAACTAACTATTCTAAACTAGACTATATACTAGCCTCAACTAACTAGACTATATACTAGCCTCAACTAACTATTCTAAACTAGACTATATACTAGCCTCAACTAACTATGCTAACGTAACTAACTCCGTGTATTTACAAAGTAATGGCTACTTGCTTAACCCATTTCAATTTAGTACCAAACAATTGAAGAATAATCTAAAGTACGGTATCAACTCGCCTTCTACTTAACATTAAATAATCATATGTCGGTTTATATTTAGTTAAATGTGCAGACTGCATATTAAATGCTGTAAATATTTGCTCCGAGATAAGTTATACAATCGATATGCTAAACAACTTATTAATGCTGGGTATGCATTACATGCCAGTACGGTAATGCATACAAAACATGCCTTTCATAAATAATACCCACAGAGTTACCTTTACGCATTTGGATAACTTTTGAACTACACTAGATATTATATGTTACACACTAAGCTCAGCTGTTAATATTGTTATAAAATAGATGTGAATCGTTGGGCATTTGGATATTTTGAGAATTACATTGGCTATCTATTACCAACTTTAATCTTAACAGTTGATATATCCAAGAGCAGATGTGAAATTTTACGCACTTGGATACTTTGAAAACGACATTATCTATACCGGTACATTACACTCTCCAATCGTACGGTAGCAGATGTGAGATTTCCATAGCTTACAACAATTGAACTTATACTGTCCAAGGCTCAACACAGTATAACGTAATGATAAATAACGTGCGAATTCCCTTCCATACACCTTTTCTTCGGCGGACCTGATTGTAAGGACCGTGGGAAGGCCTTTAGAATGGTAGCGAACCGGCATTTACATAGAGGGGGGAGGGGGGGAGCCATCTTGAGTTACTGCTAGATTATATAGGCAGTGCTGGGAGTATACAGGCTACCGTACTATAGAATGTCTACTACAGGCTACCGTATGACGAGTACAGTTGGCGCCGTAATTTTATTACAGTAAAGGGGGTAGTCATCTTTAGTTACCGGTACTGCTACATTACATAGGCTGATTAATAATTATACAGGCTACCATATAACGTTTACATGCTACCCGTATATCGTGTATAGTTGGCAATGACAAAATATACGTACTCGAGTGGAAAAAATGATAGAAAAAATGATAGAATAACAGAGAGAGAGAGAGAGAGAGAGAAGAATAAGGTCATACACAACTCACAATAACTACATCATCAAAACCCGAGCTACAGTAACAACAACTATTCTCAACCGGCCCGGCAGGGAGTCAAACGAAAGCGAATGAACCTTTTTAGTCTTAATTATTGTATATGGAGAGATAACATTGTGGTTTATAGTTCAACTTAATTAAGGCTGGAGTCGGCCACCCCCAGAAAAAAAAATGTGAAGTGATGAAATGGCCAAATCAAAGCCATCTCACGTTATTTGTCTTGTATTCCTTCTCATTTTCATTCAAGTCTTCGAACAAAATTGCTCCGGTTTGACACCCTACTCAACCCATATCGCAAATCCTTCCCCAATCAGATTTTGACGGGGAAGGAGGTCCTGGGAAGCGAAGTGTTCAGTCGCGATCCATCAGGGCGAGACGATTTATCATTCTGTTTATCTCAGCTTGTATCTATCCTCCAGAGACAATAGTGAGACCTGACCTGACATCGTGTTTGTGGGGCAGAGAGAGAGAGAGGAGATTATATCTAGGCCAAGCCAGAATATTTGTGAGTGTTAGCCTATCCGCGTTTTATCACAAATAATCTCGCACGGTAAGCAAGACAAAATCCATCTCTCCTTTATCTTCATTAGGGTATTTCAAAACTTCCCGACATCGCATTAAATTTCCTCCGAAGTTTGTACAATCATCTACATAAGTAACTGGTACGGTGCAAAGACACAAATCGTGGCTCAACTTAAATCCTCAAACAGCTCAAACGAAATGTAAAGTAATAATGAGAATATTCGATTCGGTACGGCATAGCTTCGTAAACTTAAGGTCACGATTTATGTCGTAAAGTGTACCTATAGATTCAACAATATATAACTTTCCTTGACAGTCTGCATTTATTTCATATATTTCTCAGTGCCCATGACTATATAGGGAATAATTCAAAATACAGTACTCCATCACGGCTGGGTCATGTCACAGGAATATTAATATAGTACGTGTCCTGCCTATCACTGGAGGAAATTGTACAATCACCTACCATAATTATGATACGCCCAATTAAGTCTCTGAAACACTGAATTCAACGGTGGAGCCTTTAGGATATTATATAGGAATGTTAGAGTTCGATACGGATTTAAATGAGTGTTTACTTATTACTGTATGCGACTGTACAATTATTTTCGTTGTTGATAATGTAGTTCTAGTATATAGTGTTCATTCTATCTATTAAATTCTATCTTGGAGAGTATATGAAAGTTTTCTTCTTTTTCACTTGCCCAGCTTCCTCTCTTTCACTCCCCAAACTTCCCGCTCTCTTTCTCTCTAGCTGAAGCTTTTAATCTCGCTCGCTCTCTCTCTCTCTCTCTCTCAATAAATAAATACAAAACTTAATTTTGGAACATCTCATATGGCTGTACACTTGTCTCTCCTAGCAATATGTGAGAACAGGGAACTGAAGGTGAACAAGCCAGAACAAACACTCTTCAGATGACACAGTGAGAGAGAGAGAGAGAGAGAGTGAGTGTGTGCTGCTTTCACACACATCCCCGTCTCTCTCTCTCTCTCTCTCTCTCATATTTAAGAGCCCTTGATCTCGTTTCGTCGGAAACTCGTTGATTGTGAGGACGGTCAATTGAAGTACTTTAAATACGAAATGGGTTTGACAATGAACAATCATTTTAGCCTCAATGTGAATTAGTTACGAGCCATGGTTGGAAAATAAAAATAAAGAGAGAGAGAGATGCAATTTGACTTTTATTGTTTAGATACTACTGAAGGGAGGGGGCCCTCATGTTAAGCCCCTTTAGTTTAAAAAATGATATGCCGTACGTCCCATTAGTTTGGCGATTTCAAGACATTTCGTCCCATTTAGGGGTCACTATTTTTCCTGGCGAACAATAGCGAGCACGTGATTTAGGAGGAACCTGGCCGAAAAATATGCCATTCTGGCTCTAAGGAAGGGTTTTGGGGGTATTTATTTTAAACTTGTTGAAAGTCTAGCGAGGAAACTAAACGAAAAATAAGTAAATATTATATATATAAACCAATCATTAATAATCACCCCTTAACCCTCTCAGGATCTTCTTCACAGAGAATAAACATTCTCGAATATAGTAAATAATTCTTCGGAATGATATGCGAAAAGGATAATATAAAATTGACTTACTTGTAGAATTATGATCATGCGTTTGTATTTGTTTGCTATCATATTTTTCAACAAGTTTAGTGTAGCCTATCTAACCTACCGACATACGATTTTAAGTCCGTATCGAGCTTAAATCCGTATCGAGTTCAATATTAATGACCGCAAGATCTTTGAGACACTAACTCCACCTAGTAGCTCTCTCTCTCTTTCCTTTTACCCACGATACCACTCTCCCGCCTTTTTTTCTCCAGATCGACCCCCCCGTCCCTCCCTCCCTCCTATCTCCAGCTCTCACTCACTCTCTCCACATTCCCTACCTCCATACATTGCCGTTAGGAGAGAGAGAATGTGTGTGTGTGGGGGGGGGGGGGGTCTTCCCATTAGGTTTCCTTGCATTGGCGAAAATAGAAGTGTCCTAAACAAATTACTTGAAGATCAATTTCAGTAGGTATTTAACATTCTTCCATGCTATTAAATTACCGGTAATACTTTATATCATTTGGAGGACTGCGAACGAAGGTGAGAATAGTTATTTAAAAGTTTAAGGGATTTGTGTATCAGCTTAAGAGAATCCAAGAAATTAAGAGGCATGGTTGGAGTACTGTAAGTGAGGGATCATATTTGTCATTATGTAAGTAGCAATATTCACAATTCAGAACAATATTATAATGAAGATAGATACGCAGTAGGCTAATATCCAATCAGTTTAATTGATATGATACTCTATCCTGATCTATCTATCTATCTATCTATCTGCTCAGGCCCAATCCCCACTTTTCCTATTCCCCCCCCCCCCCCCTCTAGACTATTATTTTTATTTATGTTTTTTTCTTGGGGGTGGCCGACTCAAGGCAGAGCAAGAACAGGAAAACACAAAACACTAGACAAACCAGCGAACAAACACAGACAAAACACAAAATACACACACATCTAGGTCTATCCTGATACAACGTAATCATTATTTGACGGCCAGATACATCAGCTATCGTCACGCTTGGAGACGAATGTTTTGTAAGTGATCGCGGTTGTGTTTGGCCCCGTTCCGATTGGACTACGAATTTCAAGGTTTCGGCAGAGCTCAACCCGCAATCGGACTTGAGGGGGATTCACACGAGCGTTATTTACCGGCAACTTACGATCTCCAATGTTATGCTGGCAAAAATCTACGGTATTCTTGCACTGGTGTCTGCATTGTAGGGCTCATAGGCTATTCAAGTGAAATATTAGATAAACTGAATTCATAAGTTTCTATGCTAAAGTTACCATGAAAGGATGACGGAATAAAGACCTGTGTGGCTCGGCTTTTGGTCATCAAGTTTAATGAGCCTCCGCCATGACAAGGCTTTCAGGAACCCTCGAGAGATAGTGTATTGTTGTTCAAGCACCTTAATGAACATAAGAACATGGCTCACAAAGGAGTCTAATGCAATGGTTAATCGTTACAACAACAAAAAATACATGAATTCGCCGAAACAGGCACGCAAGCCGAATCAGTCAGACACGTATGTAAACATTACTATACGTCAGCGGATTTACACGAGCAGTTTTTCTTGCAACTCACACCTTGCCACTTTGGAAATAAACTGTTACGTGAATGATACTGTAATCTACCTTCAGTCTAATCGTATATACACAAGAAAACGGGAATCTGCAGAACGCCGATTGGCCCATGTAAGGCAGATCCCTCTCACACCCAACCTATCTTGTCAGATGTCACTTACCTACCTTCTGCCTAATCGCATATACTGAAGTCATCGAAATTAATTTACCGTCAATCTAAATACATATGCTGAAGTATGGCACCTAAATTCTAAAATAATCCAATTTCTGTCTAATCACATACCGTATGCTAATTCCTAATACCATCTTAATCCAATACACGCCAGAAATGTTAATTCAAATCGTATATCCTGATTGCAATAAAACGAAAAGTCTATGATTCTAGTCTTAATTATTGTATACCGGTATGTAAAGATAAAATTATGGTTAAAAGCTCAAATTATATTTTTGGTAGGCAGTGATAAAATGACCAAAACAATGTTATTTCATGTTAAATTTATTGTACCGGTATGCATTCAAAATGTTGCAAGAGTAAAATTGCCCGTAAATGGTTGACTGAAAAGAGCGTGTTGTGTATCCCCCTTAATACAAACTCCGGTAAGGCGCCGTAACCTTCATCGTCACGCTGATTCCACACTGTGATAAGGAAATGGGGCTCTGGCTAACCTCTAACGCTATTATTCAAGATCACCCCTTCACTAGGCTAAAACAGTTGGTCAGAAAATCCTATCCAACTAACTTATAGGCTATTGCTATTATTCAAGATCACACCTTCACTCTGGCTTAAACAGCCATAATATCTAACGTGCAAGTTATTCTCGTAAGTTTTTGGCACGTTATTACGAGCAACCAAATTTATGACTCGTTTCTCTTTCCTACATGAATGTGTGTAATAATGAAAAGTATATAAATATTATCATTATGAATGTAGCTTTTAACTTGCCTTTAACAAACTGATCATAGCTCATAGGAAATGCTTTTAACTTGCCTTTCACAAACTGAGCGTAGGAATTCTCTAATGAGATAAATTAGAACATACCCAGCAGGATTATGTCAAGTCGCAACGACAGTTTTTATGGATAATCGTAATAAAAAAAACTTGTGTAAAGTAGCGGAGAGAAAGAGTCACTATGTAGCCTAGTACTGTAGGGGAGGTAATAGTAATACTACTGCCGCGATGGTCAATCATGTTAAACAGGAAGTTAGTAAATACCGCTGCTGATTGGATGCTCAGGGTCGCTGGTGCTGGCCCGCGTGGTTCCCTACCTACTCGCTGTTTTTCTTCACTCAGAGATACAACGCTCCATTTTCTTTTATTTTTTACCTCCCTCCAGTTTCATAACACGTTTTCTGCGTGCATCTTCTGCGTATCATCTGTGTTTGCCAGTTGGTATTTATTTTATTCTTACGAAGCAGTGTTGTTTTGTTTTATTGTTGTTTACCAATACAAAGTTCTCCTCATATTTCAACTAATGGTCTTGAGGTGTCTTGGCTAGTGTTCCGGGTGCATAAGGAAGTTGTCATGGCCCATACAAGTTGTAGGGAGGCACGTCTGACATTCTCGCCAGCGGTCGTAAATATAAAAGATCTCGGGGCCATTTGCTAAGACGTTAATTCGACGTGAAGGAGAGACAACCATAAAACTTAAGTACTAGGCCTATATACCAAATAATAATAAAAAAAATACTTTATAGGCTACTTTAAAAACGGTTGAGACGATGTTGTAGAATTATTTAGTTATAATTTGCAAACAAAGTAACATACATAAACAGTAATTGTCAAGTCACAATACCTAGCCTATTGTCAATGCTATTATATAATGTCACCCGTGAGATAATCAATAGGCCTAGGCGTATATTTACATCGTAAACAAAATATAAAGTTAAATTTGACAAAAGTATTAGTATAGCCCTACACTGTGACAGGTTAATTTACTACAAATAGGCTATGCCAGTAATTGTTAGATATTCGTTTTCCATTGTAAAGCTTTCTCTTGACGTATATTTCACTCACCTACTTTTCTGTGTCAGTTAAGGATTAACCTGGTTTCGAATAAGAGGTGAAGGGAATTAGCGTACCTGGAGTTTTATCCCTGGATGTAATCCCCCAGTAAAGGAGTCTGACCTGACCCAACACGCACACACGCACCACAACCCAATACGCGGCAACCACAGAATGAATGACTATATACCGTAGTTATTCGTGAGGTTAATATAGCGACACGACGGCACTTAACAAGCACTTTAGGTTCTTCTCCCTACCTTGGCTATGCAGGAGTAAAATATCCTTAGTGAAGCACGTCTCTCACACAGAACCACTAAGTGTTCAGTCTAGGACCACACTGGGAGACTGGGACACAAGTTGGGCGCACCCGTCCACCACCACTGCCTCGCTCGGTTTCAACTTTGAACTGGTCAGCGCGCTAAAGAGGAAGAAGGGAGGCTGGGAGAGAGGGAGGGTGAGGGGAGGGGGGCGGGGCGGTAAGGGGGGGACGGTAGGCTGCGGGAGAGTAGGGAGGGAGGGGCTGGGGGTGGAGCAGTGGAGAGAGAGAGAGAGAGAGAGAGAGAGAGAGAGGAGAGAAAGAGAAAGAGGGAGAAGAGAGAGATGGTCGAGATGCCAACGAAGGGAATACATTTCTCTCTCCTTCCGGTTTGTATTTCATCACGCATCTTCCCCGGGGTGTTGGAAGGTCTTGGGCCGGGCTCCCTCCAGACACACTCACGGGGAACTTTGTGCTGGTGGTGCTGAAGGTAGAGAAGCCGCAGGAGGAGATGACTTATCGATTGGCCAAGCACCACCGGACACGCCTGGCAACCCTAGTCCTCCTCCTCCTCCTCTCTGCTACCCATCAATTTCGCGAATGATTCTCTTAGCCTGACCATAGACGTACGATGGTCAGCCCGGCTGCGCAGAGCAACTAACATCCACTGTATCGCGAAGCATAATCGGTTTAATCACCCTGGCTAAACAATCGAACATTCTATTGTTTTTCCCTGAATTGATACCATTACAATAATTTCTGATTATCTGGGTTAGCGAAGGTTGTCGATATTTGTCTTGTTCTGTTGACTGACCAGAGCGAGTGTGAGAGAGAGAGAGATCGGTAGGCTGTGACGTCAGAGAGAGAGAGAGAGAGAGAGAAGTGAAGGGAGGAGGAGGAGGCCGGCTATGGAAAGGGGGGGGGGAGGGGGGCGCAAACGAGGAGGAGGGATGAAATGTGTGAAACCGGGACGAAATGAGTGAAATGCCGAACACAGCGAAAGAAGGAGGGAAGGAGAAGGAAAGAATGATTGGGAGAATAAGAGGAGGAAGAAGAGAGGCATAATGGATGATAAGAGGTTAAAAGAAGTTGTAAAAGAGAAATGTAAACAAGAAGAAAACGAAGGGCAATGTCGTGGAAAGCAAAGTAAAATTTGTAAGAGAAGGAAATGAATGATTGGGAGAAGAAGAAAGGTAACTGAATGGAATGCATGCTAAGGTAAAATGGTAAAATAATGAAGTAGAAAAATGGCTATCGCAAAAAAAAAAAAAGGCAAAGCATTGATGAAAATGAACTGAATTATTCCAAAATCTATACAGGAGAAATGTAAGGTAAAGTATATGCATAGAGCAATAGAAGAAACTATAGACACAAGATACCACTGGGAAACGAAACTGGAGAAGGTATATTAGACTAGCAGGATTATGGATCAGATTGGAATACGTTCTTACGGTGCTAGATGTTTCGAAATAGATATATAGATAGATAGATGGAACGAAATATATATATATATATATATATATATATATATATATATATATATATATATATATATATATATATATAAAGAGAGAGAGAGAGTATAGAAGGGGCGCTTAACAGGAGACTAGGAGCGATGGAGATGGACAGGAGAGAGTAGCTGAGAAAGGGAGTGATCGCTAAAGCAGAATTAAACAACAAAGCGAGAAAGATAAGACGACAAATACATAATCGGAAGACATAGGGGAAAGACGAAAACACGAAGATATACAATTTTGGGGTGAAGATACCGAGGAAGTAGGTGGGCAAGATTGAGGAAAGTAGTAGGGAGAAAGTAGGTGGACGGGATCAGGAGAGTAGGTGGAAGTGAGGAGGACTAGAATAAGAGAGGAAAGTAGGTGGAAGGAAGGACAGAAGTAGGTGGAAGAAAGGAGTAAGTAAGTGGAAGAAAGGCGGAAAGTAGGTGGATGAAAAGAGGAAAGTAGGTGGAAGAAATGAGTGAATGGGGTGGAGGGTAGGTGGAAGAAAGGATGGTAGGTGGAAAAGGAGGGACGTAGTGGAAGAAAGGAGGAACGTAAGTGGAAAAGGAAAGGAATTGGGTGGAGGAAAGTAGGTGGAAGGAAGGAAGAAAGTAGATAGGAAACTAAGGGAAATGGGTGGAAGAAATACGGATGTAGGTGGAAGCAGTAAGGGAAGTAGGTGGACTAATGGAGGGCAATAGGTAGCAACGTTGAAGATGAAGCACATGAAGATAATGCCGAAACTGTGAAGACGAATAAATGAAGAATGTATGAGCATTAACATGAACAAAAAACTAGGGAATGAAAGGATGCATGACTGACATAATTAAATGAGGAATAAGGAAAATGAAAAGAACAGGAACGAAGACTAAGATCATACTACGAAATTAAGAGAGGAGAGAGAGAGAGAAAGAGAGAGAAGTACACGTAGAGCTATGTTCAATTTTCACCGCCCCAGGTATTGGTTAAAAAAGTCTAAGCTTATAACTCTCTTTGTTTTTATCAATATTTTCTTAACCATAAATTTAAGCTGTGTAAAAACTCCCTTAACCCATTCAGTAAAGATGCAATCCTTTTAACTTTATTCTGGCTACTATTACACGATTTTATTAGTTTTAAAAGGATCTCCAGCAATTAACAGTCTTCGAACTATCTCACTTAGCCCTTTTTACTACCACAGATTCTTCTTAAACTGCATAAAGTGATTTAATTATAGCTTGGATAAAATTATAAAGCCGTCATCGGTATAGAAGGGGTTACGTCACTCTGAAGTTCTGGTTGATTATTTTATCATAATTATATATTATTGTATTTAGTTAATGCATGCCTCATATATTATTTTATCATAATTATATATTATTGTATTTAGTTAATGCATGCCTCATATATTATTTTATCATAATTATATATTATTGTATTTAGTTAATGCATGCCTCATATATTATTTTATCATAATTATATATTATTGTATTTAGTTAATGCATGCCTCATATATTCAGTACATTATATATTATTGTATTTAGTTAATGCATGCCTCATATATTCAGTACATTCATGCCATGGTATACTATAAGGTTTTCTATAGTTCATTACTATGTTTACAATAACTAGAATATAATAGCCTTAAGGGAGCCCACCTCGCTTTTTTATCTTTCTCTCCCTCTCTCTTTGGCTTGTACTAACGTTTATCAAAAATAAATATTAAATACGTTTTCGCGATGAATGCGTTAATTAAACAATATAATTCCCAATTAATATTAAGCCCTATGTGTCACGAATAGGAATCTTTATCTTGGTACATTGCAAATCATAAAACATTATATATACATAGTAAATAGAGTAGCCATGCACACATTATATATACATAGTGAATAGAGTAGCCATGCACACATTATATATACATAGTGAATAGAGTAGCCATGCACACATTATATATACATAGTAAATAGAGTAGCCATGCACACATTATATATACATAGTAAATAGAGTAGCCATGCACACATTATATACATAGTAAATAGAGTAGCCATGCACACATTATATATACATAGTAAATAGAGTAGCCATGCACACATTATATATACATAGTAAATAGAGTAGCCATGCACACATTATATATACATAGTAAATAGAGTAGCCATGCACACATTATATATACATAGTAAATAGAGTAGCCATGCACACATTATATACATAGTGAATAGAGTAGCCATGCACACATTATATATACATAGTAAATAGAGTAGCCATGCACACATTATATACATAGTAAATAGAGTAGCCATGCACACATTATATATACATAGTAAATAGAGTAGCCATGCACACATTATATATACATAGTAAATAGAGTAGCCATGCACACATTATATACATAGTAAATAGAGTAGCCATGCACACATTATATATACATAGTAAATAGAGTAGCCATGCACACATTATATATACATAGTAAATAGAGTAGCCATGCACACATTATATATACATAGTAAATAGAGTAGCCATGCACACATTATATATACATAGTAAATAGAGTAGCCATGCACACACAAATGTTTGAAATACGAAAGTTGGATTAATATTAGTTGCGCGAGAAGTTAGAGAAAAACACAAAACAAGTGAGACTGAACAATTTTCCCACTGAGATTATGTTCACCTAACCAAACCAACAAATATTATGTTCACCTAACCAAACCAACAAATATTATGTTCACCTAACCAAACCAACAAATATTATGTTCACCTAACCAAACCAACAAATATTCCCTAGCAACATAAAGGTAACAAAATAATATTGACAGAAAGATCATTAGTGCAGGATTGTATGTGTGTATAGAGACAATCTGATGGGAAAAGGTGGTATCACATTTATGGGCTGTGCCAGGCTGTACCATTTAGGCGGGAAAATAAACTTGGTGTTTGGTTAATAAGTCTACGGACCTTCAATTCCTTATTTGGTTGTGACACCAATATTAACCCTTTCCCTAATCCAGGACGGGTTTTCCGCTCAATTCTGGTTAATCGGAGACGATTGTTTCAGCTTAAGGCGAGATTTTCACTTAAGTCTTTTTTTCTGGGCCCCCTTCTCCTTCATGTTTAACCTCATAAGTTTCGAGAGTTTAAAACATTCGCCCAATTAGTTTGGCGATTTTAAGACCTTTTGCCCCATTTCTTTCAATGGGTAGACATTTCGTGCCATGTATGTGTATTTTCACCTGGCGAGCGATAGCGAGCCTGTAATATAGGAGGAACCGGCCTTTGGCTGGGACATTTTTGTACCTACAAATTTACAAATATATCTTGAAGGGGGTCTAGGGGATGTTTGTTTAAGCTTGATGGAGGCCTAGCGAGGAAACTATAGAATACATGAATAATTAAATTAATTAATAAATAAATTAATTAATTAATTAAGTAAATAAATAAATATAGCAAACAATAGCCACGCCCTTAAGGGTGGAGGCGGTGTGTATATTAACCGACACTACTTAAGGGTGGAGGCGGTGTGTATATTAACCGACACTACTTAAGGGTGGAGGCGGTGTGTATTAACCGACACTACTTAAGGGTGGAGGCGGTGTGTATATTAACCGACACTACTTAAGGGTGGAGGCGGTGTGTATATTAACCGACACTACTTAAGGGTGGAGGCGGTGTGTATATTAACCGACACTACTTATGTAAGATTACGATGTATTATGTTTAAGATGATGTTATTGTATGAACAGCTATTGTATATTTAATGGTAATGAAATAATCTGAATCTGTCCTCTATACTCTCCCTGGTCCTCACAAATGTCCACCAACTTCAGATTCCCAGGTGAACAGAGGCTTGGGGGGTGTGGAGACTACCCATTTGTCTGGTCCTGCTTCGGGATCGAACTCCACTTCTCAATATTTTGTGCTGATGCCCCAAAAACAATGTCCCACAGGACTGTGTAGTACCTACAAACAACTCTCTACCAGAGATTACAAAATTATATATATTCAAAATACACAAAAAAAATTCCAAAACATTTATAAGTAGGAAATAAAAATAAATCAGAACTTGTAGAATTAGCACACACTTTCCAGTCTGTGTAAAAGGGGTAGTACAGCCAACTAAACTAGCAGAGGAGGTGGTTGTACTTGCAGAGTGGAAGTCCTTAGACTATTACTTATCAGAACTCATTAACCCATAGTTTACTAAGTATATTCTGAGGCCGGTTTCAGGCTTAAACTGCCATCTTCACTAATTTTCTACTTGTAAGTGATGGTAATGGTAGAGATGGTAATGTACTACTATTATGTTCTCATAATGGACCAAAGTCAGTAGCGTTGCTTCTAAAAAGCCCTCATAGGGTGTTGGGATCACCCAGCCTATGTTACTCCCTAGGTCGAGTTACCCCCATACCAGTTGGGACCCCCACCCTAGACTCTTTGGTACTGGCATGGGCAGCCTATGCTTGGTCGCGGTGGCTGATGGGGTCACTTTGGTTCTCCGCTCACAATTGTATATAAATGTGTATTTACCATGAACACTAAAAAATTAACCAGCAACCATCTTCTAAGTGCAATTCCTGGCAGCCTTGCTAGAACTCAGAGGTTAACAGGAATTGGCTTATGATATTCCCCGGGTCGAGTTACCCCCATACCAGATGGGTAACCCACCCTAGAATCTTTAGCATAAGTGGCCATTGATCGTCGGCCTTATTATATAGACTACGATACTGTGTTTGTTTGTTTTTTTATTCGAATTGTGTAAGAGATAAAGTTTAAAACAAATATATATAAGAATAAACGATGATGCAACATGTCGGAGGTAACACATCAAGACTCATACATTTCTGGAAACAATAGAAGAGAGAACAGAAATGCTAAGGAAATAGGACAATAATACAAAAAAATGTAAAAGTATAGAAGTGACCATGAAGCTTAACATACTACCTAACCCCTGTCAAATTAACATTTCCTGAACCTACCACATGCTTTCTGTGGCAAATCTTTCTCACTCACTCCTATTATTTCAACATGCAGCCGATTGAGAATAAGTTTTTGTTATTGCTTGCTTTCCTTTGTAATAATTTGTAATATGCCTCACACATCAATGTCTTCTCCCATACTACACACAAATTGAAAGGAGATTGATTCTTGGGAAGACATAGTGGATATTGGGCTTCCCAGACCCATCCGCCAGAAACAAATGTAAAATAGATGAATAAATACATACATAAATAATGCATAAAGTAATAAGTTATACATTTTGTGACGGGCATATAATAATAATAAACAATAATATGCCTATTTCTTTAATTAAGGTCCAGTTTCTCCAGAGTAATTCACAAGTGCACGGAATCTTTTAACACAGAGTATTTACCGAGATGAAACGTCACAAATGTCTGCTAACTCAAAGTTCCTATTTATTGCCAGGTGAACAGAGGCATCGGGTGTGAAGTTATTGCCCAAGCATCTCCACCTGCCCGGGGATTTAACGCAGGTTACCTTTGTCGTAAGCTGAGCGTGCTACCAACTCCACCACAAGGCAACCTTCTTAATCTATCAACCATAAATCTTAACCGAGAGAATAATACATTATATGGAGCGAGAGAGAGAGCAAGAGAGAGAGAGAGAGAGAGAGAGAGAGAGAGAGGAGAAAGAGAGTGAGAGTGAGTGAAAAGAGGTGATTAACAAAATTTAAAGATTAGGTCTAGTGACTAGTGTAAAATTACATAGCGAAAATGGAAGGTGATATTCATTTGATAGATGGATTCATAATTAGACCAAATAATATTAAATGGCAATGAGTTCGAATATTCCATCAATGTACTGTATTTATAACTGAATATCTTTAAAAATACGAAAATCTGAATGAGAGAGAGAGAGAGACCACGTGGGGCCAAGTTATAAAAGCGAAGGTGAGAGGCGGGGGGAGGAGGAGGAGGAGTAGGAGGACGACCAAGGAGGGGGAGGAGGAGGAGGAGAACAATTAAGGAGAGGATCAAGAAGAGGAGAAAGTAGAACACCAATAAAAAATGAGAATCAGAAGGAGGAAGAAGATAGGGGAGGGAGGGGTATGAGTGGAATCAAAGGGAGGGGAGTACGAGGACCAGGAAGAAGAAGAGTAAGAAAGAGTAGTAGAAGGAAGATGATGATGGGGAGTAGATTGAAGGACAAATTAAACAGAAAGAGGAGAACTACAAGGGACGCATAAACTGCACGACAGTTAATGATCCTTACGAGGCTGTTTGGAGATCAACAGGTACGATTATTTACCCCTTCTGTACCGGCGACGTCTTTTTAATTTAATTGTAGCTATATTTAGACGATTTTGTACAGTTTAGGAAGGATCTGTGGTAATAAAATTGGTTAAGTGAGATAGTTCAAAACCTGCTAATTGCTGGAGGCCCTATTTAAACTGAATAAAATCGTATAATACTTGCCAGACTATAATTAAAAGAACGTCACCGGTACTGAATGGGTTAACTAATTGGTAGAGATATGGATAGTAACCCAAGAGGCTCCTCCCCACCCACCACTACCTCCAGCTTGCGCTAGCGTGAAACTAGTTGACAAATAATTACCATGTAGTGCGGGGAAAAACATGAAATCTCGTATCAGAAAGGACGAGAAGTAAGAAGGTGAATGGAGGAAGAGTAGGAAATACGACTGCTCAGGAGAAAGATGATGATAGGAGAATCATGAATAGGGAATGGACAATCAAGGAGTAAAGAAAGGAGAGTAAGTAATAAGGGACTGAGAATTAAGGAACAAGGAGTAAGGAAAAGATAATTAAGGAGAATTAGGAGTAAGGAAAGGAGAGTCAAGGAGGAGGAAGGAAGAGGGAGGAAGGAATGTGGTGGAATGAAGAAATACTGATGATGATGATGATAATTGGGGAAAACAGTGAACGGGAGAAAGTTGTGAAATATCCGATGACGCATGAAAGAAGGTCAGTGAGTGTAGAATGCACGAGAAGGAAGAAGTATATAATAACATACGATAACGAGTCTACAGAGAGCCGATTATCCCACACAAGGCAGATGCCTTTCACACCCATATTGCCTACATCTTTTCTGAAACTAAACTTATTTAATTTGAAACCATTTGTTCAAGTTCTTTGGCTATCACTGAACTTCAGTACATCTTTCATGTCCCCTTTATTAATCCCACTAACCCACTTGAACACCTCTTATCATATCCCCTCTAACTCTGCGTCTCTCAACGAATGTTACCCTAATTTCTTTCTTAATTATGGATAATTTTATCATTCTTTGTTGTACTCTCTCCAAGGAATCTATGTCAATTCTGAAGAAGACAAGTAACAGTCTCAGTTTTATAATTCAATATTAGCTAGGGTAAGAACTGGTCCTATCTAGAGTGAGGTTTGGTATCCTCTACCAAACTAGCTGTTTCTGTCTGTCTCTTTTACTGTCCTACTTTTCCTTCTGGGGTCAGGGGGCTAGGAATCGTCCTCCCCTTGTAAAATTCACCTACTATTATATAGACGAGACAAGAGTAATGGGCGAGGGAAAGCGAAAGTGGCCCCGGACCCTACAAATTGGAACTTTAAATGTTGTTTCTGTTGGGGCACTGTCTCGAGTCTGCCACCCCCAGCTATGGGGTACATTTCTAAGTATATACATACATACATATTTTGCATTTGTATTCATCTTACATATCTTCAATACCTTGCATTTATCAATGTTATAATTCATATAATTCATCTGACCAGACCATTCATCTGACAATTTACTGACCATGCATGTAGGGTATCTAGACCCGTTTGGAGGTAGGCCTACTCTTTATTACTATCCGAATTAATTGTTCTCCCTATTTTGGCATCGTCTGCGAATTTACTAATCCTACAAGAACACACAAGACTGATATACTGTATATTACAGTTAGCTACTCGTCAGTAAATGAGAGGTGGGAATATATTTTACATCATAGAACGTTACAAAAGATTCAAGTGGATTTCGTCTATTAATAAATTAAATGTATTCGGTTTTACTTGTATTCAAACATAAGGATTAGTAAGAGCAAGGAGGAGGGAAAACTACAGAAGGGAAGAACTACACGGATGAGGAGGAGCAGAAGGTGGGGGAGGAGCAGAAGGCGGAGGAGGAGCAAGAGAATAGGTAGCAGTTTTTAGTAAAAATGGAAGAGGAGAGGAGGTGGCAGGAGGAGGAGAATACTGATCCAAAAGAAGGAATCATATAACAAGAAGACAACGAGGAGAAGAAGGTAGAGCAACAGGAAATGAATAAGAAAAGGAGGGAGAAATGGCGAAGGAGAACGGATTAGTTCATGGTTAATTGGTAGGAGGCAAAGAGTTAGCATTAAGCCAGGTTCACACATAGGCGAGTCGGAGCGCAACTCCAACGCGAGTGATGAAATTTTTGCACTCGCCAATGATTATCCCAAATTCGCCGACACTCGCACAGACTCGCACAGACTCGCGGTGGACCGCATAGACTCGCGAACGCGGCCAAAATTTTTGTACAGACACAAAAATTGGAGAGTCAAGTGGGAGTAGGACGCCAACTCGCATAGAGTCGCGTAGACTCGCGTAAACTCGCGTAAACTCCTGTAGACTCGTGTGACACTCATGTAGACTCGCGTGACAGTCACGTTGTACTATTTAGAAATTTAATGATCGCGAGTCTACACGAGTCCACGCGGGTCTACGTGAGTCTACACGAGTACAACAGGAGTCTACACTATAGTAAAAAAACAATATTGCCAAAGGGGAGTTTAACGGGAGTCAAACAGGAGTCAACACGACGCTAACGCGAGTTAACACGGGCTAACGCGAGTGTAACAAGCGTAAACGAGAGTACCCCCGTGGTGGTCTGGATTTCACAATATATGTCACGAGTCTATGCGAAACAAACACGAATTTACGCGATATTAACGTGAGTCTATGCGAGTCAATGCGAAACCAACGTGAGTCTACGTGAGTAACGGTGAAACCAACGTGAGTCGACGCGAGTGGTGTGCGACTGCTGGCAACACCGCGCGAGTAGGTGGCACCACCGCGTCAACACCCCCTATAAAAAGGGACCGCCCGCGGTGCTCCTCCACTCTCCACCGTGGCCTGGGCTGTCACGACATTCCTGGATAGTCTCTCGAGGGGATTCAGCCTGTCCCGCAGCTCCCTCCAACCACCAGGGATGATAGCATGTGTCTCAGGGTCCTCCTCGTCCGCTAGGTTGGCGTGGTGATTAGGGAACCTCATTCGCATAAGGTTATGCATGCAACAGCACGCCATCACCACAGACTCAACACGGGACGGGTGGAGGGGAATGCTGTGGAGAAGGCACCTGAACCTGAATTAGGGAGAGAAAAAACATGTATATTTAAACACTGAATAGTATAGTTCATATTAAATAGGGAAATAAAGGTTAGGATCATTTTTAGTCAAAACTGGACTTGCAGACGTGGACGACTCACACTCTGTGGATGTGGGGGAGATGTATTAATCCATATTAATTATAGGGATAATGGTTACGAGCATGTATATTTAATACCTGACTAGTATACTTCATATTAGTAGGGTGCCATCATCGATACCTGTATTTCTGGTCAAACATTTCACATAATCAAACACATACCTGCTTGCCATGATGCCAAAGGCGTTCTCAACAACTCTGCGAGCCCGGGACAGTCTGTAGTTGAAGATCCGCTCAGGTACAGTCAGTTGCCGGGTAGAGTGTGGCTTCATCAACCACCTTCGCATGGGGAAGGCGTCATCACCCACCAGGAAGTAGGGAACAGGTGTGTCGTCGTTGGGCAGGGGTTCGGCAGCAGGGAGTCCCAGGGTGCACCCATCCAATGCTGCTCTGATATTCGTTCTTATAAAGACCCCACAATCTGAGGAGCTACCGTGATTACCCACATCACAGTAGAGGAACTTGTAGTCGGCGCCTACAATAGCCATGAGCACGATGGAGTGGAAGCCTTTGTAGTTGTAGAATTCTGTACCGGCATTTGGAGGGCATTTGATGGCACAGTGCTTTCCGTCGATGGCACCAACGGTATGTGGGAAATCACAGCGCTTGGCAAATTCACTGGCAACATCCTTCCACTCCGCCGGTGTCCTGGGGCAACGTATAACCTCCTCCTGGTATTCTGCAATGATGGCTTCGCATGTTGCAGGCACAATGAGGGAGATGGTGTTCCGGGCCACACGGAACGCGTACTGTAGGCTAGGATATGAGTCACCAGTGGCCAGGTAGCGGAGTGTGATTGCAATCCTCAGCCCAGGTGACAAAGCATCCCTCCAGAAGGTGTCCTGCTTCTCTACCCTAGGCCCGACACGTGCCACCAACTCCCTAAACAGGTGGACGTCCACACGTAGGAAATTCCGGAATCTTTTGCGGTCCTCTCTCTTAAGCTCCTCCATAAGTTGTTCGTACACACCGAACTGTGGCCGTCTCAGTAGCCAGCTCCTAGCCCAAACTCTCATTCGTGGCCTTTCCCCTTGACGTCTTTCTTCAGCCTCCTTCTCCACCAGCTCCTCGAGGTCTAGGAGACGCATCTGCATTTTTAGTATGAGCACAGCTGCCGCTCTCCGCCTCCTGATGGACATGGTGTGTGGGTGGGTGGGTGGGTGGGTGGGTTGGGCTGTATCCTGCAGAGTACGTCCGTCCGTGGTGGTGTTGCGTGGTGTGAATAATGGTGCCAGTGGGGGCCTCTTTATATACGTATCCTGACACTCGCCAACACTCGCACACACTCATGTTAGACTCCCATACACTCCTGTTAACTTCCTGTAGACTCGCGTTCATCTCGTGTAAACTCATGTAAACTCGTGTAAACTCCTGTGACACTCGTGTAGACTCCCGTAAACTCGCACTATTCGTACCCTGGAATTTGACCGTTATTTTTCAAATTTTGGCGGTGCGTGTTGGGGTCGTGTTACACTCGCCGACACTCGCGGATACTCGTGTAAATTCGTGTAAACTTGTGTAAACTCATGTAAACTCGTGTTATTTTTGTGTTACATGCGTGTATACTCGCATCAGATGCTACTCGCGTTGGGTTCGGGCTCCATCATGGTGAGTATGTGGCGAGTGTGACTCGCGTTGGCCTCGCGCTCCGACTCGCCTATGTGTGAACTTACCTTTAGAGTTAGATTGGGGTGTAGTTAATAGTGGGGTCTCACAATGATCTGTTTTAGGCCCTCTGCTGTTCATCATTTATACTAACGACCTTGATGTAGGAATAACTAGCAGAATCAGTAAGTCTGCAGATGACACTAAAATAGGAGGAGTGATTAATTCTGATAATGATGTTCAGTCTCTCCAAAGAGATTTAGATACACTACACGAATGGGCAGTAAATTAGCTCAGAAACAGTTGAAAGCTTTAAGCATAAGTTGGATTCCCATATGAGTGATATGGGCTGGGTGTGAATGGGAGCTTCCTCATGTGGGCCGCATGTCCATATGCAGTTTCCCGCGATCTGATGTTCTTATGTAATTGGGGTTGGGTCTGACAGGGATCTGCCTTGTGTGGGCCGATCGGCTTTTTGCAGACTCCCATTTTCTTATGTTCTTATGTAAATTGGCAGAAGTTCAATGTAGATAAATGCAGTGTAGTACATTTTGGGAAATCGATAGAAAATGCAGGATACAAATTAGATAACGTGGATATAAGTAACTAAGATAATGAATAAGACTTGGGAGTCAACGTCAAATGTGATTTGAAACCAAGAAATCAATGCATCCGTGTTCGAAATAAGACAAATAGAGTTCTTGGATTTATATCTAAAAGTGTGAGTAACAGAACAGCAGACGTAATCTTGAAACTTTATCTAGCGTTAGTGAGGCCACATATGGATTATGCTGTTCAATTTTGGTGTCCTTATTACAGAATTGGATTAGATTCCTTGGATAGAGTACAACAAAGAATGAAAAAAATTATCCACAATATTAGAAATCTTCCATATGAAGAAAGGTTAAAGAAATTAGGCTTACATTCGTTAGAGAGACGCAGAGTTAGAGGGGATATGATAGAGGTGTTCCAGTGGGTAAGTGGGATTAATAAAGGGGATATGAAAGATGTATTGAAGTTCAGTGATAGCGAGATAACTCGAATAAATGGTTTCATGTTGGATACATTTCGTTTCAGGAAAGATATACCGGTAGGAAAATACTGGTTTGGTAACAGAGTTGTAGATATGTGGAATAGGCTACCTATACTCAAACCATTATATGAGCGACCCGCAGTCCTCCATTCTTGGCGACCTTGCGATCCTTTCGCACGGGCTTCTGTAAACACATTAGCAGCTGATATTGGACAACTTGGTTGATAAGCGTATATGACCTCTTTCCCCGGTTACAGGAGAATTCGCCCCGAAACCAAATCGCCCCGCTCTTGGACAACGAGTTCGCCCGTTTATACCCCCCCCCCCCTCCCACCACCACCACCCCTGGAGCTTATCACATATTTCCATCCCTCCCCCAACCCCTGAGGTCTTCTGTAGTAAAAACTGATGCAAAGAAGGAATTGAGGACATTACTCATGTGTACTCATTTGTTAGGTTAGGGTAGGGTAGGGTTAGGTTAGGTTAGGTTAGGGTAAGGTAAGGTTAGGTTAGGGTAAGGTTAGGTTAGGTTAGGGTAGGTTAGGTTAGATTAGGTTTAGGTTATGTTAGGTTAGAGAGATGAATAGAGGGGGAATTCTTCAGTACCCCTTTAGGGGGGAGGGGGGCATTAACGGTTCGAACTCGCGGCGGGGCGACTTCTCAAAGCGGGGCGAACTCGTTTCGGGGCGAATTCTCCAGTATTCCTTTCACCTCCCATATTCATTCTAATTCTCTCTTCTTCCCTCATTCAATATAATGTATATATATATATATATACTGTATACTGGTATATACTGTATATATATATATGTTTATATAATATATAATATATATATATCGGTATATATATATATATATATATATATATATATAATGTATATATATATACCGCTATATATATATATATATATATATATATATATATATATATATACTGTATATATAAATATATATATACTGTATATATATGAGGTCCTTCCTAATTTGAACAAAATCACTTCGGTGTCTTCACTTTATCTAATGATTAATTAATAGAAGTATATTGAATGAGGGAAGAAGAGAGAATGAGAATGAATATGGGAGGTGAAAGAAGTCATGATATTATTATACGCTTATCAACCAAACTGTCCAATATCAGCTGCTAATGTGTTTACAGAAGCCCTATAATGGTTTGACCATAGTGCCTTAGTGAGATCAAGAATGATAGAGCTTCAAGATAAAATTAGATAGACATATGGACGAGATGGGTTGGGTATGAGAGGGATCTGCCTTGTGTGGTCCAATCGGCTTTCTGCAGACTCCCAGTTTCGTATGTTCTTATGAAAGGAATCAGCGCATGCAGTGAATGAGAGAAGACAAAAGAGTAGCAGCAGGAGAGGAAGGAAAGACTATATAGTAGACATGCAAAAGAGTAGCAGCAGGAGAGGAAGGAAAGACTATATAGTAGACATGCAAAAGACAAAAGAGTAGCAGCAGGAGAGGAAGGAAAGACTATATAGTAGACATGCAAAAGAGTAGCAGCAGGAGAGGAAGGAAAGACTATATAGTAGACATGCAAAAGACAAAAGAGTAGCAGCAGGAGAGGAAGGAAAGAGTAGCAGCAGGAGAGGAAGGAAAGACTATATAGTAGACATGCAAAAGACAAAAGAGTAGCAGCAGGAGAGGAAGGAAAGACTATATAGTAGACATGCAAAAGACAAAAGAGAGTAGCAGCAGGAGAGGAAGGAAAGAGTAGCAGCAGGAGAGGAAGGAAAGACTATATAGTAGACATGCAAAAGACAAAAGAGTAGCAGCAGGAGAGGAAGGAAAGACTATATAGTAGACATGCAAAAGACAAAAGAGTAGCAGCAGGAGAGGAAGGAAAGAGTAGCAGCAGGAGAGGAAGGAAAGACTATATAGTAGACATGCAAAAGACAAAAGAGTAGCAGCAGGAGAGGAAGGAAAGACTATATAGTAGACATGCAAAAGACAAAAGAGTAGCAGCAGGAGAGGAAGGAAAGAGTAGCAGCAGGAGAGGAAGGAAAGACTATATAGTAGACATGCAAAAGACAAAAGAGTAGCAGCAGGAGAGGAAGGAAAGACTATATAGTAGACATGCAAAAGACAAAAGAGTAGCAGCAGGAGAGGAAGGAAAGAGTAGCAGCAGGAGAGGAAGGAAGACTATATAGTAGACATGCAAAAGACAAAAGAGTAGCAGCAGGAGAGGAAGGAAAGACTATATAGTAGACATGCAAAAGACAAAAGAGTAGCAGCAGGAGAGGAAGGAAAGAGTAGCAGCAGGAGAGGAAGGAAAGACTATATAGTAGACATGCAAAAGACAAAAGAGTAGCAGCAGGAGAGGAAGGAAAGACTATATAGTAGACATGCAAAAGACAGAAGAGTAGCAGCAGGAGAGGAAGGAAAGAGTAGCAGCAGGAGAGGAAGGAAAGACTATATAGTAGACATGCAAAAGGAGCCGAAAGAAGATAGTAATCAGGAGGAGAAGTAGAAGAGGGATTAGCACCAAGATAGACAGACCTGGATTAGCACTACAGGATTAGCAGGAACATTATGTTCTTATGTTCTTATAAAGAAACGACGGAAAAACACAGGAGGAGGGGAAGTAAAAACATCGGGACAACTAAAATGAAGATGTAGACGAAGATAAGATAAATATGGAGAATAATGCTTGTATTCTCCAACAGTTCTTTCCCTTCGCAGCGCCGGATACCGAACGGACACTGGGGCTAACTGTTGTTTACAGAGAGTACAAGGATTAGCATGCCAATTTATAAAGGCAACGACTTTTTCAAATGATTTCGTCCATAAACATTGCTGCGAAGGGGAAGAATTGCTTAAGAATGAATGCGTGAGAATCTTCCAAAAATAAAAACAATAACATGTCGGAAAAATCCCTTCGCTATTATGCCCTGTTCCAAATAGGTAGTTGGGTATGAGGGGGGATCTGCCGGTTGTGGGCCAATCGGCGCTCCGTAGATCCCCGTAATCTTGTTACGTTTTTGTGGGGTCGGTCCCCAGGGTATTGGTGAGTTGGGCCTATAATTGGGCCTTGTAATTGGGGTTGGGTGTGACAGGGATCTGCCTTGTGTGGGCCGATCGGCTTTCTGCAGACTCCCATTTTCTTATGTTCTTATAAATCGTGAACGCTATCCTGTAACTAAAAAAAGGACTAGAGGAAATAGGCTGAAAATGTCCACACTTATTCCCTGGCCGACATTTCCTAAATTATAGAAATATTAGCTTGATTACTTTAGTCGTTTATTAGTTATAGAGGTTATTGGTCAAGAGTTTTGGTCTACTTACTTGGAAGTCAGTCAGTCAGTCAGTAGCCAAACCCGCACTCCCTTAAAGAGGTAGGGAGGATCAGCAAGATAATGCTTGCTGATCCCTTGGTGGGAGTAAATTATGGAGGTGGGGTTCCCAGTCCCAACCTCCAGGGGCTATCTGCGGCTGCGCCACAAAAGTGACGGGCGACGGGATCTCTACATCTCTACGCTTACTTGCAATAGGGTATACAGTAGTAAACATTCGAACCCCAGTCTTTTAAAAAAAAATGGAACAGAGGTAACTCGCTGCTCTCATCTAAAGGGCCGGTATTCAATCCCCACTGGTAGCTAGTGGAAAATTACAGTTATTGTAAAGTTGAATTAAAAGATCAAGTCGAAATAGAATATATTCAGGCCTAATTATAAGATCATTAAGTAGAATTCGAAGGTCATCAGTTCGAATTAAAAGATCGTCAGGTCGAATTAGAAGATCAACTTACATAATCAGGTCGAACTAAATTATCAGGTCGAATTAGAAAATAGTCATGTCGAATTAGAAAATACGCAGGTCGAATTGTCAAGTGACATTAACAGACCGTCAGTTTGGAATACAATATGCCAGGTCGAATCAATAAATCGGCAAGTCAAATTAGAATATTGTCAAGTCGAATTAAAAGATCATGAGCTTGACCCATAATATACTCTATATTCATTATAATTAAAAGATCATGAGCTTGACTCATAATATACTCTATATTCATTATAATTAGGCACAAAATCCGGACCACTGACCTCTATAGCTAAAACGACGATTAGTGTATTATTTAGCTAATTTTTCTACCATTTGGGAAGAGTCAGCCAAGGGAAAATTACATTCCATTTGCATTAGCCATGTTCGAGTTACAGAGGATAGAGGTCAGATCATCTCTCTTCCCTGATCCAGATGAGCAAAAAACATCAAGAAAGAGACGACGGATGCAAAAACAGGAGCGGCAAGAAGAAAGAAAGGAGAGGTAGACGATTTGAAAAGTTTAAGAACATAACAAAACGGGAGTCTACAGAAAGCTGATTGGCCCACACAAGACAAATCCCTTTCACACCCAAACCATCTCCTCCATGTGCCTATCGAATTTTATATTGAAGCTCTCTATCATTCTTGATCCTACTATAACACTCGGTAGCTTATTTCACATATCTACAACTATGTTACCAAACCAGTATTTGTCTATATTTTTTCTGAAACAAAATGTATCAAGATTATAGTTAATATGAAAAGAATATAGGAGCTTTCACGCATTAATGACAAATGCCACGACAAACTAAACGCTGAAAATTGCTTAAATCGGCATACCTCGGGGCCAGAAAGGTCACAATTTCAGCGTGACACGACGGTATAAGTAACACCCCGTCTTAACATATATCATCAATTACAACCCCCAAGGTGAGTGCACCTGATGACTGGAAGACAGGCATAATAGTCCCCCTATATAAGGATAAAGGGGAAAGAGGAGTGTGTGGTAACCACCGAGGAATATGTCTTCTAAGCGTAGTAGGGAAGATGTACAGTAGGGTAGTGATTGAGAGAGTGAGAGCGAGAACGGAGAAATGGATAGGTGACGAGGAGGCGGTTTTAGGAAGGGAAGAAGATGTGAAGATCAGATTTTTACCCTGAAATGTGTTGTGGAGAAATATCTGGAGAAGCAACAAAAGGTGTATGTTGCCTTTATGGACTTGGAGAAGGCCTATGACAGAGTGAATAGAGAAGGTATGTGGAAAGTACTTAGAATATACGGAGTAGATGGCAAGTTGCTGAAAGCAGTGAAGAGCATGTATGAGGATGCACAGGCGGCAGTACGTGTGGAGAATGAGTAGAGCGAGTTCTTAGATCTGATTGTTGGGTTGAAGCAGGGGTGTGTGATGTCCCCGTGGTTGTTTAATGTATATATGGATAGAGTCATGAAAGAAATACAAGGAAGAGCAGTGGATGTTGGTGTATCGCTGATAAGGGAGGGAAATGAGTGGAAGCTACCTGTACTGCTGTTTGCTGATGATACAGTTCTGATGAGCGATAATGAATGGGAATTGCAGGGTCTGGTAAACATGTTTGGAACAGTGTGCGAAAAACTGAATCTGAAGGTAAATGCGGGGAAGAGCAAGGTTATGGTCTTCAAAATGGGTGAAGCCACTGAGTGTGAGGTGAAGCTGAACGGTCAGGCTATGGAGAATGTCAGCTCATTTAAGTATCTGGGCAGTGTGTTGAGTAAAGATGGGAGTATGGATGAAGAAGTGCGGGAGAGGGTGCAACAGGGGAAGAGGGTTGTAGGAACGCTGAAAGCAGTAGCAAGAAATAGGGTGGTCAGTGTGGAAGTGAAGAAGTCCTTGCATGACAGTGTGGTAATCCCGACACTGACTTACGGAAGCGAAGCATGGACATTGGTGGAGAGACTCAGACCAAGAGTGAGAGGGGTGGAAATGAGTTACTTGAGAAGTGCGTGCGGAATTACATGGAGGGATAGGCAGACGAATGAGGAAGTAAGAAGGAGGAGTGGTGTGGAGGTAGATGTGCTAGAAAGTGTGAAAAGGAACACCTTGAGATGGTTCGGCCATATGGCCATATGGGAAGCGAGAGAATGACTAAGAGGGTGTACGGGAGCAAGGTGGAAGGACAGAGAGGGAGAGGTAAACCGAAAGAGAGGTGGAAGGATGAAGTGAGGAAGTATATGGATGAAGGCGGTGCTGGTTGGGAGGAGGGGCGTCGACTGACTGGGGACAGAGGTGCATGGGGGCGGTTCGTTCGTGGGGGATCACGGCGTCAGGCAATAGATAGATAGATAGACAACCCCCAATGTACTTTAATAAACTAATGAAAGCATATGGTCCTCCCGGGATTCGAACTCGGGACACCACACCCAGAACATAAACATCTAAACCATTACACGACCAACACAGTTAAAGGTTGAGTACACGATCACAATTGATATCCATTTTCGAATTTTGGATATCAATCTAATCATGTACTCATTCCCAACTGCATTGTGGAAAGCGTAATGTTTTAGTGAGAGGAAAGAACATTGAATGGGGCCAAGACCCACGACCTACGACAATGCCACGTTGTACGACAGCAGGCCACAATGAGTACAATAAATAAACTTTAAAGGTGAAAATTAATACACGATTTATGACGAAGGACCTACAACAATGGACGATGGCGACACGATGAGGGGCGCTGTCCTGACCCACACACAAATTTTCACGACCGTTGTGGTATCGTCGATGATTGTTGGCATTATCGTGATGCACCACGCTGTACAGCGATGGTGCCACGACGAAGGACAATGGAACACAACGATTCCACATTGGACACAACTGTGCCATGGTGGCACACAACAACTTCCAGCGGCATGACAACATTTCCAAATTTTGAACATGGCCAACACTTTTTCGCGTCACGCCGACACATGAGGACACTGGGACGACAATCCAAGCCGCGTGCCGTCAGTTCACGACCATGCTGCCGTTTGTTTACGTTGGGCTAGTCATGGAGCGTCGGGATCAAAATTGTGAATTGTAAAAGCCCTGAGAGAGAGACGATGGGGGATTTGCATGTGTTTTAGTGTGTTTCTGCTTGCCCATGCATGTGTAAGTGCGCGTGCGTGAGGTTTTGAGTGTACAGTACGTGGTTGTCTGATTCTGTGTGAATGCTTACTTTAATGTGTATACAATGTGTGTGTGTGTGATTGAGAGAGCCTATGAGCGTGTGAAGCTATGTTTATGTAGGGACTAGTGTGTGTGCCTGTAATTTAGTGTGCGTTTGCAAGTGTGCAAAGTAAACAAGTAAGATTTGCTACTCTCTATAATCAAAGGCTTGTCAATATGAGACCATTGCATTTACTCTTGTAGCGTAGGTAAGAAATACGCTAAGCAAATAGAAAATAGTTAGGCAAAAAGATATAAACATACAAAATTATATACTGTATTGTTCAACTTAATTATCACGGATCGGCTCGTCCGAGGTATGTTACAGTTCTTATATATTTATCGGACAAACACACCATTATTCGGGGTATTTATTCAATGGAAATCTGAACGAATACAGAGGACAGGAGTAGTCGAGCATGGTTTGAAGCCTCTATGGAACCATGTGTGTACTATAGTCCTGTTGATGCATTACTGTTTTGTGTAATGTGTTTTAGATTTGAGATGAATGAGAGGTTTTTGATAGCTTTTTAGACCCTTCTACCTCATGTTTAGCCCCATTAGTTTTGAAATTTGAAGACGTTTGCCACATTAGTTTGGTGATTTTAAGATCTTTCGACCCATTTCTTTACCAATATAAGACCTTTCGTGCCGTTTAGGTGTCGATTTTTTCCCTGGCGAGCGATAACTAGCCTGTAATTGCTACCGAAAAATGTACACATTTATCTATTAGTGGGATCTTGTGGGTGTTTTTTTTTTTTTTTTTTTTTGTTTTTTTTTTTTTTTTAATTGATAGAGGTCTAGGGAGCAAACTAAAAAAACAACAACAAATTACATGGTATGTGTTTGAAGTGAGGGATATAATCATAAATATATAATGTCTTTTCAGACTATTAACATTTTACTTAATAACTCATTATTTATATTCAATAATTAATATTCCACATTAACAATATATATATATATATATATATATATATATATATATATATATATATATATATATATATATATATACTGTACATGTATATACTATTCAGCCCTCATGAATTATGTTAACCTCAATGAACCTTGATTAAACTTAAATTATCTTAAATCAAATACCGGTACCTTTATACTAATTAACTTATTTAACCTTTTATTATATAAATAAACATAGCTAGACTCCATTAAGCAGGTAATCCCAATCAATAACTTTCACCTTTTAGCAACATAGAGGAGCTCTTTAGTCTCAATACAAATATTTTACTACGATTACAGTAGTCGTTTAAAGTAACCTTAATTGATTCTGGCATAATATTTTTCAAATAGTACATAAATGTGTCTTAAACTACATTTAATTGGACAGCATTTTAGTAAATGTACATGTATGTATGTATGTATGTATTTATGTATGTATATGCTCAGGCTCAATCCACACTTTTCCTATTTATATTTTTATTTTCTATTTTACTCTATTTTATTATTTTTTTGTTTTTATTTTCTTGGGGGTGGCCGACTCAAGACAGAGCAAGAACAGGGAAAACACAAGACAGAACAACGAACAAACACAGACAAAACACAAAATTCACACACATCTAGGTCACCCAGGAGAAGACCCAGAGACCAGGGTCACCAAGGTTGCTCCAGCACTCACCCGGCCCCAGACCACCCGGAGAGGCTCCGATCTCGGCAGGCAGACATGCAGCGGAGCCAAAGCCACAAGCCCGCCCACCATACTTCCAGGCGCACCCTTCATATTAATCATCTACCCGGGCCAGGCGCCTGATGGACTATTATCTAGTCCAACTTGCGCCCGACCCCTTCCCCCAAATGACCATGTGTTCACTCAACTATTCACGAGCATTCTCCATTCATTCCTGTTTATTACCACTTCCTTTGCCTGATCTATAGTCATTCCTCTATCATCCAATGCTTGTCTTACACAGTCTCTCCATCTCAATGGGGGTCTTCCTGCCCTTCTATCTCCCCTTGTATCTGACTCACATATTCTCTTTGTAAGCCTTTCATCTCCCATTCGTTCAACATGACCATACCAGCTCAGAACCCTTCTGTCCACTCTGGCTGACAAATGTTCCTGTTGCCCCACTCTCCTACGTATCTCTTCATTCCTCGATCCGTCTCTACGAGTAACTCCACACATACTCCTCAAGCAGCTCATCTCCATCACATCCAGCTTTCTTCTCTTCTTTTTCTTCAGAGCCCATGTCTCAGCCCCATACATCACTGTTGGCACAACAATTCCTTGACACATTGCACTTTTTACTTTCATTCCGAGATTTCTCGTCTTCCACATACTTCCCATTGCTCCGAAAACCTTCCTTCCTTCACACACTCTCTGTTTTACCTCCATTTCCATACCTCCACTCCTGCTTATCGTTCCTCCTAGATATTTAAAACACTACTTGAATGTACATAAAATAATATATTATGATTATAGACCGTGTATACTTTACAATGGGTAACCACGTCTCTCTCTGTCTCTCTCTCTCTCTCTCTCTCTCTCTCTCTCTCTCTCTCTCTCTCTCTCTCTCTCTCTCTCTCTCTCTCTCTCTCTCTCTCTCTCTCTCTCTCTCTCTCTCTCTCTCTCTCTCTCACAACTGATCCATTATACAAATATTTAAATGTGTATCGAAATGCGAGGCGGTAAATGAAGGTTATGAAGCCAAGTTAAGTTCCCCATAACAAGATCAAGAAACTTAATCGCCTGTCCTTGCATAATAGATTAAATGATAACAAAAAAATGTACCAGAATAGTTCAACAATATCCATAATTATTCGTAATGCCCAAGTGTGTACAGATACTCAGAATAAGGGGGGTGGGGGGGAGGGGTTTGCTCCCGAAGGTCGGTTCCTCCGAAATTACAGGCTCGCTTTCGCTCGTCACGACTTAAATCACCAATGGCACGAAAGGTCTTTATATTGGTAAATATATGGGGCGAAAGGTCTTAAATTCGCCAAACTAATGGGGCGAACGACTTAAAATTTCAAAACCCATGGGGCTAAACATGAGGGAGAAGGGGGTGAGAAAAATCGCATTAATGTTTTGTTAAATTGATTCCATAAGCGCAGCCAATCAGTTTAAAAATTGTCAGCATGGACAATCTATTTCATTACTGCCGAAACTATTTAAGTCTCCGCAATAATTAAATTGATTATAATTTCATAGACAATTCTTGGTAAATTATTTAGAGATGAAATAGAGGTGGGTACGGTTTGTAAATAATGCCACAGAGCTGTACTTTTCTTTATGCAATTTGTATACTATTTGGGATAATTATTGGATGGAACTCGCTTTTCAATCAATCGTATATATTGTTTCGTAATTGATGTACAGAATATTGTTAGTCATAAATTTGTTTCTAGAGTTTATATAGTTTATATAGAGTTTATATAGAGGCCTATACTTCCATAATACTTCCCACCCCTACTCTGTTCAACTCTCCAACCCCAGAGTGAAACGTTATTCTCAACATTTCTTCTATTCAACAGCTGAGCTCTGGAACTCTCTCCCAGAATCCGTCTTTCCCTCTTCCTATGACTTAAATTGCTTCAAACTCCGTGTGTCCAGGCATTTTGGCTCGAACGTCCCTTGATTTTGGCCCTGTCACTCTGTCAACTCTTGGGGAGGCACTCGCTACAGGCAGTTCTGCCCTTTATCTCCCTCTCTCACATAGAAACAACAAAATAGAAATAAGTGAGGTCCACGAATTTTGATGTGTGACTGTACGGTAGTGCTAATAAGTTGTGTCTCAGTTGTCGTTACGTTTCGCTCGTTCTATGCTGTATTAATGTATGCCAGATGTTGAATAGGGTGGGTAAGTGTAGGAACATGTTTGTATATCTCACTCGAAACGAATACATCAAGTTGTAGGATTGCTGATACCAATTATTGATCAAAATATACTTAGTGCCGAGAAATCACTTATTTGGCCGACTGTAAAATCACTCAAAACAAATCGTGGACCCCAAATGTTTTTCTTTATGCAAATATAGCTATCTGGATTGATTTATGCAAATATAGCTATCTGGATTGATTTATGCAAATATAGCTATCTGGATTGATTTTTGGGTGGAACTTACTTGTTAATAAATAGTATGTATTGTTTTCTAGTTGATGTATAGAAAACTAAGTTTATCTGTTTGTTTCCAGGGATATAACTCCATAATTAGAAGTAGGTGAGGTCCACGAATATTTATGAGTGACTGTACCTCCCGTGGACATTACAGAGCTTGTAAACTCTGTGTGGTTATGAGAGCGGCAAGCGGTTCTCCTTGAAAAAGAGTGCCTGGTTCGTGCTTGACCTTCCCGCCCCACCCGAGTCCACCCTGTTGACCTTTATCCTCACACACCCCACACCCCCACCCCCACCCACCCCGCCTGCTTCCACCCACCCACCCGCGTAGAGAGGTTAGTTAATTCAGGGCACCTTTGAGGGGAGATTTGTATTTATTTGTTCATTTATTTATTTATTTACGTATTAGTTTTAGCTTCCTCCCTAAACCTCCATCAAGCTTTTAAAAATACCCCCAAGACCCTCCTTCGAGATAAATATGTACATTGTTCGGTCGAAAAATATCCTGGCCAAGGCTGGTTCCTCCTAAATTAAAGGCTCGGTGTCGCTCGCCAGGAAAGAAGTCGACACCTGAATGGAACAAAAGGTCTTCAAATCGCCAAACTAATAGAGCTAAGCATGAGGAAAAAGGGAGTTCAGAAAAGCAAACCTCCCCTTGAGGTAGATTCGCACGTGTCCGTTTGCTGACAGCTATGTTTGGTAGCTTTAGTCTTTGTATATTTCGATACTATTAGTCACCGGTATCAGCAACTACTACTGGACCCAAGTGGAGATAAGTTAGCTAAACTTTAGTAGGTTATCCTTGTCGGAGTGGTCATGCTGTATTGGGTACATTTCGCATGTGTTTAAATATTACTAAATAAAGTCAATCAGTCAATCAATCAATCAGATCACTAAAATAAACAAGCCTTATAAAAAGTTCATTCAGAAGCTGTAAACCAGAGTGGCCTCAAGAAAAGTTATGCAAAAAAAAAAAAAAATAGACAAAAACCCTTGTGTAAATCCGCCTCTAAACACACTATTACCTAATGACATTGACTGTGCTGGTCCCTGCTCTTGGTGGTGTTACAGTGAGCTATCAACAATCTACTGATCACCATGCACCCACCTAAGACCTTCCTCCCTCCCACCTAAACTAAACACCCCTCATCCACACAAGGTATCCCCTACACTACCCAGACCTCCCACCACTCAACCTAGATCACCACTACATACACCCTAGCACTCCCCATCTACTCTAGGTTTTTTGTCCTATCAACCCTAAGTGTCCTCCACGCAGCCTAGTCTCCCACCTACCATCCTTTTGCCTCCATGCCCACCCTAGGCCTTCACATCCACCCATTCTAGGCTACTCTCATTCACCCTAAGCCTGAGCCACCCAAACTAGTCCTCCTTCACTCATTCAAGGACTACCCCCACCCAACTTCTGCCTCCACATCCTCCCTAAACCTCCACATTAGCCCTAGACCTCCACATTAGCCCTAGACCTTCAAATTAGCCCTAGACCTCCATATGCACCCTAGTTATCATAACGTCACAGTAGGAACCCTCCCTCTCCCATGACGTTACAGTAGGAACCCTCCCTCTCCCATGACGTCACAGTAGGAACCCTCCCTCTAATATTACGTCACACTAGGAACCCTCCCTCTCCCATGACGTCACACTCACAGTAGGAACCGTCCCTCTCCCATGACGTCACAGCAGGAACACCCCTCTCCCATGGCGTCACAGTAGGAACCTTCCCTCTCCCATTACGTCACAGTAGGAACCCTCCCTCTCCCATGACGTCACAATAGTAACCCTCCCTCTCCCATGACATCACAACAGGAGCACCCCTCTCCCATGACGTCACAGTTGGAACCCCCTCTCCCATAGCCTCGCTACCGCCAGACGCTGCAGACGCTCTGTCAACGCTCTCACGATATCGATCATAATTTGAGTATTAACTACTCATCCTCTTCATTCTTGTGCATGAAAGGTGGTTAAGAGCACGTTTAGCCATCCTGTAGCTTAGTAAGTAACACTGCACGATATTTCGCTGTGTATTGACTGATAAACTTTGTGTTTATCACAAGACTCCTGCTCGGACAGGGCGCCACTAGCGCCATCTGTTGTTTTGTTTTGATTTGTTTGTAAACAAACGCTCCCTTCTTATTTGATGTAAAATCGTAGCCCCTAATTTTACCCATTACCTACTGTAGTAAGTATCAATTTAACTGCCTTGTATGTAAGTAAAGCTTTGCATATTAATTTGCTAATAAACAATATTGTGTACTAACTAACCTGCCTACAGGAACGAAAGCCGACGCCATTTTGTAAACAAACCTTTTTTGGGGGATTATACATATTAAATTCCAGCCAATTTTGTAGTAAATTTAAGTGCATTCATTTATCTTTTCCCCCTAGATATATTCTTGACTTTTTCTCCTCAGAGTGATTTTACTTTAAGCTAAGGGTGGTATTTGTACAAACTAACCTAGCCTAACCCAACCTGCCAAGCTTTTAACCTAATCCAAACCTAGCCTAGCCTATAGCCAGCCAATCTGTTGTTTTTATTAACTCTAGTAGATATTGTATTTAGTATCCTACTGTAGCTATATATATCTGTAATTTTAGTTGTTGCTTGCACGATCTTGTAGTAACCTTTGACTGATAATTTGTTTTTGTTTTATCTAAAAAGAGTAGGCTACTGCTTTACTAGGCTACAGTGACACCAGGGCCATCTGTTGATACAGTATATTAACCCCTTGTGTGTAGTCACACTTTATTTTTATATAATCTCTATTTGGTGAATTGTATATTTAGTTACATATTCTGTTATATATATATATTTGTTTAAGGTTACGTTATCACACCTGGTAGCCTATTTCTGCGTATTTCAATTTTATTATTTTCGGTTAGGCTATTCAACGCTGGTAGACTATTGGTGCGTATTCTATTTCAATTTTTTTTTTAAACTTTTGGTTAGGCTATCGCCCCTGGAAGCCTAATTCTGCGTATCTCAAATTTTTTGTTTTCGGTTAGGCTATCACCCCTGATAACCTATTGTTGTGTAATTCAACATATTTGTTTTCGGTTGAAGTGATTGAAGTGTTTCTAAAGTGAGTGAAGTGTTTTAAAGTGAGTTAAGTGTTTTAAAGTGAGTTAAGTGTTTTAAAGTGAGTGAAGTGATCTGAAGAAACTGACTGTTACCATGCCTCGCACTGTACGAACTGCGCCGGTAAGTTTGGTGAGTCCATGTTTGTTACTGTCGATCTTCAAGTCTGCCGTCTCTGCCAGCAACGAGAGAATTTGACAGTGAAATTAGATGAAGCCTACAACAAGATCAACGTCCTCACCATGAAGCTGGAATCACTCCAAGAGTTTGTAACACTCAACGTTGGAGTACCACAAACTTCAATTGTCACCGCAACTCCAGCAGCCACCAACGCCCCAACGTCAACTGCCAACAATTTCAACGCCTGCAGTAGCCATTTCATCTGATGGTTCCGATACTCAAGAAAGAAATAGTAACTCTCTTCCCCCTCAAGACAACTTCTGTGTCGTGAGGAACAACGTTTGCCCCAAGAACAGGAAACCCATACCGATTACCGAGTGTCAAAACCGCTTCCAGATACTCGCAGACTCAGATGACGAAGCGGAAATAGAAGAAGTCCGGCTCGTGGGAGACTCGATGATACGTGGTCAGCTCACAGAGTTTTGCGCCAGAGCACCTAAGACCAGGAAGCGTTTTTGTATCCCTGGTGGTGGTGTGGACGACGTAGTTGCTGCAGTTGACGAAGTATCTAAGATGGCCCCTGCTAATACAATGTACGTCATCCACGTTGGATCCAACGATGTACAGCGAACCCGGTCGGAAGATTTGCTTTTAAAGTACCAGCAGCTGATCAAGTCGTTTAAGGAGAAGTCATCAAGGATCATCGTCTCAGGAATCGTCCCCCGGCTTGGTGTAGAGAGCCGATTTTACAACATAGCCACCAGCACAAATCGTTGTCTAGCAAACCTCTGCAGGAAGGAAAACGTGGGATTCGTCGACACCTGGGACAATTTCTACTACGATGACTATTTGTTTTCGGACGATGGAGTTCATCTGAACCAGGTGGGAGCAGCACGTTTTGGGCGTCTTCTCAACGATGCGGTGAAGGATTTTCGGAGAAGAAATCGACTCAGCACAGGACAACCAGGAAGGAGGACCGAAGACAGCGAGGGCGGCAACCTGCGAAGGAATTAAATGCTAATCTGTCAAGAACCGCGAATTTGGATAAAGCTCCACCAACACGACCCAAATTCAAAACCGCCAGGGATAACGACCGAGGACCGATGTCAGCCATGAATGTAAATGTAGATCCGACCAGAACCAAAAATTTGATTAAAGAACGTTCTGTGAGTTCTAAAACCGCAACTTTAAAGGTTTTCTATGCAAACGCTCGTAGCATACGCAATAAATTTTCAGATTTAGAGGAACTAGTGTTTACTGAAAATTATGATGTGATTGGTATAACAGAATCTTGGCTCAATACAGTAGATAGAGACTTTTTAGCAGAGTATTCACTTCCCGGTTATGTAATGTTTGAGAAAAGCCGAATAAATAAAAATGGAGGTGGCGTTTTATTTTATATCAAAGAAAGTCTTAACCCGACCCTCTTGTCAAAACCTCAAATTGTGAACGTCGACACATCTTTTGTGCTAATAAAGAATAATAAAGGTACAAAAATAATACTCGCATTAATATACAGACCTCCAGCTCAATCAGTGCAAACTGACCGAGAAATTTAATAATACAAATTGCAGATGTAAGTAACTCACAAGATACCGTAATTTTTGGCGACTTTAATTTACCTGTGACCAAGTGGGGCGATACTCTTACTTCACACTCCGGACATGACTTGTATACGAACTTGCAAGAGAGTTCGCTTTATCAATTTGTTCGAACACCGGAACCGTGGTAATAACGTTCTTGACATTGTACTTGCAACAAAAGAAGAATTAATAGAAAATTTGAATGTTGGTGATGAATTTAGTAACAGCGACCATCGTACGATAACTTTCACTTTAAACTTTACTAGTAACGAACCAAATAGTAGCATCGAAAAAGTCCCTAATTTCAAGAAAGCAAACTTTCATAAACTTAGAGCTATGTTTAAAGAAACTGACTGGAGCTTTTTAATTAACAATAACGACATAAATACATCTTGGAAGTTATTCGAAACCACTTACCTAAAAGCAGTGCAAGACTGCATACCATCGAAAATACGGCGTCCAGGCCATAATAATAAGCCCAAATGGTGGAATAAAGATATTTCAAACTGCCTGCTTGCTAAAAAATGTGCTAATGATAGATTAAAATCCTCACAAAATGACGAAGAACGGATGAAATTTGTAGAGCTACGATGCAAAGCCAAAAAGTTAATTAAGCAAAGTAAAAAGACCCTAGAGTTACATATTGCGAATCAAAGTAAAACAAACCCGAAAGAATTCTATAGTTATATCAGAAAGAAAAAAGTAGTTACTTCAACTGTTGGACCGTTAGTCGATGAAAATGGAGAATACACCAAAGACGAAGTACAAATGAGTAATGCCCTCAATACCTTCTTTGCATCAGTTTTTACAACAGAAGACCTCAGTGATATCCCTACACCATCGCCGATTCAGATTGATAATTCAGATGTTCTAAGCAATATCACCGTTACAGAGAGAGAAGTATTGAATTGTTTAGATAAACTCAAGGTAAATAAAACGCCGGGACCTGATACAATCTCGCCTAGAGTTCTAAAGGAAGCTAAGGATGAGCTCTCCAAACCACTGACATTGCTATTCAATAAATCCTTGCAGTCTGGAACTATGCCTGATCAGTGGAAGATAGCCAACGTAACACCGATATTAAAAAAAGGCAGCAAATCCCTACCCAGTAACTATCGTCCAATTAGCTTAACCTCAGTTGTATGTAAAATGCTAGAAACGGTCATAAGAGACAGACTCGTAAATCACTTAGAGGAAAATAACATACTTAAAGATACTCAACACGGCTTTCGTAAAAAACGTTCCTGTTTAACAAACCTCTTAGACTTCTTCCACGACATCCTCAACCTCTACGATGAGAGTAAAGCTGTAGATATTATATACCTTGATTTTCAAAGGCCTTTGACAAAGTTCCCCCACAAACGTTTACTGCTAAAACTAAAAGCGCATGGAATACAAGACGGTGTGTTGAAATGGATAGAAAATTGGCTCAGCGACAGAAAGCAAAGAGTAGTCATAAACGGTAAGGCATCTAAATGGACCAATGTAAGTAGCGGGGTGCCCCAGGGATCGGTACTAGGACCAATTCTCTTTCTAATTTACATCAACGACATAGATGAGGGTCTCACCTGTACAATCTCAAAATTTGCTGACGATACAAAAATTGCAAATAGCGTACTCTCAAAAGATCAAGTTGACGATATGCAACACAATCTAGATAAATTGTCACATTGGGCTCAAATTTGGCAAATGAGTTTCAATGCGGATAAATGTAAAGTACTACATATCGGATACCTAAATGAGAAAGCAAACTATTCGATGAATGGCACTCAGCTTAAGAATGTAAACAGAGAAACCGATCTGGGAGTAACAATATCGAGTAACCTAAAACCGAGTCAACAATGTTCAGAAGTTGTTAAGAAGGCAAACAAAATAATTGGCTTTATAGGCAGGTCATTTGAGCATAAATCCAAAGACGTTATCCTAACCCTTTTACAATTCCTTAGTCCGCCCTCTTCTGGAATACTGCGTTCAATGCTGGTGCCCTTATTACCAAAAAGACATAAACAAGCTAGAACGAGTTCAACGTAGAGTTACCAAAATGATACCTAGCCTAAAGAACAAACCATACGAAGAGCGTCTTAGAGAATTAAATCTATTTCCTTTAATCCAGCGCAGATTAAGAGGTGACTTAATTCAAGTGTTCAAAATCATCAAAGGCATCGACAATATGAACTGTAGTAAGTACTTCACTATCGACCAATCTAATTACACGCGGGGAAACGGTTGCAAAATTATTGGTAAATCTTTTAACTCACACGAATCTAAGAATTTCTTCTTCAATCGAGTTGTCAACTTGTGGAATGGGCTTCCCCGAAACGTTATAGACTGCAGCACTGTTGATTCATTTAAACTCCGCCTAGACAAATATCTCGCATCAAACCCGCGACTGACTGCGTTTGTAAATGAATAACTTTATTTTATCCTCCCCTCAGTTACTAACCCATATGTCCCCTACCAACTTCCTAGTACTGCCACGGACATTAGTTCCAGGGCAGTAGTTCCCTTTCCAATGTTCCCTTACCCACTCTAAACCACTGTTTGGACACTTGATCCTCAGTGTTTTGGAGGACAAGCAGCCTAGAAGGGTCACTAGACCTGTTGTTGCTTGATTTCCTTTGTACTCCTTTGTACTTTGTACATTAGGAACCCTCCTCCCATAACGTCACAGTAGGAACCCTCCCTCCTCTCCAGTGACGTCATACTTATCCCACTTCTCTATCATGACGTCACAGTTACGCTCGGAATGAAAACAAATCTGGTGGCTGTGCAGTAGGTCAAACATCATCTTGTCAAGGGTCTGACCTTTCACCTCCCACCCATGACCCTTCTAATGTCATGCAGCATGATGAGGCCGCTGGTATTTCATTGTATTCTGGCCGGTAGGAGACGATTATATTAACTTTGGGAGGCTTTAAGAACATTTCTTCCTACATTATTATTATTATTTCTTTCTTTTTAGCTACTGTACTTCCATCAAACTTTAAAAAACACCCCCAAGAACCCCCTTCGAGAAAAATGTTTATGTTATTAGGTAGAAAAATGTCCCGGCCTTATTACAGACTTGTTATCGCTCGCCATACTGACTGATCAAGAGACGGGAAGAAAGGCCTTAAAAATGTCCCGGCCTTATTACAGACTTGTTATCGCTCGCCATACTGACTGATCAAGAGACGGGAAGAAAGGCCTTAAAAATCGCCGAACTACAAAGAATTAAAACTATTTACCTTGACAAACTTCAGAATGAGAGGGGATCTAATCCAAGTGTTTATAATTGTGAAAGGCAATGACAACATGGACACAAGTAAGTACTTCACACTAGATAACTCAAATTACACAAGAAATAATGGTTACAATATTGTCGGAAAGGCGTTTCATTCACATGAAGCAAAACACTTATTTTTCAACAGAGTGGTCAACTTGTGGAATAAATTACCTAGCAATGTTGTAGAGTGCGATGCAGTCCAGACATTAAACTATCACCTAGTTTTTTGTCAACAAGTAGCCTAGTATGGATCATTAGTTTTGTTGTTGCTTGTCTTCCTTTGTACTCCTTTGTATAAACCAATGAAACTAAACACGAGGGAGAAGGGAGTCCAGAAAAAAAATCCCCTTAATTTAACTTTTCAATTCGTTTTTAGAAAGAACCCTTCTTTTTTTAGAGTCAAAGGTTACAGAGGTCACTCAAGAACCAGTTTTTTAATCAAAGGTTACAGGTGCCCCGCTTTAACCAATATACTCTCATGGCATTACACCTGAACCCACCCGCACTTATGACATTCAATCTGACCCCACTGACGTTCAAGATCTTACCCCTGACATATCCTTACATCACCATTGACATCAAGTATCATGACATTCCGTGCTAATCTAGAAAACAATGAATAAGCATTCGAAAAAAGGCAAACTGCGTTCTGGGATTTATAGCTAGGAGTGTGAGTAACAGAACTGCTAACGTCATCTTAAAACTTTACTTAGCATTTGGACTATGCTGTTCAGTTTTGGTGTCATTATAGAATGGATATTGACTCTCTGGAGGCAGTCCAACGAAGAATGGCGAAAATGATCCACAATATCATAAATTTATATGACGAAGATGTAGAGGAAATAATTATGATAGAGGTGTTTAAGTGGATGAAAGGCATCCGGCGTATCACATGCATTCAATAATTTCATTGGGGGTGTTTGGTGTTGGAGTGAAATGAATGAAAATAGATTATATAGAAAATAGAAATATCAGGGATATTTCGTAGCGAGGTCGGTCTAATAATAATAATAATAATAATAATAGTTCTTAAAGTTAGCGCATGCTAAGCCAGCTAAGGATAGCCCAATAAGGCCGATTAGGCGTATTTCCATTGGGGTTCTCTACTACAACCCCATCCCCTTGCTCATGAGGGATGGTAACGACTCAGTGCTTGTGGAAAATCTTTGATGCGTTGAGCGTGGGCGCGATCCCGGGCCTTCTGGGTGGCAGTCCGAGACGCTAGTCACTACACCAGCGAGGTCTATATGATCTGTGCCCCATGAATACCCTTTCCTCTCACCTAATCATTAGGCTACCAAAGCACAGTTGGCAAAATGTACATAATTAGATTATTATCAAGTATTCGAGAATGGATAGTAAGTCATAGGCTTGTACATAAAACTTTAACTGTCTTGATAGTGTAATGGTTAGTGTGTTTAAATATCTGTGTTACCAGATTCTAATCCCGGCGGATCACTTGCTGTCATTAATTGCACAGGGGGTGTTTGGTATTGGAGTAAAATTAATCAAAATACATTATCAATATGGGATATATTAATAATGTATTATAGCTTAATAACAACGGTTTCAAACTGGATAATTTCCGCTTTAGAAAAGATATAGGTAAGCACTAGTTTGGAAACAGAGTTGTAATGTTTGGAATAAATTGCCTAGTGCAGTGATTAACTCAGGAACGGTAAAAAATGTCAAGCGCAAACTGGATAGTCATATGAATTATATGGGCTGGATGTGAATGGGATCTGCCTCGTTTGGACCGGTCGGCCTTATGCAGATTTCCGATTTCTTATATTCTTAATCTCAACTCTCATGACTATCCTTAGGACATCAAGACTCTCTTTCCCTGTGACATCACCACTCATGACATTCCCTGTGACATAACTATTCATGACATTCCGTGTGACATAACCACTTATAACATTCCCTGTGACATCACTATTCATGACATTCCCTGTGACATCACCACTTATGACATTCCCTGTGACATAACCACTCATGACATTGTGACATAACCACTCATGACATTCCCTGTGACATCACTATTCATGACATTCCCTGTGACATAACCACTTATAACATTCCCTGTGACATAACCACTTATAACATTCCCTGTGACATAAACACTCATGACATTGTGACATAACCACTTATGACATTCCCTGTGACATAACCACTCATGACATTCCCTGTGACATAACCACTCATGACATTCCCTGTGACATAACCACTCATGACATTGTGACATAACCACTCATGACATTCCCTGTGACATAACCACTCTAAACCACTGTTTGGACACTTGATCCTCAGTGTTTTGGAGGACAAGCAACCTAGAAGGGTCACTAGATATGTTGTTGCTTGATTTCCTTTGTACTCCTTTGTACTTTGTACACTTATAACATTCCCTGTGACATAACCACTCATGACATTGTGACATAACCACTTATGACATTCCCTGTGACATAACCACTCATGACATTCCCTGTGACATAACCACTCATGACATTGTGACATAACCACTCATGACATTCCCTGTGACATAACCACTCATGACATTCCCTGTGACATAACCACTCATGACATTGTGACATAACCACTCATGACATTCCCTGTGACATAACCACTTATAACATTCCCTGTGACATAACCACTCATGACATTGTGACATAACCACTTATGACATTCCCTGTGACATAACCACTCATGACATTCCCTATGACATAACCACTTATAACATTCCCTGTGACATAACCACTCACGACATTGTGACATAACCACTCATGACATTCCCTGTGACATAACCACTCATGACATTCCCTGTGACATAACCACTCATGACGTTGTGACATAACCACTCATGACATTCCCTGTGACATAACCACTCATGACATTCCCTGTGACATAACCACTTATAACATTCCCTGTGACATAACCACTCATGACATTCCCTGTGACATAACCACTTGTAACATTCCCTGTGACATAACCACTCATGACATTCCCTGTGACATAACCACTCATGACATTGTGACATAACCACTCATGACATTCCCTGTGACATAACCACTCATGACATTCCCTGTGACATAACCACTTATAACATTCCCTGTGACATAACCACTTATGACATTGTGACATAACCACTCATGACATTCCCTGTGACATAACCACTCATGACATTCCCTGTGACATAACCACTTATAACATTCCCTGTGACATAACCACTCATGACATTGTGACATAACCACTCATGACATTCCCTGTGACATAACCACTTATAACATTCCCTGTGACGTAACCACTCATGACATTGTGACATAACCACTTATGACATTCCCTGTGACATAACCACTCATGACATTCCCTGTGACATAACCACTCATGAGATTCCCTGTGACATAACCACTCATGACATTGTGACATAACCACTCATGACATTCCCTGTGACATAACCACTCATGACATTGTGACATAACCACTTATGACATTCCCTGTGACATAACCACTCATGACATTCCCTGTGACATAACTACTTATAACATTCCCTGTGACATAACCACTTATAACATTGTGACATAACCACTCATGACATTCCTTGTGACATAACCACTTATGACATTCCCTGTGACATAACCACTTATAACATTCCCTGTGACATAACCACTCATGACATTGTGACATAACCACTTATGACATTCCCTGTGACATAACCACTCATGACATTCCCTGTGACATAACCACTTATAACATTCCCTGTGACATAACCACTTATAACATTGTGACATAACCACTCATGACATTCCCTGTGACATAACCACTTATGACATTCCCTGTGACATAACCATTCATGACATTCCCTGTGACATAACCACTTATAACATTCCCTGTGACATAACCACTCATGACATTGTGACATAACCACTCATGACATTCCTTGTGACATAACCACTTATAACATTCCCTGTGACATAACCACTCATGACATTGTGACATAACCACTCATGACATTCCCTGTGACATCACTATTCATGACATTCCCTGTGACATAACCACTTATAACATTCCCTGTGACATAACCACTCATGACATTCCCTGTGACATCACTATTCATGACATTTCCTGTGACATAACCACTCATGACATTCCCTGTGACATCACTATTCATGACATTCTCTGTGACATCATTATTCATGACATTTCCTGTGACATAACCAATCATGACATTCCCTGTGACATCACTATTCATGACATTCCCTGTGACATAACTACTCGTGACATTCCCTGTGACATCACTATTCATGACATTCCCTGTGACATCACTATTCATGACATTCCCTGTGACATAACTACTCGTGACATTCCCTGTGACATCACTTTTCATGACATTCCCTGTGACATCACTATTCATGCTGTGACATAACCACTCATGACAAAACAGCTGACTTAACTCATTCAGTACCAGTGACCTCCTTTTCATTATATTCTGGCAAATATTAAACTATTATATTTAGTTTAGGAAGGACGTCTACCAATTAAAAGGCTACATACTATCTCAATTAGTCCTTTCAACTATCACATATCCTTATTAAGCTTCATAGAATCGTTTAAATGTAGCTGAAATCAAATACAAAAGACGTCGCCGGTACAGAATGACACCACACTTGCCTACACTCAAAGTATATACATTCTAACATACACTTTGTCTACACCCACTTGTAAGTCACGACACTGGACTATACTCAGTGTTATTCCAGCTGATGGTAAATTGCTATTTCACCATCCTGATTACTCGGCTATTACCAGATGTTGTGGCGAAATATGTTGTTAATTATGAAAACTTGGCAATAATATGACGCACAGGCATAGCACTATTACGACGCACAGGCATAGCACTATTTGATTTAACCAGTAAGAATCGATAAATCAGATGCTAAAGGATTCAATTTACCATCACCTGGACAAAATAAACTATAGTAGTACTGTATATATAACCTTTTCAGTATATTTCAATAGTTTACCATTATATTGTGGCTAGTACTAGACGATTTACTACCAAAAAATGACCAAATTTATCTCTGAAGAGAGTTCTTAGGGATATTATTGTTAAAGCTTGATGGAGGTCTAGGGAGCAAACTAAAACCCTCCCCTTAACCCTTTCACCGTGATGGTGTCATTTTCGTCTTATTCTGGTCTTCTGGTTACCAATAGCTGATTTTCTGTAGCATATAATATATCTCAATGGTTCACATGGCAAATAACTATCTCTACAAACCATTTAAATAGAATAGGCAAATTGTAAACTGCATAAAACCGGCTAATGCTGGCCAGAATATGAGATAAAACAGGCGTCATCGTACTGAAGGGGTTAAGGGGCGATGGGTCGTTTTTCTGGGCCCTCTTCTTCCTCATGTTTTGCCCCATTAGTTTTCAGATTTGATGACGCTCGGCTCATTAGTTTGGCGATTTTAAGACCTTTCACCCCATATATTTGTAAATATTAAGACTTTTCACGCCATTTAGGTGTAGATTTTTTCCTGGCGAGTGATAGCGAGCCTCTAATTTAAGAGGAACCACCCTTCGGCCAGGACATTTTTCTGTTGAAAAATGTACAAATTATTCTTGAAAGAGGGTCTTGAGGTATAATTGTTATAGCTTGATGGAGCTATAGGGAGGACACTAAAAACAAATATATATATATATATATATATATGAGCATGTGAATACGCCCATCCCCCCTTAAGGGTAATAAATATAGTAAATCCCCCAAAAGCAATCCCACAACCCTCTTGGGAACGAAATGGATACCCCGCGGATTGTCACCTCTATATGGATACCCCGCGGATTGTCACCTCTATATGGATACCCCGCGGATTGTCACCTCTATATGGATACCCCGCGGATTGTCACCTCTATATGGATACCCCGCGGATTGTCACCTCTATATGGATACCCCGCGGATTGTCACCTCTATATGGATACCCCGCGGATTGTCACCTCTATAGGATACCCCGCGGATTGTCACCTCTATATGGATACCCGCGGATTGTCACCTCTATATGGATACCCCGCGGATTGTCACCTCTATATGGATACCCCGCGGATTGTCACCACTATATGGATACCCCGCAGATTGTCACCTCTATATGGATACCCCGCGGATTGTCACCTCTATATGGATACCCCGCGGATTGTCACCTCTATATGGATACCCCGCGGATTGTCACCTCTATATGGATACCCCGCGGATTGTCACCTCTATATGGATACCCCGCGGATTGTCACCTCTATATGGATACCCCGCGGATTGTCACCTCTATATGGATACCCCGCGGATTGTCACCTCTATATGGATACCCCGCGGATTGTCACCTCTATATGGATACCCCGCGGATTGTCACCACTATATGGATACCCCGCGGATTGTCACCTCTATATGGATACCCCGCGGATTGTCACCTCTATATGGATACCCCGCGGATTGTCACCTCTATATGGATACCCCGCGGATTGTCACCTCTATATGGATACCCCGCGGATTGTCACCTCTATATGGATACCCCGCGGATTGTCACCTCTATATGGATACCCCGCGGATTGTCACCTCTATATGGATACCCCGCGGATTGTCACCTCTATATGGATACCCCGCGGATTGTCACCTCTATATGGATACCCCGCGGATTGTCACCTCTATATGGATACCCCGCGGATTGTCACCTCTATATGGATACCCCGCGGATTGTCACCTCTATATGGATACCCCGCGGATTGTCACCTCTATATGGATACCCCGCGGATTGTCACCTCTATATGGATACCCCGCGGATTGTCACCTCTATATGGATACCCCGCGGATTGTCACCTCTATATGGATACCCCGCGGATTGTCACCTCTATATGGATACCCCGCGGATGTCACCTCTATATGGATACCCGCGGATTGTCACCTCTATATGGATACCCCGCGGATTGTCACCTCTATATGGATACCCCGCGGATTGTCACCTCTATATGGATACCCGCGGATTGTCACCACTATATGGATACCCCGCGGATTGTCACCTCTATATGGATACCCCGCGGATTGTCACCTCTATATGGATACCCCGCGGATTGTCACCTCTATATGGATACCCCGCGGATTGTCACCTCTATATGGATACCCCGCGGATTGTCACCTCTATATGGATACCCGCGGATTGTCACCTCTATATGGATACCCCGCGGATTGTCACCTCTATATGGATACCCCGCGGATTGTCACCTCTATATGGATACCCCGCGGATTGTCACCTCTATATGGATACCCCGCGGATTGTCACCTCTATATGGATACCCCGCGGATTGTCACCTCTATATGGATACCCCGCGGATTGTCACCTCTATATGGATACCCCGCGGATTGTCACCTCTATATGGATACCCCGCGGATTGTCACCTCTATATGGATACCGCGGATTGTCACCTCTATATGGATACCCCGCGGATTGTCACCTCTATATGGATACCCCGCGGATTGTCACCTCTATATGGATACCCCGCGGATTGTCACCTCTATATGGATACCCCGCGGATTGTCACCTCTATATGGATACCCCGCGGATTGTCACCTCTATATGGATACCCCGCGGATTGTCACCTCTATATGGATACCCCGCGGATTGTCACCTCTATATGGATACCCCGCGGATTGTCACCTCTATATGGATACCCCGCGGATTGTCACCACTATATGGATACCCCGCGGATTGTCACCTCTATATGGATACCCCGCGGATTGTCACCTCTATATGGATACCCCGCGGATTGTCACCTCTATATGGATACCCCGCGGATTGTCACCTCTATATGGATACCCCGCGGATTGTCACCTCTATATGGATACCCCGCGGATTGTCACCTCTATATGGTTACCCCGCGGATTGTCACCTCTATATGGATACCCCGCGGATTGTCACCTCTATATGGATACCCCGCGGATTGTCACCTCTATATGGATACCCCGCGGATTGTCACCTCTATATGGATACCCCGCGGATTGTCACCTCTATATGGATACCCCGCGGATTGTCACCTCTATATGGATACCCCGCGGATTGTCACCTCTATATGGATACCCCGCGGATTGTCACCTCTATATGGGTACCCCGCGGATTGTCACCTCTATATGGATACCCCGCGGATTGTCACCTCTATATGGATACCCCGCGGATTGTCACCACTATATGGATACCCCGCGGATTGTCACCTCTATATGGATACCCCGCGGATTGTCACCTCTATATGGATACCCCGCGGATTGTCACCTCTATATGGATACCCCGCGGATTGTCACCTCTATATGGATACCCCGCGGATTGTCACCTCTATATGGATACCCCGCGGATTGTCACCTCTATATGGATACCCGCGGATTGTCACCTCTATATGGATACCCCGCGGATTGTCACCTCTATATGGATACCCCGCGGATTGTCACCTCTATATGGATACCCCGCGGATTGTCACCACTATATGGATACCCTGCGGATTGTCACCTCTATATGGATACCCCGCGGATTGTCACCTCTATATGGATACCCCGCGGATTGTCACCTCTATATGGATACCCCGCGGATTGTCACCTCTATATGGATACCCCGCGGATTGTCACCTCTATATGGATACCCCGCGGATTGTCACCTCTATATGGATACCCCGCGGATTGTCACCTCTATACACACAAAGAACGAAGCGATAAACTCGGATTGACGACCAAATCAAATGAAATGAAAACCAAAAAGTTACGAATAGTAGAAAGTAGAAATATGGTACAACGTATACAGACTAATAACACACATAACAAAGCCACTCCAACAGCTTCCTGTCTCTCCAACACCCCTTCTCCCCTCTCTACACTCTTCAGAAAAAAATAAAATAGAAATTATACGCTACGAGGTCCCTCAATACCTTCACCCGACTTGATACAACGTGGTACAGTCGGCCAAATAAGACATGCTCCTCTGCCATTACGTTTGGCTCGCTCTGTGTTGTATTAATGTCTGTCAGATGTTGAATAGGGTAAGTAAGTGTAGGAACATATTTGTATTTCTCACTCAGAATGAAGAAATCCAAGCTTAGATATTGCTGTAACCAATTATTGATAAAAATATACTTGGCCGACTGTACAGTATACTTGGCCGACTGTACAGTATACTTGGCCGACTGTACAGTATACTTGGCCGACTGTACAGTATACTTGGCCGACTGTACAGTATACTTGGCCGACTGTACAGTATACTTGGCCGACTGTACAGTATACTTGGCCGACTGTACAGTATACTTGGCCGACTGTACAGTATACTTGGCCGACTGTACAGTATACTTGGCCGACTGTACAGTATACTTGGCCGACTGTACAGTATACTTGGCCGACTGTACAGTATACTTGGCCGACTGTACAGTATACTTGGCCGACTGTACAGTATACTTGGCCGACTGTACAGTATGGTGAAGTTTATAGAGTTTGGAACGAGATGGATAGATTGTCACCCATTTACACCCAAAGATGGAAACTAGAAACCCTCTGAGGATCGATGACGCATGCACTTTTCTGTTTGCTGGCTATTATTAGACGATTTTATTCAGATTAGGAAGGGTACATGGGACTCCGAAGGTTGATTGGGATAGTCTTGACTCTTTTCATTCCCACAGATCCTTCCTAAGTTGTATAATATCGTTTAATGCTAGCCAGAATAAACTCAAAATGCGTCATAATCCTCAAGGGGTTAAATTTAATAAAACAATGAAGAATCGTAGAAATAAGGTAGCATGAAATTATGAATTTTAGATATTAGCAGTAATTTTCCTATGTGTTATAACCACTATAGTCAATTCATTATGACTAGGCCCAAAATCTTGACCACTAACCTCTAGAACTCAAATTGCGACTAGAGTAATCGAACTATTATTTCCACCATTTGGGAAGAGTCAGCCAGGAAAGAGATGTGGGAGCTTACAAACCATTTGCTCAGGCCCATTTATAGCTACGGTGGTTAGGGTGTACCTATAATGAATTAACTCTATTTTGTTTAATTTGATTTAATTGTTAACCCCATCTGTAACGGTGCCGTTCTTTTAACATTATCCTGGCTTCTATTCGATAATTGTAGTCAGTTTAAAAAGTGCCTCCAGCAATCAACAGGCTTCGAACTATCTCGCTTAACCCTATTTACTACGACAGATCCTTCTTACACTACAAACAACCGTCAAAACATAGTTAGAATATAATATAATTAAACAGACGTCACCGATACAGAAGGAGTTAACCCTTTATACTAGTAGAGCCTTTCAGAGCATATTAAATCCCCTGGCGGTATATATACTAAACTAATTACACCTTCCAATACACCTAATTCATATTGGATGTCTTCAACCCTTTCGGTATACCTTGACACCATTCTTAACTGTCTTGATGGTGTAATGGTTAGAGTGTTTAAAAATCCCGGTGGATCACATGCTTTCATTAAATTTCATTGGAGGTGTTTGGTGTTGGAATGGAAAACAAAATTATATATATATATACATATATATATATATAATATATATATATATATATATATATATATATATATATATATATATATATAATTATATATATATATATATATATATATATATATGTTAGTATAGCCAGGTAATAGATTCTCTTTTAAACAGACGAGGTTAAAGGCAACAGCGGTTTCAGCATTCAGTATTTTATTGTTACAGCTTTCAATATTTCTAACAATTTTCCTCTGGGGTTCAGAGATGAGGTACAGCAGGTTAGCAAAATTCATGGTGGATCCAACGTTTCACAAGTAAACATCTTGCATCTTCAGGGAATGGGCAGGTAATGATTAGAATAAGGACAAAGCAACATATTTATACAAAATTCGAGGATCAAGAATAGGTAGGTGGGCGGAGCTACTGGGTGTGGGGTGGCTGTTCATTGGTGGAAGGCAGTCTATTCGCCAGACGGGCACTAAATCTTATCGGTGGTTGGTTGTTGGCTGTGGGTGGCTGTGATTGGTTGGTGTTGTCAGTAGTGTGCTGATTGCGGAAAGGTACGGGAGGGGGGCGGTTACGGAGGACAAGGTTGGAGGTCTTAGGAGATTTGTAGTAAATAATGAGTTTTATTTTATTGTCAGGGTTGGTGGGGAGGACGTTTTTGTGAATTATTTCTTTCATAATGGATTCGTCTGTTGTGTGGTCGGAAGATATGTAGTTTCTGTAGAAAAATGTAATGTCATTGGCCGGGTTGGTGCTAGGGGGGTCTTGTTTGTACCATTTTTCTAGGTGGTGGTTGATGGCATTGGTGACGTCAGTGTTGGAATACCCATTGTTGACTAGGACCTGGGTGAGCCTTTCCAATTCATTGTGTGTGTCATTCCAGGTGGTGCAATGGGTGAGGGCTCTCCTGACATAGGCGGCGATGGTGGACTGATGGTATCGTTTAGGGCATTCACTTTCCCCATTAAGACATTGGCCATTGTTAGTAGGTTTGGTGTACACTGTAGGTTTGAAGCCGTGGTTGTGGAGGGAGACAAGGAGGTCGAGGAAGGGTAGATGACCATCGGTGGTTTCTTCGTATGTGAAGTTGAGTCCGAGAAATGGGATGAAGAAGAAACCACCCCTAACCACATCAAAACAGAAATCAACCAAAAACTCCAACAACTCAGCGAACAACACAGACGACAAACAGAGAACACTACCATCCAAAAACTCTCCCGTCTATATGGTGGAAACATAAAACTTCCCAAGCCAACAAAAGGATATATTAACCTCACCAACACCACCATAACGCCGGACCAAGAAGACCTACTGAACAAAGGCTTAAATTGCCACTACATTTCCAAGCCGGGACCCCACCGAAAACGCCTTGAAATTGAAGTCCTACTGGATGACATCCTACGATCCCAGAAAGATGGCAAGATCACCACCACCCCAGCCCTACAACCCACCCTACTAGCAGAAGCTGCCAAAACCAGGGGATCCCACCAAAGCAAGCTCCTCAACAAACACCACTTCAAAGCCGCTAAACAACTTAAAGAGAACCCCAACATCATCATCCGACGAGCTGATAAGGCCTCCTGCCTTGTGATACACGGAAAAGAAGAATACCTACGGAAAATGGACGACATTCTTAGTGATAAAAACAAATTCAAAAGGATCACTCGCAATCCTACTGACGAAATAAAAAGGAAAGCCAACACCACCATCACTGCTATCAACGCCAAAGCCGATGGCGTACACCTGAAGAAACTCATCGGCGAATTCACCCCAGGTTATGCTTACGGTACTATAAAAACCCACAAACCCGGGAACCCCCTCCGCCCCATCATATCACAGATACCTACTGCTACCTACCAGACCGCCAAGGCCCTGAACAAACTCCTCACCCCTTTTGTTCCTCGGCAATACAACCTCAACTCTGCTTATGACTTCCTAGAAATTCTACGAGATGCCCCCCCTGCTAACGACCACATCATCGCCTCCCTCGACGTAGAGAGTTTGTTTACCAACGTGCCCGTTGACAAGACAATAGATTTTATCCTACGTCGAGTTTACCACTGCCCTAATACGCCCCCCCCTGGACATCCCGGAGAAGGCCCTGAAGACGCTCTTGGAACTATGTACCAAGCAGTCCCCTTTCCTCTGCCCCCGCGGGAATATGTACCAGCAAATCGACGGTGTAGCGATGGGAAGCCCCCTGGGGGTCCTGTTCGCCAATTTCTTCATGGGAACTATCGAAGAGGAACTCCTGGCTGCCCACCAGCCCACTGTCTACTGCAGGTACATCGATGATATCTTCGTGCGGGTGAAGGACCTGGACGAACTCAGGGACCTCCAGCAGCGCTTCATGGCCGCCTCCGGACTCAACTTCACATACGAAGAAACCACCGATGGTCATCTACCCTTCCTCGACCTCCTTGTCTCCCTCCACGACCACGGCTTCAAAACTACAGTGTACACCAAACCTACTAACAATGGCCAATGTCTTAATGGGGAAAGTGAATGCCCTAAACGATACCATCAGTCCACCATCGCCGCCTATGTCAGGAGAGCCCTCACCCATTGCACCACCTGGAATGACACACACAATGAATTGGAAAGGCTCACCCAGGTCCTAGTCAACAATGGGTATTCCAACACTGACGTCACCAATGCCATCAACCACCACCTAGAAAAATGGTACAAACAAGACCCCCCTAGCACCAACCCGGCCAATGACATTACATTTTTCTACAGAAACTACATATCTTCCGACCACACCAACAGACGAATCCATTATGAAAGAAATAATTCACAAAAACGTCCTCCCCACCAACCCTGACAATAAAATAAAACTCATTATTTACTACAAATCTCCTAAGACCTCCAACCTTGTCCTCCGTAACCGCCCCATTTCCACCAACCAACCGAAAGACGATCATGTGATATACCAGCATATTTGCACCTCTGGGGACTGTGGACCCCTATCCTATGTTGGAATGACACAGACTCGCCTTTCCCGTCGACTAACCCTCCACCTTCAATCTGGCGCTATAAAAGATCACTATCAAGCCCCCCACCATCTTTCCCTAACTCGCGCCGACCTAGACAAGCAAACTACCATACTCGACAAAGAATCAGACCCCAGAAGACTAGCTATTTTAGAAGCTCTATATATCCAAACGCTCAACCCCAGCATCAACAACCAAACACAAGACCTTCAAATTCTTCCTTCAGGCAAGCGCTACAGGCATACTGCCCTCGTTCCTCTCGCCCTGTGCCTCCCTCCCGTACCTTTCCGCGATCAGCACACTACTGACAACACCAACCAATCACAGCCACCCACAGCCAACAACCAACCACCGATAAGATTTAGTGCCCGTCTGGCGAATAGACTGCCTTCCACCAATGAACAGCCACCCCACACCCAGTAGCTCCGCCCACCTACCTATTCTTGATCCTCGAATTTGTATAAATATGTTGCTTTGTCCTTATTCTAATCATTACCTGCCCATTCCCTGAAGATGAAAGATGTTTACTTGTGAAACGTTGGATCCACCATGAATTTTGCTAACCTGCTGTACCTCATCTCTGAACCCCAGAGGAAAATTGTTAGAAATATTGAAAGCTGTAACAATAAAATACTGAATGCTGAAACCGCTGTTGCCTTTAACCTCGTCTGTTTAAAAGAGAATCTATTACCTGGCTATACTAACATATATATATATATATATATATATACTGTATATAGTATATATACTGTATATATATATATATATATATATATATATATATATATATATATATATATATCATTAGATGATTGTCATCAGCTAAGGAAGGAATTGTAGGGATCGGAGAGTTAAGGGGAGGTTTTTAGTTTGATCCCTAGACATCCAACAAGCTTAAAAAATACCTTCAAGACCCCCTTTTCGAGATAAATTTGTACACTTTTCGGTAGAAAAATTTCCGTCCCGGCTGAAGGCCTGTTTCTTCTAATTTGCAAGCTCGCTATCGCTCGCCAGGAAAAGCAATCGATACCTAGATGGCCCGAAGGGTCTTAAAATGTACAGAAATGGGGAGAAAGCTCTTAAAATTGACAAGCTAATGGGGCGAACGTCTTAAAATCTCAAAAGCAATGGGGCTAAACACGAGGGAGAAAGGGGTCCAGAAAAAAATTCCTCAAGTGGAAATCTCACACCATTAATCGAGATTATACCCCCCCCCCCCCCCTTCGATCCCCAGAAGGCCTTCCACAGAGGAGTAAAATCGTCAAATTAGGTCAGCCAAAATACAGTGGAAAAAGCGCCATAGATATGAACAAGTTTAAGGGGAGATTTCCACTCGATGGATTTTTTCTGGACCCCTTTCTCACTCATGTTTAGCCCCCTTGCTTTTGAGATTGTAAGACGTTCGCCCCATTAGTTTGGCGATTTTAACCCCCGGGGGGATGGGCGTATTTATATGCTATTTTATGCATTTTTTATTTATTTATTTTTAGTTTCCTCCCTAGACCTTGATCAAGCTTAAAACCAATACTCCTAAGATCCCCTTTCGAGATAAATTGGTAAATTTGTCGGTAGAAAAAAATCTTGGCGGAAGGCCGATTGCAGTCTCGCTTTCGCTCGCCAGGAAAACATCAACCATCAAATCGCAAAAAAGTCTTAAAATTGTAAAAAATGGGGCGAATGGTCATAAAATCGACAAACTAATGGGGCAAACGTCTTAAAATCTCAAAAAATAATAGGGCTAAACACGAGGGAGAAGGGGATCCAGAAACAAAATACCTCAAGTGAAAATCTCCCCGTATTTATTTAACAAGTCCTACTTTAACTCTTCTCCAGTTTCTAATATAGACAAATATATTTTGTAAACGGTAATTGTTCGCTGAAATATTAAATAATTACACGTAAATATCGCAATGCAGAACATATATGAAGCTCTTATGGATTAGCTCTTTGAAGATTATGACGAATTTTGTAACAGTTTATTCTGGCTATCACTGGACGACTTTATACAGAACTGTGGGCATCATAAGGGTAAACACCATCTCAATTAACCCTCTGACTTTCACTTACCCATCCTAAACTGAATATAATCGCCTAATAATAGCCAGAAATAGAAAAGACATGCGTAATCGTGTAATAAAAGTAAATAACCGCTGCCTCTAAATGTCACCGTCGTTAACCCTTTCACCACCATTACGTAATTTTCATCATATTCTGGTCACCATTAGACGATTTGCCTTTGTATATGATCTACCTCTACGACTCAAATGGGTAAATACGATCGCAATAAACCCTCTTAATAACATAGGTACTTCTTAAACTATGTAAAATCGTCTAATCAAACGTCTAATCAAACGTCTAATCAAACGTCTAATCACACCGCTCTCCTAAACAAAGTTGAAAGGAAGGCCTTTCGTATCATTAACTCCCGTCCACTCACCAACTCTCTGCAATCTCTATCTCTCCGCCGCAATGTTGCATCCCTCTCGCTATTCTATCGCTACTATAATAATCAGTGTTCCTCAGAGCTATCCCAGTGCATACCACCTCCTTTACGTAGGGCACGTGGTACCCGTCTTGCAACTCAATCCCACCCCTACTCTGTGCAACTCTCCAACCCAAGAGTGAAACGTTACTCTCAAACTTTCTTCTACTCAACAGCTGAGCTCTGGAACTCTCTCCCAGAATCAGTCTTTCCCTCTTCCTATGACTTAAATTACTTCAAACTCCGTGTGTCCAGGCATTTTGGCTCGAACGTCCCTTGATTTTGGCCCTGTCACTCTTTCAACTATGGGGGAGGCACTCACTATAGGCAGTTATGCCTTTTGCCTCCCTCAATCACATAGAAAAAAAAATAAAAAATAGGCGTTATGGTGTTGAAGGGGTTAAAAGCCTTGGAAGCCAATCTAAATTTAGCTCCAGAAATGTAGGACTTCCAAATGACACCTTGACGTCCTTGAGCAAGGTATGATGGATGGCATGAGCAAGGCATTATAGTCCACGTATACTCCCTGGGTACAGTCGGCCTAATATGTCATGTCTCGGCACCAATTATGTTTTGATCAATAATTGGTATCAGCAATATTTAAACAGGATTTCTTCATTTCTATTTATACAGTAAATATAAACATGTTCCAACACTTACCCACCCTATTCAACATCTGACATACAGCAGAGAGCGAGCCAAACGTAATGACAGGTGAGACATGACTTATTAGCGCCACCGTACACTCTAGTATACCCAAAGTTTATATATACCTACGAGTGTGTGTCTACTTTGAAAATACCCCCTAAAAGCTAGACCATTCCAGGGAGTCAAACGAAAGCCGAGTCCTTTCTAATTCATCTTTGTTATTGTATATTCCAAGATAAGATTATTGCATTATAGTTCGTATTATGTCTTTGGAAGTGACAAAATTACCAAAACAATGGTATGTCATGTTAATTTTCTTGTATTCCTTCTCATATTCAATAAAGTCTTCAAACAAAATTTCTCCGGCTTGACAATTTGATTTTTTCCATTTTTGTTTTTCATTTAATAACCTCCTCATCACCGTTACGTCATTTGCATCCTATTCTGGTTACCATTAGACGATTTTCTTTAGTTTAACATCGACCTATACGACTCAAATGGGTAAATAGGATCTGAATCAACCGTCTTAGTAACATAGGATAGGTACTTTAACAATATATGATAGATGGCTGGAGCAAGGCATTAGTACACATACTACCTGGGTACGCTCTAGTATACACCCTTCAAGTTAAACGATGTTTTCAAAAAAAAAGTCATTTAAGGAGGTAGGGTTTATTTCGAGATAAATTTGTACATTTTTTGGTAGAATATGGAATAATGTCCTAGCCGAAGGCCAGTTCCTCCTAAAACTACAGGCTTGTTATCGCTCGCCAGGAAAAAATCGACACTTAAATAGCACGAAAGGTTCAAATAATGACAAAGAAATGGGGTGAAAGATCTTAAAATCGCCAAAGTAATGGAACGACTGTCTTACAATTTCACAACTAATGGAGTCCAGAAAAAGAAACTACCTCCTTCACCATCAATACGTAATTTTCATCATATGCTGGTTACAAGTAGATGATTTGTTTAGATTATAATCTACCTATGCGATTCAAATGGGTCAATACGATCTCAATAACCTTCTTAGTGACATCGGCCCTTCTTAAACTGCTTAATATAATCTAATTTTAGCCAGAATCAAAGGTAAAAAAGCACATGGTTCTAGAGGGGTTAACCCTTAGAAGATCGGAAGACGCATTTCTGTTCTGTTTCTGGCTATTCTTAGACTATTTTATTGATATTAGGAAGGGTATATGGAAGTCAGAGGGTTAATTAAGACAGTCTTTACCCTTGTAATTCCAACAGATCCTTCCCAAGCTGCATAAAATCGTCTACTGATGGTCAGAATAAACTGTCAAAACGCCTCATGAGTCTCATTCGTCATTATCCACTTATGTACCGGCGACGTCTTTTATATTTTATTCTAGCTATATTTAAACGATTTTGTGCAGTTTAAGAAGGATACGAGGTAGTAAAAAGGGTTAAGCGAGATCGTTCGAAGCTTCTTAATTGTTGGAGGCCCTATTTAAACTGAAGAAATTCGTCTACTAGTAGCCGGAATAAAGTCAAAAGGACGCACCGGTACTGAAAGGGTTTATATGCGTAAGGAGACACACATATTCACAAGCTTTCATACGCAACTGCACCATTCTGAAATATGATAAGGTCGTCACCTCTGAACCATGATACGCAATTTTATTCGGCCACTTCTAAGCCACTATGTAGAATTTTGTAATTTACGCTAGCTATTCTTTCTTTGCGAATGGGTTAATTTTCTGTGATTGACGTTATTTATTTATTGCAATTAAATATAGGCTGAAAAACTGGACCTGAATATAATTTAGTTTGCACCACACACCAACACTTTTGAACCATCATATACCCTTCTGTACTATACAACAGCACTTTTGAACCTGTCTGTAATATGCTTGAGCTAGACCTTGTCAACCATGGCATATTCTAACATTAATAAGTGTAATAGGATTTGTTATGTGTTTATATATTTATTGATTTATTCAATTTGTATTATTTTATTTTTTTTTTTTTTTTTTTTGGGGGGGGCTATAATCCAACTCTTTTGCACGTGGATTGAAATTGAATTAATAACACATATATATATATAGTATATACTGTATATACACGACTATTTATAGGATTGTCGTTGTCGTTCTCTTTCTCTCACTCTTTCTCTCTCTCTCCCTCTCCTCTCTCTCTCTCTCTGTTATACCCCTATCTGGCTATCATGCATATAGTCGAGTATACACATTCTTCTAAATCATTATTCCAATCAAGTCCATTTTGTTTTGTTTTAGCCTATGTTTAACCCTTTGAGGATCATGACACGTGTTGACAGTTTATACTGACTGTAATTAGACGATCTTCTTCAGCTTGGGAAGAACTTGTGGGAGCTAAAGAGTTTATTGAAATGGTATATTCCCCTTTGATTTTAAAAGTCCTTCTTCAATTACAGAAAATCGTCTAATGATGGCCAGAATAAATTGTAAAAACGCGTCTTGATCCTCAAGGGGTTAATTGCAATCTATTTATAACATATATCGCAATAAATGAAGCCCTAAATAGAGAAAGAATAATGAATACAACGTATACACCCACCCGCAACTTGGCATCACTTTCATTTTCGTAGTTGCTAACCTAAAACAAAAAGGGTCTAAAGGACTAATTAAATGTCACCCACAGCAGTAGCGGTCCCCTGTTGTCTGTCTGTGTGTCTGCCTGTATCTCTCTGCGTGTGTGGGTGTGTGTGCGTGTATGTGTGTGTGAGTGTTCCCCTTCCCTTAACCCCTTCAATAACCACGAATCGCGAATATGGAAACACTCAGAGCCACGGAGCGAACAATATCCGACCAAGTTCCGCTGACATCTACATTACCTAATCCTTCATTACCTATTACTAAAAAGCTCCCAGAAAGTCCTTGAAGGTGAAGTGCTAACTGACGCGGCCACTACACCCCCTGTCAAGCCGCCCTCCGCTACGGTACCTGTATATAAGGGAACTGTCAACTTTACATTGGACGCCATCTTGTTTCTACCTCACCATTTACCCAATAGCATACCATTATTTTTGTACTTCATTTGTCAGCTTAAATACCTTATTTTATTCTACATATACCGGTATTTCTTCTATATCTCAATCCATCAATCTGACGCCATCAGGGCCTATTGTTTCTGACTACCGGGACCATGACCGGGACCCATCTATGCCGCCACTCTCACTATAAAGGCACCCACCCTCCAACAGACAACTCTCCTTCGCTTGTTAAACAGAAATGCCAAGGACAGCCGACCCGGGCACACCATAGCATCTAGCGGGAACTGCCATTTTCGCTCCTCTGAACACCTCGGCACCTGCAATTTCCCTTATCCTAATTGTGATCTTAATTAGCTCTAAATACCTGTTCTGGGGTAATCAGGACTCGCGTTATAATATTCAAGCTTGAGTTATAGCCTTAAATATAATATAATTTGGCGGAGATTTTGACGCATTTTGACAGCAGCTTCTGGCTATCATTAGACGATATTGTGAAGCGTAAGAAGGATATATGGAAGTCAGAGGGTTGATTGGGCCAGCCTTCACCCTTTTAACTCCCACAGATCCTTCTTAAGCTGTACAAAACTGTCTCATAATGGCCAGAACAAACTGTCAAAAGGTGTCATAATCCTCAAGGAGGCTAATTTGAACGATAATAATGCGTTTTTAGGCGAAGTGTCCAGAAAGTAAATATACCCTGTTCCAAGAAGGTAGAGCTCAAATATGTAACCCCTAACCTCTGTAACTCAAAAGGGGCTAGAACAAATAGGCTGTATATTCCCACACCTATTTCCTGGATTACCTTTCTCATCTCAAATAATCTAATTTATTAATTTCACTCCCAATACCAAACACCTCCCAATGAAATGAATGAAAGCATGTGATCCTCCCGGGATTCGAACTTGGGTTACCACAAACAGATCTTAAACATTCTAACCATTACACCATCAAGACAGTTAAAGGTTAATAAGCACATCAATATTAGTTTGATTACTCTAGTTTCTGTGAGTTATAGAGGTTATTATGTTGAAGAGTGTTTGCCTGCTTATTTGGAACAGGGTATAGGTGCCGGTAAGGTCGCCCAGACTTGTTGATCGCGGCATACGGGGGAAAAGGTCAGAGTGCCAGTTGGATAATTTATGCGTTCTCTCTGGGCTAGTTGTTGGGGGACTGAACACTTGATGGATTTTAAGGGAGCCCACCTCGCTTTGTTTTCCCTTTTTCTCCCTCTCTCTTTGGCTTGTATCCATTCGGCACCATTCAGCCTACTGTTTTAAGACGTTTACCCCCATCCAGGTGTCAATATTTTCCTGGCGAGCGGTAGCGAGCCACCATATATATATTTTTGTTTTGACAGCAACCTAAATTTTTAAATTTTTCGATAGAAAAATGTCTCCGGCGAAGCCAGATTTCTCCATATAATGCTGGCTCGTTATCGCTCGCCAGGAAGAAATTAGCACCTGGATGGGGATAAACATCTTAAAACAGTTGGTTGAATGGGGCCGAATGGATACAAGCCAGAGAAAGAGAGAAAAGGAGAGAAAGATAAAACAAAAAAAGCAGGTGACCCCCCTTAAGAACTAGTATTCCATCTTGGCTACTTATGTTCAAGTCAGGGTTATATATTATTTGTTGTTATTGCAAAAACAATAGCAAGGAGGACAGCCGCCACCTGTTACTCTTCTACTTTGTTCTTTCTTTCCTCCTTTACTTCTCTCTAATAATTTAAGACCTCTCACCTCCCCAACCTGTCTGTCCCCTCTCAACTTTAGCTTAACTTTAAGGAATGTCTATAATTGCACAACACTATAGCTGATAGCTTGATTAATTATAAAGAACAAAGGATTATTAATCTTTGGAGGCAAGATAAAAAAGTTTAATATATTTCTTTAAATTTCAACTTAATTAGCATTCTTAGTTTGGTCATAAAATTATTATGTTTATTCAATTATTACCAACTATTTAGTTGCATTTATGAGCGAAAATGTCTTATCGTGTCTATCTATAATACCTAAAAACAAAATCTCCTAAACTTAACCCCTTGAGGATCATGACGCGCTTTGATAAATTTATTCTGGCTATCATGAAAAGATATTATGCAGCTTAGAATATATCAGTGGGAGTTAGAAGGGTAAAGACTCGCCCCATCAACCCTCTGACCTCCATATACCCTTCCTAATATGAATAGGATCGGCTTAAAAGAGAACAAAAAAAGTAATGCGGCCTATAATTTTGAGAGGATTAATTACTCAACAGCTCGTGAATATAGAGAGGGGCATTACTGACTGATTACATAGCTAGGTATTAAATTATTACTGGGAGATTGGCCATAAATATAGACTGACATGTTATTTGACAACCCTATGTAGTTGGTAGCAGACTAATGAGTAATAATACAAATATTTCTGGCCATTTATTTACCGCCAGTTCTTCCAGAGCAAATTAATTGAGCTCTAAACATCTTATCATACTGTAGTTGATTTCCCCAAATAAGAGGTCAAACATATCCGCTAACTCCAAATTCCTATTACTGCCAAATGATCATCGGTGTTAGGAGACTGGCCCTTCTATCTCACCATGCCTGGGAATTGAACCCTGGTCCTTTGATCGTGAACCGAGGGCGGTACCAATACACCACAGGATACCTGTAGGCTACATACACTGTTTACCTTGTACGGTCGCGCTAATAAATCATTTCCCACCTGTCATTACGTTTGGCTTGCTCTGTGCTGTATTAATGTCTGTCAGATGTTGAATAGGGTGGGTAAGTGTAGGAACATGTTGGTATATTTCACTCGATATGAAGAAATTAAGCTTAGATATTGCTGATACCAATTATTGATCAAAACATACTTGATGCCGAGACATCATTTATTAGCGGGGCTGTACACGTGCCAGTCCATGTTGTTGCTAACAGATAGAAGTGCTAGCAAGTTGACTACACGTCTGGTTAGCCTTCAGGTAATGGGATATGATAGTATAATAGGTATATTATTAAATGTAAATACTACTTTGAATGTAAATACTACTTTGAATGTAAATACTACTTTGAATGTAAATACTACTTTGAATGTAAATACTACTTTGAATGTAAATACTACTTTGAATGTATATACTACTTTGAATGTAAATACTACTTTGAATGTATATACTACTTTGAATGTAAATACTACTTTGAATGTATATACTACTTTGAATGTAAATACTACTTTGAATGTATATACTACTTTGAATGTAAATACTACTTTGAATGTAAATACTACTTTGAATGTAAATACTACTTTGAATGTAAATACTACTTTGAATGTAAATACTACTTTGAATGTAAATACTACTTTGAATGTAAATACTACTTTGAATGTAAATACTACTTTGAATGTAAATACTACTTTGAATGTAAATACTACTTTGAATGTATATACTACTTTGAATGTAAATACTACTTTGAATGTATATACTACTTTGAATGTAAATACTACTTTGAATGTAAATACTACTTTGAATGTAAATACTACTTTGAATGTAAATACTACTTTGAATGTAAATACTACTTTGAATGTAAATACTACTTTGAATGTAAATACTACTTTGAATGTATATACTGCTTTGAATGTAAATACTACTTTGAATGTAAATACTACTTTGAATGTATATACTACTTTGAATGTAAATACTACTTTGAATGTAAATACTACTTTGAATGTAAATACTACTTTGAATGTAAATACTACTTTGAATGTAAATACTACTTTGAATGTAAATACTACTTTGAATGTAAATACTACTTTGAATGTAAATACTACTTTGAATGTAAATACTACTTTGAATGTAAATACTACTTTGAATGTAAATACTACTTTGAATGTAAATACTACTTTGAATGTAAATACTACTTTGAATGTAAATACTACTTTGAATGTAAATACTACTTTGAGTGGAAATACTACTTTGAATGTAAATACTACTTTGAATGTAAATACTACTTTGAATGTATATACTACTTTGAATGTAAATACTACTTTGAATGTAAATACTACTTTGAATGTATATACTACTTTGAATGTAAATACTACTTTGAATGTATATACTACTTTGAATGTAAATACTACTTTGAATGTATATACTACTTTGAATGTATATACTACTTTGAATGTAAATACTACTTTGAATGTATATACTACTTTGAATGTATATACTACTTTGAATGTATATACTACTTTGAATGTATATACTACTTTGAATGTAAATACTACTTTGAATGTATATGCTGTATCACGCAGGTAGATGGGTAGATAAAGGTATTTATATAGATATGCACAGTATATGGTGATAAGAATAGATAAGAGATTGCTAAACATTGATTAAATGATATATAGGTAAATATAAACACACTGTTAGATACGGATATTGATAAGGAGAGAGAGAGAGAGAGAGAGAGAGAGAGAGAGAGAGAGAGAGAGAGAGAGAGAGAGAGTGAGAGAGAGAATAAAATAAGAAAGAAAATTATAAGGGAGCTACAAGAATAAGGGTGAGAGTAAAATGGGGAAAAGATATATAATCAAAATAATTGCACCGCACCATACGCACAAGTCGACATGTAATTATTATACAATATATACAGTATATATATAAACAGCAGGTCCTTGAACAATATATACAGTATATATATATAAACAGCAGGTCCTTGAACAATATATACAGTATATATATATAAACAGCAGGTCCTTGAACAATATATACAGTATATATATAAACAGCAGGTCCTTGAACAATATATACAGTATATTTATAAACAGCAGGTCCTTGAACAATATATACAGTATATATATAAACAGCAGGTCCTTGAACAATATATACAGTATATATAAAGTCGCAGGTCCTTGAACAATATATACAGTATATTTATAAACAGCAGGTCCTTGAACAATATATACAGTATATATATAAACAGCAGGTCCTTGAACAATATATACAGTATATTTATAAACAGCAAGTCCTTGAACAATATATACAGTATATATATAAACAGCAGGTCCTTGAACATACAACTCCTAGGGCACCCAAGGCCTTTCTGTGGTCAGCTAAGGGGGTGGATGGAGAGGCAGGGGGGGAGGAATGGGGGGGGAAGGAGGGGGAGGGATGTTGAGGAGTGAGGTGAGAGAATGTAGGGAGAGGGGGAGGGAAATTGGGGTTGGGGGAGGGGGATATGAAGAGAAGGAACGGTTGATGGAAGGTGGGGTGATGGAAGGTGGGGGAGAGGTGATGGAAGGTGGGGGAGGGGTGATGGAAGGTGGGGGAGGGGTGATGCAAGGCGAGAGAGAGGTGATGGAAGGTGGCGAAGGGGTGATGGAAGGTGCGGGAAGGGGTGATGGAGGGTGGGGGAGGGGTGATGGAAGGTGAGGGAGGGGTGATGGAAGGTGGGGAAGGGGTGATGGAAGGTGGGGGAAGGGTGATGGAAGGTGGGGAGGGGTGATGGAAGGTGGGGGAGGGGTGATGGAAGGTGGGGGAGGGGTGAGGGAAGGGGAGGGAGGGGTGATGGAAGGGGGGGGAGGGGTGATGGAAGGTGGGGAAGGTGAGAGGTGGGGTGATGGAAGGTGGGGGAGGGGGGATGGAAGGTGAGGGAGAGGTGATGGAAGGCGGAGGGAGGGGTGATGGAAGGTGGGGGAGGGGTGATGGAAGGGGAGGGGTGGGGTGAGGGAAGGTGAGAGGTGGGGTGAGGGAAGGGGGGGGAGGGGGTGATGGAAGGTGGGGTGGGGTGATGGAAGGTGGGGGAGGGGTGATGGAAGGTGGGGGTGGGGTGATGGAAGGTGAGGGATGGGTGGGGGGAGGGGTGATGGAAGGTGGGGGAGGGGTGATGGAAGGTGGGGGAGAGGTGATTGAGGGTGAAGATAACAAAAGATGGGGGAGGAATGAAAGCATTCAGATTCGGAATTGAATTTTTTGTGATGGTTATTCATACATCGGTAAATAACATAATAACAATACAATAAAAAACAATGACCATATGAGGTGGAGTTAATGATGATATGGGTGTTCCTATCGTCATAAACATTGTAACATTGTAGAGTTATAAGTGCAGTGTATGAGCTCTTTTGACGACACCTACCTAAGGTCACCTAAGGTTGTGTTCGCCACTCTCCTAGCAGCACCGAGGAGCGCGTCGCCCCTCGTTGTTGGTTGTGTTTTGGTGCAGCAGACTGTTTGAAGAGACAGCACGCTCCCTTGCGAAGATGGGCTCGTCTGGCACTTTTTGCAGTTCGACATCGAGGGCTCTCTTGAAGTTGTCTAAAGAGATGCCCCTCATGTCTCTTACTCGCCGTGGGAGTTTGTTGAAGAGACGTGGGCCTCTGTGTGATAACCAGCCCTCTCGCAGAGAGCCCATAGCACCCCTGTTATTCATCCGGGGGATATTGCATTCCCAGCCTCTACTATCACTGAATTTCATGACTATCGGAGTATGTAGGTTTGGTACTAAACCCTCTGCGATTTTCCACAAACTCTTAACCCCTTCACCACCATTGCGTAAGTTTCATCACATTCTGGTTACCGTTGGACGATTTTCTTTAGTTTGTAATCTATCTATATGTCTCAAATGTGTCAATACGATCTAAATAAACCCGCTTTAGTAACATAGGTCCTTCTTGAACTGCATAAAATTATCTAATTTTAGCCAGAATCCAAGTTGAAAAGGAATCATGGTGCTGAAGGGGTTAAGGCGAATTCATACGAGTTATTTTCTGAGACTGTCTGCACCTTAATTGTTGACAACATTATTTTAAAGGCTCTTTATCGTCCATATCGGCTAGTGAACTGGCGTTATTGTTGGCTGAAATATGCTAATGCTTAAATTCAGAAGCTTTCAGACCAGAGATGCTGAGAAAAGATGCTTGATGAAAATAATGAAATAAGGTGAATTCACAATTATTATTTGTTCAACCTTATTCTAGAAGCTTCGAAACCGCGATGAAATCAAAGGCGAGGATATTGATCGAAAGTCGCCGATAAAGAACAGTTTCTATCATCAACGCAGTTACATTGTCATCGGCATTTCTCCGTTTATTGGCAGTTTTGTTTACAGGCAAGATATCAAAGTATTTTATATTTTTTTTTACAAAAGTTGATACTATGATAACTGGCGCACATGTAAGACATATTAATGATCTAATAATTAAGATAATTTACCACCTACAATACAATGGATAGAGATATATAGATATATGGAGAGATACACAGACAGACAGGACACGAGAAGAGCAGGGGAAAGGGAATTGGAAGGGAAGAGAAAAGCCAAATTGACAGAACAACAAAATACACAATGAAGTGGGAGGGGGCCATAACTAATAACCCCCTGAAACCCCCCCCCCCCCCGCACCCATTTCCCCCCTCCCTCTACAACCCCCTTCCCCGTGATCCGCGACAGGCGCACTAAACACTAAAGACAGATCATAAAACGACCTGAGGTACCCCCCACCCCAAGAGTTGAAGTGAGACCTTAGGGGCCATATCTAGGGCCTGGACAACTCATTCAGTCTTAATAAATGTTGTATTTCTATTATATTCTACCTCCAATGCTAGAACAAATGAAGGTTGAATACTCCTTCCTTAACCCATTGAGCACCGGCGACGTTCTTTGCCTCATATTATGGCAACTATTAGACGATTTTATTCAGCTTAGGAAAAATTTGTGGTAGCTGAGAGGATTAATTGAGATAGTATGTGGCCTTTTAACTGTTAGAGGTCCTTCCTAAGCTGAATACAATCATTTAATAGCTGCCATAATATTATTAAAAGAATGTCACTGGTACTGATTGGGTTCATTGCCTTCTTGGGTTTGTGAGCATTAAGAGAAAACGATGTAACGGTAAAAAAAAAAAAAAAAAAAAAACGTTTCACGTAACTCCTCAAATGACACTCAAAACGTCCTTCAAAAAATGTCACCCACAAAATGTCACCCAACACATATCATCTGCCAAACGTCATCCACCATATGTCATCCACAAAACGTCACTCACAAAACGTCAGCCACAAAACGTCACTTACAGAACGTCACTGACAAAAAGTTAATCACGAAAAGTGACCCACAAAACGTCACCCACAAAATGTCACCCGCAATAAGTCCCCGGCCCATTACATCCCACAACCATGCACAATCCAGCCACAATGGCACCCCTATAATAGTGTCACCCGATGTTAATCTAGTTTTGTGTTCAATTATTTATTTAATTTATTAAATGATCAATCAAAGCAAATGGTAAACATTCGTTTTAGAAGCATTTAAAACTAACACGATATGTGTGAAAATAGCTTTGTAAACATTTTTAACTAAGCCACGTAATATTTACTATATGACAAGTTTCTTCTCTTTGTATTCTCATTGGGGCATAGTTTCATATTAAAATATTAAACAGGTTCACATCTTTAATGAAAAATACTACTAAGTATATTATAATATCTGTATTGATAAACTCTGGCTCTATAAAAGACCCTTCTTAACTTAAGCTGGACAAAATCGGCTTACGGTAGCGAAAACGACCGATAGATATCATTAAAGGATATACTTTTTTAAAACCCTGGACACAAGATTCCACGCTGAATAAAAGCGACTAATATTTTTCAAGGATATGCTAATGTATTCCATAGACATGTTTTTTGTTTTCTAGTTGTATAATATATATATATATATATATATATATATATATATATATCACAAATACACGTGAGCCACTAAATGTTTTAATCTCTCAGTGGGGTCCGAACCGCCGACCGTCAGGACGTCAGTTGGTTAAAGCGTCGGCTATCGTCCTGACTATCGGTGGTTCAAACCCCACTGAGAGATTAAAACACACATATATATATATATATATATATACTTGATTACTTGTATAACAAAATACAGCATATAGCTTTAAGCAACAATTTTCTTCAGAGTGTTAAGGGTTATACTGAATGCTAAATAAAGAATATGAACAATAATGCAACAACAGTGGAGATCGGCGCAGACGGTGTGATGTACAAACATATATTTCAGATTATTGTAGAGATATTTATAAACTTAGTTCTCCAAAATGTCGTGATGGTGAGTAGTTGTCCAATCCCCCTACCTTAAGAGGGAGATAGTCGCAATTTCTGGACCTCCTTCTCCCTCATGTTTAGCATATTAGTTTTGACATTTTAAGACGCTCATTCCATTAGTTTGTCGATTTTCAGACCTTTAGCCCCATTTATTTGTCAATATTAAGACCTTTCGTACTATTTAGGTGTTGATTTTTTCCTGGCGAGCGATAGCGAGCCTGTAATTTTGTGAGGAATCGGCCTTAGCCGGAACATTTTTCTACCGAAAAATATAAAAAAACAAATCTTGAAATGGTGTCAAAGGGGTGCTATTTTAAGCTTGATGGAGATCTAGCGAGGAAACTTAAAAATATATAAATTAATAAATACATATAGACCAAAAACCCAGCACTACCCCTTTAAAGGAATTGGAGCGTGACCCAACCCCCGGGCGACAACAATAAACACTCTCCTCTGGGGGGTTTACTACGGATATCTAATTTACACAGATCCATCATTATAATTTACACAGATCCATCATTATAATTTACACAGATCCATCATTATAATTTACACAGATCCATCATTATAATTTACACAGATCCATCATTATAATTTACACAGATCCATCATTATAATTTACACAGATCCATCATTATAATTTACACAGATCCATCATTATAATTTACACAGATCCATCATTATAATTTACACAGATCCATCATTATAATTTACACAGATCCATCATTATAATTTACACAGATCCATCATTATAATTTACACAGATCCATCATTATAATTTGGAGCATTTTCAGTTTATAATCTGTTTTTCATTTTACGTTTGATCAGTTTCGTTAGTTTCTATTCTATTATTGTCGTTAATATTTTCGTACGTTAATATAATAATTTGTATATTATCCTATGATAAATATTCACATTTATTCTTGTTGAGGAATTTGTTTTAAAGTTTTGGATTTCAATTGTTGATCGTCCTTTCTAAAAGATAAAAAGTGTAGTTTTATTTATAACTTACATAGTTGATAACATAGTCTGGTTCCTTTAATTTTCTAATTTTCTTCCTCTCTCTTCCATTTATTTTCCTTCAATTGTAATTATTGTTCCCTTTCCATCTACCGTTTTAAGTTCCTACTTCTCCACAACTTCACTATAACCTAATTAAAAAGGTGACATATATCATATCCCCTTTTGTACCGGCGACATCCTTTTCCTTAGATTCTGGCAACTAATGGATGATTTTATTCAGCTTAAGAAGGACCTCTCGCAATGAAAAGGCTACAGACTATCTCATTTCATCCTTTTAACTACCACAGATCCTTCCTAAGCTGAATCAACTTGTCTACTCGATTCCAGAATAGGATGAAAATTACGTCACCGGTACTGAATGGGTTAACTCTTCGAGGATCATGAAGCGTTTAAACATAACATAAGAAAATGGAAGCCTGCAAAAAGCCGATCGGCCCACACAAGGCAGATCCCTGTCACACCCAACCCCAATTACAAGGCCCAATTATAGGCCCAACTCACTAATACCGTGAGTACTGACCCCACCAAAACGGTCAGAGATTTACACAAGATTATGGGGTCTGCTGAGCGCCGATTGGCCCACACCCGGCAGATCCTCCTCATACCCAACTCATCTCGTCCATATGCCTATCTAATGTTATCTTAAAGCTCCCTATCGTTCTTGATCCCACTATATCACTTGGTAGCCTATTCCACCCATCTACAACTCTGTTACCAAACCAATAGTTGCCTATATCTTTTCTGAAACGAAATTTATCTAATTTGAAACCATATGTTCGAGTTCTTTCGTTATCACTGAGCTTCAGTAAATTTGTCATCTCTCCTATATTTATCCCACTAACCCACTTGAACACGTCTATCATATCCCCTCTAACTCTGCGTCTTTCTAACGAATGAAAGCCTAATTTTGTTCAACCTTTCTTCATATGGTAGATTTCTACTTGGTTAGTGGAGAGAACATAACAATTAATTCTGGTTCAGTAGTTATTTATTGCGAGGCCTTCCCTAGGGTTAAGCGCCCCATTAATTACTATTTCCATTCACCTATTCATGAATAGCCTCCGATAGTGCAGTTGGAATGATGTACATGCTAAGATTGGTATGCAGGATTCGAAACTGCATAATAAATCGTAGGCTTGTGCAGCATTCTTTAACTGTCTTCGTGGTGTGTTGATTTTCGGTGTGAGCGTCCTGGGTTCGAATCCCCGGACTGCCACATGTGTTTGTCAATTTCATTAATCGAGTTAAGGAGTAAAGTTGGTTAGTGGAGAGAACATAATTATTATGAATCATTTTGTCATTCTTCGCTGTACTCTCTCCAACGAATCTATGTCCATTCTGTAATAAGGACACCAAAATTAGACAGCATAATCCATAGGAGGTCTCACTAATGACAAGTAAAGTTTTAAGATAACATCGGCAGTTCTGTTACTTACACTCCTTGAGATGAACCCTAGAATCCTGTTTGCCTTGTTACGAACGCTTATACACTATTTTCTAGGCTTCAAATCGTTGCTAACAAACACACCCAAATCTTTCTCGCAGTCTGAGTTTTCTAATTCCGTATTAGCTAGTTTATATTTTGCATTATCATTCGTCTTCCCTATCTTTAATACCTTGCATTTGTCAATGTCATAATTCATCTGCCAATCTACTGACCATTCGTGTAAGGTATCTAGATCCCTTTGGAGGAATTCTATGTCGCTATCTGAATCTATTGTTTTCCCTATTTTGGTATCGTCTGCTAATTTACTTATCGTACTAGTTATACCTAAATCAAGGTCATGTATGTATATAATAAACAACAGAGGACCCAATACAGATCCCTGGGGGACACCACTCTTGACTGATCCCCACTCTGACTTAGTACCATTTATGCTGACTCTGCTTCCTACCAATTAGCCATGACCTAATTCATCGCAACAACGACCCACCTATTCCATGCGCCTCAACTGTTCTCATCAATCTCTCATGAAGGACTCTGTCGAAAGCTTTACCGAAATATAAATATATTATATAAATATATTATATCACATGACTTGTCATTATCTACCGCTTCATACACCTCTGAAAACAAAAACTAGGCATATTTAGTAAGGCAAGAACGTCCCTGAGTGAATCCATGCTTAGAAGATTTTGTTTAAATACATGTTTCTAAGTGGTTTCTACTTTTCCTAGCAATAATTGACTCTAGTAGCTTTCCTATGATTGATGTGAGACTAACAGTTTATGTTGGCTGTTACTAGACGATGTTATTAAGTAAAGGAGGGATCTGCGTAAGTCAAAAGGTTAATTGCAATCGACTTTACCCCCTTGATGGCTACAGCATAGTATGGTATTGGTCTTGGGCTACAGATTTGTCTAGGCTATTAACCCCTTGAAGCTCTGACGCGTTTTAGCAGTTTATTTTGGCTACCATTAGACGATTTTATGCAGCTTAGGAAGGATCTGTAGGTATTAAAAGGGTAAAGGCTATCTCAATCAACCCTCTGACTTCCATATACCCTTCCTAATCTGAATAAAATCGTCTAATAATTACCAGAAAACAGAACAGAAATGCGTATTGGAGCTTGAAAGGGTTAAAATCGTCTAATAATAGCCAGAAGAAACTGCTAAAACGCGTCATGAACTTCAAAGCGTTAATTGAGTATGTTGGAGCCCGGCCCAACTCATTCTCTCCTGAAAAACAAGGCCATTTAGATATTTAATGGGTCCAATTTGCGTGAAGCCGCCTCCCTCCCCCCCCCCCCCCCTGCTCTCTCTCTCCTCCCACCCTGAAACAGAAGACGTACGGCGAGAAGGGGTTGTTGTTCTCGTTCGCTGGTCTGTTCTCTATCACCCACTTGTCTAGAAGGGGTTGTTGTTTTCGTTCGCTGGTCTGTTCTCTATCACCCACTTGTCTAGAAGGGGTTGTTGTTTTCGTTCGCTGGTCTGTTCTCTATCACCCACTTGTCTAGAAGGGGTTGTTGTTTTCGTTCGCTGGTCTGTTCTCTATCACCCACTTGTCTAGAAGGGGTTGTTGTTTTCGTTCGCTGGTCTGTTCTCTATCACCCACTTGTCTAGAAGGGGTTGTTGTTTTCGTTCGCTGGTCTGTTCTCTATCACCCACTTGTCTAGAAGGGGTTGTTGTTTTCGTTCGCTGGTCTGTTCTCTATCACCCACTTGTCTAGAAGGGGTTGTTGTTTTCGTTCGCTGGTCTGTTCTCTATCACCCACTTGTCTAGAAGGGGTTGTTGTTTTCGTTCGCTGGTCTGTTCTCTATCACCCACTTGTCTAGAAGGGGTTGTTGTTTTCGTTCGCTGGTCTGTTCTCTATCACCCACTTGTCTAGAAGGGGTTGTTGTTTTCGTTCGCTGGTCTGTTCTCTATCACCCACTTGTCTAGAAGGGGTTGTTGTTTTCGTTCGCTGGTCTGTTCTCTATCACCCACTTATCTAGAAGGGGTTGTTGTTTTCGTTCGCTGGTCTGTTCTCTATCACCCACTTGTCTAGAAGGGGTTGTTGTTTTCGTTCGCTGGTCTGTTCTCTATCACCCACTTGTCTAGAAGGGGTTGTTGTTTTCGTTCGCTGGTCTGTTCTCTATCACCCACTTGTCCAGAAGGGGTTGTTGTTTTCGTTCGCTGGTCTGTTCTCTATCACCCACTTGTCTAGAAGGGGTTGTTGTTTTCGTTCGCTGGTCTGTTCTCTATCCCCCACTTGTCTAGAAGGGGTTGTTGTTTTCGTTCGCTGGTCTGTTCTCTATCACCTACTTGTCACCCACTTGTCTAGAAGGGGTTGTTGTTTTCGTTCGCTGGTCTGTTCTCTATCACCCACTGTCTAGAAGGGGTTGTTGTTTTCGTTCGCTGGTCTGTTCTCTATCACCCACTTGTCTAGAAGGGGGTTGTTGTTTTCGTTCGCTGGTCTGTTCTCTATCACTTGTCTAGAAGGGGTTGTTGTTTTCGCTGGTCTGTTCTCTATCACCCACTTGTCTAGAAGGGGTTGTTGTTTTCGTTCGCTGGTCTGTTCTCTATCACCCACTTGTCTAGAAGGGGTTGTTGTTTTCGTTCGCTGGTCTGTTCTCTATCCCCCACTTGTCTAGAAGGAGTTGTTGTTTTCGTTCGCTGGTCTGTTCTCTATCCCCCACTTGTCTAGAAGGGGTTGTTGTTTTCGTTCGCTGGTCTGTTCTCTATCCCCCACTTGTCTAGAAGGGGTTGTTGTTTTCGTTCGCTGGTCTGTTCTCTATCACCCACTTGTCTAGAAGGGGTTGTTGTTTTCATTCGCTGGTCTGTTCTCTATCACCCACTTGTCTAGAAGGGGTTGTTGTTTTCGTTCGCTGGTCTGTTCTCTATCACCCACTTGTCCAGAAGGGGTTGTTGTTTTCGTTCGCTGGTCTGTTCTCTATCACCCACTTGTCTAGAAGGGGTTGTTGTTTTCGTTCGCTGGTCTGTTCTCTATCCCCCACTTGTCTAGAAGGGGTTGTTGTTTTCGTTCGCTGGTCTGTTCTCTATCACCCACTTGTCTAGAAGGGATTGTTGTTTTCGTTCGCTGGTCTGTTCTCTATCACCCACTTGTCTAGAAGGGGTTGTTGTTTTCGTTCGCTGGTCTGTTCTCTATCACCCACTTGTCTAGAAGGGTTGTTGTTTTCGTTCGCTGGTCTGTTCTCTATCACCCACTTGTCTAGAAGGGGTTGTTGTTTTCGTTCGCTGGTCTGTTCTCTATCACCCACTTGTCTAGAAGGGGTTGTTGTTTTCGTTCGCTGGTCTGTTCTCTATCACCCACTTGTCTAGAAGGGGTTGTTGTTTTCGTTCGCTGGTCTGTTCTCTATCACCCACTTGTCTAGAAGGGGTTGTTGTTTTCGTTCGCTGGTCTGTTCTCTATCCCCCACTTGTCTAGAAGGAGTTGTTGTTTTCGTTCGCTGGTCTGTTCTCTATCCCCCACTTGTCTAGAAGGGGTTGTTGTTTTCGTTCGCTGGTCTGTTCTCTATCCCCCACTTGTCTAGAAGGGGTTGTTGTTTTCGTTCGCTGGTCTGTTCTCTATCACCCACTTGTCTAGAAGGGGTTGTTGTTTTCATTCGCTGGTCTGTTCTCTATCACCCACTTGTCTAGAAGGGGTTGTTGTTTTCGTTCGCTGGTCTGTTCTCTATCACCCACTTGTCTAGAAGGGGTTGTTGTTTTCGTTCGCTGGTCTGTTCTCTATCACCCACTTGTCTAGAAGGGGTTGTTGTTTTCGTTCGCTGGTCTGTTCTCTATCACCCACTTGTCTAGAAGGGGTTGTTGTTTTCGTTCGCTGGTCTGTTCTCTATCACCCACTTGTCTAGAAGGGGTTGTTGTTTTCGTTCGCTGGTCTGTTCTCTATCACCCACTTGTCTAGAAGGGGTTGTTGTTTTCGTTCGCTGGTCTGTTCTCTATCACCCACTTGTCTAGAAGGGGTTGTTGTTTTCGTTCGCTGGTCTGTTCTCTATCACCCACTTGTCTAGAAGGGGTTGTTGTTTTCGTTCGCTGGTCTGTTCTCTATCACCCACTTGTCTAGAAGGGGTTGTTGTTTTCGTTCGCTGGTCTGTTCTCTATCACCCACTTGTCTAGAAGGGGTTGTTGTTTTCGTTCGCTGGTCTGTTCTCTATCACCCACTTGTCTAGAAGGGGTTGTTGTTTTCGTTCGCTGGTCTGTTCTCTATCACCCACTTGTCTAGAAGGGGTTGTTGTTTTCGTTCGCTGGTCTGTTCTCTATCACCCACTTGTCTAGAAGGGGTTGTTGTTTTCGTTCGCTGGTCTGTTCTCTATCACCCACTTGTCTAGAAGGGGTTGTTGTTTTCGTTCGCTGGTCTGTTCTCTATCACCCACTTGTCTAGAAGGGGTTGTTGTTTTCGTTCGCTGGTCTGTTCTCTATCACCCACTTGTCTAGAAGGGGTTGTTGTTTTCGTTCGCTGGTCTGTTCTCTATCACCCACTTGTCTAGAAGGGGTTGTTGTTTTCGTTCGCTGGTCTGTTCTCTATCACCCACTTGTCTAGAAGGGATTGTTGTTTTCGTTCGCTGGTCTGTTCTCTATCACCCACTTGTCTAGAAGGGGTTGTTGTTTTCGTTCGCTGGTCTGTTCTCTATCACCCACTTGTCTAGAAGGGGTTGTTGTTTTCGTTCGCTGGTCTGTTCTCTATCACCCACTTGTCTAGAAGGGGTTGTTGTTTTCGTTCGCTGGTCTGTTCTCTATCACCCACTTGTCTAGAAGGGGTTGTTGTTTTCGTTCGCTGGTCTGTTCTCTATCACCCACTTGTCTAGAAGGGGTTGTTGTTTTCGTTCGCTGGTCTGTTCTCTATCACCCACTTGTCTAGAAGGGGTTGTTGTTTTCGTTCGCTGGTCTGTTCTCTATCACCCACTTGTCTAGAAGGGGTTGTTGTTTTCGTTCGCTGGTCTGTTCTCTATCACCCACTTGTCTAGAAGGGGTTGTTGTTTTCGTTCGCTGGTCTGTTCTCTATCACCCACTTGTCTAGAAGGGGTTGTTGTTTTCGTTCTGGTCTGTTCTATCACCCACTTGTCTAGAAGGGGTTGTTGTTTTCGTTCGCTGGTCTGTTCTCTATCACCCACTTGTCTAGAAGGGGTTGTTGTTTTCGTTCGCTGGTCTGTTCTCTATCACCCACTTGTCTAGAAGGGGTTGTTGTTTTCGTTCGCTGGTCTGTTCTCTATCACCCACTTGTCTAGAAGGGGTTGTTGTTTTCGTTCGCTGGTCTGTTCTCTATCACCCACTTGTCTAGAAGGGGGTGTTGTTTTCGTTCGCTGGTCTGTTCTCTATCACCCACTTGTCTAGAAGGGGTTGTTGTTTTCGTTCGCTGGTCTGTTCTCTATCACCCACTTGTCTAGAAGGGGTTGTTGTTTTCGTTCGCTGGTCTGTTCTCTATCACCCACTTGTCTAGAAGGGGTTGTTGTTTTCGTTCGCTGGTCTGTTCTCTATCACCCACTTGTCTAGAAGGGGTTGTTGTTTTCGTTCGCTGGTCTGTTCTCTATCACCCACTTGTCTAGAAGGGGTTGTTGTTTTCGTTCGCTGGTCTGTTCTCTATCACCCACTTGTCTAGAAGGGTTGTTGTTTTCGTTTCGCTGGTCTGTTCTCTATCACCCACTTGTCTAGAAGGGGTTGTTGTTTTCGTTCGCTGGTCTGTTCTCTATCACCCACTTGTCTAGAAGGGGTTGTTGTTTTCGTTCGCTGGTCTGTTCTCTATCACCCACTTGTCTAGAAGGGGTTGTTGTTTTCGTTCGCTGGTCTGTTCTCTATCACCCACTTGTCTAGAAGGGGTTGTTGTTTTCATTCGCTGGTCTGTTCTCTATCACCCACTTGTCTAGAAGGGGTTGTTGTTTTCGTTCGCTGGTCTGTTCTCTATCACCGACTTGTCTAGAAGGGGTTGTTGTTTTCGTTCGCTGGTCTGTTCTCTATCACCCACTTGTCTAGAAGGGGTTGTTGTTTTCGTTCGCTGGTCTGTTCTCTATCACCCACTTGTCTAGAAGGGGTTGTTGTTTTCGTTCGCTGGTCTGTTCTCTATCACCCACTTGTCTAGAAGGGGTTGTTGTTTTCGTTCGCTGGTCTGTTCTCTATCACCCACTTGTCTAGAAGGGGTTGTTGTTTTCGTTCGCTGGTCTGTTCTCTATCACCCACTTGTCTAGAAGGGGTTGTTGTTTTCGTTCGCTGGTCTGTTCTCTATCACCCACTTGTCTAGAAGGGGTTGTTGTTTTCGTTCGCTGGTCTGTTCTCTATCACCCACTTGTCTAGAAGGGGTTGTTGTTTTCGTTCGCTGGTCTGTTCTATCACCCACTTGTCTAGAAGGGGTTGTTGTTTTCGTTCGCTGGTCTGTTCTCTATCACCCACTTGTCTAGAAGGGGTTGTTGTTTTCGTTCGCTGGTCTGTTCTCTATCACCCACTTGTCTAGAAGGGGTTGTTGTTTTCGTTCGCTGGTCTGTTCTCTATCACCCACTTGTCTAGAAGGGATTGTTGTTTTCGTTCGCTGGTCTGTTATCTATCACCCACTTGTCTAGAAGGGGTTGTTGTTTTCGTTCGCTGGTCTGTTCTCTATCACCCACTTGTCTAGAAGGGGTTGTTGTTTTCGTTCGCTGGTCTGTTCTCTATCACCCACTTGTCTAGAAGGGGTTGTTGTTTTCGTTCGCTGGTCTGTTCTCTATCACCCACTTGTCTAGAAGGGGTTGTTGTTTTCGTTCGCTGGTCTGTTCTCTATCACCGACTTGTCTAGAAGGGGTTGTTGTTTTCGTTCGCTGGTCTGTTCTCTATCACCCACTTGTCTAGAAGGGGTTGTTGTTTTCGTTCGCTGGTCTGTTCTCTATCACCCACTTGTCTAGAAGGGGTTGTTGTTTTCGTTCGCTGGTCTGTTCTCTATCACCCACTTGTCTAGAAGGGATTGTTGTTTTCGTTCGCTGGTCTGTTCTCTATCACCCACTTGTCTAGAAGGGGTTGTTGTTTTCGTTCGCTGGTCTGTTCTCTATCACCCACTTGTCTAGAAGGGATTGTTGTTTTCGTTCGCTGGTCTGTTCTCTATCACCCACTTGTCTAGAAGGGGTTGTTGTTTTCGTTTGCTGGTCTGTTCTCTATCACCCACTTGTCTAGATTAGCCTGACCTAGCCTAACCTAACGCAATATATCCTATGTAATCAAACCTAATGTAATTCAAATATAGCCTAATGTAACCGAACCTAATTTAATCCAACCTCTTAATGCAATCTAACTTAATGTAAATCCAAATTAATGCAACTTAACTTAATGGATTTCAACATAACAAAATGTAACCTAATGTAATCCAATATAACGTAGGCCAACGTATTATGTATGTATGTATATACTCAACAAATTACTCATTGCTGGGGGTGGCCAACATGCGACAGAGCCCGAACAGAAACAACATTTAATGTTCCTATTCCCAGGGGTCGGGACCACATTCGCGTTCCCTCGCCCGTTTCTCTGTCTCGTTGAGTAGGAAAATTATTTAGGGGGAAACGGATTCCTAGCCCCCTGCCCCATTATAATCATAATATAATCTACTTTAATGTAACCTATGCTAACATAAACTCCAGTCTATTTTAACCTTAGGTCAACGACTGTAACTTTAATGAACCGTATCAATCAAAACACAACCCAATCTAGTTCAATTTACTAGTTTTTAAGGCAATAATAATCCCCTAATGTAGTACTGTAATTATTAAAAAAATCCCACTAAAGGGAGTATATTCAGTATATAATATAGAATATATATATTATATATATATATATATATAATTATATATATACAATATATACTGTATATACAGTATATATATATATATATATATATATATATATATATATATATATATATATATATATATATATAAATTATATATCCTGGCTGACATTAGACAATTACATTCAGCTTAAGAGGGCCCTCTATGGAGCAAAGAGGGATTATCGATGTCAATAACCCCTTGAGATTCCTCAGATCCTTCCTACGGCCAGTAAAATTGTATATTGTTAGCCATAAAAACATGAAGAAGTGGATCTAAATACTGAAAGAGGTAACTTAAAGGGGGATGGGCGTATTTATTTATTAATTTAATTATATTTTTTTATATTTTTGTTTATGTGTCCTCCCTAGACCTCCATCTAGCTAAAATGACACTCCCCCAAAATTCTCCTTCGAGATAAATTTGGAAATTTTTCGATAGAAAAATGTCCTGGCCAAAGGCCGGTTCCTTTTATATTACAGGAACGCTATCGCTCGCTAGGAAAAAAATCGACATCTAAATGACACGAAAAATCTTAATATTGACAAAGAAATTGGGCAAAAGGTCTTAAAATCGCCATACTAATGAGCAAAACGTCATAAAATATGAAAACTAATGGAGCTAAGCATGAGGGAGAAGGGTTACCAGACGACCCATCTCCCCTTAAGAACCTGGTTTACAGTGTGCCGACTAACAGGTAGAAGCATGGTACAGAGACTAATACTTTATACCATGGGTAGAGGGTAGAATAATACACAGACGAATGGCCACGCCAGCAAAACCACCATGCACAAACACAGTAGAAACTGGTTTACAGTGTGCCGACTAACAGGTAGAGGCATGGTACAGAGACTAATACTTTATACCATGGGTAGAGGGTAGAATAATACACAGACGAATGGCCACGCCAGCAAAACCACCATGCACAAACACAATAGAACCCCCCCCCCCCTCTCTCCCTAAACGTCCTCGGGGTCTTTTGGGATTTTCTCAAGTTTCAAGTGTCAGCATGGGTCACTGGGGGATACTTGGGCTATTAATATTAACCCTTTCTGTACCATGACGCATCCTTCCATTGTGTTAGTGCTATTATTAGACCGTGTTATTCAGCTTGGGTAGGATCTCTCAAAGTATATACACACTATATGGTATATACACACTATATGGTATATGCACTATATGGTATATACACTATATGGTATATATATTATTCAGCTTGGGTAGGATCTCTCAAAGTATATACACACTATATGGTATATACACACTATATGGTATATACACTATATGGTATATACACTATATGGTATATACACACTATATGGTATATACACACTATATGGTATATACACACTATATGGTATATACACACTATATGGTATATACACTATATGGTATATACACTATATGGTATATACACACTATATGGTATATACACACTATATGGTATATACACACTATATGGTATATACACACTATATGGTATATACACTATATGGTATATACACTATATGGTATATACACACTATATGGTATATACACACTATATGGTATATACACACTATATGGTATATACACTATATGGTATATACACTATATGGTATATACACACTATATGGTATATACACACTATATGGTATATACACTATATGGTATATACACACTATATGGTATATACACTATATGGTATATATATTATTCAGCTTGGGTAGGATCTCTCAAAGTATATACACACTATATGGTATATACACACTATATGGTATATACACACTATATGGTATATATACACTATATGGTATATACACTATATGGTATATACACACTATATGGTATATACACACTATATGGTATATACACACTATATGGTATATATACACTATATGGTATATACACACTATATGGTATATACACACTATATGGTATATATACACTATATGGTATGTACACACTATATGGTATATACACACTATATGGTATATATACACTATATGGTATATACACACTATTTGGTATATACACTATATGGTATATACACACTATATGGTATATACACACTATATGGTATATACACTATATGGTATATATACACTATATGGTATATATACACTATATGGTATATATACACTATATGGTATATACACACTATTTGGTATATACACTATATGGTATATACACACTATATGGTATATACACACTATATGGTATATACTATATGGTTATATACACTATATGGTATATATACACTATATGGTATATATACACTATATGGTATATACACACTATTTGGTATATACATTATATGGTATATACACACTATATGGTATATACACACTATATGGTATATACACACTATATGGTATATACACACTATATGGTATATACACACTATATGGTATATACACTATATGGTATATACACACTATATGGTATATATACACTATATGGTATATACACACTATTTGGTATATACACTATATGGTATATACACACTATATGGTATATACACTATATGGTATATACACTATATGGTATATATACACTATATGGTATATACACACTATATGGTATATACACTATATGGTATATACACACTATATGGTATATACACTATATGGTATATACACTATATGGTATACACACTATATGGTATATACACACTATATGGTATATACACACTATATGGTATATATACACTATATGGTATATACACACTATATGGTATATACACTATATGGTATATACACACTATATGGTATATACACACTATATGGTATATATACACTATATGGTATATACACTATATGGTATATACACACTATATGGTATATACACTATATGGTATATACACACTATATGGTATATACACTATATGGTATATACACTATATGGTATATACACACTATATGGTATATACACACTATATGGTATATACACTATATGGTATATACACACTATATGGTATATATACACTATATGGTATATACACACTATATGGTATATACACACTATATGGTATATACACTATATGGTATATACACACTATATGGTATATACACACTATATGGTATATATACACTATATGGTATATACACTATATGGTATATACACACTATATGGTATATATACACTATATGGTATATACACACTATTTGGTATATACACTATATGGTATATACACACTATATGGTATATACACACTATATGGTATATATACACTATATGGTATATACACACTATTTGGTATATACACACTATATGGTATATACACACTATATGGTATATACACTATATGGTATATACACCCTATATGGTATATACACTATATGGTATATACACACTATATGGTATATACACACTATATGGTATATACACACTATTTGGTATATACACTATATGGTATATACACACTATATGGTATATACACACTATATGGTATATACACTATATGGTATATACACACTATATGGTATATACACACTATATTGTATATACACTATATGGTTTAAACACACTATATGGTATATACACACTATATGGTATATATACACTATATGGTATATATACACTATATGGTATAATCACACTATATGGTATATACACACTATATGGTATATACACTATATGGTATATACACACTATATGGTATATACACACTATATGGTATATACACTATATGGTATATACACTATATGGTATATACACACTATATGGTATATACACACTATATGGTATATATACACTATATGGTATATATACACTATATGGTATAATCACACTATATGGTATATACACACTATATGGTATATACACTATATGGTATATACACACTATATGGTATATACACACTATATGGTATATACACTATATGGTATATACACTATATGGTATATACACACTATATGGTATATATATTTTCGGATCTCTAGGTGTACAAGGAGTTTAGACTCTCAATTACCACCCTCAGTTTCTTTCCGTTTTCACTAATGAAAATTTGGCACAGATTCCAGAAGTCAATATGGTATATAGTGATAGTATAGAAAATATGTTAAGTACAGTTAGTATAAGTAGAAATGATGTGCTTAAGGAAATTGACAGACTGAAACCTCAAAAATCGCCTGGTCCTGACGAGGTATATGCTAGAGTATTAAAAGAATGCAGAGATGAGTTAAGTAGTCCATTAGCATTTATATTTAACAAGTCATTAGAAACAGGTTTAGTTCCAGAAGCTTGGAAGCTTGCAAATGTAGTTCCGATCTTCAAAAAAGGTGATAAATCGATAGCATCCAATTACCGTCCCATTAGTCTCACATCAATCATAGGAAAGTTGCTAGAGTCCATTATTGCTAGGAAAATTAGAAGCCACTTAGTAAAATTTAACTTAATAAATTCTTCTCAGCATGGATTCACTCAGGGACGTTCTTGCCTTACTAATTTGCTTAGCTTTTTCTCAGAGGTATATGAAGCAGTAGATAGTGACAAGTCATATGATATTATATATTTAGATTTCAGTAAAGCTTTCGACAGAGTCCCTCATGAGAGATTGATGAGAAAGGTTGAGGCACATGGAATAGGAGGGTCGTTGTTGGGATGGATTAGGTCATGGCTAATTGGTAGGAAACAGAGAGTCAGCATAAATGGTACCAAGTCAGAGTGGGGAGCAGTCAAAAGTGGTGTCCCCCAGGGATCGGTATTAGGTCCCCTGTTGTTTCTTATATACATAAATGACCTAGATTTAGGTATAACTAGTAGGATAAGTAAATTCGCAGACGATACTAAAATGGGGAGATCAATTGATTCAGATAGCGATATAGAGTGCCTCCAAAGGGATCTAGATACCTTACATGAATGGTCAGTAAATTGGCAGATGAAGTTTAACATTGACAAATGCAAGGTATTAAAGATAGGGAAGATGCAAACAAATGTTAAATATAAACTAGCTAATTTAGAATTAGAAAATTCAGACTGCGAGAAAGATCTAGGCGTGTTTGTTAGCAATGATTTGAAGCCTAGAAAACAGTGTATAAGCGTTCGTAATAAGGCAAACAGGATTCTCGGGTTCATCTCTAGGAGTGTGAGTAACAGAACTGCTGATGTTATCTTAAAACTTTACTTGTCATTAGTGAGACCCCATATGGATTATGCTGTCCAATTTTGGTGTCCTTATTACAGAATGGACATAGATTCATTGGAGAGAATTCAGCGTAGAATGACAAAAATGATCCATAATATTAGAAATTTTCCGTATGAAGATAGGTTGAAGAAATTAGGTTTACATTCGTTAGAGAGACGCAGAGTTAGAGGGGATATGATAGAGGTGTTCAAGTGGGTTAGTGGGATTAACAAAGGGGACATGACAAATGTACTAAAGCTCAGTGATAGCGAAAGAACTCGTACCAATGGTTTCAAATTAGATAAATTTCGTTTCAGAAAAGATATAGGCAAATATTGGTTTGGTAACAGAGTTGTAGATGGGTGGAATAGGCTACCAAGTGATATAGTGGGATCAAGAACGATAGGGAGCTTTAAGAAAAAATTGGATAAGCATATGGACGAGAAGGGTTGGGTGTGAAGGGGGATCAGCCGGGTTGGGCCAATCAGCGCTCTGCAGACCCCCGTAATCCTGCGTTAATCTCTAACCGGTTTGGTAAGATGATCCTCAGGGTATTAGAGTGTTGAGCCTATAATTGGGCTTTGTAATTGGGGTTGTGTGGGACAGGGATCTGCCTTGCTTAGGCCAATCGGCTTTCTGCAGACTCCCATTTTCTTATGTTCTTATGTTATGTTAACTTATACAAATTCTTCCTAAGCTGAATTAAAGCGACTAATGGTAGCACACATAATGAAGAATGGCGACACCGTCTAGCCAATTTTATTTACACTGATCCCATTTTCGTTTGATCTAACTAGCTATATTTTGACCATTTCGCTCAGCTTAAATGAAAAAGAAAAGGAGATTGGAAATCATTTGGGTAGGAAAATATAATCTCAATGCACTCACTAACAACCGCGGGCTACTCCAAAATTGAATTATACCGCTTAACGAGCGTCAAGGATTAATGAGAGAGAGAGAGAGAGAGAGAGAGAGAGAGAGAGAGAGATTAAGATTATCAGCACACACCAAATATCCTACCCCACCCGTCAGGGATATTTTTACCTGTGGATTATTACAGTAGCGATGAATCAAGGTATTTCCTGGATAATAATAATAACTTACACTTCTTTCCAACATCTAAATTATTTCTAACGTACTGTACCTTGATTTTGGCTCTCTATCATTCTTTCAGCCTTGGGGGTGTGACACTTTTTACAGGCAGCATTTTCTTTTGTATCCTTCATGCACAAAACAAAAAAATGGGGAGACAGAAACAGACTTATTATAGTAATTGGTTTTATTTATTTGTACAATATGAAGAGCGATAACATAATTATTTGAAACTCTGTAGAGATGCCAAACCCATGCACTGTATATACAGTGTATATATATATATATATATATATATATATATATATATATATATATATAAACCCTCTCAATCTGATTGTTACCCAACGAATATTGGTGCATCAATTATATATTTTATATAATTACAAATATTTGTAATATATTCGGTACGAACTACTTTCACGGAAATTATTCCACATATTTGATTAAGTAACATATACTACTTAATAATTAACTTATATACGAGTGTATAAAACGAATTGTGGAGTACCTTTACATTTCCAAATCGCTACCGCCATTAGCTTTGAAGAATCCTTAATCCTCTTAATCTTCTTTAAATGAAATCCTTTAATGACACCATTAAATTAACTGGTAGATTAGGGAGTGGGGTAGTTTAACCGAAATGTTTAGTTTAGCATATACAAGAATTGTTGCCATAAGACTAATAAGTAAAATAAAAACAATAGTGAAAACAGTAACATATCCAGTTACATATAGTGCATTCACTATACAGGTAATTACGATATAAATATTGACGTTTAACATCTGTAACTCAAACAGCGTCAGTGCAAGTGGGCTGTCAAATCCCACACCTATTCCCTGGCTGACTCTTCCCAAATGGTAGATTATATTAGTTTGATTATTCTAGTTCTTTTGAGTTATAAAGTGGCCAAGATGGCTGGCCTAGTTATAATGGATATACTATAAGACCATATAGTTTATCTTGTTACAGGCACCATTTCCTTTTGTATCCTTCATGGACAAAACAAAAAAATGGGGAGACAGAAACGGACTTCTTATAGTAATTGGTATTATTTATTGACAGGATTGCATCTATTCGTGTCAAAAAAAATTATTAACTGATAAATTGTATCAACATTTTGTAATTAAATTTCAAAGACATTTGATATACTAAGCATCCACTATATAATAATAATATATATATACTGTATATATAAGAGAGAGAGAGAGAGAGAGAGAGAGAGAGAGAGAGAGAGAGAGAGAGAGAGAGAGAGAGACAGAGACAGAGACAGAGAGAGAGAGAGAGAGAGAGAGAGACAGAGACAGAGAGAGAGAGAGAGAGAGAAAATTAACCTTTTACAGTGAAATAGAGTGGACAAGAAAAAATACAAACCAAACAAAAGACAAAATATATATACCCGGTATATACAACACTCGCATAACAACAGAGAAAGAGAGATAGGCCTCCTCCCCTCAATAAGATAGTAATAACAACAATAAATGGTCTAAATAAAAGTATGAAACAATCGCCGCGCACTGTCCACGCCCTCTGATGGCTGACCCCGCCCTCACACAGCCGCCCACAAGAATCTGAGAATTAACAACCTCTTCTAAGTTTTAAACTGAGAGAGAGAGAGAGAGAGAGAGAGAGAGAGAGAGAGTAAGAGTAGCGTAGAGTAGCGTGCAGAAGAAACTTACGTGGATTCCCAGACGGTGGTGACATCAGGTATTAATCCTATTAGTATGGTTGACGTCTTTTAGCTTGATGCTGGCTATAATTAACGATTTTATATAGACTTGGAAGGCCCTGTGGGAGACCGAAGGTCAATTGAGATACTTTGTACCCCTTTCTTTTGTAGAGGTCCTTCCTAATGGGAATAATGTTTTATAATAGTCGCAGGATAAGGAATCTGCCTTGTATGCAGACTCCCATTTTCTTAAGTTCTTAAGTTATAAGTTATAACAAATCCACCTTATAGAAGGGGTTAGGATGGTTCATAGGAGCGGGTTTTCCAACGAATGTCAAGTGGCATCTATATTGTTAACGCCATTTCGAGGCCCTATTAATACTTTATCGGCAAATGTGCTGAACATTATTATAATTTAAATTCTGAAGCTTCCAGACCAGAGTTGGCGAGAAAGACGTCGGAATATATAGCGCCCGTGTGACTACTTTTAAGATCTACCAGGCTGGACCAGAGAAGTAACTTGTTTCACACCAGGATCAGGAAGCTTATAGACACACAAAGCTAGGCCTATTCTCATCTCGTAGACTTCCTGTCACATTGTACTGCTCTGATTATATATATATATATATATATATATATATATATATATATATATATATATACAGTATACTGTATATATATATACTGTATATACATTATATATAATATAATATATATATAGGCTATGTGTTATGTGTAATACAAATAAATATAATCGGTTTATTTCGAGCCGGCAACCAATACGGATAAAATTCACAATTCCTAACCCTAACTTATCCTAAGTAGTCAACAGATTTGACTCTGACTGCCACAAGGGCGCCTACATACCACCAGAAGGGGGAGGATGCGGGCAGGGAAGCAGGTGGAACCCAGAGGTGGCGCATCCACACCTAACCTCCACAGCCCGGACAACTTGACAAAAACCTTACCGGCAGGTAGCTGGGATTGAACCAGCGCCACCCAAGTCAAGACACTTGAGTATGGTGACTTGTGCGCTCGGCCACTGTGTGTGTGTGTGTGTGTGTGTGTGTGTGTGTGTGAGAGAATAGAAGATAGCTTGGTGTTCCAATGTGTCCTTTTTTCTGCGAGTTTTACAATATATATAAATATATATATATATAATGCATATGATACATTTTCAGGTAAGCATATACACCATACAGGTGTGAATAAGCAGTTCCGAGATCTCGTAGGACACACCTAACTTATTTGCATCACCAAAAAACTTGTCAGTACATTAAGGGGGTAGCGTAGTCGTTATTATTTGGTATAATGTAATTATATATATTTATCTATTTATTTTATAGTTGCATCTGTAGACCTCCATCAAGCTTAAAAAAAAACGCCCTCTAGATCCCCCTTCAAGATAAATGTGTAAATTTTTCGGTAGAAAATATCCCGGCCGAAGGCCGGTTCCTCCTAGAATTACAGGCTTTCTGTCGCTCGCTAGGAAAGAAAAACACACCTAAATGGCACGAAAGGTCTTTATATTAAAAAAAAAAAATGGGTGAAAGGTCTTAGAATCGCCAAACTAATGGAACGAACTTCTTAAAAGATGGGGGATAAAAATCGTCTAGCTCCCCTTTAATGCCAGCACTGTATCGTACCTGCTCTCCCTCCCTCCTAACATATCGGTCGGTCGCTGTTTGGCCTTTGCGTGACTACTTCCTGTTGATCAGTCTCTGCCTCACCTGGCTCGCGGGCACGGTATATTTACTTGCTCGCTAAATGGTTGGTATAACTTAATGATCCGATATACTTGGAGTCATTATTTAAAGTTGGAACAGTTTACGAATTAAAAATGCGTTGTAATTGATTATGAAAGAAAAATATGTACGTGACAACCTATTCTGAACATTCATTTATATATATTGCCCGGGGGGATTTTTTGTAATTCCCAAATACAGAAATTGTAGCACATTTGATACACATAGTAGCAGAATGATCCTACAACAATTCAAGTATACAATATATATAATCCTCCTACGTTACCTCTAAAATACCCTTCATTATCCATATGCCTAGCAGTCACACCTCTTCTCCCGTGCAGGTAATACAAAGGGGGGGGGATTTTTTTTTTGGGGGGGTCGATTTAATTACTAATTATCTTTTTAGTTTCTTCCTCAGACCTCCATCAAGGCTTAAAACATCCCCAAGATCCCCCTTCTAGATGTCCGAAGGCCGATTCCTCCTAAAATACAGGCTCGCTATAGCTCGCCCGGAAAAACTCCACACCAAAATGGCACGAAAGATTGTGACGCTTCTGCATAGTAACCACGTGCGGCCATGCGCGCGCGTCGGCTGCCCAGCCGTTTAGAAACCGGCTGGTGGTAGCCGGCCGGCAGGCTTTCCCTTAGTATATATCCTACGACAATGTAACTAATGTCTGGGATATTCTTATGTTGTTTCACAGCTTGAAGCTGCCCTTATTCTTAACCAACGCATCTTAGTATATTTTATTCTCGATAGTTGATTGTTTCATTATAATATATAAGATGTAAGTCTAGTGAGAGCGGGAGAGAGAGACCGGCTTGGGACGTTGCTTCGCACGGAGAGACTAGCCTGGGACGAGCCTGAAGCGCTGCCACATGCATTTGATTGCAACGTTAGGCTTAGTTTCGACTCACGCACGGGGTAGAGGATTTTGACCAGGCAACTGTGTTGAGTGTTGCCAAGCCTGGGATGTATTCTGCATGCCTAGGGCAGGGTCCAGACAGATTCAAGACTCAGAGCTTACCTCATTGTCGTACCCTTCGGACCCCCTTGATATCTATCCCTCTCAACCCCACTTAGAAACGTTCTCTCTTACTTTGTATACCTTCTTTCCACTACTTCACCAATCTATTTAATTATCCCATCCCCTTGATAGACCTTATATCTATTATTGTATTAACGACGAGCTCTCAGATAACTAGATAGGATTTTGGGCCTTATGCAGGGATGTAATTGTTAATGAGACCTAGGAAGTTTTTTTGTTGTCTCATATTTGGTGGTTTCATGCTTGCTAGTGTGTTCTTGTGTCAGGTTAGCAGGGGCTAGACCGGAAGGGAGGCTTTTTTGCGATCCTTTAAGTAAAGTCTGCTGGTGCGAGTCCCGTGGCCCCGCACGACTTTACTAGGATACCCGTGGGAGTCTGGGGGCATTTTCTTGTCTGTGTCCCTGTGTGTCTAGCATTGTGTTGTGTGAGGGCCATTGCCTAGTCCACTCAGCACTGCGCTAGCACGTCTTGCTTTTGTTTTAGGGTCGCCAGGAGAGAGTCAGATACTTGCGATCTGAGTCTCTCAAGAGAGCACCCTTTCAATTAGAGTAATTTGGCGCACAGACCTGGGAACGTCCCTAGGCTAGAGCAGGTGGCTCAGCCCGGGTATCCAAAGCCTATATCCTTCCGGCTAGACCTCTGCCACCTGGCAGATTAACAGCTAGGGGTTTATTATCTCTGTATGCTTGTTATTGTGCCACAGTTTACCGTTTTTGTGAGCATTGTGAGTCAGGGTGTGGCTTAGAGACTCTGTCCGAGCAGGCTTGCCTGACTAAGAGTGAGAAGCACACCTGTATGTGGTTATGTTGCGAGTTGCTGCCTTTATTTAATTATACCTATGCCATTATACACTGTATGTCCTATCACTAGTATTTATTCCTGCTTATGAGTTAAGAGTTCTCTAAATCCGTAACGTACTTTCTTTGCTAAGCATCAGATCCTACAGTAGCCGCATGCAGTTTAGAAACCCGCATCTTGTCTACCTGTACGATGTTTTGAGGACTGTTTGCTTTCACCTTCTTTCACGCAGGGGTGATTAGTTGTATTAATTAACGTAACGTTAAATGTACTTTCTTCTAGTTTGTTATTAAATTGTTTCTGCAATTTAATTCCGTTATCTATCTTTCCTTGAAGCTTTAAGTCAACTTAATTGTGTGATCTTTTATATAGCCTGCTTGACTATCAGCAGTCTATAGTGCGTGCACCCTGTAACCGAGTCATAGGATACCTCGTTGTCCAGGCAGGACTCTTGACGGTTTAGGGTGGTTTGTTGCCTGGGTTTATAGATAAGGGTTGGATCTAGCGTTTTCCGTTGTTGCTTGTTGCAGCATACCTAGTCCAATAGAAAGAGCCCAGTGTTTATATATCCCAGGACGTAACAAATGGCGACCTTGCATAGGATTTACTGAACAGAGGAATATAGTGGTCATTTGTTTTGAGATTCCTTATGATTAGAGGAATACAGTAGACATAGGTTTTTTTTGGAGCAACCAATATAACACATTAAAAGACTTTAAATAACATTTAAATATACATAATTGCATAGAAGATAAGGCACAATCTATAACCGTCATAATTACTGCAGTACACAAACATGTTCTAATACATCAGAACACAGTGATGGGTCAGGTCACGATACGGGCTCGGAGGGAGAAAGACCTGTGGAGTGGCTAGTCGATAGCGAGGAGGGTGCTAGAAGATTTTTAGAGGTGCCCCTTACCGCTGCCAGGGTGTTGAAGCTGAATAAGTATGGCTTAAAGTGTGTGGCAGGTCTTCAGGGTCACCAGGGTTTAAGTGGCATGAGGAAAGATCAGCTGAGGACTTTGATATTGGGTTTAGGAGGGAGAGCCCTGGAGGAGAGGCGACTGGGGGCCCCGGTCCCCAGCCCCCCCTCCACTCTACCCCCATATCAAACGTCAGGGTGCCTGAATTTAGTACATACCCCCAAGTTGATGGTCAATGGCAGCGTGGAATTCAATCACAGGGACCCTCTCCATTAAATGCACCTTCCCCTCCTCAAGGGTTGACTCCAGATTGTTGTTTCGGCTTGAGATGGCCAAGGTTGAGGCCGCTAGAGCTCAGGTTGAGGCTGCGCCGAAAGACAGGTTCGTGTGCAGGCTGAGGTTGCTAGAGCTCAGGCTGAGGCTGCAGAGAGAGCAGCTATACGAGAGGCTGAACTGCAGGCAGAGTCTACTAGGTATCGGGCTGACAGGGAGCTGGAGAGATCTCGAGTGGAGGTAACAGGGCGAAATATTGGGGGAGGTAACAGACATCGGGACCAATCATTGTCGCACCTGCTTAAACTAGTTCCTGTGTTCGATGAATTATGTGTGGCTGAGTTTTTTATGCGATTTGAGAAGAAGTGTCAGGAACACCAGTGGCCTCAGGAAAAGTGGGCAGCATTAGTTTCATCAAGACTCCTAGGAAAGGAGCTAAAAGCGTATGATGCACTACCTTTAGAGTCCTGTGTAGTTTATGATGAGCTAAAGAAGGCTGTGCTACGGGCCTATGAGTTACAACCACAAAACTTACCCTTGAAGTTTCGGGGTGTTACAAAGGGCAAGGATAGTACCTTCCTAGAACACGCCCGGGACTTGTCTGATGCACTATGACATTGGCTGCGTTCTGAGAGGGCAGCTACTTTTGAGGAGTTGAGTGAGCTGGTTCTCTTGGAGCAGTTCTTTAAGTGCACAGGCGGGGACTTAACATTAAATATAAAGGAAAAAAATCCTAGAACTCTCCAGGAGGCAGCAGAAATGGCTGACCTCCGACTGTCATTAATTCGAGGGTGCGGAGCAGCAGCTAGGAGTGAGTCGGATGCAAAGGATCGTACCCCTCCCCCTCCCAAGAATTTTGATACACATAAATACACAAAACCATCTAGCACTGACAATAAAACTGAACATAAAACAAATACCGTCCCGTATAAGAAGTCTAATGGTACCTCCCACTCCCAAGGGAAACCAAAGAGTAAAGAGTGCTTTGCATGTCACAAGGAGGGTCACTTTGCAAATGCTTGTCGAACAAGCTACCAAACAAGGTTGTGTCATTGGTCCGCAGCATAGGGGTATCGCCTATATCTTCTGAGTTTGCCAAGGCTAGTTCGTCAGAGGTTGGGACACAGCCTGTGTTCAAGAGTCCGGAAGGCTCGAACCCTGTCCGCGACGTCTTTGGGGGTCATAGAGGGCATGGTTTTGTGAGGTGGGCTGGCGAAAGGCGAGGAGTTAAGCTATTACGTGATACGGGGGCTTCTCAGACCTTGTTAAAGAACTTTACTGGTAGGCCGATTAACGCTGCTCGGGTGGTGGTAGTTCAGGGGATCAATGCTACGAAGTCCTACCCGCTGGTGCGGATAGAGCTGGAGGTGGGTGGTGTGGCGAAGGAGCTGGATGTCGGAATTATAGAGAACTTGCCTGTTGGGGGCGTCGAGCTCCTCCTCGGCAACGACTTTGCGGTGCCTGCTTCTAAGGTTTCACCCTTGGTCGTTGCCGAGAAGGCGGCCGACGTTAGTAGGGAGGAACAGGAGTGGGTTGAGAAGTGTAGCGTACAAACCATGTTGTGTGTTGTGACGCGTTCTCAGACATCCGGAGCCTTGCAGCCACCACCTCAGTCTATCAAACCGCGGAGGAAAGGTCACAAGAAAACGGGAAGTGTTGGTCAATTGGAGAGTTTTGAGGCGGCAGTGTTTCTTGGTGACTCATTATTGGCACCTATGTTAGAGTCTGGAGAGGCCCCGGGGCCTGTCACCGCTAGTGCAGGTGCAGGGCAGGAAGAGACTCTGCGACAGCATCGTTATGCGCAGCGTGAGGAAAGGATGGCTCAGCGGGACATTGGAGGTGGAAATAAATGATTTAAGATGAACTTGGATAATCTCGCACCTGCTGATATATGTTCCTTGCAGCTGGAAGATCCTGAAGTCAGGGCGTGTGGTAATGGTGCTGTCGAACTGGAGAGCGATGGGGATGCGCAGCCTGGTGATTTTTTCTTGTCCGAGGGGATCTTGTATCGGAGACATCAGGATCCCAAGAAAAAGTGGGATGGCGGGTCAGGATTAGTGGACCAGTTAGTAGTACCGAGGGTGTGCCGTGAGAGCTTATTGAGATTAGCTCATGATGTGCCTTTGGCAGGGCACCTGGGGGCACGTAAGACGGAGGCAGCTCTGAGCAAGCTTTTCTGGTGGCCTGGGTTAAAGGCGAGTGTCGTGTCATGGGTGTCACAGTGTCACACTTGTCAAGTTGTTGGGAAACCCAATCAGGTCATCCCGAGAGCCCCGTTACAACCCATCCCTGTCATTGGGCCGCCCTTCAGCAAAGTAGTTATCGATATGGTTGGCCCATTGCCCCCCACTAGTGCCGGCAATAAATTTTTGCTAACTGTAATGGATGTAGCAACACGGTATCCAGATGCTTACCCCTTGCGCAACGGGATGGCCAAGACTGTTGTCAAAAACCTACTTGTCTATTTCTCTCGTTATGGCTACCCTCAGGAGATCCAGTCTGATCAGGGATCCAATTTTACTTCTGCTCTGTTTAAGCAGACCATGCAGCAACATGGGATAGTGTCTGTGGTGTCATCTGCCTACCATCCCGAGAGTCAGGGAGTTTTGGAAAGGTGGCACTCAACTCTCAAGAGTATGTTGCGGTGTTATTGCATGGAAAATGGGAAGGACTGGGATCTAGGTCTCCCATACGTTTATTTGCTGCGAGAGAAGTACCTGGGGAGAGCTTGGGATTTAGCCCGAACGAGTTGGTTTTTGGACACAGGGTCAGGGGGCCCCTCCACATAGTCAAGGAGATCTGGGAGGGAGTCACAAAGCCATGCTCGCTTCTAAAGTATGTTGTTGAAAGCCGTGAGAGAATGCTAAAGAGCCTGGAGGTAGCAGGTCGGAACCTTAAGAATTCACAAGCTCAGATGAAGGACAGATACGACCAGAAGGTGAAGCTGAGGGAGTTTGAAGTAGATCAGGAGGTACTGATACTACTGCCTCTGGTGGGACACCCCTTGTCTGCCAAGTATTCTGGTCCGTATCGGGTTGTAAGGAAGGTTTCTGATCTCGACTATTTAGTAGCTACTCCTTATCGTAAGAAAAAGAACCAACTTTGCCATGTAAATCTGATGAAAGAGTATGTGAGGCGCCCCTCCGAGCCTCTCACTGTCCCGGTGTTGATCTGCAGCGATCGTGGTGGAGAAGGAGGAAGGGACAGTCAAGCTGCGGGGGAGTTTAATTGGGATTGTCATGTTTCCGTGGATCAGTGGGCGGGGAATTCTAGACAAGTGGCTCACAAGTTGATATTGCACCTGCCTGAGCAACAGCGTGTAACTGTGCAGCACTTGTTTGATTCAAACCCAGCTGTTTTCGCGGAGCATCCTGGCCTCACTACTCAAGCGGTGCACGATGTCGATGTTGGGGACCACCCGCCCTTTAACACCTTACGAGCGGCCTATGCGGTTTATTTATATGTACCGCCCAGCGGGGTGTTTTTAGCCAAAATAGGGCTGTTTACGTGATCATTTTCATGCCTAAATAAGACCCAGAACGTAAAACAAGTACCTATCCCTGAAAGGGCATAAACAGAGCTTTCGAATGACACCATAACGATCCTTTATGATGGCTAGTTTTCTTGCAATAACCGTGCAACGCGAGTGCAAAAAGCATGTAATTCGGTACTTTCCCCATATAATTCAGTATGTAGCGAGTGAGAGAGGGAGGAGGGAGCTGAGATTCGTGTCAGTAGGTTCGCCGCGGTGGTCTGGAGCAGTCATACGCTCGCTAGTCTCCTGCCACCACTTGTCTCTCTCTCTCAGCAACATTACGTGCTGAAATTGCCACTCGACCTATGTCGAGCGCCGCCACATAGTCCAGCTTTATTTAACTCGACTTATGTGGTGAGCCGCTAATTAAGGGTTAAATCAGTGCCATACCGTGTTCCCCCTATTAAATTACCAACACTTAGGGAAGAGCTGGATTATATGCTGAAATGTGGGCTGATTTCTGAGGGTGCAGTAAGGTGGACTTCCCCCGTCACACTGCAGCCCAAACCAGATGGCAAGGTGCGGTTTTGTATAGATTTCCGCAGGTTGAATGGTTTAACCCCCACAAATGCCTACCCTCTCCCTCGCGTGGACGACAGTGTGGATAAGATAGGAAAAGCCAAGTTCCTCACAAAGATAGACCTTGTTAAGGGTTATTGGCAAGTGCCCTTGTCTGAGCGAGCGCGAGAGGTGTGTGGTTTTGTGGTGGACGGTGCCACATATCGTTGCCATGTTATGCCATACGGGCTGAAAAATGCCCCTCCAACGTTTCAGAAATTAATGAACGGCATTGTAGCCGACATTCCCAACTGTACGGTGTACCTAGATGATGTCATAATATACGACGATGATTTTAACAGTCACTGTGCTCACATCGGACAGCTTTTTAATAAACTGAATGAAGCAGGTTTGGTGGTAAACCTGGGTAAGTGCGATTTTGTCAAAGCCACAGTTTTGTACCTGGGGTTCGAGGTGGGGATGGGTCAGGTGTGCCCTCCACAGACAAAGATCAAAGCCATCGATCAGTTTCCCCAGCCTACGACTAAGAAACAAATCATGCGGTTTCTAGGTATGATAGGCTATTATCGTCTCTTCATCAAAGGCTATTCGACTGTACTTGCACCTTTAACTGATTTATTAGCTAAGGACAAGAAGTTCCGGTGGTCTCCTGAGTGTGCAGAGGCGTTTTCCTTGGTGAAACACCTGTTATGTACCCACCCCATACTCAGGGCCCCGGACTTCAGCAGACCTTTTCAGCTGGCGACTGATGCCAGTGGCGTAGGGGCTGGGGCTGTTTTGTTACAGACAGATGATGAAGGTATCGAACATCCAGTGAGTTTTTACAGTACAAAATTCAATAGTGCACAAAGGAATTACTCTGTAATTGAAAAAGAACTCCTGGCGATAGTGCTGGCGCTCAGGCACTTCGATGTATATGTTCCTGCTTTCGGACCAGTCGTAGTGGTTTATACCGATCATCACCCTCTGAAATTCTTGAATCAGTTTCATAACCGGAATATGAGGCTGACCAGGTGGTCACTCATGCTTCAGGAGTATAATCTGGACATATGCCATATTGCCGGTTCTGATAACGTGATAGCGGATTGTCAATCAAGGGTGAATGATGTTGGTTAGACTGCCACAGGATTGAGGGTTGAGTGTGGAGGAAAATAGGCTGTCACTGTAGTTCAGCCGAAAAAAAAAATTAAAAAAGCAAAAACCTTATAAAAACTCTTTATTTTTATAACGTGTAGAATTTTGTATAAGATGTTGTAGCAGTATCTAAGTTGAATGTTTTCGCTTATTGTCGCTAAGTTAGTTGAACTTGCTCGGTGGAGCGCAACAGTCTTTATTTTTTTTATATATAGTGCCTTGTGTCGCAACAGTGTGTGGTACTACGAGAAGCTTTCTGTTAGATATGAAGAACTTAGTCAAGGGTCTTATATCTTGGGGGAGGTGTGACGCTTCTGCATAGTAGCCACGTGCGGGCATGCGCGCGCGTCGGCTGCCCAGCCGTTTAGAAACCGGCTGGTGGCAGCCGACCGGCAGGCTTTTCCTTAGTATATATCCTACGACAACGTAACTAATGTCTGGGATATTCTTATGTTGTTTCACAGCTTGTAGCTGCCCTTATTCTTAACCAACGCATCTTAGTATATTTTATTCTCGATAGTTGATTGTTTCATTATAATATATAAGATGTAAGTCTAGTGAGGGCGGGAGAGAGAGACCGGCTGGGGGACGTTGCTTCGCGCGGAGAGTCCAGCTTGGGACGAGCCTGATGTTGCCACGTGCATTTGATTGCAACGTTAGGCTTAGTTTCGACTCACGCACGGGGTAGAGGATTTTGACCCGGCAACTGTGTTGAGTGTTGCCAAGCATGGGATGTATTGTGTATGCCTAGGGTGGGGTCCAGACAGATTCAAGACTCAGAGCTCACCTCACTGTCGTACCCTTCGGACCCCCTTGATATCTATCCCTCTCAACCCCACTTAGAAACTTTCTCTCTTACTTTGTATACCTTCTTTCCACTACTTCACCAATCTATTTAATTATCCCATCCCCTTGATAGACCTTATATCTATTATTATATTAACGACGAGCTCTCAGATAACTAGATAGGATTTTGGGCCTTATGCAGAGATGTAATTGTTAATGAGACCTAGGAAGCTTTTTTGTTGTCTCATATTTGGTGGTTTCATGCTTGCTAGTGTGTTCTTGTGTCAGGTTAGCAGGGGCTAGACCGGAGGGGAGGCTTTTTGCGATCCTTTAAGTAAAGTCTGCTGGTGCGAGTCCTGTGGACCCGCACGACTTTACTAGGATACCTGTGGGAGTCTGGGGGCATTTTCTTGTCTGTGTCCCTGTGTGTCTAGCGTTGTGTTGTGTGAGGGCCCTTGCCTAGTCCACTCAGCACTGCGCTAGCACGTCTTGCTTTTGTTTTAGGGTCGCCAGGAGAGAGTCAGATACTTGCGATCTGAGTCTCTCAAGAGAGCACCCTTTCAATTAGAGTAATTTGGCTCACAGACTTGGGAACGTCCCTAGGCTAGAGCAGGTGGCTCAGCCCGGGTATCCGAAGCCTATATCCTTCCGGCTAGACCTCTGCCACCTGGCAGATTAACAGCTAGGGGTTTATTATCTCTGTATGCTTGTTATTGTGTCACAGTTTTACCGTTTTTGTGAGCATTGTTTGTCAGGGTGTGGCTTAGAGACTCTGTCCGAGCAGGCTTGCCTGACTAAGAGTGAGAAGCACACCTGTATGTGCTTATGTTGCGAGTTGCTACCTTCATTTAATTATATCTATGCCATTATACACTGTATGGCCTATCACTAGTATTTATTCCTGCTTATGAGTTAAGAGTTCTCTAAATCCGTAACGTACTTTCTTTGCTAAGCATCAGATCCTACAGTAGCCGCATGCAGTTTAGAAACCCGCATCTTGTCTACCTGTACGATGTTTTGAGGACTGTTTGCTTTCACCTTCTTCCACGCAGGGGTGATTAGTTGTATTAATTAACGTAACGTTAAATGTGCTTTCTTCTAGTTTGTTATTAAATTGTTTCTGCAATTTAATTCCGTTATCTATCTTTTCCTTGAAGCTTTAAGTCAACTTAAGTGTGTGATCTTTTATATAGCCTGCTTGACTATCAAGCAGTCTATAGTGCGTGCACCCTGTAACCGAGTTATAGGATACCTCGTTGTCCAGGCAGGACTCTTGATGGTTTAGGGTGGTTTGTTGCCTGGGTTTATAGATAAGGGTTGGATCTAGCGTTTTCCGTTGTTGCTTGTTGCCGCATACCTAGTCCAATAGAAAGAGCCCAGTGTTTATATATCTCAGGACGTAACAATATACTTAGGCCAGAAATCTCCAGCCTAACCTCTTTAATTAAGAAAAAGCTAGAACAAATGGTCTGTATATTTTCATCTAATCCTTGGTTGATTCTTCCCAAATGATAGAAATATTAGCCTGCTACCTTCCCTGGGCAAATGAGACGCTCCTTCTGGTAGATATAGCCCATAACAAATCTCACAAAAAATTACCCAGACCTGGTGAAATGGAAGAAATGTGTGATTAGGTGGCATTTTTACCCTCCACCACCTCCTGCCTTCCCCCCTCAAGTGTCCCCTCCCCCTACCTCTCCTCCAGCCCTTAGCTTTTTACCCTCTCCTACCCTCTCCCGGCCTCCCTCATACTTCTTAATATGCACAGTAGTGAGCTGAGACTTCAGTCTGCCTCAGGAAGGCAATGAAGGCACACCTATGTCGCACTCCCTTGTACGCCTCTACCCTCCCTTCCTGTCACAATAATACATTTGTTCACTGGTTTTTCCTCTTTATACCTATTTTCTGGTTCTTCCACATTCATATGTTCATTATGCATGTAAAATATGTGCATATGGAGCAATAATATCACTTTATATGGCAATTATTAACAAAATTGCTCAAATTAATCTTTAAGGGAGTGGCATTAGCGGCACTTTAAAAAAAGCATAGCTCTAGCATTTCACGGGCGGTCGATTCACACAAGCATTGTTATTTTTGTTTCAGTCAACCGGTGGAAACTGGTGACTGGAAACAAAATGCTTTGTCGGGATCTCATTTTCCCTTGTTTCTCGAGTTTTCTGTTATAAGTTCTTTGGCATATTTTTTCGATCCAAAGGAGAGGTTGCCTCTTTTACGAAACTAAAAATTAAAGACGTTTAGTATTGTATGTTTTATTTGTTTTGTTTTTCTATATGTCCGAAGGAACAATAGGCAGGCTGCCTGTAACGACTGTCACCCCCAAAGCCGAAAGAGTGACAGAGCCAAAGTCAAGGGATGTTAGGGTAAAATGCCTGGAGGCACGAAGTTTGAAGCAGTCCAAGTCATAGGATAAAGGAAAGATTGATTAAGGGAGAGAGTTCCAGAGTTCACTTGTTGAGTAGAAGAAAGACTTAGAAATTGTGTTAATTCTTGGGATGGAGAGCTGGACAAAATAAGAGTGGGATTGTGTCACTGAGAGAGCTCTGAAGAACACTGATTGTTGTAATAGCGATGAAAGAGTGAAAGATATGCAACACTGCTGTGTGGAGAAAGAGATTGTAGGGACATGTAAGAGGAAGTGAGTTGATTAAGCGAAATGCTTTTGACTCTACTCTTCTCTCGAGAAGTGTGGTTTGAGTGGAACCTCCCCACACATCCGAACAATACTTATTACATAGGAGCACTGTGCCCCTATAAACAGAGCACACCTAACTTCTGGGAAGCTGTCTTAGCAAGAGTGGTAATATGATTTGTCCAAGAAATGTTGGATGAAAAAGCTACACCAAGAATATTGAGAGAAGATGAAGGGTTGATTTGTGTGTTGTGAAAGAGTAATTGATAGTCTTGTGGAAGATTCCGATGGGTAGATAGGAGAAATTGGCTCTTCGAGACCTTGAAAGTAACAGGATTTGCTCTGCCCTACAGTCCATGTGTATTCCACTATTTCCCAAGCACCAGAAGCATCACGTCTATCTTCGGCTCTTCTTAACTGTGTCTGCCAAAGGCACAACGTGTCCGGTCTTGTCACTGGCCCAAATATGCACAAATATTACTATGTGAATTGAAAGGGAGCCTAGAGTAATGTGGGGCGCCAGGAACCGATATTTTGTAAAACTAAAGTAGGGCAAAAACCGTCCAATGCTAGCCAGAATACACTGTCAAAGTGCGTCATAATACGGGTTAAGTGATGGAATTTGAATACAAGTTTAGCTTATAATCTACCATTATTTTTAACATCGTTCTTAACACCAATAACACCCCAAATGGAATTAATGTAAACATGTGATTCTTGCAATATTCGAACCCAGAACATCACATACGGAACCCACACACTCTAACCATTAAACCATCAACACAGTTATAAGTATAACACATAACCACGATTGATATTCATTTATCGAATACTGGATATAAATCTAATCATGTACTGTACCCAACTGCAGTATGAATAACCTAATGGTTAACCCCTACTGTACCATAGGGTACTACCATAAATGTACCCCCCAGTCCCAAGCAATGTGGCCAAAATGGCTTCAGAGGCAAGATATAACAACCTCCCACCTCAAAAGATGGAGGAATACTACCTCTCCTAGACTGTGGGGGCTTGGATATTAGCTGAGAAGTGTTGCCAAGGTAATAGAGCAGTGCTCAAACGTTGTGGTACCAGGCACTGCCTGATACTGGCAGTTACAAGGATCGTATAATACTGACGGCTTGCAGCTGTCGCTGGGGTTGTATGGGTTAAGCGAGAAGAAAGAACATTTTATGGGGCACAGATCACAAAAAACTGACCTCCCTACGAAATATTCTTGAACCTATTGACATTATTTTTAGCATCGTTCTGAACACCAATAACACCCCAAATAAGCCGCTGTCATACGAGCACTGTTTCCGTCAATTTTCGAAGAGGAAATTAGTTTTGTAATATATTGGGACTTTACTTGAAGTGGTATCGGGAACTAGGCTGAAGGTAGATTATGTTAGGCGGCTGAATTTTGCTATAGGGTAAATTTTGAAGCCGCCAGACCATAATTGCCCTAACAAAACTGACGGAAAAAGCGCTTGTTTGACGCCAACTTACCAAGAAACGCTGTCAGGCACCAAGATGCCAGTTCCCGAGCCTTACATACTTGACGAACTTAGAAGCCCGAGGTGACAGGGGACTAAGAGGGCGTGATCATATTGCCGAGAAAATGGTAATGTGGGGAAGCAGTTGGGCCTTGAGATATACCTTGATTTAACTCTCTGTGGCGGGGTATAATAGTTTGACCTCTAATAATATGGCGTAATTTTGATTTTATTGTTATGATGTATTTTCTACGAGGTGACAGGGAACTTAGTGTGTGTGATTATATTGGCGGGGAAATGTTGATGTGGGGAAGCAGTTGGACATTGAGTTATACCTGGATTTAACTTTTTGTGGCGGGTTATAATAGTTTGACCTCTTATACATTATGGTCCCAATTTTTATATATTTTGATTGATATTATAATGTTGAGGAGTATGCCGTGTTTTAGCAATTTAATTTGGTTACCATTAGACGATTTTATGCTGCTTCGGGAAGCCTTCTAAGAATCAAGTGGTAAAATATATCTCAATTAACTCTCTGACTGCCACAATTCTTTCCTAAAGTGAATACAATCGTCCTATGATAACCTGAAAAATATAGAGAATGACGTCATCAAATATTGAAAGGGTTAAACAATAACTTTTAGCTTTAATGGCCCACCGAAACTTAATTTTATCAACTATTACCTCTCATATTTTGCTTAGGTGCAATAAGATGACAAAATATGTAACATACAATATGTCTATCTACTGCCAGACACCTTGATCCCTGATGGGGGGTGGCCACGATTGAATCGTGTCCATTGAGGCAATCATTTCATGTTCTAACTTTTTTCAGGACAGGATTGTTAGCCCAAATACCCATTGTTGTGTACAGTGTATGAGGTGCATGTGGAATGTTATCTTAATGTTCAATTAGCTGTGGATGTGAATTTATTCTACAACCAGTGTAAATAGCTGTCCCATGCCGATCAGGTGCTAACATATGCTTGTGTACATGTGATGCCTGTCTACCGCACGTCTAATGTCTGCCATTGCAGCTAGTGTTATGGAAGGCAATGCCCGCAAGTCAATAAATATATGGTACTCCGATCGGGGGGCGAATCCGCGACCCTCTATGCACGAGTCGAGAATGGTATATCAGTTATAATATGTGATTAATTTACTAGTAACAGTTGGGAGGTAGGATTCCATCAATAATGTTGTTCATCCAAAATCTCTTAATCTATAGTATGTCCTGGAAAGATATGAACAGTCAGAGGGCTCATTGAGATCACTCCTACTGGTTTCATTCCAAGACCTGCTTCATAAATAGAAAAAAAAAATCGTTTTTTGATAACCAGAATAATTTGCAAAATGTCATCATCATAAAGTAAGGGTAACCTCATATAATTCATCAGTAAGACCAGGCACAAATTATGATAGCTAATTTGGATGAAGAATATATTTAATGTTAAAATAATGAGATTAAAAAACTTATGTAAAAGGCCAGTGTGGAAATAAAGTCAGCATTGTTGGTCTTTAAAGAGACGGGCTTGTAATTGTCTTCCTTTATAATGAGTATAACACACACATGCTATTCGCCTCATCCTCAAAGGCTCCAATTTAACATGGCAATACAATAGAATAATATTCATCATTTGCAAATATGATTCGGCTTAGAGAAAGATTTATTGAGCGGCAGTGCGTGTTTTGTGTGCGTGTGTAGGTGTGTACAGTAGGCGGATGTTAAGTACTGTATCTTAACCATGAGGTAATAATTTAATATTCGTAACTTGTATCTTCTGTGTCTGTCTTTAACCCTTTCAGTACCAGTGTCGTCTTTCTTATTTGACTTCAGTAATATATAGACGAGTTTGTGAAGCTTAGGAAAGATATATGGTAGCTAAAAGGATTAATCGGGATAGTCTGTAGCCTTTTGATTGTTAGAAATCCTTCCTAAGCTGAACAAATTGTCTATTAGTTGCCAGAAAATGATGACAAAGACGTCATCGTTACTGAATGGGTTAATGTCTAATAGACTACCAAGCTACACATGAAAACTATGCATTTATTCATATATCGTAGATCAGTCTAGCTAGGTACCCTTTGGAAGATTATGACGCGTTAATCTGGCTATCATTAGACGTGTTTATATAGTTTAGGTAGGATCTGTGGGAATCATAAGGGTAAAGAGTACCTCAATTAACCCTCCCAATTCCATATACCCTTCCTAATCTAAATATAACTTTCCAATAATAGTACACAAACAGAAAACAAATGCGTAATCATATTTTGAAATAGTTAAGACTATTATTATAAAGTGTGCAATTTTTGTTCTGTGTAAATGAAGGAGTCAAAAGGCAAACCTGCCTGTAGCAAGTGACCGAGTCAAAATCAACGAAAGTTAGACTCAAAATGTCTGGACACACGGAGCTTGAAGCAGTTTAAGTCATAGGATGAGGGAAAGACAGATTGAGGGAGAGAGTTCCAAAGATTGCTTGTTGAGTAGAAGAAAGACTGGGATTTTTTTTTACAATCTTGGGTTGAAGAGTTGGACAGAATAGAAGTGGGACTGTGTTGAAAGGTGGGTGCCTTGCACTTGCCGTAAGGGAGGGGATATGCTCTGAGAGAGCTCTGAAGAACACTGACTATTGTAATAGCGATAGAAGAGTGAAAGAGATGCAACATTGCGGCATGTAGAAAGACATTGTAGGGAACTAGTAAGAGTAAGTGAGTTGATGAGGCAAAATGCTATTGACCCTACTCTTTCGAGAAGTGTGTGGTATGGGTGGAACCTCCCCAGACATGCGAACAATACTTGATACATGGGCGTAATATGCCGCTATATAGAGCAAGAAGCTATGCGGGGAGAGGAACCCACAGTGACGGTTGACCACACCAAACTTCTGGAAAGCTGCTTTAGCAAGAGCGCTAATATGGTCTTTCCATGAAAGATCGGATGAAAAGGATACACCAAGAATATTGAGAGGAGATGAAAGGTTGATTTGTGTATTGTTGACGAGTAATTGAAAGTCTTGTGGAAAATAGCGACAGGGAGATAGATTGAGAAATTGGGTCTTGGAGGCATTGAAAGTAACAAGATTTTCTCTGTTCCAATCAGAACAAATTGTTAGATCAGAAGATAGGCTCTATGCCCTCGATATTTGGATTGATTGCATGCTGGGTTGTTCAGAAAAACTAGTTGAATAATGTAAGGTACAGTCATCAGCATATGAGTGGATAGGACTAGATGTATAGTCACTGAGATCATTAATGCATATTAGAAAGAAAATTGGAGACAGGACAGAACCCTGAGGAACACAGGAGTTGAGGTTGAGGAAGTGAGAGATGGACATCCACAACTGCAGCTATGAAGCGGTCAGAAAGGAAATTAGAGACAAAGGCACAGATGGGCAGATAGAAACCGAAGGAAGGTAGTTTGGAAATTAAAGATTTGTGCCAGGCTCTATCGAAGGCCTTCGATATGTCTAGCGCAATAAAGAAAGTCTCACCAAAGTCCCGAAAGGAGGATGACAAAGAGTTAGTAAGATAAACAAAGAGATCACCAGTAGAGTGGCACTTAAGGAAACCATGCTGGCGATCTGAAAGTTGATTATGGGAAGATTAATGTTTAAGAAATTTGTATTTAAGAATATTTTCAAAAACTTTAGAGATGCATCTCACACTGTCTTAGGTGTTGGCCCTATCACATTAAGCACAATTTAAAACAACATTAAGAGGAGGTATTTTTTCCTTCTGCCCCCTATATCCTAATTTTTAGCCCCATTAGTTTTGATATTATAAGATGTTCGCCCCATTAGTGTATCGATTTTAAGACCTTACACCCCATTTCTTTGTCAATTATGAGATCTTTCGTGCCGTTTAGGTGTCGATTTTGTCCTGGCGAACGATAGCGAGCCTTTACATTTGGAGGAACTGGCCTTTGGCCGGGACATTTGTCTACCGAAAAATTTACAAATTTATCTTGCAGGGGGATCTTGGGGATGTTTTATCTAGAAGGCGGATCTTGGGGATGTTTTATCTAGAAGGCGGATCTTGGGGATGTTTTATCTAGAAGGCGGATCTTGGGGATGTTTTATCTTGCAGGGGGATCTTGGGGATGTTTTTTTTTAAGTTTTATGGAGGTCTAGGGAGGAAAATAAAGTATCAATGAGTTAATATATAAATAAACACCACTCACCTTATTTTTTAATAAAAGTCTGTGGGAACTGCCACCTACCATCAACATTGAATTTATTTATGAAATCCAAATCCAAACACCACCTGCTGCCCAGCAATTGTCACATGGATTACCAGTTACTCCGGCAGTCGCACGTACGCCCACCAGTTGTTTCACCGCCAAGTAACTTCCTCCACCAACATTTTCATCCACAAGGTATTTCGTTCATAATTTATTTCGCACACAAGTTATTTTGTCCATAAATAATTTGCCCATAAGTTATTGCACCCACTAATGCTCACCCCAACATGTTCATTTCCCCCACAAGTAATTTCACCCACAAGTAGTTTCTCCCACAAATAATTGAACCTACAAGTCATATCGGTCACATATAATTTCATCCACTAATCTCCTTTTTATCCACAAGTCTTTTCAATTATTTTGTTTTCCGTTTCTCGCATTTGGATTCCAGATACGTTAGGTTTGACCAGTTTAGGATAGGTTAAGTTAATGCTACGCTAGGTACAGATAGGAAACGTTAAGCCCCTATCACACATCCAAGATTTTCATCCCGGCAGACCAGGACAAGGTGATCGGCACCATGTGCGGCCCACGTTTGGAGGTGTTATGGGATGTCTGGTCGAGGGCGGGAGGTGTCAGGAAGTCAAGTGAAAAGTTTGGGCATGCTCAAAGTTTGGGAAAGTCATCGCTGCAGATGAATTTACCATTGCCAAGGTGGTGTATTCATGGCAATCGTTTTGCATGATGTAGTGGACGCTGGGTCAGATGGTGCCATTGGCTCAAAATATGGCAAAGTGATCGCCGCAGAAGAATTTGTCTTGCCTGAGCGGCGACCATCATGGTAATTGTGCCATATGATGTAACGGATGTTGCATCAGGCAGCGCCATTGTTGGCGATAACGGAGCTTGGCGGCGAGGATTAGGAGGGTAGCGTGGTGCGGCGGTGTTATATAACCCAAACAATGAGGTTAACCTATCATAACTGTTTGTGAATTTTGTATATATAATATTGTAATATTTCTCATAGCCAAAAACAACAGTCAAGTAAATTAATCATCTTATATTTTCGCAATATTTTCATCAACATGTATACTTATGTACATAACATAAGAAGCAACAATAAATGCCAGTATACTATTGAGTTTCCTTGAACCTCAGATGTACAATGAAGCAAAAGATTCATGTTAGATTATCACACTATTGTCATCAACATATGTACCTGGGCGGGTGCCCATCCCCGAAAAGGGTTGAAATAGGGGAGCTATCCCCCCCCCGCCAAAGGCGGATTTCTAGGGCCTTTCCTAGCTGATGCTGAGAGGATTGGGTTCTAGTCATGTGGTGATGGGCTGGTCTATCAGAGTGAGAGCTGAACGATCTCTTCCATACCCATAGCTTACTCTGACTGTTCCTTTTACTTATATATTTTCTGGATCTCAAGTGACGGCATCTTTTCCGTGTATTGACCTCCCAACTGCCAACCTCCAGGTTGGCAGATTGGGAGCCAAGGCGTCACATTTTTCCTTTGCCCCTCAACTTTCCCTTCATAATTGCTGAGGGGCACAGGGCCTTGGAGTGGCTTCGGTCACCCGGGCTTTATTAGTGGTAAGCAGGGAGTGTTTTGTGGGGGCGCTCATTTATGGCCTTTGCCTTGCTCGGGGACTTGGGGCTGTTCGGCCAGACAGCCTGGGGAACAGCAACAGCAACAACAACATATGTACCTATTCACATAACATATACAGCAACAATATATGACACTATGCTGTACTATGTGAGTTTCCTTGAACTTCACAAGTACTGTCAAGCAAAAGATAGATTATTGCATAACTGTCACCCAAATTTGTATCTATTAAGATAACAAAGAAATCAACAATATATGACACTATCTTACGTCCCCCTGCAAGGAACCTTCGTGGAGCTTTGGCATCGGCGACGTACCTACGTCTGTCACAGTAGATGCAACACTACGTCGCCGTTTGACGTCACTAAAGCCTGGGTCCCACATACAGGAATTTTGTCCTTGATGGTCACGATTTCAGCAAAAAAACGCGTCCGGACTAATTTGCCAGTTTTGTTAATGATGTAGGATGGTAAAAAGGGCGTAGAAACAACGGAAATATGACAAAGCAACAACAGAGATGGGATATATCCGACAAATGTACGATCATCACAAATGGCTGGGGCTGATATACATACAACTGAGGCAGACAAAACGCTGAGGGGATCGAGGACATTGCCGACGGAAATTTGATGGTTCGTGCATCTGTCATTAATGCAATAC
>CM064520.1:42763335-43179883 GCA_032716605.1 Paralithodes platypus
CAGACTGAAACCTCATAAATCGCCTGGTCCTGATGAGGTATATGCTAGAGTATTAAAAGAATGTAGGGATGAGTTAAGTTACCCATTAACATTTTATTTAACAAGTCATTGGAGACAGGTATAGTTCCAGAAGCTTGGAAGCTTGCAAACGTAGTTCCGATCTTCAAAAAAGGTGACAAATCAATAGCATCCAATTACCGTCCCATTAGTCTTACATCAATCATAGGAAAGCTACTAGAGTCAATTATTGCTAGTAAAATTAGAAACCACTTAGATACATTTAATTTAATAAATTCTTCTCAGCATGGATTCACTCAGGGACGTTCTTGCCTTACCAATTTGCTTAGTTTTTTCTCAGAGGTATATGAAGCAGTAGATAATGACAAGTCATATGATATCATATATTTAGATTTCAGTAAAGCTTTCGACAGAGTCCCCCATGAGAGATTGATGAGAAAGGTTGAGGCACATGGAATAAGTGGGGCGTTGTTGGGATGGATTAGGTCATGGCTAATTGGTAGGAAGCAGAGAGTCAGCATAAATGGTACGAAGTCAGAATGGGGAGCAGTCAAAAGTGGTGTCCCCCAGGGATCTGTATTAGGTCCTCTGTTGTTTATTATATACATAAATGACCTTGATTTAGGTATAACTAGTAGGATAAGTAAATTTGCAGACGATACCAAAATGGGGAGAACAATTGATTCAGATAGAGATATAGAGTGCCTCCAAAGGGATCTAGATACCTTACACGAATGGTCAGTAAATTGGCAGATGAAGTTTAACATTGACAAATGCAAGGTATTAAAGATAGGGAAGATGCATACAAATGTTAAATATAAACTAGCTAATGTGGAATTAGAAAACTCGAATTGTGAGAAAGATCTAGGTGTGTTTGTTAGCAATGATTTGAAGCCTAGACAACAGTGTATAAGCGTTCGAAAAAAGGCAAACAGGATTCTCGGGATCATCTCAAGGAGTGTGAGTAACAGAACTGCTGATGTTATCTTAAAACTTTACTTGTCATTAGTGAGACCCCATATGGATTATGCTGTTCAATTTTGGTGTCCTTATTACAGAATGGACATAGATTCATTGGAGAGAGTACAACGTAGAATGACAAAAATGATCCATAATATTAGAAATCTTCCGTATAAAGAAAGGTTGAAAAAATTAGGCTTACATTCGTTAGAGAGACGCAGAGTTAGAGGGGATATGATAGAGGTGTTCAAGTGGGTTAGTGGGATTAACAAAGGGGACTAAATGTACTAAAGCTCAGTGATAGCGAAAGAACTCGTACCAATGGTTTCAAATTAGATAAATTTCGTTTCAGAAAAGATATAGGCAAATATTGGTTTGGTAACAGAGTTGTAGATGGGTGGAATGGACTACCAAGTGCTATAGTGGGATTAAAAACGATAGGGAGCTTTAAGATAAAATTGGATAAGCATATGGACGAGAAGGGTTGGGTGTGAAGGGGGATCAGCAGGGTTGGGCCAATCAGCGCTCTGCAGACCCCCATAATCCTGCGTTAATCTCTAACCGTTTTGGTAAGATGATCCTCAGGGTATTAGAGTGTTGAGCCTATAATTGGGCTTTATAATTGGGGTTGTGTGGGACAGGGATCTGCCTTGCTTAGGCCAATCGGCTTTCTGCAGACTCCCATTTTCTTATGTTCTTATGTTATGTTAACTTATACAAATTCTTCCTAAGCTGAATTAAAGCGACTAATGGTAGCACACATAATGAAGAATGGCGACACCGTCTAGCCAATTTTATTTACACTGATCCCATTTTCGTTTGATCTAACTAGCTATATTTTGACCATTTCGCTCAGCTTAAATGAAAAAGAAAAGGAGATTGGAAATCATTTGGGTAGGAAAATATAATCTCAATGCACTCACTAACAACCGCGGGCTACTCCAAAATTGAATTATACCGCTTAAACGAGCGTCAAGGATTAATGAGAGAGAGAGAGAGAGAGAGAGAGAGAGAGAGAGAGAGAGATTAAGATTATCAGCACACACCAAATATCCTACCCCACCCGTCAGGGATATTTTTACCTGTGGATTATTACAGTAGCGATGAATCAAGGTATTTCCTGGATAATAATAATAACTTACACTTCTTTCCAACATCTAAATTATTTCTAACGTACTGTACCTTGATTTTGGCTCTCTATCATTCTTTCAGCCTTGGGGGTGTGACACTTTTTACAGGCAAGCATTTTCTTTTGTATCCTTCATGCACAAAACAAAAAAATGGGGAGACAGAAACAGACTTATTATAGTAATTGGTTTTATTTATTTGTACAATATGAAGAGCGATAACATAATTATTTGAAACTCTGTAGAGATGCCAAACCCATGCACTGTATATACAGTATATATATATATATATATATATATATATATATATATATATATATATATATATAAACCCTCTCAATCTGATTGTTACCCAACGAATATTGGTGCATCAATTATATATTTTATATAATTACAAATATTTGTAATATATATTCGGTACGAACTACTTTCACGGAAATTATTCCACATATTTGATTAAGTAACATATACTACTTAATAATTAACTTATATACGAGTGTATAAAACGAATTGTGGAGTACCTTTACATTTCCAAATCGCTACCGCCATTAGCTTTGAAGAATCCTTAATCCTCTTAATCTTCTTTAAATGAAATCCTTTAATGACACCATTAAATTAACTGGTAGATTAGGGAGTGGGGTAGTTTAACCGAAATGTTTAGTTTAGCATATACAAGAATTGTTGCCATAAGACTAATAAGTAAAATAAAAACAATAGTGAAAACAGTAACATATCCAGTTACATATAGTGCATTCACTATACAGGTAATTACGATATAAATATTGACGTTTAACATCTGTAACTCAAACAGCGTCAGTGCAAGTGGGCTGTCAAATCCCACACCTATTCCCTGGCTGACTCTTCCCAAATGGTAGATTATATTAGTTTGATTATTCTAGTTCTTTTGAGTTATAAAGTGGCCAAGATGGCTGGCCTAGTTATAATGGATATACTATAAGACCATATAGTTTATCTTGTTACAGGCACCATTTCCTTTTGTATCCTTCATGGACAAAACAAAAAAATGGGGAGACAGAAACGGACTTCTTATAGTAATTGGTATTATTTATTGACAGGATTGCATCTATTCGTGTCAAAAAAAATTATTAACTGATAAATTGTATCAACATTTTGTAATTTAATTTCAAAGACATTTGATATACTAAGCATCCACTATATAATAATTATATATATATATATATACCTGTATATATAAGAGAGAGAGAGAGAGAGAGAGAGAGAGAGAGAGAGAGAGAGAGAGAGAGAGAGAGAGAGAGACAGAGACAGAGACAGAGAGAGAGAGAGAGAGAGAGAGAGAGACAGAGACAGAGAGAGAGAGAGAGAGAGAAAATTAACCTTTTACAGTGAAATAGAGTGGACAAGAAAAAATACAAACCAAACAAAAGACAAAATATATATACCCGGTATATACAACACTCGCATAACAACAGAGAAAGAGAGATAGGCCTCCTCCCCTCAATAAGATAGTAATAACAACAATAAATGGCCTAAATAAAAGTATGAAACAATCGCCGCGCACTGTCCACGCCCTCTGATGGCTGACCCCGCCCTCACACAGCCGCCCACAAGAATCCCAGACTGAGATTAACCCCTTCTAAGTTTTAACCCACAACTGAGAGAGAGAGAGAGAGAGAGAGAGAGAGAGAGAGAGAGAGAGAGAGAGAGAGAGAGAGAAGAGTAGAGTAGCGTAGAGTGCAGAAGAAACTTACGTGGATTCCCAGACGGTGGTGACATACGGAATGGTATTAATCCTATTAGTATGGTTGACGTCTTTTTAGCTTGATGCTGGCTATAATTAACGATTTTATATAGACTTGGAAGGCCCTGTGGGAGACCGAAGGTCAATTGAGATACTTTGTACCCCTTTCTTTTGTAGAGGTCCTTCCTAATGGGAATAATGTTTTATAATAGTCGCAGGATAAGGAATCTGCCTTGTATGCAGACTCCCATTTTCTTAAGTTCTTAAGTTATAAGTTATAACAAATCCACCTTATAGAAGGGGTTAGGATGGTTCATAGGAGCGGGTTTTCCAACGAATGTCAAGTGGCATCTATATTGTTTAACGCCATTTCGAGGCCCTATTAATACTTTATCGGCAAATGTGCTGAACATTATTTATAATTTAAATTCTGAAGCTTCCAGACCAGAGTTGGCGAGAAAGACGTCGGAATATATAGCGCCCGTGTGACTACTTTTAAGATCTACCAGGCTGGACCAGAGAAGTAACTTGTTTCACACCAGGATCAGGAAGCTTATAGACACACATAGCTAGGCCTATTCTCATCTCGTAGACTTCCTGTCCACATTGTACTGCTCTGATTATATATATATATATATATATATATATATATATATATATATATATATATATATACAGTATACTGTATATATATATACTGTATATATAATTATATATATATATATATATATATATATAGGCTATATGTGTGTATGTGTGTGTGTAATACAAATAAATATAATCGGTTTATTTCGAGCCGGCAACCAATACGGATAAACTTCACAATTCCTAACCCTAACTTATCCTAAGTAGTCAACAGATTTGACTCTGACTGCCACAAGGGCGCCTACATACCACCAGAAGGGGGAGGATGCGGGCAGGGAAGCAGGTGGAACCCAGAGGTGGCGCATCCACACCTAACCTCCACAGCCCGGACAACTTGACAAAAACCTTACCGGCAGGTAGCTGGGATTGAACCAGCGCCACCCAAGTCAAGACACTTGAGTATGGTGACTTGTGCGCTCGGCCACTGTGTGTGTGTGTGTGTGTGTGTGTGTGTGTGTGTGTGTGTGTGAGAGAGAATAGAAGATAGCTTGGTGTTCCAATGTGTCCTTTTTTCTGCGAGTTTTACAATATATATATAAATATATATAAATATATATATATATAATGCATATGATACATTTTCAGGTAAGCATATACACCATACAGGTGTGAATAAGCAGTTCCGAGATCTCGTAGGACACACCTAACTTATTTGCATCACCAAAAAACTTGTCAGTACATTAAGGGGGTAGCGTAGTCGTTATTATTTGGTATAATGTAATTATATATATATTTATCTATTTATTTTATAGTTTCATATCTAGACCTCCATCAAGCTTAACAAAAAAACACCCCCTAGATCCCCCCTTCAAGATAAATGTGTAAATTTTTCAGTAGAAAATATCCCGGCCGAAGGCCGGTTCCTCCTAGAATTACAGGCTTTCTGTCGCTCGCTAGGAAAGAAAAACACACCTAAATGGCACGAAAGGTCTTTATATTAAAAAAAAAAAATGGGTCGAAAGGTCTTAGAATCGCCAAACTAATGGAACGAACGTCTTAAAAGATGAGTGATAAAAATCGTCTAGCTCCCCTTTAATGCCAGCACTGTATCGTACCTGCTCTCCCTCCCTCCTAACATATCGGTCGGTCGCTGTTTGGCCTTTGCGTGACTACTTCCTGTTGATCAGTCTCTGCCTCACCTGGCTCGCGGGCACGGTATATTTACTTGCTCGCTAAATGGTTGGTATAACTTAATGATCCGATATACTTGGAGTCATTATTTAAAGTTGGAACAGTTTACGAATTAAAATGCGTTGTAATTGATTATGAAAGAAAAATATGTACGTGACAACCTATTCTGAACATTCATTTATATATATTTGCCCGGGGGGATTTTTTGTATATCCCAAATACAGAAATTGTAGCACATTTGATACACATAGTAGCAGAATGATCCTACAACAATTCAAGTATACAATATATATAATCCTCCTACGTTACCTCTAAAATACCCTTCATTATCCATATGCCTAGCAGTCACACCTCTTCTCCCGTGCAGGTAATACAAAGGGGGGGGATTTTTTTTTTGGGGGGGTCGATTTAATTACTAATTATCTTTTTAGTTTCTTCCTCAGACCTCCATCAAGGCTTAAAACATCCCCAAGATCCCCCTTCTAGATGTCCGAAGGCCGATTCCTCCTAAAATACAGGCTCGCTATAGCTCGCCCGGAAAAACTCCACACCAAAATGGCACGAAAGATTGTGACGCTTCTGCATAGTAACCACGTGCGGCCATGCGCGCGCGTCGGCTTCCCAGCCGTTTAGAAACCGGCTGGTGGTAGCCGGCCGGCAGGCTTTCCCTTAGTATATATCCTACGACAATGTAACTAATGTCTGGGATATTCTTATGTTGTTTCACAGCTTGAAGCTGCCCTTATTCTTAACCAACGCATCTTAGTATATTTTATTCTCGATAGTTGATTGTTTCATTATAATATATAAGATGTAAGTCTAGTGAGAGCGGGAGAGAGAGACCGGCTTGGGACGTTGCTTCGCACGGAGAGACTAGCCTGGGACGAGCCTGAAGCGCTGCCACATGCATTTGATTGCAACGTTAGGCTTAGTTTCGACTCACGCACGGGGTAGAGGATTTTGACCAGGCAACTGTGTTGAGTGTTGCCAAGCCTGGGATGTATTCTGCATGCCTAGGGCAGGGTCCAGACAGATTCAAGACTCAGAGCTTACCTCATTGTCGTACCCTTCGGACCCCCTTGATATCTATCCCTCTCAACCCCACTTAGAAACGTTCTCTCTTACTTTGTATACCTTCTTTCCACTACTTCACCAATCTATTTAATTATCCCATCCCCTTGATAGACCTTATATCTATTATTGTATTAACGACGAGCTCTCAGATAACTAGATAGGATTTTGGGCCTTATGCAGGGATGTAATTGTTAATGAGACCTAGGAAGTTTTTTTGTTGTCTCATATTTGGTGGTTTCATGCTTGCTAGTGTGTTCTTGTGTCAGGTTAGCAGGGGCTAGACCGGAAGGGAGGCTTTTTGCGATCCTTTAAGTAAAGTCTGCTGGTGCGAGTCCCGTGGCCCCGCACGACTTTACTAGGATACCCGTGGGAGTCTGGGGGCATTTTCTTGTCTGTGTCCCTGTGTGTCTAGCATTGTGTTGTGTGAGGGCCATTGCCTAGTCCACTCAGCACTGCGCTAGCACGTCTTGCTTTTGTTTTAGGGTCGCCAGGAGAGAGTCAGATACTTGCGATCTGAGTCTCTCAAGAGAGCACCCTTTCAATTAGAGTAATTTGGCGCACAGACCTGGGAACGTCCCTAGGCTAGAGCAGGTGGCTCAGCCCGGGTATCCAAAGCCTATATCCTTCCGGCTAGACCTCTGCCACCTGGCAGATTAACAGCTAGGGGTTTATTATCTCTGTATGCTTGTTATTGTGCCACAGTTTACCGTTTTTGTGAGCATTGTGAGTCAGGGTGTGGCTTAGAGACTCTGTCCGAGCAGGCTTGCCTGACTAAGAGTGAGAAGCACACCTGTATGTGGTTATGTTGCGAGTTGCTGCCTTTATTTAATTATACCTATGCCATTATACACTGTATGTCCTATCACTAGTATTTATTCCTGCTTATGAGTTAAGAGTTCTCTAAATCCGTAACGTACTTTCTTTGCTAAGCATCAGATCCTACAGTAGCCGCATGCAGTTTAGAAACCCGCATCTTGTCTACCTGTACGATGTTTTGAGGACTGTTTGCTTTCACCTTCTTTCACGCAGGGGTGATTAGTTGTATTAATTAACGTAACGTTAAATGTACTTTCTTCTAGTTTGTTATTAAATTGTTTCTGCAATTTAATTCCGTTATCTATCTTTTCCTTGAAGCTTTAAGTCAACTTAATTGTGTGATCTTTTATATAGCCTGCTTGACTATCAGCAGTCTATAGTGCGTGCACCCTGTAACCGAGTCATAGGATACCTCGTTGTCCAGGCAGGACTCTTGACGGTTTAGGGTGGTTTGTTGCCTGGGTTTATAGATAAGGGTTGGATCTAGCATTTTCCGTTGTTGCTTGTTGCAGCATACCTAGTCCAATAGAAAGAGCCCAGTGTTTATATATCCCAGGACGTAACAAATGGCGACCTTGCCAGGATTTACTGAACAGAGGAATATAGTGGTCATTTGTTTTGAGATTCCTTATGATTAGAGGAATACAGTAGACATAGGTTTTTTTTGGAGCAACCAATATAACACATTAAAAGACTTTAAATAACATTTAAATATACATAATTGCATAGGAGATAAGGCACATTCTATAACCGTGATAATTACTGCAGTACACAAACATGTCTAATACATCAGAACACAGTGATGGGTCAGGTCACGATACGGGCTCGGAGGGAGAAAGACCTGTGGAGTGGCTAGTCGATAGCGAGGAGGGTGCTAGAAGATTTTTAGAGGTGCCCATTACCGCTGCCAGGGTGTTGAAGCTGAATAAGTATGGCTTAAAGTGTGTGGCAGGTCTTCAGGGTCACCAGGGTTTAAGTGGCATGAGGAAAGATCAGCTGAGGACTTTGATATTGGGTTTAGAAGGGAGAGACCTGGATGGAGAGGCGACTGGGGGCCCCGGTCCCCAGCCCCCCCTCCACTCTACCCCCATATCAAACGTCAGGGTGCCTGAATTTAGTACATAACCCCAAGTTGATGGTCAATGGCAGCGTGGAATTCAATCACAGGGACCCTCTCCATTAAATGCACCTTCCCCTCCTCAAGGGTTGACTCCAGATTTGTTGTTTCGGCTTGAGATGGCCAAGGTTGAGGCCGCTAGAGCTCAGGTTGAGGCCGCCGAAAGACAGGTTAGTGTGCAGGCTGAGGTTGCTAGAGCTCAGGCTGAGGCTGCAGAGAGAGCAGCTATACGAGAGGCTGAACTGCAGGCAGAGTCTACTAGGTATCGGGCTGACAGGGAGCTGGAGAGATCTCGAGTGGAGGTAACAGGGCGAAATATTGGGGGAGGTAACAGACATCGGGACCAATCATTGTCGCACCTGCTTAAACTAGTTCCTGTGTTCGATGAATTATGTGTGGCTGAGTTTTTTATGCGATTTGAGAAGAAGTGTCAGGAACACCAGTGGCCTCAGGAAAAGTGGGCAGCATTAGTTTCATCAAGACTCCTAGGAAAGGGGCTAAAAGCGTATGATGCACAACCTTTAGAGTCCTGTGTAGTTTATGATGAGCTAAAGAAGGCTGTGCTACGGGCCTATGAGTTACAACCAGAAACTTACCGCTTGAAGTTTCGGGGTGTTACTAAGGGCAAGGATAGTACCTTCCTAGAACACGCCCGGGACTTGTCTGATGCACTACGACATTGGCTGCGTTCTGAGAGGGCAGCTACTTTTGAGGAGTTGAGTGAGCTGGTTCTCTTGGAGCAGTTCTTTAAGTGCACAGGCGGGGACTCAACATTAAATATAAAGGAAAAAAATCCTAGAACTCTCCAGGAGGCAGCAGAAATGGCTGACCTCCGACTGTCATTAATTCGAGGGTGCGGAGCAGCAGCTAGGAGTGAGTCGGATGCAAAGGATCGTACCCCTCCCCCTCCCAAGAATTTTGATACACATAAATACACAAAACCATCTAGCACTGACAATAAAACTGAACATAAACCAAATACCGTCCCGTATAAGAAGTCTAATGGTACCTCCCACTCCCAAGGGAAACCAAAGAGTAAAGAGTGCTTCGCATGTCACAAGGAGGGTCACTTTGCAAATGCTTGTCCGAACAAGCCACCAAACAAGGTTGTGTCATTGGCCCGCAGCATAGGGGGTGTCGCCTATATCTTCTGAGTTTGCCAAGGGTAGTTCGTCAGAGGGTGGGACACAGCCTGTGTTCAAGAGTCCGGAAGGCTCGAACCCTGTCCGCGACATCTTTGGGGGTCATAGAGGGCATGGTTTTGTGAGGTGGGCTGGCGAAAGGCGAGGAGTTAAGCTATTGCGTGATACGGGGGCTTCTCAGACCTTGTTAAAGAACTTTACTGGTAGACCGATTAACGCTGCTCGGGTGGTGGTAGTTCAGGGGATCAATGCTACGAAGTCCTACCCGCTGGTGCGGATGGAGCTGGAGGTGGGTGGTGTGGCGAAGGAGCTGGATGTAGGAATTGTAGAGAACTTGCCTGTTGGGGGCGTCGACCTCCTCCTCGGCAACGACTTTGCGGTGCCTGCTTCTAAGGTTTCACCCTTGGTCGTTACCGAGAAGGCGGCCGACGTTAGTAGGGAGGAACAGGAGTGGGTTGAGAAGTGTAGCGTACAAACCATGGTGTGTGTTGTGACACGTTCTCAGACATCCGGAGCCTTGCAGCCACCACCTCAGTCTATCAAACCGCGGAGGAAAGGTCACAAGAAAACGGGAAGTGTTGGTCAATTGGAGAGTTTTGAGCCGGCAGTGTTTCTTGGTGACTCATTATTGGCACCTATGTTAGAGTCTGAAGAGGCCCCGGGGCCTGTCACCGCTAGTGCAGGTGCAGGGCAGGAAGAGACTGCGACAGCATCGTTATGCGCAGCGTGAGGAAAGGATGGCTCAGCGGGACATTGGAGGTGGAAATAAATTATTTAAGATGAACTTGGATAATCTCGCACCTGCTGATATATGTTCCTTGCAGCTGGAAGATCCTGAAGTCAGGGCGTGTGGTAATGGTGCTGTCGAACTGGAGAGCGATGGGGATGCGCAGCCTGGTGATTTTTTCTTGTCCGAGGGGATCTTGTATCGGAGACATCAGGATCCCAAGAAAAAGTGGGATGGCGGGTCAGGATTAGTGGACCAGTTAGTAGTACCGAGGGTGTGCCGTGAGAGCTTATTGAGATTAGCTCATGATGTGCCTTTGGCAGGGCACCTGGGGGCACGTAAGACGGAGGCAGCTCTGAGCAAGCTTTTCTGGTGGCCTGGGTTAAAGGCGAGTGTCGTGTCATGGGTGTCACAGTGTCACACTTGTCAAGTTGTTGGGAAACCCAATCAGGTCATCCCGAGAGCCCCGTTACAACCCCTCCCTGTCATTGGGCCGCCCTTCAGCAAAGTAGTTATCGATATGGTTGGCCCCTTGCCCCCCACTAGTGCCGGCAATAAATTTTTACTAACTGTAATGGATGTAGCAACATGGTATCCAGATGCTTACCCCATGCGCAACGGGATGGCTAAGACTGTTGTCAAAAACCTACTTGTCTATTTCTCTCGTTATGGCTGCCCTCAGGAGATCCAGTCTGATCAGGGATCCAATTTTACTTCTGCTCTGTTTAATCAGACCATGCAGCAACATGGGATAGTGTCTGTGGTGTCATCTGCCTACCATCCCGAGAGTCAGGGAGTTTTGGAAAGGTGGCACTCGACTCTCAAGAGTATGTTGCAGTGTTATTGCATGGAAAATGGGAAGGACTGGGATCTAGGTCTCCCATACGTTTTATTTGCTGCGAGAGAAGTACCTGGGGAGAGCTTGGGATTTAGCCCGAACGAGTTGGTTTTTGGACACAGGGTCAGTGGGGCCCACTGACCCTGTGTCCAAAAACCAACTCGTCCACATAGTCAAGGAGATCTGGGAGGGAGTCACAAAGCCATGCTCGCTTCTAAAGTATGTTGTTGAAAGCCGTGAGAGAATGCTAAAGAACCTGGAGGTAGCAGGTCGGAACCTTAAGAGTTCACAAGCTCAGATGAAGGACAGATACGACCAGAAGGTGAAGCTGAGGGAGTTTGAAGTAGATCAGGAGGTACTGATACTACTGCCTCTGGTGGGACACCCCTTGTCTGCCAAGTATTCTGGTCCGTATCGGGTTGTAAGGAAGGTTTCTGATCTAGACTATTTAGTAGCTACTCCTGATCGTAAGAAAAAGAACCAACTTTGCCATGTAAATCTGATGAAAGAGTATGTGAGGCGCCCCTCCGAGCCTCTCACTGTCCCGGTGTTGATCTGCAGCGATCGTGGTGGAGAAGGAGGAAGGGACAGTCAAGCTGCGGGGGAGGATAATTGGGATTGTCATTTTTCCGCGGATCAGTGGGCGGGGAATTCTAGACAAGTGGCTCATATTGTGGTTTATATTGCACCTGCCTGAGCAACAACGTGTAGCTGTGCAGCACTTGTTTGATTCAAACCCAGCTGTTTTCGCCGAGCATCCTGGCCTCACTACTCAAGCGGTGCACGATGTCGATGTTGGGGACCACCCGCCCTTTAAATCAGTGCCATACCGTGTTCCCCCTATTAAATTACCAGCACTTAGGGAAGAGCTGGATAATATGCTGAAACGTGGGCTGATTTCTGAGGGTGCAGTAAGGTGGACTTCCCCAGTCACACTGCAGCCCAAACCAGATGGCAAGGTGCGGTTTTGTATAGATTTCCGCAGGTTGAATGGTTTAACCCCCACAAATGCCTACCCTCTCCCTCGCGTGGACGACAGTGTGGATAAGATAGGAAAAGCCAAGTTCCTCACTAAGATAGACCTTGTTAAGGGATATTGGCAAGTGCCCTTGTCTGAGCGAGCGCGAGAGGTGTGTGGGTTTGTGGTGGACGGTGCCACATATCGTTGCCATGTTATGCCATACGGGCTGAAAAATGCCCCTGCAACGTTTCAGAAATTAATGAACGACATTGTAGCCGACATTCCCAACTGTACGGTGTACCTAGATGATGTCATAATATACGACGATGATTTTAACAGTCACTGTGCTCACATCGGACAGCTTTTTAATAAACTGAATGAAGCAGGTTTGGTGGTAAACCTGGGTAAGTGCGATTTTGTCAAAGCCACAGTTTTGTACCTGGGGTTCTAGGTGGGGATGGGTCAGGTGTGCCCTCCACAGACAAAGATCAAAGCCATCGATCAGTTTCCCCAGCCTACGACTAAGAAACAAATCATGCGGTTTCTAGGTATGATAGGCTATTATCGTCGCTTCATCAAAGGCTATTCGACTGTACTTGCACCTTTAACTGACTTATTATCTAAGGACAAGAAGTTCCGGTGGGTTCCTGAGTGTGCAGAGGAGTTTTCCTTGGTGAAACACCTGTTATGTACCCACCCCATACTCAGGGCCCCGGACTTCAGCAGACCTTTTCAGCTGGTGACTGATGCCAGTGGCGTAGGGGCTGGGGCTGTCTTGTTACAGACAGATGATGAAGGTATCGAACATCCAGTGAGTTTTTACAGTAAAAAATTCAATAGTGCACAAAGGAATTACTCTGTAATTGAAAAAGAACTCCTGGCGATAGTGCTGGCGCTCAGGCACTTTGATGTATATGTTCCTGCTGTCGGACCAGTCATAGTGGTTTATACCGATCATCACCCTCTGAAATTCTTGAATCAGTTTCATGACCGGAATATGAGGCTGACCAGGTGGTCACTCATGCTTCAGGAGTATAATCTGGACATACGCCATATTGCCGGTTCTGATAACGTGATAGCGGATTGTCTATCAAGGGTGGATGATGTTGGTTAGACTGCCACAGGATTGAGGGTTGAGTGTGGAGGAAAATAGGCTGTCACTGTAGTTCAGCCGAAAAAAACAAATTAAAAAAGCAAAAACCTTATAAAAACTCTTTATTTTGTATAACGTGTAGAATTTTGTATAAGATGTTGTAGCAGTATCTAAGTTGAATGTTTTCGCTTATTGTCGCTGAGTTAGTTGAACTTGCTCGGTGGAGCGCAACAGTCTTTATTTTTTTTATATATAGTGCCTTGTGTCGCAACAGTGTGTGGTACTATGAGAAGCTTTCTGTTAGATATGAAGAACTTACTCAAGGGTCTTATATCTTGGGGGAGGTGTGACGCTTCTGCATAGTAACCACGTGCGGGCATGCGCGCGCGTCGGCTGCCCAGCCGTTTAGAGACCGGCTAGTGGTAGCCGGCCGGCAGGCTTTCCCTTAGCATATAATTATCCTACGACAATGTAACTAATGTCTGGGATATTCTTATGTTGTTTCACAGCTTGAAGCTGCCCTTATTCTTAACCAACGCATCTTAGTATATTTTATTCTCGATAGTTGATTGTTTCATTATAATATATAAGATGTAAGTCTAGTGAGAGCGGGAGAGAGAGACCGGCTTGGGACGTTGCTTCGCACGGAGAGACTAGCCTGGGACGAGCCTGAAGCGCTGCCACATGCATTTGATTGCAACGTTAGGCTTAGTTTCGACTCACGCACGGGGTAGAGGATTTTGACCAGGCAACTGTGTTGAGTGTTGCCAAGCCTGGGATGTATTCTGCATGCCTAGGGCGGGGTCCAGACAGATTCAAGACTCAGAGCTCACCTCATTGTCGTACCCTTCGGACCCCCTTGATATCTATCCCTCTCAACCCCACTTAGAAACGTTCTCTCTTACTTTGTATACCTTCTTTCCACAACTTCACCAATCTATTTAATTATCCCATCCCCTTGATAGACCTTATATCTATTATTGTATTAACGACGAGCTCTCAGATAACTAGATAGGATTTTGGGCCTTATGCAGGGATGTAATTGTTAATGAGACCTAGGAAGTTTTTTTGTTGTCTCATATTTGGTGGTTTCATGCTTGCTAGTGTGTTCTTGTGTCAGGTTAGCAGGGGCTAGACCGGAGGGGAGGCTTTTTGCGATCGTTTAAGTAAAGTCTGCTGGTGCGAGTCCCGTGGACCCGCACGACTTTACTAGGAAACCCGTGGGAGTCTGGGGGCATTTTCTTGTCTGTGTCCCTGTGTGTCTAGCGTTGTGTTGTGTGAGGGCCATTGCCTAGTCCACTCAGCACTGCGCTAGCACGTCTTGCTTTTGTTTTAGGGTCGCCAGGAGAGAGTCAGATACTTGCGATCTGAGTCTCTCAAGAGAGCACCCTTTCAATTACAGTAATTTGGCGCACAGACCTGGGAACGTCCCTAGGCTAGAGCAGGTGGCTCAGCCCGGGTATCCGAAGCCTATATCCTTCCAGCTAGACCTCTGCCACCTGGCAGATTAACATCTAGGGGTTTATTATCTCTGTATGCTTGTTATTGTGCCATAGTTTACCGTTTTTGTGAGCATTGTGAGTCAGGGTGTGGCTTAGAGACTCTGTCCGAGCAGGCTTGCCTGACTAAGAGTGAGAAGCACACCTGTATGTGGTTATGTTGCGAGTTGCTGCCTTTATTTAATTATACCTATGCCATTATACACTGTATGTCCTATCACTAGTATTTATTCCTGCTTATGAGTTAAGAGTTCTCTAAATCCGTAACGTACTTTCTTTGCTAAGCATCAGATCCTACAGTAGCCGCATGCAGTTTAGAAACCCGCATCTTGTCTACCTGTACGATGTTTTGAGGACTGTTTGCTTTCACCTTCTTTCATGCAGGGGTGATTAGTTGTATTAATTAACGTAACGTTAAATGTACTTTCTTCTAGTTTGTTATTAAATTGTTTCTGCAATTTAATTCCGTTATCTATCTTTTCCTTGAAGCTTTAAGTCAACTTAATTGTGTGATCTTTTATATAGCCTGCTTGACTATCAGCAGTCTATAGTGCGTGCACCCTGTAACCGAGTCATAGGATACCTCGTTGTCCAGGCAGGGCTCTTGACGGTTTAGGGTGGTTTGTTGCCTGGGTTTATAGATAAGGGTTGGATCTAGCGTTTTCCGTTGTTGCTTGTTGCCGCATACCTAGTCCAATAGAAAGAGCCCAGTGTTTATATATCCCAGGACGTAACAAGGTCTTAATATTAACAAAGAAATTGGATGAAAGGTCTTAAACTCGACAAACTAATGAGCCAAACGTCTTCAAATCGGAACATTATTGGGGCTAAACATGAGGGAGAAGGGGACCAGAAAAACAAACAAACCATATTAAGGCCAAGGAAATGTTGCCTTTACTCCTCCAGTTTTAAGGGGAGATTTTTACTTAATTTTGTTTTGTAGACCCCCTTCTGCCTCATGTTTAGCCCATTCGTTTCGAGATTTTTAGACGTTCGCACCATTAGTTTGACGATTTGAAACCTTTCGCCCCATTTCTGTCAATTTTAAGACCTTTCGTGCCATTTAGGTGTCCTTACTTTCCTGGCGAGCGATAACGAGCCTGTAATTTAGGAGGAATCGGCCTGCGGCCAGGACATTTCCTATCGAAAAATTTACACATTTATCTTGAAGGAGGGTCTTGGAGGTATTTTTGTTAAGATTGATGGAGGTCTAGGGAGCAAACTAAAAACCTGCTCTTAATGGTCGGGTCATGGCTGCACAGTCATGGTTGATAGTCAGAACAAACTTAACCCATTGAGGATCATGACGCATTTTGACAGTTTATGTTTGCTATCATTAGACGATTGTATTCAGCTTAGGGTGAACTTGTGGGAGCTACGGAGTGAATCAAGATAGTGCTTTACCCCTATGGTTCCTAACAATCCTTCATAAATCAAGATAGTGCTTTACCCCTATGGTTCCTAACAATCCTTCATAAATCAAGATAGTGCTTTACCCCTATGGTTCCTAACAATCCTTCATAAATCAAGATAGTGCTTTACCCCTATGGTTCCTAACAATCCTTCATAAATCAAGATAGTGCTTTACCCCTATGGTTCCTAACAATCCTCATAAATCAAGATAGTGCTTTACCCCTATGGTTCCTAACAATCCTTCATAAATCAAGATAGTGCTTTACCCCTATGGTTCCTAACAATCCTTCATAAATCAAGATAGTGCTTTACCCCTATGGTTCCTAACAATCCTTCATAAATCAAGATAGTGCTTACCCTATGGTTCCTAACAACTTCATAAATCAAGATAGTGCTTTACCCCTATGGTTCCTAACAATCCTTCATAAATCAAGATAGTGCTTTACCCCTATGGTTCCTAACAATCCTTCATAAATCAAGATAGTGCTTTACCCCTATGGTTCCTAACAATCCTTCATAAATTGCACAAACCATCTAATGATAACCAAAATAAAATATAAAAATGCGTATTAGATCCTCGAGGGGTCAATCCCCTTCGACTGTGGAATTTTCTTTTATTAACTTAAACCCATTCAGTACAGGTGCCGTACTTTTAACCTTATTCTGATCACTATCATACACATTTATTCAGTTACGGCCTCGAGCAATTAACAGGCTTCGAACTATCTCACTTAACCCTTTTTACTACCCTAGATCCTTTTTAAACTGCACATATTCATCTAAATATACGGTAACTAGAATACAACTAAAAAGACGTGGCCGGTACAGAAGGGGTACTATAATAGTCTGGTGAACACACCTTGACTGTAGAAGATTGGACCACGGGTAGTAGGCGGCAACTTCGTCAAACATTTAACACCTTCTGTACCGGCGACGTCTTTATCTATAGTAGGCGGCAACTTCGTCAAACATTTATCACCTTCTGTACCGGCGACGTCTTTATCTATAGTAGGCGGCAACTTCGTCAAACATTTATCGCCTTCTGTACCGGCGACGTCTTTATCTATAGTAGTCGGCAACTTCGTCAACATTTATCGCCTTCTGTACCGGCGACGTCTTTATCTATAGTAGGCGGCAACTTCGTCAAACATTTATCGCCTTCTGTACCGGCGACGTCTTTATCTATAGTAGGCGGCAACTTCGTCAAACATTTATCGCCTTCTGCACCGGCGACGTCTTTATCTATAGTAGGCGGCAACTTCGTCAAACATTTATCGCCTTCTGCACCGGCGACGTCTTTATCTATAGTAGGCGGCAACTTCGTCAAACATTTATCGCCTTCTGCACCGGCGACGTCTTTATCTATAGTAGGCGGCAACTTCGCCAAACATTTATCGCCTTCTGCACCGGCGACGTCTTTATCTATAGTAGGCGGCAACTTCGTCAAACATTTAACACCTTCTGTACCGGCGACGTCTTTATCTATAGTAGGCGGCAACTTCGTCAAACATTTATCACCTTCTGTACCGGCGACGTCTTTATCTATAGTAGGCGGCAACTTCGTCAAACATTTAACACCTTCTGTACCGGCGACGTCTTTATCTATAGTAGGCGGCAACTTCGTCAAACATTTATCACCTTCTGTACCGGCGACGTCTTTATCTATAGTAGGCGGCAACTTCGTCAAACATTTATCGCCTTCTGTGGCGACGTCTTTATCTATAGTAGGCGGCAACTTCGTCAAACATTTATCGCCTTCTGTACCGGCGACGTCTTTATCTATAGTAGGCGGCAACTTCGTCAAACATTTATCGCCTTCTGTACCGGCGACGTCTTTATCTATAGTAGGCGGCAACTTCGTCAAACATTTATCGCCTTCTGCACCGGCGACGTCTTTATCTATAGTAGGCGGCAACTTCGTCAAACATTTATCGCCTTCTGCACCGGCGACGTCTTTATCTATAGTAGGCGGCAACTTCGCCAAACATTTATCGCCTTCTGCACCGGCGACGTCTTTATCTATAGTAGGCGGCAACTTCGTCAAACATTTATGGCCTTCTTCTGTACCGGCGACGTCTTTATCTATAGTAGGCGGCAACTTCGTCAAACATTTATCGCCTTCTGCACCGGCGACGTCTTTATCTATAGTAGGCGGCAACTTCGTCAAACATTTATCGCCTTCTGTACCGGCGACGTCTTTATCTATTGTAGGCGGCAACTTCGTCAAACATTAATCGCCTTCTGCACCGGCGACGTCTTTATCTATAGTAGGCGGCAACTTCGTCAAACATTTATCGCCTTCTGTACCGGCGACGTCTTTATCTATAGTAGGCGGCAACTTCGTCAAACATTTATCGCCTTCTGCACCGGCGACGTCTTTATCTATAGTAGGCGGCAACTTCGTCAAACATTTATCGCCTTCTTCTGTACCGGCGACGTCTTTATCTATAGTAGGCGGCAACTTCGTCAAACATTTATCGCCTTCTGTACCGGCGACGTCTTTATCTATAGTAGGCGGCAACTTCGTCAAACATTTATCGCCTTCTGTACCGGCGACGTCTTTATCTATAGTAGGCGGCAACTTCGTCAAACATTTATCGCCTTCTGTACCGGCGACGTCTTTATCTTTTTATTTTAGCTATATTTAGACGATTTTGTGCAGTTTAAGAAGGATCTGTGATAGTAAAAAGGGTTAAGTGAGATAGTTCGAAGCCTGTTAATTGCTGGAGGCCCTTCTTATAATGAATAAAATCGTCAAATAGTAGCTAAAATAAATTTAAAAGGAGGACACCGGTACTGAAAGGTTTAATCATCAGATTAGCAGCAAAACTCCAAATTCATGTCCTATTGAAACTTGTCACTTTATTGAACAATCCAGTCGTCAATAAGTATATACAGTATAACAATTCGGGTTAAATTAAGTCACATTTCATAAATCAACACACAATTCAATATACTTTAACCCTTTGAAGATTATGACGCATGTTGACAGTTTATTCTGGTTATCATTATACTTCCTTATGCCCTTCTTAATCTAAAAAAAAAAAAAATCTACTATTCGACAGAAAACAGAACAGAAATGCGTGATCGGATCTTGAAAGGGTTCAAGGGTATACAACATTCTTCACATGTGTCTAACAATAATAATAATAATAATAATAATAATAATAATAATAATAATAATAATACGACCTTAAAGTCTGTGTCCGTACTGCTGGCCGTTTTTGTATTTGTTATTATTGTACACTCGGATGTCATAGTCTCTAGCCCACTCTTAAATGTTCATCAACTTCACCTCTTTTCAATAATGGAAGTATACTGTATATATGAACACGAATTTACGAACAATATTGTCTATACATCAACTACGTCAAAACTATATATACTATTGATTGAAAAGAAGGACTTTCCAAAAAATCAATCCAGATAGTCATAATTGCATAAATAAAAAAACATAATGGGTCCACGAATTCTTATGAGTGGCCTAGAGACTATAGCATCCGAGTGTACCGTAGCTGGAATGGACTATTAAAAAATGGACCTCCAGCAAATAACAGGTATCGAACTATCGCACTTAATCCTTTTTACTACCACAGATGTCACTTAAACTGCACACAATTATATAAATATATCTATAATACAATTAAGAAGACGTCGCCGGTACATAAGGAGTTAAGAATGCGGCCGTAAAGTCTATGGCCGTAATGGAGGATTTCTTATTGTTTATTTATTTTTATTTTTTAGCGTAGCAGGAGTGGACTATTATATTATTAGGCCGTGTAGTGGTGCCCAGACGTAAGAGACACCTATCATTACCTCCACACTCGCTTCACCAATACCCTCATCACCGGCGACTGCAGACAACCTAATGTCAGGAATTGGGGCCAGTACATAGCTCTCCAAAAGGGGTATTCACACGATCATCAATTTCCCGGCAACTCTCTTCGGCAACACTGATCTAGGAGCTCGTAAATCATAGTTGCTTAAGGAACCAGACATCTAAAATAATCTACCTTCAATATTGTTGCCGAGATCATAGTAAAATTGTAATGAAATGTGTCCGAATTAAGGCGTCAAACGAAATTGGCTAAGAACATCGCTCGTGTGACACTTCTTTTGTAAGCTGTATCTTTTCCACGTACCACCTTTAGCCTTGTAATTGTCTGTCATGTCTCCGTATTTTTTCCTGTCTTACTCTCTCGTTTTTTCTTGTCTCGTGATAGGTGGTGGGTGCTGCTACTAGTGCGTCTTTTGTGGTGGAAAGGCGGATTCACACGAGGCTTTAATTCCGCAACTTTCGATCTGATCCTTCATTTTAGGAAACATTCATGGATTAGGCCTATTATGCACTGGGATCAACGACGACAATGAGAAGAATATTTTAAGGGATGATAGGTCGTTTTTCTGGTCCTTCTTCTTCCTCATGTTTACCCCATTATTTTTCAGATTATAAGACGTTCTACCCATTATTTTGACGATTTTAAGACTTTTCGCCCCATTTCTTTGTCGTGCTATTTAGGTGTCGATTTTGTCCTGGTGAGCGATAGCGAGCCTGTAATTTAAGCGGAATCGGCCTTCGGCCCAGACATTTTTCTACCGACAAAATTGTACAAATTTATCTTGCAAGAGGGTCTTGACTCTTGAGAGTGTGTGTGTTTTTTAAGCTTGATAAAAGTCTAGCGAGGAAACTAAACAGTAAATTAATATATATATATAATTATATATAATTATATAAATATACAGACCCCAAAAATTAACCACTGTCCCTTTAAGGCATAGTATTCTCGAAAATATATAATTTACAATCAGCCAGGCCAGAATTGCCGATAACAATGAGGCGCTCGTATAAATCCGTCTCTTGGCAGACATTGCTTTCGGCCATTGTTGACGAGGAACAGTATACCGTCTGTTATGTTTCCAAGTCCGGAAAAAAAAAAAAAAAAAGACAAATAAATATAATAAAAATAATCTGAATCAAACGTGGTTAGGCTATTTTTCTCAGTAGCGATTTGATTATTATACCAAGAAAAGAAAAAAAGGAATGGGGGGGGGGGGGAGGGGAGGAATTGGTACGTAAATGAACGTGTAGGTTGATGTTGGACTTGTTGTGGATGTGTCATGGACGTGTCGTAGAAGACGAGTTTCGTATCAAACTCGGGGACACATCCGAGAGTTGAGTCGTCAACGACAGATGATTTGTATTCCTGCTTATTAACCCTTTCAGTATTATGACTATGACTATGTTCACTATATTTTGGTCAAAATTAGACAATGTCACTGCTTTTTAAGACTCTTTAAGTATCAGAGTTATATCTATACCAATTAACCTTCTGACTTCCACAACACTTTCCTGAATATACTAAAATCGACTAATAATAGCCTCAATATAAGGACACAAAATTACAATATATTTCTGAAAATATTAAACCCGAAATGTTTGAAGTGTCTGAAATATGTATTAAGTGAAGACATAGATTATGTCTAGATATCAATGACCGGTTTATATATCAATGACCGGTTTATATATCAATGACCGGTTTATATATCAATGACCGGTTTATATATCAATGACCGGTTTATATATCAATCACCGGTTTATATATCAATGACCGGTTTATATATCAATCACCGGTTTATATATCAATGACCGGTTTATATATCAATGACCGGTTTATATATCAATGACCGGTTTATATATCAATGACCGGTTTATATATCAATGACCGGTTTATATATCAATGACCGGTTTATATATCAATGACCGGTTTATATATCAATGACCGGTTTATATATCAATGACCGGTTTATATATCAATGACCGGTTTATATATCAATGACCGGTTTATATATCAATGACCGGTTTATATATCAATGACCGGTTTATATATCAATGACCGGTTTATATATCAATGACCGGTTTATATATCAATGACCGGTTTATATATCAATGACCGGTTTATATATCAATGACCGGTTTATATATCAATGACCGGTTTATATATCAATCTACGACTGACAACTGTTCGGAACAAATCTTAACATACTAAGCACTGAACATCATTAGAGATAAAGCATATTTTCATTCAATTATTTTTTAGGCAGCTTTGCCTTTGTCTCATACACATACAAAAATATCAATTATGTCTATGTTGAATTTATTTGCAATTAGCTTGAACTAATACCTCACAAGGACATACCATCCCTGTGACTTATTTACTTGTGGTACTGAATTAAAGGGGTGTCACACGAGAGCATTAATCCTCAATGTTCAATGGCCACAATTAAGCTGGTGTCACACGAGCGCTTTTTCCGGCAATTGTTGATGAGCAACTTTTGTCTCGTGCTATTTTGAGGCTATTTGACATTGGCATCGGAAACTAGACTGAAGACAGATTATGCTAAGTGGGTGAATTATAATATAACTTAGATGTTACTGCTGCCAGACTACAATTGCTCGTTAACCCTTTGAAGCTCTGACGCGTTTTAGTAGTTTATTTTGGCTATCATTAGACGATTGTATGCATCTTAGGAAGTATCTGTGGGTATTAATAGGGTAAATACTATCTCAATCAACCCTTTGACTTCCATATACCGTTAATAATCTGAATAAAATCGTCTAATAGTAGCCAGAAACAAAACAGAAACGCGTATTGGAGCTTGAAAGGGTTAAAAGTGATGGAAAAATCGTTCGTTTGACACCACCTTTCTTCCAGTAATATTTCTGGGAACATTTGCATTGATATCGGAAACGAGACTGAAGAGGGAATACTATAGGTGACATAATTCTTATACATGTTTAATGCATAAGGTGCAAGATCTGAGTTGCCAATACAAAATGATGGAAATAACCCGCTCTTGTGACACCGGCTTTACTCCAATAACCCTTCCTGTACCGGCAACGTCTTTTGTATTTTATTTCAGCTACATTTAGAAGATTTTATTAAGCTTGGGAAGGATATAAGGTAGCTAAAAGGATTAATTGAGATAGTTTTCGCCTTTTTTTATTGGTAGACGTTCTTCCTAAGCTTAATATAATCGTCAAATATTTGCCAGAATATGATGCAAATTTATTATTCCCCAGCTCATGGTAAATTGCCATGTTACTATATTTGTTACCAAGCTGTTACGTATATGTTGTAGCCAAATATTTTGTTAATTATAAAGACGCGGCATTAATACGACGCAGACATATTATAGTAAATTGATATTTGTCCATCCATTAAATGACTTTAAAACCGATTAAGTATCGAAATATCAGTTGTTAAGGGGAGATGGGTCGCTTTGCTGGTCCCCCTTCTTCCTCATGCTTAGCCCCATTACTTTTCAGATTTTAAGACTTTCGCCCCAATAGTTTCTTGTTTTTAAACCTTTCGTCCCATTTCTATATCAATATAGAGACCTTTCGTGACACTAAGATGTCGATTTTTTCATAGCGAGAGATAGCGAGCCTATAATTTTAATAACTCCTAAACCGACATTATGTTATCTAATATATATATATATATATATATATATATATATATATATATATATACATAATTATATATATAGGATTGTAATCTAGTTTTTCGTGGGACCATGGCGCTCAGGTATGGTAGTAAATTAATGGTATAGTGAATGTAGTACTGCGTGAGTGTATGGTAGACAGGGAAGGGAGGGAGGGGAGGGGGGGGGGGGGTATATAGGCAGGGACGAGCTCCGAGACTCATTCATCACCAGTTCTGCCAGGAGTCTAGTCATTCATCACCCAAGCCATCATTATCAACGCTACACCTCTCCATCATCACCGTCCTCACCACCACCATCCTCACTACCACCACCACCATCCTCACTACCACCACCATCATCATCCCACACAACCATCATCATCACCACAACCACCATTACCACAACCACCATCCTCACTACCACCATCATCATCCTCACTACCACCACCACCGCCATCATCCTCACCACCACCACCACCATCCTCACTACCACCACCATCACCATCCTCACTACCACCACCACCACCATCCTCACTACCACCACCACCATCATCCTCACTACCACCACCATCCTCATTACCACCACCATCATCATCACCACAACCACCATCACCACCACCACCATCCTCACCACCACCATCCTCACTGCCACCACCATCATCCTCACTACCACCACCACCACCATCATCCTCACCACCACCACCACCATCCTCATTACCAACACCACCACCACCATCCTCATTACCACCACCACCATCACCATCCACATTACCACAACACCACCACCACCACCACCATCCTCATTACCACCACCACCATCCTCACTACCACCACCATCCTCACTACCACCACCACCACCATCCTCATTACCACCACCACCATCCTCATTACCACCACCACCATCACCATCCTCATTACCACCATCACCATCCTCATTACCACCATCACCATCCTCATTACCACCACCAACATCCTCATTACCACAACACCACCACCATCCTCATTACCACCACCACCACCCCATCCTCATTACCACCACCACCACCCCATCCTCATTACCACCACCAACATCCTCATTACCACAACACCACCACCATCCTCATTACCACCACCAAACATCCTCATTACCACACCACCACCACCATCCTCATTACCACCACCAACATCCTCATTACCACCACCATCACCACCATCCTCATTACCACCACCACCACCACCATCCTCATTACCACCACCAACATCCTCATTACCACAACCATCACCACCATCCTCATTACCACCACCAACATCCTCATTACCACCACCATCACCACCATCCTCATTACCACCACCACCATCACCATCCTCATTACCACCACCACCATCCTCATTACCACCACCACCACCACCACCACCACCATCCTCATTACCACAACACCACCACCATCCTCATTACCACCACCATCACCACCACAACCATCACCACCATCCTCATTACAACCACCACCACCACCACCATCCTCATTACCACAACACCACCACCATCCTCATTACCACCACCATCACCATCCTCATTACCACAACACCACCACCATCCTCATTACCACCACCACAACCATCACCACCATTCTCATTACAACCACCACCACCACTATCCTCATTACCACCACCACCATCCTCATTACCACAACACCACCACCACAACCATCACCACCATCCTCATTACAACCACCACCACCACCGTCCTCATTACCACCACCACCACCACCCTCATTACCACCACCACCATCCTCATTACCACAACACCACCACCATCCTCATTACCACCACCACCATCCTCATTACCACCACCAACATCCTCATTACCACACCACCATCCTCATTACCACAACACCACCATCCTCATTACCACCACCACCATCCTCATTACCACAACACCACCACCATTCTCATTACCACCACCACTATCCTCATTACCACCACCACCATCCTCATTACCACCATCACCATCCTCATTACCACAACACCACCACCATCCTCATTACCACAACACCACCACCATCCTCATTACCACAACACCACCACCATCCTCATTACCACAACACCACCACCATCCTCATTACCACAACACCACCACCATCCTCATTACCACAACACCACCACCATCCTCATTACCACAACACCACCACCATCCTCATTACCACCACCACCTTCCGCATTACCACAACACCACCACCATCCTCATTACCACAACACCACCATCCTCATTACCACAACACCACCACCATCCTCATTACCACAACACCACCACCATCCTCATTACCACCACCACCTTCCTCATTACCACAACACCACCACCATCCTCATTACCACCACCACCATCCTCATTACCACAACACCACCACCATCCTCATTACCACAACACCACCACCATCCTCATTACCACCACCACCTTCCTCATTACCACAACACCACCACCATCCTCATTACCACAACACCACCACCATCCTCATTACCACCACCACCATCCTCATTACCACCACCAACATCCTCATTACCACAACACCACCATCCTCATTACCACAACACCACCACCATCCTCATTACCACCACCAACATCCTCATTACCACAACACCACCATCCTCATTACCACAACACCACCACCATCCTCATTACCACCACCATCACCACCATCCTCATTACAACTAGTGCACCACCACCACCATCCTCACTACCACCACCACCACCACCACCCTCCTCATTACCACCACCATCATCACCATCCTCACCACCACCACCATCCTCACTACCACCACCACCACCACCACCATCCTCACTCCCACCACCACCATCATCCTCACTACCACCACCACCACCATCCTCACCACCACCACCATCCTCACCACCAACACTATCATCACCACCACCACCATCCTCACCACCACCACCACCACCATCCTTACCACCACCACCACTACCTTCACCACCACCATCCTCACCTCCACCACCACCATCACCACCATCCTCACCACCACCACCACCATCCTCACCACCACCACCATTCTCACCACCACCACCATCCTCACCACCACCACCATCCTCACCACCACCACCATCCTCACCACCACCATCATCCTCACCACCACCACCATCCTCACCACCACCACCATCCTCACCACCACCACCATCCTCACCTCCACCACCACCATCACCACCATCCTCACCACCACCACCACCATCCTCACCACCACCACCATCCTCACCTCCACCACCACCATCACCACCATCCTCACCACCACCACCACCATCCTCACCACCACCACCATTCTCACCACCACCACCATCCTCACCACCACCACCATCCTCACCACCACCACCATCCTCACCACCACCATCATCCTCACCACCACCACCATCCTCACCACCACCACCATCCTCACCACCACCACCATCCTCACCTCCACCACCACCATCACCACCATCCTCACCACCACCACCACCATCCTCACCACCACCACCATTCTCACCACCACCACCATCCTCACCACCACCACCATCCTCACCACCACCACCATCCTCACCACCACCACCATCCTCACCACCACCACCATCCTCACCACCACCACCATCCTCACCACCACCATCATCCTCACCACCACCACCATCCTCACCACCACCACCATCCTCACCACCACCACCATCCTCACCACCACCACCATTCTCACCACCACCACCATCCTCACCACCACCACCATCCTCACCACCACCACCATCCTCACCACCACCATCATCCTCACCACCACCACCACCATCCTCACCATCACCATCACCACCATCACTATAGGTTGACGTACCACCACCTTCACAGCTTGTTATCAAGACTCCAGCCGCTCCAGTATCAGGGCTGACTATCTTAATACACCCCACTCTTGCTCATACTAGATCATACACTCACTCTCTCACACACACTCTCTCTCTCTCACACACTCACTCTCTATCACGCTCACACACACATACTCACACTCTCTCAACTACATTGCATAAATGGCACAATGCAACATATTTACGTTTCACCTCCCCCCCCCCCCCCACACACACAAACCACATACGTACATATACACACACACATACAGTACATACACAGACAAGCACACCTCACACATATACACACCCATATACCTAACCTCTCCCCCCCCCCCAACACACACACATGCACATAATCACATACATACATAGTACACAGCCTAGCACACAACCCATAAACATATAAACACCCACATATACACACACGCATCTAGCCTACCCCCCCCCCCCCCTCACATGCATATAACTACAAACATACATACACAGACAAGCACAACACCAACACACATATACATCCCCCCCCCCCCCCCCCCCCACACACACATACAAACACAGACAAGCACAACACCAACACATATATACACCCCCCCCCCGCACACACACAAACAAACACAAACAAGCACAACACCAACACACATATACATCCCCCCCCCCCACATGCATATAACCACAACATACATACACAGACAAGCACAACACCAACACACATATACATCCCCCCCCCCCACATGCATATAACCACAAACATACATACACAGACAAGCACAACACCAACACACATATACATCCCCCCCCCCACATGCATATAACCACAAACATACATACACAGACAAGCACAACACCAACACATATACATCCCCCCCCCCACATGCATATAACCACAAACATACATACACAGACAAGCACAACACCAACACACATATACATCCCCCCCCCACACACACATACATACATGACCTGCCACAACGCAACACATTCTGACCAGATCTTGAGGAGGGATTTTTGTTGTTTACCCCTCTCTCCCTCATGTTTAGCCCCATTGCTTTTGAGATTTTAAGACGTTCGCCCCATTAGTTTGGCGCCCCAGTTCTGTCAACTTTAAGACCTTTCGTGCAATTTAGGTGTCGATTTTTTACGAGAGCCTGTAATTTAAGAGGAACCGGCCTTTCGCCGGGAAATTTTTCTACCAAAAAATTTACAAATATATCTGTAAAGGGGTCAAAGGGGTGTAGTTTTAAGCTTGATGAAGGTCTAGGGAACAAACTAAAAACCTGCCCTTAACCATGATGATGCACCATATAATATCTGAGGCGCCATAAATATTCTCCCCTCTGTACTTACGGTTGAGAGTAGTGTGATATTCGGTACTTCCACAATGTTACGGTTCAATAAACAGGTTGTTATGACAATATACACGTCAAGCGGCATTCCTAAACACACACACACACACACACACACAGGCAAGAATATATCAAAATTGTACAGTACGCACACACCGCTATGCGAAATATTCTCTCTCTCTCTCTCTCTCTCTCTCTCTCTCTCTCTCTCTCTCTCTCTCTCTCTCTCTCTCTCTCTCTCTCTCTCTCTCTCTCTCTCTCTCTCTCTCTCTCTCTCTCTCTCTCTCTCTCTCTCTCTCTCTCTCTCTCTGCAACTTGCGGAAGCACAATAAAATGTAACACCGATATAAGTTAAATTACATCTCCACCGACTCCGTAGGTGCATAAGTGCAATAGTTGAGTGAGGTACACTTGGATACCATAGTTTCTAGCCCACTCATAATAATTCATGAACACCTTATGTTTTTCTTTTTGAAATTATAACTATCTGGACAGATTTTTGGATGAAACTTGCTTTTCAATAAATCGCATATACACTATAACTTTGTAGTTGATGTATAGACAATTATAATAAAACATTCCTTTCCATATACACTATAACTTTGTAGTTGATGTATAGACAATTATAATAAAACATTCCTTTCCATATACACTATAACTTTGTAGTTGATGTATAGACAATTATAATAAAACATTCCTTTCCATATACACTATAACTTTGTAGTTGATGTATAGACAATTATAATACAACATTCCTTTCCATATATTCTTCCATAATTAGAAATAGGTGAAGTCCATACATTTATATGAGTGGGTTAGAGACTATGGCATCCGAGTGTATATTCGCGGGCATTAATCCTGGTGCATTTTGAAGTCTCGAAATTATTAACCCCTTGATGATGAAGACGCATTTTGACACTTCTTCTGGCTATCATTAGACGATTTTACATAACTTAGGAAGGCTCTCTAGGAATCAAAACGGTAAAGACTATCTCAATTAACCCTTTGACTTTCATATACCCTTCCTAATCTGAATAAAATTGTCTAATAATAGCCAGAAAACTGAAAAGAAATGCGTATCGGATCAGATATCTGAGTTATATCTTAATTATATGAATTATATGGTATTGTAAATCTAATACCCAGGTGCCTGTTAACAGAATCAACTAATGATAGATAAAGTGAAATTGATAAAACGGTGTCAGTAAAATGCATTTTTTTTCTTCTAAGCTAAATAGATGGAGATAAATAGATAGATAGATAGATAGAGCGAGAGAGAAAGAGAGAGAGAGCAAGAGATAAATAAAGATAGATAGATAGATAAATTAGATAGATAAAGACAGACAGACAGATATAGACATATACTTTATATATTTTAGGTCAGTGCCCCCTGAGGATGATGGGACGTTATAATAGTGTATTCTGGCTATCACGAAACGATTTTATTCAGTTTAGGAAGAACTTTTTTGGGAGGAAGAAGATGGAGATAAATTATACCCCTTTGATTCCTAGATATCATTCCTAAGCTGCATAAAATCGTCTAATGATAACCAGAATAATGTGCAGATATGCGTCATGAACTACTGAAAAGGTTAACAATCGTTCCATAATGCAGAACATCTCTCTCTCTTCCGACATCCATTCCTCAGAGTAACTTTCCACCAATTTGCATTCTACATCTATTAAAATTCAACTGGTATATGGACAGAACGTATTCATGATATTTGTTTGGGTTCCTCTTGTATTTCCTTTTGTATTTCCTTTCAACACGATGAGGTAAATTTCGTCTTATCCTGGTTATTAGTAGACGATTTTGTTTTACCTTATAATCTACCTCTTGGCCTTAAAATGGTATACACTATGTCAATAAACCATCTGCATAACATAAACCTTTCTTAAATCCCACCTGCATAACATAAAACCTTCATAAAAACCATCTCAATAAAATAAAACTATCATAAAAAAAACATCTGAATAACATAAAACCTTACACACCATCTGAATAACATAAAACCTTCTTAAAATCATCTGAATAAACTAAAACCTTCATTAAAACCATCTGAATTGGATAGAACATAATAATTGATATTGTTTCAGGAGTAATTTATCGAGAGGCCTTCCCTAGTGGTTAAGGCCCCATTAATTGCTCTTTCCATTCACATATGCATAGTCTACGTGAGTTGCAGTTGGGATGTGTGTACATGCTTAGATTGATATGCAGGATTCGAAGTTGCATAATAAATCGTAGGCAGTGTCCACCATTCTTTAAACTGCCTTCGTAATGCAATGTATAAGGTGTTGATATTCGGTGTGAGCGTCCTGGGTTCGAATCCACGGACTGCCACATGTGTTTGTAATATTTCATTAATCGATTTTAGGAGTAGAGTTGGTTGTTGGATAGAACATAATAACATGAAACCTTCTTAAACGCCATCTGAATAACATACAGCCATCTGAATAACAAAACTTTTGAATGACCATCTGAATAATATAAAACCTTAAAAACCATCTGAATTACATAAAACCTTAAAACCATCAGAACATAAAACCTTCATTAAAACTATCTGCATAACATAAAACCTACTTAATTTGCATGAAATCGTCCAATGTCAGCAAGAATGAAAGGCAAACAATTCGTCATGTTACTCAAAGGTTGAACATAGTAAATCGGGCTTGTAAATCAGGCTTGTAAATCGGGCTTGTAAATTGGGCTTGAAAATCAGTCTTGTAAACCGGTCTTGTAATTCGGTTTTGTAAATCGGGCTTTTAAACCGGTCTTGTAAATCGGTCTTGTTCTTCGAGTGACCGTTCCCACGCTGACCGCCCAACCGCCGCCCACTAGTGTCTGCGGCTGGGGCGGGCGCGGGCGGGTGGACTCTGGGTGCCGCGGGCGTCCCTGGGCCTTGCCACGCCCATAGTGCATACCTGTCATACCAAGCCCGCACGCCACACACACCCAGGGCGCTCTGTGTGTGTGTGTGTGTGTGTGTGTGTGAGAGAGAGAGAGAGAGAGTGAGTTAGGAAAGGGGGGAAGTATGTGTATTGTGTATATATATATATATATATATATATATATATATATATATATATATATATATATACTGTATATACATATATACAGTATGTATATAAATAATATACATATATATATATATATATATATATATATATATATATATATATATATATATATATATATATATATTATTTATATACGTATATATATATATATATATATATATATATATATATATATATAGAGAGAGAGAGAGAGAGAGATAAATATGTGCGTGTGTGTGTGTGTTGGGAAGGGTTGCAGTGTGTGTATATATTATGTGTCTATGTGTTTATTGAGATGGGGGTAGTGCGTGCATATGTGTGCATGGGGTATTGTTAGTACGGTATGTTTGTGTTTGTGTGTCTGTGCGTGTGAGAGAGAGAGATAGATTAACATCTATCAATGTCTGCATCTGCAAAACAAGACTGGGATACAACTCCGACGAGATAGATGTATCAACACAGATCAATAATATACACTACTTTACAAGACCCCCCCCCAAAAAAAAACAAAAAAAAACAAAAAAAAAAGAATACAAATAAATAAAAAAATAATAAAAAAAATAATAATAAATAAAAAAAAAATACAAATAATGATAAAAAAACCATTGCAAGGCACATTTCTAACACAAACCAAATTCAAGAGTGCTATAATAAATAATGATACACAGTTCTTACAGTCTAACAGAAGAAATAAAAAGTAAAATCATCTGGATGTATACAGAAATATAACTACTCTTGCTAGGCAGCTATGAAACAAGAGCAAAATACAAAGTCATCTTGGTGCACCATTGTTATAATATTAGGGTTGAATAAACATTGGTACACTGGCATATAAATTATAGCTTAAGGGGAGATGGTCGGTTTGTCTGGCCCCCTTTCTCCCTCATGTTTACCTTCATTAATGTTGCGGTTTTAAGACGTTCGTTTCATTAGTTTGGCGATATTAAGAACTTTCACCCCATTTGTGTGTCAATATTGGAACCTTTCGTGCCATTTAGGTGTCGATTTTCTTTTCCGGGCGAGCATGTAAATCTAGAAGGAACCGACCTTCGGCCGGAACATTTTTATACCGAAAAATTAAAAAAATTATCTTGAAAGTGGGTCTAGGGGTGTTTTTTAAAGCTTGATATAGGTCTAGGAAATAAACTAAAAAAATTAATAACAAAATAAATCAGTCAATTTGTTTTACAATGTAAACACAAATATTATATGTTCAAATCTACCAAACATGTCTACACACAAGTGAGTCAATCGTTAACCCATTGTGTACGGGCGACGATATTTTAACTGTGTTCTGGATATATTTAGACGATTTTGTGCTGTTTATTAAGGATCTGTGGTGATAAAACAGGTTAAGAGAGATAGTTCGAAGCCTGTTAATTTGCTGGAGGCCCTTTTTAAACAGAATAAAATCGTCTAATAGTAGCCAGAATAAAGTAAAAAAGACGTCTCCGGTACAGAAAGGGTTAACGATACTGTAATACGTATATCACTGGCTGGGGTACAGGCATGATAAATAATAATGTAAATAATAATGATGTAATATAATATATAATACAACACTGATGTAATATAATATATAATATATAATACAACACTGATGTAATATAATATATAATACAACACTGATGTAATATAATATATAATACAACACTGATGTAATATAATATATAATACAACACTGATGTAATATAATATATAATAATAATGATGTAATATAATATATAATAATAATTATGTAATATAATATATAATAATAATGATGTAATATAATATATAATAATAATTATGTAATATAATATATAATAATAATGTAATATAATATATAATAATAATTATGTAATATAATATATAATAATAATTATGTAATATAATATATAATAATATTGTAAATAATAATAATAATAAATAATATAAATAAGTAATGTAATAATAAACAATAAGTAATGTAATAATAAACAATAAGTAATGTAATAATAAACAATAAGTAATGTAATAATAAACAATAAGTAATGTAATAATAAACAATAAGTAATGTAATAATAAACAATAAGTAATGTAATAATAAACAATAATGTAAAGTAATAATGTAAGGTTTTTGGTTTGTTCCTTAGACCTCCATCAAGCTTTAAAAAACACCCCCAAGACACCCTTCAAGAAAAATATGTAAATTTTTCGGTAGAAGAATGTCCAGGCCTTCGGCCGGTTCTGCTTAAATTACAGGATGGCTATCGCTCGCCAGGAAAAAATCGACACCTAAATGGCACAAAAGGTCTGGATATTGATAAAGAAATGGGACGAAAGGTCTTAAAGTCGATACACTAATGGGGCGAACGTCTTATCATGTCAAAACTAATGGGGATAAGCATGAGGGAGAAGGGGGTTCAGAAAAACGACAAACCTCCCCTTAAGTATCCCAGGAAGGACCGTACACGAAAGGGTTAAGTTGAGGTTGATATGACGCTACAGGACTGCTAACACCGACTGTATCACCAATACTTAAGAACATAAGAACATAAGAACATAAGAAAATGGGAGTCTGCAGAAAGCCGATTGGCCTACACAAGGCAGATCCCTGTCACACCCAACCCTAATTATAAGCCCAGCTTAAAAACACCATTAGGACTTACCTCACCGAAACGGTCAGAGGTCAGAAAAACGGGGATCTGCAGATCCCCACACCTGGGCCACACCTGACAGATCACCCTCACACCCAACCCATCTCGTCCATATGCCTATCTAATTGTATCTTAAAGCTCCCTATCGTTCTTGATTCCACTATAGCACTTGGTAGCCTATTCCACCTATCTACAACTCTGTTTCCAAACCAATATTTGCCTATATCTTTCTTGAAACGAAATTTATCTAATTTGAAACCATTTGTACGAGTTTTTTCGCCATCACTGAGCTTTAGTACATTTTTCATGTCCCCTTTATTAATCCCACTAACCCACTTGAATACCTCTATCATGTCCCCTCTAACTCTGCGTCTCTCTAACGAATGTAAGCCTAATTTCTTCAACCTTTCTTTATACGGAAGATATCTAATATTATGGATAATTTTTGTCATTCTACGTTGTACTCTCTCCAATGAATCTATGTCCATTCTGTAATAAGGACACCAACATTGAACAGCATAATCCATATGGGGTCTCACTAATGACAAGTAAAGTTTTAAGATAACATCAGCAGTTCTGTTACTCACACTCCTAGAGATGAACCCGAGAATCCTGTTTGCCTTGTTTCGAACGCTTATACACTGTTTTCTAAGCTTCAAATCATTGCTAATAAACACACCTAGATCTTTATCACAATTCGAGTTTTCTAATTCCATATTAGCTAGTTTATATTTAACATTTGTATGCATCTTCCCTATCTTTAATACCTTGCATTTGTCAATGTTAAACTTCATCTGCCAATTTACTGACCATTCGTGTAAGGTATCTAGATCCCTTTGGAGGCACTCTATATCTCTATCTGAATCAATTTTTCTCCCCATTTTGGTATCGTCTGCAAATTTACTTATCCTACTAGTTATACCTAAATCAAGGTCATTTATGTTCCGTATATAACAAACAACAGAGGACCTAATACAGATCCCTGGGGGACACCACTTTTGACTGCTCCCATTCTGACTTCGTACCATTTATGCTGACTCTCTGCTTCCTACCAATTAACCATGCCCTAATCCATCCCAACAACGCCCCACTTATTCCATGTGCCTCAACCTTTCTCATCAATCTCTCATGGGGGACTCTGTCGAAAGCTTTACTGAAATCTAAATATATTATATCATATGACTTGTCATTATCTACTGCTTCATATACCTCTGAGAAAAAAAAAAATAAGCAAATTAGTAAGGCAAGAACGTCCCTGAGTGAATCCATGCTGAGAAGAATTGATTAAATTAAATGTATCCAAGTGGTTTCTAATTTTACTAGCAATAATTGACTCTAGTAGCTTTCCTATGATTGATGTAAGACTAATGGGACGGTAATTGGATGCTATTGATTTGTCACCTTTTTTGAAGATCGGAACTACGTTTGCAAGCTTCCAAGCTTCTGGAACTATACCTGTCTCTAATGACTTGTTAAATAGAAATGTTAATGGGTAACTTAACTCATCCCTACATTCTTTTAATACTCTAGCATATACCTCATCAGGACCAGGCGATTTATGAGGTTTCAGTCTGTCAATTTCCTTAAGCACATCATTTCTACTTATAGTAACCGTACTTAACCTATTTTCTATACTATCGCTATATACCTTACGGACTTCTGGAAACTGTGCCAAATTTTCATTAGTGAAAACGGAAAGAAATTGACTGTTTAATGTACTGCACATTTCTAAATCATTTTCTGTCATTTCTCCTATCGAAGTTTTAAGGGGACCAATTACATCTCTAACCTTGTTTTTATATAGTTGGTAAAAAGCTTTAGGATTATTATTTTTTGAGTCATTGGCAACCTTAATTTCATAATTTTTCTTACGATGCACGATCTCGAAGCTGTTTTTCACTCTCCCGCAGTACTTTTTTAGTGATTTTATGTCTTCTACATCATTATATAGAGCAGTGGGGGTCTGGGGGTGGCAGCCCCCAGGTTAGGTTAGGTTAATGCCAATATTGCCATCAGAGGAGGCGGGTGATTGGTTCGTTTACGTTACTCGGCGTCCGCCGCGGTCCGCGAGTGTCTGCCCGGCCGACTCTCATTTTCAATGGAAACATTAATCTAACATGACACTCTAACTTACTTGGGGGCTGCTTTCCCCAGACTCCCACGATTCGAACATCAGTAGGGCTTCCTGAATATGGTAAGACTAAAAAAGACTTGGTTTCGAAAGGAAAACAATGAAAATATAGGGGTATCTGGCTATCCTTCTCTATCTCAAGACTGCACAGTATATAATCACTGGAAATACTTGTAGGGAAACTGCACATGTACGGTAGCGCTAATAAGTCATGTCTCAGATGTCATTACGTTTGGTTCGCTCTGTGCTGTATTAATGTCTGCCAGATGTTGAATAGGGTGAGTAAGTGTCGGAATATATGTGTATATCTCACTCGAAGTTAATAAATCAAGTTTAGATATTGCTGATAGCAATTATTGACCAAGATATACTAAGTGCCGACACATCACTTATTTTGCCGACTGTACAGTTGCCCAAGTAAGTGATGACGAGGCACCAAGTAAATTTCGATCGATAATTGGTCTCAGCACTATCTAAGCATTAATTCATTGTTTCGAGTGAGATATACAAACATGTTCCTACCTTTACACACCCTATTCAACATCTGACAGACATTAATACAGCGATCAAAACGTAATGACAGCGGAGACACGACTTATTTGGCCGACTGTACCAAGGTGCCGGCATCCGACACACAGGACGTGATGGAGTTACACAGTCAATCACATTTACTGTGATTATTCAAGTTACGCTCAAGTTTAAGGGGGGTCACCGTTTTGTATTTAATATTTCTCTCCTTTTCTCTCTTTCCCTGGCTTGTATCCATTCGGCCCCATTCAGCCAACTGTTTTAAGACGTTTATCCCCATCCAGGTGTCGATATCTTACTGGCGAGCGAAAGCGAGCCAGCATTGTATGGAGAAACCCGGCTTCGCCGGGGACATTTTTCCATCGAAAAATGTACAAATTTAGCTTGCTGTGAAAACAAAAATATATACATGCTGGCTCGTTACCGCTCGCCAGGAAAATATTGACACCTGGATGGGGGTAAACGTCTTAAAGCAGTAGGCTGAATGGGGCCGAATGGATACAAAGCCAAAGAGAGAGGGAGAGAAAGATTAAAAAAAAGCGAGGTGGGCTGCCTTAAGTTTGGTTGAGGTAATGTTTTGTCTGTGCATATAAGGGAACACAGTCGAGGTGGGCTGCCTTAAGTTTGGTTGAGGTCATGTTTTGACTGTGCATATAAGGGAACACAGTCGAGGGCATTAACCCCTTCTGTACCGGCGTCGTCTTTTATATATATATATATATATATTTTTGTACATAAGAACATAAGAAAATGGGAGTCTGCAGAAAGCCGATTGGCCTACACAAGGCAGATCCGTGTCACACCCAACCCTAATTATAAGGCCTAATTATAAGCCCGGCTTAAAAACACCATTAGGACTTACCTCACCGAAACGGTCAGAGGTCAGAAAAACGGGGATCTGCAGATCCCCACACCTGACAGATCACCCTCACACTCAACCCATCTCTATATTTAGACGGTTTTGTTAAGTTGAAGAAGGCTATGTGGCAGTAAAATGGGTTGTGAGATCATGCGAAGCCTGTTAATTGCTGCAGGCCATTTTTAAACTGAATAAAATCGTCAAATAGTAGCCACAATAAAATTAAACAGACATCGCCGATACAGAAGGAGCTAAGGGGCTAGTGTTTATTTGTTGGTCAATTTATTTATGTATTCATTTATTTTATTGTAACCTCGCTAGACCTCCATTAAGCATAAAAATACCCCCCCCCCCCCCTAGACCCCTACAATATAAATGTGTAGGCCTACATTTCCTCCTAGAATTACAGGCTCGCTATCACTCGCCAGGAAAAACCAACATCTAGGCACGAGAAGGTCTATATGTTGAGAAAGAAATGGGGCGAAATGTCTTCAAATCGCCAAACTAATGGGCCGGACGTCTTAAAATCTCAAAGCTAATGGAACTAAACATGAGGGAGAAGGGAGTCCAGAAAAGACAACCATCCTCCCTTAACGCTGATACATATATTTTAGAAGCTGTTTTGGATTAACTTGGATCTTTGTATTAACCCTTTCTGTACCGGCGACGTCCTTTCAACTTTATTCTGGCTACCCTTAGACGCTTTTTATTCAGTTTCTTAAGGGCCTCCATCAATCACCAGGCTTCACGTGACCCTTTTTATTACCACATATCCTTCTAAAGTTGCACAAAATCCTCCAACTATAGCTATAATAAATCCTCCAACTATAGCTATAATAAATCCTCCAACTATAGCTATAATAAATCCTCCAACTATAGCTATAATAAATCCTCCAACTATAGCTATAATAAATCCTCCAACTATAGCTATAATAATCCTCCAACTATAGCTATAATAAATCCTCCAACTATAGCTATAATAAATCCTCCAACTATAGCTATAATAAATCCTCCAACTATAGCTATAATAAATCCTCCAACTATAGCTATAATAAATCCTCCAACTATAGCTATAATAAATCCTCCAACTATAGCTATAATAAATCCTCCAACTATAGCTATAATAAATCCTCCAACTATAGCTATAATAAATCCTCCAACTATAGCTATAATAAATCCTCCAACTATAGCTATAATAAATCCTCCAACTATAGCTATAATAAATCCTCCAACTATAGCTATAATAAATCCTCCAACTATAGCTATAATAAATCCTCCAACTATAGCTATAATAAATCCTCCAACTATAGCTATAATAAATCCTCCAACTATAGCTATAATAAATCCTCCAACTATAGCTATAATAAATTGAAAAATACGTCACCGGTACAGGAAGGGTTAAGGGGGTTGGCTGTATTTATTTGCTTATTTATTTTATATTTTTATTATTGTTTCAGTTTCCTCTCTAGACCTACCTCCTCCAAGCTTATATAAACAGCCCCAAGGCCCTCCTTCAAGACAAATGTGTACATTTTCTCGATAGAATAATGTCCCGGCGGAAGGCCGATTCCTCTTAAAATTACAGGCTTGCTATCGCTCACCAGATGAAAATCAACTACTAATTGGCACGAAAGGTCTTAATATTGACAAAGAAATGGGGTGAAAAGTCTGAAAATCGCCAAACTAATGGGCCGAACGTATTAAAATTTGAAAACTCATGAGGCTAAACTGAGGGGGAAGAGTGAAACAGAAAAACCCCCCTTAAGGAGAATGCCCTTATATTTCACTGTTGGCATAATATACCAGGGTAACCGGATTTAGATACGATAATGAAACATACGTCCTTTCAACTTTATTATGGCTACTTTTAGACGATTTGATTCTGTTTATCAAGGGTGTCCAGCAATTACCAGGCTTCGAACTACCTCACTTGACCCTTTTTACTACCACAGATCCTTCTAAAATTGGACGTGTATCACATGGGAATAAATATACACACGGCTTAACCCCTTGAGGACCATGACGCGTTTTGACAGTTTATTCTGGCTATTAGTAGACGATTTTATTCTGATTAGCAAAGGTATATGGCAGTCAGAGTTAATTGATATCCTATTTACCCTTTTGATACGCATAGATCCTTCCTGAGTTGTATAAAATCGTCTAATGAGAACCAGTATACCCCGTCAAAACGCGTCACGATCCTCAAAGGGTTAAAAGGAGAAATAAGTAACTAGATGTACAGTTGGCCACATAAGTTCTGTTCCTCTCCGCGATCTTATAAATGGAAATATGATGCACATGGCTGGATTATGAGTGTAATTGCTCATGCAGTGGTTAACACATCTGATTAGCCAACCGATAATTACTTTGACATATAAGATCATGAAGAGGAATATAACTTATATGGCCAATTGTACGGTGGCGCTAGTAAGTCATGTCTCAGATGTCATTACGTTTGGCTAGCTTTGTGATGTATCAATGTCTGTCAGATGTTGAATAGGGTGGGTAACTGTGGGAACATGTTTATCGTGTTTAGATATTGCGGATACCAATTATTGAATAAAGTATACTTGGTGCCGAGATATGACTTATTAGGACAACTGTATATGATAAAGGGAAATTATTGACTTGAAGGATAATACACACGAGCGGGTTGGAAGGAGAATAATGAACACGTGCAGACGAAAGACGTAAACCGGAAAATGGAAGAGAATAAACATTAGCTAATTGTAAGAAAAACAAATAACCATATGCAGATGAATGCAGATGAAAGGAGATGAAAGGAGACACGAGAGCGGTTGAACAGGGTAGTACATTAAAATATTGCCCAAAAGTACTAAGAGAATAATGAAGAGACAGATGAAGACGAAAGTAATGTTAAATAATAAATGTATATAATTATATAAATAAGCATGAGGATAAAACAAAAATAGTCTTTGCACAAGAAATAAGGAACGATCTGAAAATGGAAGAAAATATACATGGAAGAATAGAGGATGCAGAACAGATGAACAGAGAAGATAAAATGAATACAAATGGATGGATAGGAATATGAAAAATACAGAGAAAAGTGAATAGAAGAGAATAAATGTGGAGGGATGAATAATGAAGAAGAGATGGAGAAGGAAAGTGATAAAGGATACAGATGAAATAATTGGAAGTAGAAAAACACAGGGAGAACCGAATGGAAGGATACATAACGCAGAAGAGATGGGGAAAAGAAGTGAAAACAATAAGAGTTGGAAGTAGAAAGATACAGACGGGAATAGAAGATAATAGACAGGCCAGACTAAACGAAACAGAATAGACGAAGGCGGAGGAAAACAGACTAGAATAAATAAACATGAGGTCGGATCAATACTGACACAGTCATAATATATACACAAAGGATTGGTTCCCCCCTCTCCCCGACAATAATAGTTCCCACATAACTGATCCCATACTGATGATACAACCACCAACAACCTTCCTTCCTTGTTTGCACAGACGAGTAAGAGTAGATTTGAAACTACTACTTCTACTGCTACTATTTCTGCTACTACTACTACCACTACTACTTTAACTACTACTATGATCATTATAGTTCCCACATAACAAATCCCACACTGATGATACCAACCACCAACAACCTTCTTCCCTTCCTGGTTTGCAAAGACGAGTAGATTTGAAACTACTACTACTATTCTGCTACTACTACTACTGCTACTACTACTACTTCCGCGACCCATATAACTGATCCTACACTGATGATACAACCACCAAGAACCTTCTTTCATTCCTTGTTTGAGCGCCCTTGTTTGCTACTACTAATACTGGTATTTCTACTACTACTAATATTATAACTACTACTATCACCAATATAGATCTCACACTGATGATACAGCCAGCAAGAAGCTTCCTCCCATCCTTATTCGAAAGCTGTTTAAGAGAAACTTGAATGTATGTTAGTGACCTCAAGAAGTTATCTGCGAAACTTGAATGTATGTTAGTGACCTCAAGAAGTTATCTGCGAAACTTGAATGTATGTTAGTGACCTCAAGAAGTTATCTGCGAAACTTGAATGTATGTTAGTGACCTCAAGAAGTTATCTGCGAAACTTGAATGTATGTTAGTGACCTCAAGAAGTTATCTGCGAAACTTGAATGTATGTTAGTGACCTCAAGAAGTTATCTGCGAAACTTGAATGTATGTTAGTGACCTCAAGAAGTTATCTGCGAAACTTGAATGTATGTTAGTGACCTCAAGAAGTTATCTGCGAAACTTGAATGTATGTTAGTGACCTCAAGAAGTTATCTGCGAAACTTGAATGTATGTTAGTGACCTCAAGAAGTTATCTGCGAAACTTGAATGTATGTTAGTGACCTCAAGAAGTTATCTGCGAAACTTGAATGTATGTTAGTGACCTCAAGAAGTTATCTGCGAAACTTGAATGTATGTTAGTGACCTCAAGAAGTTATCTGCGAAACTTGAATGTATGTTAGTGACCTCAAGAAGTTATCTGCGAAACTTGAATGTATGTTAGTGACCTCAAGAAGTTATCTGCGAAACTTGAATGTATGTTAGTGACCTCAAGAAGTTATCTGCGAAACTTGAATGTATGTTAGTGACCTCAAGAAGTTATCTGCGAAACTTGAATGTATGTTAGTGACCTCAAGAAGTTATCTGCGAAACTTGAATGTATGTTAGTGACCTCAAGAAGTTATCTGCGAAACTTGAATGTATGTTAGTGACCTCAAGAAGTTATCTGCGAAACTTGAATGTATGTTAGTGACCTCAAGAAGTTATCTGCGAAACTTGAATGTATGTTAGTGACCTCAAGAAGTTATCTGCGAAACTTGAATGTATGTTAGTGACCTCAAGAAGTTATCTGCGAAACTTGAATGTATGTTAGTGACCTCAAGAAGTTATCTGCGAAACTTGAATGTATGTTAGTGACCTCAAGAAGTTATCTGCGAAACTTGAATGTATGTTAGTGACCTCAAGAAGTTATCTGCGAAACTTGAATGTATGTTAGTGACCTCAAGAAGTTATCTGCGAAACTTGAATGTATGTTAGTGACCTCAAGAAGTTATCTGCGAAACTTGAATGTATGTTAGTGACCTCAAGAAGTTATCTGCGAAACTTGAATGTATGTTAGTGACCTCAAGAAGTTATCTGCGAAACTTGAATGTATGTTAGTGGACCTCAAGAAGTTATCTGCGAAACTTGAATGTATGTTAGTGACCTCAAGAAGTTATCTGCGAAACTTGAATGTATGTTAGTGACCTCAAGAAGTTATCTGCGAAACTTGAATGTATGTTAGTGACCTCAAGAAGTTATCTGCGAAACTTGAATGTATGTTAGTGACCTCAAGAAGTTATCTGCGAAACTTGAATGTATGTTAGTGACCTCAAGAAGTTATCTGCGAAACTTGAATGTATGTTAGTGACCTCAAGAAGTTATCTGCGAAACTTGAATGTATGTTAGTGACCTCAAGAAGTTATCTGCGAAACGTTGTCAATAAAGTGCTCCTCCTCATATGGTGTTTATATTCATTATAAAGTGCTCCTCCTCATATGGTGTTTATATTCATTATAAAGTGCTCCTCCTCATATGGTGTTTATATTCATTATAAAGTGCTCCTCCTCATATGGTGTTTATATTCATTATAAAGTGCTCCTCCTCATATGGTGTTTATATTCATTATAAAGTGCTCCTCCTCATATGGTGTTTATATTCATTATAAAGTGCTCCTCCTCATATGGTGTTTATATTCATTATAAAGTGCTCCTCCTCATATGGTGTTTATATTCATTATAAAGTGCTCCTCCTCATATGGTGTTTATTCATTATAAAGTGTTCCTCCTCATATGGTGTTTATATTCATTATAAAGTGCTCCTCCTCATATGGTGTTTATATTCATTATAAAGTGCTCCTCCTCATATGGTGTTTATTCATTATAAAGTGCTCCTCCTCATATGGTGTTTATATTCATTATAAAGTGCTCCTCCTCATATGGTGTTTATATTCATTATAAAGTGCTCCTCCTCATATGGTGTTTATATTCATTATAAAGTGCTCCTCCTCATATGGTGTTTATATTCATTCTGTCCACTTTTTGGAGTCCATTATAGGAGTCTACATTCATCATCACGAACATCACAACCACCACTTAACCTACCTACTAACCTACCTACTTACCTACCCACCTACCTACCCACCTTCCTCTTTCTCTCAGTCTTACACACTCTCCCCCCCCCCCCCTCTCTCTCTCTATCTCTATCTCTCTTTCCCCTCCCCCCCCCCACCCCCTCTCTCTCTCTCTCCCCTTTCCTCGTTGCCTTCTGTTCGTCTGTTCATTTCCAGCTGACTATAAATTCAATCCCTTAGCAACTGATTCCTATATACTTAACGGAAGAATATGAAGCTGCTCGGTCTCTGCATCATATAAATACCACGTTTTCATAATTAACACCATATTTCGCTACAAAAACCTACGAAATAGCAAAGTAATCATGATGTGGACATGGCAATTTACCGCCAGATGGAAAGAAACAAACTATAGTTTCATCCCCTTAGTCTATAAGGGGGTAGGGTTTATAAGGGGGTAGGGTCTATAAGGGGGTAGGGTTTATAAGGGGTAGGGTCTATAAGGGGGTAGGGTTTATAAGGGTAGGGTCTATAAGGGGGTAGGGTTTATAAGGGGGTAGGGTTTATAAGGGTAGGGTCTATAAGGGGGTAGGGTTTTATAAGAGGGTTTATAAGGGGGTAGGGTTTATAAGGGGGTAGGGTCTATAAGGGGGTAGGGTTTATAAGGGGGTAGGGTTTATAAGGGTAGGGTCTATAAGGGGGGTAGGGTTTATAAGGGGGTAGGGTTTATAAGGGTAGGGTCTATAAGGGGGTAGGATCTATAAGGGGGTAGGGTTTATAAGGGGGTAGGGTTTATAAGGGTAGGGTTTATAAGGGTAGGGTGTATAAGGGGGTAGGGTTTATAAGAGGGTAGGGTTTATAAGGGTAGGGTCTATAAGGGGGTAGGGTCTATAAGGGGGTAGGGTTTATAAGGGGGTAGGGTTTATAAGGGGGTAGGGTCTATAAGGGGGTAGGGTCTATAAGGGGGTAGGGTTTATAAGGGGGAAGGGTCTATAAGGGGGAAGGGTTTATAAGGGTAGGGTCTATAAGGGTAGGGTCTATAAGGGGGTAGGGTTTATAAGGGGGTAGGGTCTATAAGGGGGTAGGGTTTATAAGGGTAGGGTTTATAAGGGTAGGGTCTATAAGGGGGTAGGGTCTATAAGGGGGTAGGGTTTATAAGGGTAGGGTCTATAAGGGGGTAGGGTTTATAAGGGGGTAGGGTTTATAAGGGTAGGGTCTATAAGGGGGTAGGGTTTATAAGGGTAGGGTTTATAAGGGTAGGGTCTATAAGGGGGTAGGGTTTATAAGGGTAGGGTCTATAAGTGGGTAGGGTTTATAAGGGTAGGGTTTATAAGGGTAGGGTCTATAAGGGGGTAGGGTTTATAAGGGTAGGGTCTATAAGGGGGTAGGGTTTATAAGGGTAGTGTCTATAAGGGGGTAGGGTTTATAAGGGGGTAGGGTTTATAAGGGTAGGGTCTATAAGGGGGTAGGGTTTATAAGGGTAGGGTCTATAAGGGGGTAGGGTTTATAAGAGGGTAGGGTTTATAAGGGTAGGGTCTATAAGGGGGTAGGGTTTATAAGGGTAGGGTCTATAAGGGGGTAGGGTTTATAAGGGGATAGGGTTTATAAGGGTAGGGTCTATAAGTGGGTAGGGTTTATAAGGGGGTAGGGTTTATAAGGGTAGGGTCTATAAGGGGGTAGGGTTTATAAGGGGGTAGGGTTTATAAGGGGGTAGGGTCTATAAGGGGGTAGGGTTTATAAGGGGGTAGGGTTTATAAGGGTAGGGTCTATAAGGGGGTAGGGTTTATAAGGGGGTAGGGTTTATAAGGGGGTAGGGTTTATAAGGGTAGGGTCTATAAGGGGGTAGGGTTTATAAGGGGGTAGGGTTTATAAGGGGTAGGGTTTATAAGGGTAGGGTCTATAAGGGAGTAGGGTTTATAAGGGGGTAGGGTTTATAAGGGTAGGGTCTATAAGGGGGTAGGGTTTATAAGTGGGTAGGGTTTATAAGGGTAGGGTCTATAAGGGGGTAGGGTTTATAAGGGTAGGGTCTATAAGGGAGTAGGGTTTATAAGGGGGTAGGGTTTATAAGGGTAGGGTCTATAAGGGGTAGGGTTTATAAGTGGGTAGGGTTTATAAGGGTAGGGTCTATAAGGTGTTTGGGTTTATAAGGGTAGGGTGTATAAGGGTAGGGTTTATAAGGGGGTAGGGTTTATAAGGGTAGGGTCTATAAGGGGGTAGGGTTTATAAGGGGGTAGGGTTTATAAGGGTAGGGTCTATAAGGGGGTAGGGTTTATTTGTTCGTCTATTTATTTATTCATTAATTTCCTCGCTAGACCTCTATCAATCTTAAGAAGAAATAAAACCTAAACCCCTTTCTAGATAAATTACCGAAATGTCGTGGGCAAAGGCCGGTTCATCCTAAAATTACAGGCTCGCTATTGCTCGCCAGGAAAATATCGACACTTAAATTGCACAAAAGGTCCTAATATTGATAAGGAAATGGGGGTAAAAGGTCTAAAAATCGCCAAACTAATGGAACGAACGCTTTAAAATCTCACAACTAAAATAGGGCTAAACATGAGGGAGAAGGGGGACCTGAAAACCAACCACTCCACCACACCAATCACCAATCACTATAGCTTGACCACACTCACCAGAAACAACAACAACAACAACACTAACACAACAACAACAATAACACAACAACAATAAAACAACAATAAGATCTTTCGCTCCATTTAATTGTCACTTTTAAGACCTTTCGTGTAATTTACGTGTCTATTAGGCGCGTGACAGCCAGCCTGTGATATAGGAGAAACCGGCCATCGACAGGGACATTTTTCTACCAAAAAATACATAGTTTTATCTTGAAGTGGGGTCTTGGTGGTGTTAGTTAAAGTGTGATGGATGTCTTGGGAGGAAACTAACAATAATAAATAAATAAATAAATAAACAAATAAATATGAAAAAGTACAAATATCTTCTTCGGGGTATGTTTTCACGTGTGTGTGTGTGCGTGTGTGTGTGTGTGCGTGTGTGTGTGTGTACGTGTGTGTGTGTGTGTGCGCGTGTGTGTGTGTGTGTGTGCGTGTGTGTGTGTGTGCGCGCGTGTGTGTGTGTGTGTGCTTAGTGGGTTTAATTAGTTATTTGTTCGTGTGTGTGTGTGTGTGCGCGTGTGTGTGTGTGAGTGCTTAGTGGGTTTAATTAGTTATTTGTTCGTGTGTGCGTGTGTGTGTGTGTGTGTGCGCGTGTGTGTGTGTGTGCTTAGTGGGTTTAATTAGTTATTTGTTCGTGTGTGTGTGCGTGTGTGTGTGTGTGTGTGTGTGCTTAGTGGGTTTAATTAGTTATTTGTTCGTGTGTGTGTGTGTGTGCGTGTGTGTGCGCGCGTGTGTGTGTGTGTGTGTGCTTAGTGGGTTTAATTAGTTATTTCTTCGTGTGTGTGTGTGTGTGTGCTTAGTGGGTTTAATTAGTTATTTGTTCGTGTGTGTGTGTGTGTGTGTGTGTGTGTGTGTGTGTGTGCTTAGTGGGTTTAATTAGTTATTTGTTCGTGTGTGTGTGTGTGTGTGTGCTTAGTGGGTTTAATTAGTTATTTGTTCGTGTGTGTGTGTGTGTGGGTGTGTGTGTGTGTGTGCTTAGTTGGTTTAATTAGTTATTTGTTCGTGTGTGTGTGTGTGTGTGTGTGTGTGTGTGTGTGCTTAGTGGGTTTAATTAGTTATTAGTTCGTGTGTGTGTGTGTGTGTGTGTGTGTGTGTGTGTGTGTGTGTGTGTGTGTGTGTGTGTGTGCTTAGTTGGTTTAATTAAGAACATAAGAACATAAGAAAATGGGAGTCTGCAGAAAGCCGATTGGCCTAAGCAAGGCAGATCCCTGTCCCACACAACCCCAATTACAAAGCCCAATTATAGGCTCAACACTCTAATACCCTGAGGATCATCTTACCAAACCGGTTAGAGATTAACGCAGGATTACGGGGGTCTGCAGAGCGCTGATTGGCCCAACCCGGCTGATCCCCCTTCACACCCAACCCTTCTCGTCCATATGCTTATCCAATTTTTTCTTAAAGCTCCCTATCGTTCTTGATCCCACTATATCACTTGGTAGCCTATTCCACCCATCTACAACTCTGTTACCAAACCAATATTTGCCTATATCTTTTCTGAAACGAAATTTATCTAATTTGAAACCATTGGTACGAGTTCTTTCGCTATCACTGAGCTTTAGTACATTTGTCATGTCCCCTTTGTTAATCCCACTAAGTTATTTGTTCGTGTGTGGGTGTGTGTGTGTGTGTGCTTAGTGGGTTTAATTAGTTATTTGTGCGTGTGTGTGTGCTTAGTGGGTTTAATTAGTTATTTGTTCGTGTGTGTGCGTGTGTGTGTGTGGGTGTGTGTGTGCTTACTGGGTTTAATTAGTTATTTGTGCGTGTGTGTGTGTGTGTGTGCTTAGTGGGTTTAATTAGTTATTTGTTCGTGTGTGTGTGTGTGTGCTTAGTGGGTTTAATTAGTTATTTGTTCGTGTGTGTGTGTGTGCTTAGTGGGTTTAATTAGTTATTTGTTCGTGTGTGTGTGTGTGTGCTTAGTGGGTTTAATTAGTTATTTGTTCGTGTGTGTGTGTGTGTGTGTGCTTAGTGGGTTTAATTAGTTATTTGTTCGTGTGTGTGTGTGTGTGCTTAGTGGGTTTAATTAGTTATTTGTTCGTGTGTGTGTGTGTGTGCTTAGTGGGTTTAATTAGTTATTTGTTCGTGTGTGTGTGTGTGTGTGTGTGTGTGCTTAGTGGGTTTAATTAGTTATTTGTTCGTGTGTGTGTGTGTGTGTGTGTGTGTGTGCTTACTGGGTTTAATTAGTTATTTGTTCGTGTGTGTGTGTGTGTGTGTGTGTGTGGGCTTAGTGGGTTTAATTAGTTATTTGTTCGTGTGTGTGTGTGTGTGCTTAGTGGGTTTAATTAGTTATTTGTTCGTGTGTGTGTGTGTGTGTGCTTAGTGGGTTTAATTAGTTATTTGTTCGTGTGTGTGTGTGTGTGTGTGCTTAGTGGGTTTAATTAGTTATTTGTTCGTGTGTGTGTGTGTGCTTAGTGGGTTTAATTAGTTATTTGTTCGTGTGTGTGTGTGTGTGTGTGTGTGTGTGTGTGTGTGTGTGTGTTCGTGTGTGTGTGTGTGTGTGTGTGTGGTTCTGTTTATGTATATATTTATTTATATATTTATTTATTTTGTATGTTTTGTATTTTGATAGAGGTCTATGGGGCAAACTAAAACCTCGCCTTAAGGGGAGATTTCCACCTGGAGGATTTTTTCTGAACCTCTTTCTCCCTCATGTTTAGCCCCATTGATTGAGATTTAAAGACGCTTGCCCCATTAGTTTGGCGATTATAAGAACCCTCGTCCCATTTCTGTCAAATTTAAGACCATTCATGCCATTTAGGTGTCGATTTTTTCCTGGCGAGCGATAGCGAGCCTGTAATTTAAAGGGAACCGGCCTTCGGCCGGGACATTTTTCTACCGAAAAATTTACAAATTTATCTTGAAAGGGGGTCAAGGGGGAGTAATTTTAAGCTTGATGGAAGTCTAGGGAATCAACTAAAACCTCGCCTTAACACCACTGCTGTCACTGTTGTCTATAGTCCATTCATTATAAACCTCGCCTTAACACCACTGCTGTCACTGTTGCCTATAGTCCATTCATTATAAGTAGGCCAGAACTCGTCATGACCACTAACCTCAACAATAACTATAACACGACTAAAATAATCGAGCTAATATGTCTGGCATTTGGGAACGGTCAGCCATCGCTTCACCACCAAGATTCCTCTCAACATAACTACCTCTATTGTCAAGTTTCACCACCATTACATTATATTAGTTCTCCGCCATTACATTTAGTTCTCCTCCATCTCCACCACTTCTCCACCATATCCATCCCTTCACCATCACCTCCACCACATTAGCACCACCGTCATTACCAACATTCCTCTCAACAATATATCTACTACTGTTACCTACTTTCTCTACCATCTCCACCACTTCACCACCATCTCCACCACATCACCACCAACATTCCTCTGCCCCCTCACTCCATCACAAACAAGTTCTAAGAGGGTGTGGCTTTTAAAGTCAACATTCACATCTTTCCTTTTCAACTTTCACTATAATTATAGAGGTGTGTGTGTGTGTGTGTGTGTGTGTGTGTGTGTGTGTGTGTGTGTGTGTGTGTGTGTGTGTGTAGGTGTGTGTGGGGGGAGGATAAGTGTGTGTATATGTATGTGGGGGAGGATAGGTGTGTGTGAGTGAGTAGATAGGTGTGTGAGTGTGTGGATGGGTGTGTGTGTGTGGATAAGGGTGTGTGTGAGTGTGTGAATACTGAATAGGTGTGTGTGGATTGGTGTGTGTGTATGTGTGTGTGTGTGTGTGTGTGTGTGTGTGTGTGTGTGTGTGTGTGTGTGTGTGTGTGGATAAGGGTGTGTGTGAGTGTGTGATAGGTGTGTGTGGATAGGTGTGTAGGTGTATGTGTTCGGATAGGTGTGTATGTAGAGGTGTGTAGGTGTACTGTATGTGTTTAACAAAATAAATGTGCAGATCACAGAGAGAGAGAGAGAGAGAGAGAGAGAGAGATTTAACTGCACTGGAATTTAATATTGCGAGTACATAGTGTAATTATAGGATTGATGTAAAGGTCAGATCTATAATATTGGCGTATGAATTGAAATATTCTACATCCGTGAGAATCAGACATTTCACTAAGGAGACACGGCATAGTATTCGTTTAACCCTTTCAGCACGATGACGTATTGTTACCTATTATTCTGGCTAAAATTAAGCCTCTTTATGCAGTTTCAGAAGGACCTATTTTATTCAGGTAGTGTATTGTGGGATGGTATTTACCCCTTTGAGTCTTAAAGGTTGAATATAAGTTAAAGAAAATTGGTTAAATGGTAACCAGAATACGATGAAAAATACGTCATCGTGCTGAAGGGGTTAACGGGGTCACATGGTGTAGTATATAATTAATAATGTTCGCTTCCTCTTTCGAGACAGGAGGGGATAAAGTTACGTTTATATAATATACGGTAACTTGTGCTATAATTATACAGATACCTCAAACCGATTCCAAAATAAAACTAACTAAATATTAATTGTTCCCTTCCTATATATATATTTTTGTTTTCTGTATCAATAGACTGCAGTATGTGGTTCTGCTTGTGTACGTGGTGACAGCTCTGGTACAGCTGATATAGCCAAGTTTAAGGGGAGGCTACCCGTTTTTTTTTTTTTTATAAATTAATGTATTCCTTTAGTTCTTAGTTTTCTTGCTAGACCTCCATCAAGCTTAGAAAAACACCCCTAGACCCCCCTTCAAGAGAAACTTGTAAATTTTTCGGTAGAAATTTTTCCCGGCCTTAGGCCGGTTCCTCTTAAAATTTCAGCTTCGCTATCGCTCACCAGGATATAATCGACACCTAAATGGCATGAAAGGTCCTAAAATTTACAACGAAATGGGGCGAAAGGTGTTAAAATCGCCAAACTAATGGGCCGAAGTCTTATAATCTCAAAACAAAACACGAGGGAGAAAGGGGACCAGATAAACGACCCATCTTCCCTTATCAACTCTAGCTCTTCCCAAGCTTTCTGGCACCTAGCCAAAAACCTCTCCAACAACATTTCTTCCTCTTCTTTCCCTCCCCTTTTCCACTCTGATGGCACAACCATCACTTCTTCCTCTGACAAAGCTGAACTCTTTGCTCAAACTTTTGCCAGAAACTCTACCTTGGATGATTCCAGTGCTATTCCTCCCTCTCCACCCCCCTCTCTCCTACTTATGCCTAATATCCTAATCTCTTCTAAAGAGGTACTTTCTACCCTCTCTGGGCTTAATACTAAGAAGGCGTACGGTCCGGGCGATGTTCCTCCTGTTGTACTTAAAAACTGTGCTTCCGTGCTGACTCCCTGCCTAGGCAAACTCTTTCGTCTCTGTCTCTCCTCTAACGTCTTTCCTTCTTGCTGGAAGTTTGCTCTCATTCAACCTGTCCCAAAGAAGGGTGACCGCTTTCAACCCTCCAACTATCGTCCAATTGCTCTCATCTCTTGTATCTCTAAAGTGTTTGAAACTATTCTTGCTTCCAAATTTCTTAAGCGTTTCTTTTCTCATAATCTGCTCTCAGATCGCCAGTATGGCTTCCTTAAGGGTCGCTCTACTGGTGATCTTCTTTCATATCTTACTAACTCTTGGTCATCCAACTTTCGGGACTTCGGTGAGACTTTTTCTGTTGCACTAGACATATCGAAGGCCTTCGATAGAGTCAGGCACAAATCTTTAATTTCCAAACTGCCCTCCTTCGGTTTCTGTCCCTCCATCTGTGCCTTTGTCTCTAATTTCCTTTCCGGCCATTCCATAGCTGCGGTTGTGGACGTCCATCGCTCATTTCCTCATCCTATCAACTCCGGTGTTCCTCAGGGTTCTGTCCTATCTCCTATTCTCTTACTAATTTTCATAAATGATCTTCTCAACTGTACATCCAGTCCCATCCATTCATACGCAGACGACTCTACTTTACACCACTCAATTAGTTTTCCAGAACGCCCCAGCCAGCAATCCCTCAAAAGTAAATGTAATGAAGCCATCAAATGCTTATCTTCTGATCTAGCTACTATTTCCAATCGGGGTAGAGAATTCCTTGTTGCATTTAATGCTTCCAAAACTCAATTTATCCATCTTACTACCCATCAGGAACCTCCAGAGGACTATCCCTTATTCTTCAATAATACAAAAATCAACCCTTCATCTTCCCTCAATGTTCTCGGTGTCTCTTTTTTTTCTGCTCTCACTTGGAAAGTCCATATTACCAGTCTCACTAAGGGAGCCGCCCAGAAGCTGGGTGTGCTCAACCGCCTCAAGGGGTTCTTTACACCTGCGCAGCTTCTTGCTCTGTACAGGGACACAGTGCGTCCTTGTATTGAGTATTGTTCACATGTGTGGGGAGTATCCTCTCACACCGCACTCCTAGATAAAGTAGAAAGGAAAGCCTTTCGTATCATTAACTCCCGTCCACTCACCAACTCTCTGCAATCTCTCTCTCTTCGCCGCAATTTGCATCTCTCTCGCTATTCTATCGCTACTACAATAATCAGTGTTCCTCGGAGCTTTCCCAGTGTATACCACCTCCTCTACGTAGGTTAAGTAGTACCCGCGGTGCAACACAATCCCACCCGTACTCTGTGCAACTCTCCAACCCAAGAGTGAAAAGTTATTCTCAGACTTTCTTCTATTCAACTACTGAGCTCTGGAACTCTCTCCCAGAATCAGTCTTTCCCTCTTCCTATGACTTAAATTGCTTCAAACTCCGTGTGTCCAGGCATTTTAGCTCGAACGTCCCTTGATTTCGGTCCTGTCACTCTTTGAAATCTGGGAGAGGCACTCGCTGCAGGCAGTTATGCCTTTTGTCTCCCTCATTCACATACGGTAGAAAAAAAAATCAACAGTCCAATAGCCTCACCTTAATACGAAGACATTGTTTCAAGGGATTGAGGGTGCATGCTAAGGAAGTACACCTTATTATGAGTAGCCCTAATTCCAGTTATGAAGGAGATCAAAACAAAACTCACATTTTTGTTTATATAATTATAGTACACACACACACACACATCCACACGCACACAGAATCAGACACTCAGAAACAGACAGATACACACACACACACGCATATACACACCTCTGCCCCTGTTTCTGGCATTCAAACATTGTAATCTTACCTGTTTTCATATTAATGTACATAATTCTTTGTTCATGTTCATCCACTAGATTGTGAGATGTGTATTCTGAGCTCATGAGGCTGCCTTCCTATTAATAAACCATTTATTATTATTACTTAACAGTTATACACACTAGTAACTATCGGATTACACACACACACACATACGAGCAATTGCCAGATAAGCCCACTAAACTGAACGCGTATCTCAGTCATTATGGATGTACTATACTACCCAACAGTCTAACTCCTCAACATGTGTGTACGTCGACATCTGAAAGCAACCGTACTTGTTGTGTTAGGAGCGTTGCACTGTGCCGGGATGCTCAACTCCGGCATGTTGCAATCATTTCCATATATATTTGCAATTTTACGCCTCTCAGGGTGCCTAACCAATGTTCCTCGGCTGCCAGGGCTCGGGAATTATTTAGCTCCTTACACTACCTGCCATAATGTTTCGATTGATGACCTATTACATGTGATAATGTGTTGAGTTCTATCTGGCTGTAACATTTTAAGTATGCATTACTTTAGCATTTTTAAAGTAGCGTCTTCATATACAGTATACAGTATACAGTATATATATATATATATATATATATATATATATATATATATATATATATATATATATATAATGAGAGAGAGAGAGAGAGAGAGAGAGAGAGAGAGAGAGAGAGAGAGAGAGAGAGAGAGAGAGAGAGAGCAAGAGCGCGAGAGAGAGAAATAGATTCACTGCCAAAGGTTTCAAGAATGGGAGCATAACTTTGTAAGGACACCAATATGACTGAGGATTGTCATGGGCATAATTAGAATTAGGTTAATTACCAACAAGGAATCATCTTGCAAAGTTTTCAGGCCGTATTTTACCCAGACAGTACCAGTGACGTCCTTTTCATTATTTTCTGGCAATTATTAGATGATTTTATTCAGCTTGGGAAGGACGTCTAACAATTAAAAGGCCACATACTATCTCATTTAATCCTTTGAGCTACCACATTCTTCCTAAGCTGAATAAAATCGTCTAATATAGTCTAGAATTTAATGAAAAGAACTTCACCGGTACTGAATGGGTTAAAGAACTTCACCGGTACTGAATGGGTTAAAGAACTTCACCGGTACTGAATGGGTTAAAGAACTTCACCGGTACTGAATGGGTTAAAGAACTTCACCGGTACTGAATGGGTTAAAGAACTTCACCGGTACTGAAGGGGTTAAAGAACTTCACCGGTACTGAATGGGTTAAAGAACTTCACCGGTACTGAATGGGTTAAAGAACTTCACCGGTACTGAATGGGTTAAAGAACTTCACCGGTACTGAATGGGTTAAAGAACTTCACCGGTACTGAATGGGTTAAAGAACTTCACCGGTACTGAATGGGTTAAAGAACTTCACCGGTACTGAATGGGTTAAACGAGAGATCAGATGATGAAAAATATAAATAGCTCAATATTCATATGTATCAAATAGATTAACAACAGAACACAACATGTGGTAAACTATCAATGGAAGTTAAATATTACTAAGCTATAATGAATCAAATAAAATCAATCTAAATGAATACTCTATATCTAAATTGAATTCAATCTGAAACAAGCTAATTTATATCCAAAGGTCTCACATAATAAATGTATATAATTATAGGGTAAGGTTATAAGGGTTAATATTAGCCAGGAATTAACTCACCAATAGTTCCACGTGGCAATGAGGCAAGGGAGAACGTTTTACCCAATATGGTGGTGGACAATGGGGAACGAGACTTCGGTCCCGAGACACGAGTCAAGTTAAAGAAAGAATAAATGATTACATGGGAATGGACATGAATATTATGCTTATCTATCAGTCAGTCATGATGTCGATGAGAGCGTCGTGATGGTGTAGCTGTGTGTATTGCTGTATGTGTATTGTGATTAGAGGCACAAAAGCACGATCAACTGAGGGCGGAAAATTAGATGTTAACTGGTTGGTGTTCGTGAAGGCTCTGCCGTACCTCAAAAGCACACCTTGCTGCCTTGGCAAACCGCCAGGAGCCCAAATTATCGTACCGCATTTAGGTTGCTCTATACGATAAATTATATTAATATACGATAAATTCATATAAACTACATAAGACCATGGCAATATTGCTTAATAGCATATTAGGCCTTTTATAACTTAACTTATTTACAATCTTATAATATACGATCTACTCGTCCTACATCGTGCTGTAGGAGAGATCGTGACGTCACAGAGACATACGAGATCACAAAAGAGTCATAGTCTATCGTATTTATACGATACACTCCCCCCACAAAAAAGACCTGAACCCCACCTTAAACCTAAAGTTGCCCAGAGGCTATCTTCTGACGCCACAAGTCGACAGCGCCAGCAGCAGCGCGTCTGGGACGCGTCCCGGTCCGAGAATGATCACCATCAGTATGAGGTGAGTCGTTCCTTCGAGAATCCTCGGACCCAGCAATAACAGGTGGAGCCTCAGATTGCAATGCGGAATCTAGCTCCAAAGCGTACAAACGTGCGATAGGACGAACAGTAGTTCCAGTGGCTGTCTTTAAAAGCGCCACCCGCTCTACAGAGTCTGCCCCCTTGTATACCTCCAATACGCGGCCTAATTTCCAGTATAAACGAGGACTATCTTCTTTAATTAAAACAACGTCACCAACTGTAGGGGCCGTTGGTCTACCAGAGGGAGTAACACTCCTTTCCCTCAATGCTAGCAGATATTCACTAATCCACCGTTTCCTAAAATCCTCGATTATCCTGGATATATACTGGTATCTCTTAGACACCGCTACCGCAGAGTACAACGAGGGATCCTCTAACTCTACTATGGACTGAAAATCAGATGGAAACGCAGTCAATGGTTTTCCATATAGCAAGTGAGCTGGCGTTAATGGTAGTGGTTCTTGCAGGTCGGTGTACACATATGTAAGCGGGCGATCATTCACGACTGCCTCTATCTCTGTGAGGACTGTCGTCAACTCACTCTTCTTTAATAGAGCACGTCCTACAACCGCTCTTAGTCCTGACTTTACTATGCCGACACACCGTTCCCACATTCCACCAAACCAAGGTGCCTTAACTGGAATGAACCTCCATTCGCACTTCTTCTCTCCCAAAAAAGTGATGATAGTAGGATCACTACTCATATCCTTTAGATATTTTGATGCTTGGACATAAGTGGGAGCATTGTCGCTAAGAATGAGTTGAGGGAATGAACGACGGGCACAAAACCGTCTGAACGCCAGCATAAATTCTTCGCTAGACATATTATCACATAGTTCTAGGTGTACCGCTCGAGACGTCGCACAGGTAAACAATAATATATAAACCTTCTCATGCTCCCTCGTCTTCAATGCCCCTGTGTAATCTAATCCTACCGCTTGGAAAGGTTCTACGTGCTTTACACGGCATTCAGGTAGAGGTGGAGCTGGTCCAGTTGCATATGGTTTACCCTTTAGTCTCTGGCATATTACACACTTTCTCACTACGCGTCGAGCTACTTGTCGAACTCTGGGTATCCACCATATGAGACGTAAATTTGATATAATATGACATACCCCGTAGTGTTTTACTTCCCTATGTGCACGTATGATCAATAGATCAGTAACGTGATGTCTTGTTGGCATAAGTATAGGTCGGTTTGTGCCGTCTGGTACACCCGACCACATCAGGCAACCCTCACACCTGATGAGGCCATTGTCTAGGTGCGACCTTAGTTGACGCACTATATTAGGCATTAATGTCTTATTCGAGCCTTTCAAGGATTCTAATTCATTGGAAAAGGTTTCTACTTGAACCCATTTGATCAAAGTTACTTCAGCTGCTTTAAATTCACGAGCATCAATGTTGTGACCCCTGTTGCAGAGTTGGCCCGTTACTTTAAGCTTAAGATTGGATACATATCGCAACACCCAAGCTACAACTCTGACTAGTTTATTATAGTCACCGAATCTTGCCCACTTTATGATAGGACCCGGTGGCTCATTTGGTTGGGCTGTAACTGCCACTGTTTCCAGTGGCAGAAGTCCCTCACCAACAGCATGCCATATCGTCCATTCACTTTCATGGAGCAGCCACTTTGGACCATGCCACCACAATTCGGACTTCATTAACTGGCTAGCCGTTATACCCCTAGTTATGAGATCACTAGGGTTTTCCTTTGTATTTACATAATGATAAGCAACGTCTGGCAAAAGGGCTCTAATCTCATCTACCCTATTCCGCACATAAACTGGCAGAGACTTCTTGCTATGTATCCAGTTGAGTGCGACCTGACTATCGCACCATACGTGAACGATTTCAATATTTAATTCGCTCTCGTATGCTGCGCGTACATGTTGCACCAGACGTGCTAATAGCAGCATGGCAGTCAATTCCATTTTAGGGATAGTTACCTTCTTAACCGGGGCTACTTTGGCCCGGGCTGTAACTAAATGTGCCCCAAATGAAGTAACAACATATATGGCTACCCCGTATGCCGTGGCGCTAGCATCGCAAAACGTGTGTAACGTAACGTCACCGAACGCCGCCACTTTACGAGGTATAGGTTTAGTACATAGGATGGCATATTCATTCAACAACAAATTGGAATTGTTTGTGTGATACGTTGGTAGTTAATAGTAAACAATATAAATACATATAAATTATATAATGTAAATAAATTATAAATGTTGGGATCACCTTGTGTCACAAGTATTGTGTTAACATGAGGGATTGGTCAGTGACCCCTTTTGGAAGTATGAGGTACTATGTTTGCAAGTGCCTCCAAGCAAATTACCACTATTACACACTCCCCCCCCACGCTCTCTCTCTCTTCTCTCTCTCTCTCTTCTCTCTCTCTCTCTTCTCTCTCTCTCTCTCTCTCTCTCTCTCTCTCATATGAGCGGAAGTAGTCGTCACTCGGCCACAATAATGACCAACCTCAGCTGGTCACGGCGACTACGGTGAAATGGTCCCACAAGGTTGGCCCTTCAGTCAACAGAGATAAGAGACAACTGTGGCCATTAAGGTTAGCTACAAAGTTAATGTCTGGTGTTAAGTTTATGTTAAGGGGGTAGTTTATTTACTTACTTTTTTGTCATTATTATTATTATTATTATTTTTGTTTTGTTTCCTTGCTGGACCTCCATCAATCTTTAAAAACACAAAAAACACCCCCCCTAGATCCGAGGTTCAAATCCCAGTGTGTCAAGGGAAGAAATTCATGGCATAGAAACTGTGCTGTACTTTGATTCAGTACATTCTCACAAAGACCACCGACTTGCCATAAAAACACGTTTTTTCTTGTTCCCAAAACATTTGCATTGTATGAATATTTCCAAATGCATTATGTAAAGAGACCAAGTGAGTATGTACCAAGTGAGCAAAAAGCTCAATAGGTGCCCTGAGAGTGTGTGTAGTCCGAGATAACGAGTGAGGGGCAGTGCAGGTTCGGAAATCCAAACTGCAGTGAGCTAAACTGGCAGACAGAGTATATAAGCACAGCTAGAAGGGGAAATCAGACTACGGCGAGGCGATTACAGGGATCATCTGACATAATACCTCCATATACTTCATCGTGTTCATCTATCCAACTATATAGTCTAAAGAAAGTCTATTTTTTGAAGGAAAAGTTTGAACATGAATAAAAATCATCTATGGCGGGATGGCTCTAGATCATTTTAACCCGTACGGTAACGGTGACGCCCTTTTCATTATATTCTGGAAACTTTTTAACGATTTTATTCAGCTACATACTACATACTATCTCAAAGAATCCTCTTAGCTACCATATATTCCTAAGCTTCATAAAATTGTCTTTATGTAGCTAAAATCAAATAATAATATCGCGTCGCCGGTACAGAATGGGTTAAGGAGAAACTTAGGGTTAGCTGTAAGATCAGGTTAGATATGCTGGCTCACTGTTATCTATGGTTACAAAATCGTAGTCATGTACTTAACCTTTAACTGTCTTGATGGTTTAATGGTTAGAGTGGTGTCTAGAATGGTGTCAGTAAGTGGTAACCCAGGTTCGAATCCCGGGAGGATCACATGTTTTCATTAATTTCATTGGGAGGTATTTGGTGTTAGGAGAAAAATTAATACATTAGATTATCTATACCAAAGAAATGTTGCCTTAGCTCCTTAGTTCCTTATATTCGAAGGGGGGTCTTGGGGGTATTGTTGTTAGCTTGATGAAAGGAAACTAAAGAAAATAATAAATATATATATAAATGGACAAGTAAATACAAATCTCCCCTTAACCGCAGGACAGGTAATAATATAATTATGTGTAACCCATATAATATATGAGTTACACACCTGTTGCATGATCAGACAATATTATTGTCTGATCATACAGCAGGTGTTTGTTTGTACTCTCCCCCCTCCCCCCCTCTCTCTCTCTCTCTTTCTCTCTCTCTCTCTCTCTCTCTGAAAATATAAACAGTTCAGTACAGCATAGTAAGATACTGTAGAACGGTGGTGTACATGTTGCAATGAATGTAATGGACAGTTCATACTAACACGCATTTAGTTTTGTGTATACTTGTATATAAGAACATAAGAAAATGGGAGTCTGCAGAAAGCCGATTGACCTAAGCAAGGCAGATCCCTGTCCCACACAACCCCAATTACAAAGCCCAATTATTGGCTCAACACTCTAATACCCTGAGGATCATCTTACCAAAACGGTTAGAGATTAACGCAGGATTACGGGGTCTGCAGAGCGTTGATTGGCCCAATCCGGCTGATCCCCCTTCACACCCAACCCTTCTCGTCCATATGCTTATCCAATTTTATCTTAAAGCTCCCTACCGTTTTTAATCCCACTATAGCACTTGGTAGTCCATTCCACCCATCTACAACTCTGTTACCAAACCAATATTTGCCTATATCTTTTCTGAAACGAAATTTATCTAATTTGAAACCATTGGTACGAGTTCTTTCGCTATCACTGAGCTTTAGTACATTTGTCATGTCCCCTTTGTTAATCCCACTAACCCACTTGAACACCTCTATCATATCCCCTCTAACTCTGCGTCTCTCTAACGAATTTAAGCCTAATTTCTTCAACCTTTCTTTATACGGAAGATTTCTAATATTATGGATCATTTTTGTCATTCTACGTTGTACTCTCTCCAATGAATCTATGTCCATTCTGTAATAAGGACACCAAAATTGAACAGCATAATCCATATGGGGTCTCACTATATAATATACTATGTATCTTTTCGCTAGAAGAGTTCGCTGTATCTTTATTTTAACTATAACTAACTCTCTCTAACACTCTCTCTCTCTCTCATACACACTTTCACACACTAAGCTCACACACACACATACATACACACCACAAACACATATACAGTATATACACTTTTACACACGCGCGTGCACACACACACATACATACACAGACACATACATACACACACACACACATACACACACACACACATACATACACACACACACACATACACACACCCACATACACACACACCTTCACCCACACACACACAGGTCTCATATATAGGGTTCTCACATCGCTTGGTAACCAGACATGATCAGGAGGAGGCGCGGACAATGACCCCAGCAACAACAAACAACAACAATACCTATCACTATAGTCGCTCTCTTTCCAACTGGCTGTAAGTTCAATCCCTTAACAGTTGATGCTTCGATACTTGATGAAAAGGTATGAAACTACTATATGTTTCATTAATGGCAAGCTGTCTTTATTAACATGTTTCGCTTCACAATATTCGTAATAGCTGAGAAGACATTGCAATTTACCCTCAGCTGAGGAAAAAACAGACTATAGTTCTCAGTAAAGTCCGCTTATGCTATCGACGTTAATGCACGTGTGTATGTACAGTATGTATGTATGTATAGTATATGTACTATATATACCGTATGTATCCTCATTTTATCTAAATTTGTTTTTGTCTAATAATTGCAAGAGCTAGTCCGGTATGGTTATGCACAGACGCAAAGGAAGGAACACAAATATAAAGTGTAAGGAAATACATAAGTCAACCAGCTGAATCAAAATATATAAATATACATTTTCAAGAATATTTCAACTATATTATTTTTCAAGTGGACCATATGAAGGAAAGCCCTAAAATTATCTCTCTCTCTCTCTCTCTCTCTCTCTCTCTCTCTCTCAGGAATTGGTACCATACAAGACGGTCAAAATATAAACACAATCTCCAATAAAAGGCTACTATGCTGTTTCTTTTCAGCTGACGATAAATGCAGCTGATTTCTCGAAATTTAATGGAACAATATGAAACTACTATGTCTCTACAGCACATCAAGACCATGTCTATATAATTAGCACCATATTTCACTACAAAATCTTCAAAATAACTGAGAAATCTTGATGGGAACTTTGCAATTTACCGTCAGTTGAAAACAAAAACCTATAAGTGATACGAGCCCTAACCAAATCAATCATATCGAACTAACATCTCCACAACAATAAAGAAAAATACCTTGTAGCTTATAATTTATCTTTATAAAATGTATACAAATTTCTATTAAAAAATCCGTATCTGACAGGATCGTTTTTCCCCCTAGCCACGGACTACCATCGGAGTTCTTGTTCCCAGCACGACCAGCCAATTTAGAGGTATGGGAGCCTTGATTTGTAAAGTAGCCTACGGTAATTGCATGCTCGGTCGGCTAACGGTAAAGAGAGGCTTGTATGGGAAGCATGGGGAAGTTTGATGGAGTGTAGGGGGAGGGATGTATATGAAGTGGGAGGGAGGGTGTAGAGGCAAAATGTGGGTGAGAGAGAAAGAGTGAAGGCATTGATGGTGAAGGAAGGAAGTGGTTTATGGTGAGAGGGAGGAGGTGGTTTATGGTGAGAGGGAGGAGGGGTGTTTTAGGGGAGGGGTGGTTACGGTGAGAGGGAGGAGGGGTGTATGGTGAGAGGGAGGAGGTGGTTTATGGTGAGACTGAGGAGGGGTGTATGGTGAGAGGGAGGAGGTGGTTTATGGTGAGGGAGGAGGGATGTAGGGTGAGAGGGAGGCGGGATGTATGGTGAGAGGGAGGAGGGTGTATGGGGAGAGGGAGGAGGGTGTATGGGGAGAAGGAGGAGGGTGTTAGAGGGAGGAGGGGTGTATGGTGAGAGGGAGGAGGGGAGAGAAGGAGGGAAGCGGTGTAGGGGAGAGGGTGTATGGGGAGAGGGAAGGATGTATGAGAGGAGGAGGGTATGGGAGAGGGAGGATGGGTGTATGGGGAGAGGGAGGAGGGTGTATGGGGAGAGGGAGGAGGGTGTATGGGGAGAGGGAGGATGGGTGTATGGGGAGAGGATGTATGGGGAGAGGGAGGAGGGTGTATGGGGAGAGGGAGGAGGGTGTATGGTGAGAGGGAGGAGGGGTGTATGGTGAGAGGGAGGAGGGATGTATGGGGAGAGGAAGGAGGAGTGTATGGTGAGAGAGAGGAGGGTGTATGGGGAGAGGGAGGAGGGGTGTATGGGGAGAGGGAGGAGGGTGTAGGGGGAGAGGGATGTATGGGAGAGGGCGGATGGGTGTATGGGGAGAGGGAGGTATGGGGAGGGAGGAGGGGTGTATGGGAGAGGGAGGAGGGTGTATGGGGAGAGGAAGGAGTGTATGGTGAGAGAGAGGAGGGTGTATGAGGGGAGGAGGAGGGTGTATGAGGGGAGGAGGTGGATAGAGGAGGGTGTATGAGGGGAGGAGGAGGGAGAGGAGGGTGTATGGGGAGAGGGGGCGGGGTGTATGGTGAGAGGGAGGAGGGGTATATGGGGAGAGGGAGGAGGGTGTATGGGGAGAGGGAGGAGGGGTGTATAATGAGAAGGAGGATGGGTGTATGGGGAGAGGGAGGAGGGTGTATGGGAGAGGGAGGGTGTAGGGGGAGAGGGAGGATGGGTGTTTGGGGAGAGGGAGGAGGGTGTATGGGGAGAGGGAGGAGGGTGTAGGGGAGGAGTGTTGGGAGAGGGAGGAGGTGTATGGGAGAGGGAGGGGGAATGTATGGGGAGAAGGAAGAGGGGTTATGGGGAGAGCGGAAGAGGGATGTATGGGAGAGGGAGGAGGGGTGTATGGGAAGAGGGATCATGGGAGAGGGAGGAGGGGTGTATGGGGAGGAGGGGATGTAAGAGAGGGAGGAGGGAGGGGTGTATGGGGGAGAGGGAGGAGGGATGGATGGGGAGAGGGACGAGGGGTGTATGGGGGGAGGGAGGAGGGATGTATGGGGAGGTGGAGGAGGGATGTATGGGGAGAGGGAGGATGGGTGTATAGGGAGAGGGAGGATGGATGTATGGGGAGAGGGAGGAGGATGGGGAGAGGGAGGATGGGTGTATGGGGAGAGGGAGGATGGGTGTAGGAGAGAGGGAGGAGGGATGTATGGGGAGAGGGAGGGAGGAAGGGTGTAGAGAGGGAGGATGGGTGTATGAGGAGATGGAGGAGGGATGTATGGGGAGAGGGCGGATGGGTGTATGGGGAGAGGGAGGAGGGGTGTATGGGGAGAGGGAGGAGGGGTGTATGGTGAGAGGGAGGAGGGATGTATGGGGAGAGGAAGGAGGAGTGTATGGTGAGAGAGAGGAGGGGTGTATGGGGAGAGGGAGGAGGGTGTATGGGGAGAGGGAGGAGGGTGTATGGGGAGAGGGAGGAGGGTGTATGGTGAGAGGGAGGAGGGGTGTATGGTGAGGGGAGGAGGGGTTTTATGGGGAGAGGAAGGAGGTGTATAGGGAGAGGGAGGAGGGTGTATGGTGAGAGGGAGGAGGGTGTATGGGGAGAGGGAGGAGGGTTGTATGGGGAGAGGGAGGAGGGGGGTGTATCGTGAGGGGAGAGGGAGTATGGTGTATGGGAGAGACGAGGAGGGATGTATGGTGAGGGAGGAGGGTGTATGGGGAGAGGGAGGAGGGGTGTATGGGGAGAGGGAGGAGGGGTGTATGGGGAGAGGGAGAAGGGGTGTATGGGGAGAGGGAGGAGGGGTGCATGGGGAGAGGGAGGAGAGGTGTACGGGGAGAGGGAGGAGGGGTATGGTGAGAGGAAGGAGGGGTATATGGTGAGAGGGAGGAAGGGTGTATGGGGAGAGGGAGGATGGGTGTATGAGGAGATGGAGGAGGGATGTATGGGGAGGGCGGAGGGGTGTATGGGGAGAGGGAGGAGGGGTGTATGGGGAGAGGGAGGAGGGGTGTGTATGAGGAGGGAGGAGGGATGTATGGGGAGGAGGAAGGAGGAGTGTATGGTGAGAGAGAGGAGGGGTGTATGTGAGAGGAGGAGGGGTTTATGGGGAGAGAGAGGAGGGGTGTTGTATAGGGAGAGGGAGGAGGGGTGTATGGTGAGAGGGAGGAGGGGTGTATGGTGAGAGGGAGGAGGGTTGTATGGGGAGAGGGAGGAGGGGTGTATCGTGAGAGGGAGGAGATGGTGTATGGGGTATGGGAGAGGGAGGAGGGGTGTATGGGAGAGGGAGGATGGGTGTATGGGGAGAGGAGAGGGGTGTATGGGAGGGGAGGGGGGGTGTATGGGGAGAGGGAGGAGGGGGTATGGGGAGAGGGAGGAGGGGTGTATGGGGAGAGGGAGGAGGGGTGATATGGGGAGGGAGGGGGGTATGGTGAGAGGAAGGAGGGTATGGTGAGAGGGAGGAAGTGTATGGGGAGAGGAGGAGGGTGTATGAGGAGATGGAGGAGGGATGTATGGGGAGAGGGCGGATGGGTATATGGGGAGAGGGAGGAGGGGTGTATGGGGAGAGGAAGGAGGGGTGTATGGTGAGAGGGAGGAGGGATGTAGGGGAGAGGAAGGAGGAGTGTATGGAGAGAGGAAGGGTGTATGGGGAGAGGGAGGAGGGATGATGGTGACAGGGAGGAGGGGTGTATGGGGAGAGGGGGGAGGGGTGTTGAGAGGGAGGAGGGGTGTATGGTGAGAGGGAGGAGGGGTTTATGGGGAGAGGAAGGAGGGGTGTATAGGGAGAGGGAGGAGGGGTGTATGGTGAGAGGAGGAGGGGTGTATGGGGAGAGGGAGGAGGGTTTGTATGGGGAGAGGGAGGAGGGGTGTACTGAGAGGGAGGAGGGATTATGGTGTATGGGGAGAGAGGGAGGAGGGGTATGGTGAGAAGGAGGAGGGTGTATGGAGAGGGAGGAGGGATGTATGGGGAGAGGGAAGACGGATGTATGATGAAAGGGAGGAGGGGTGTATGGAGAGAGGGAGGAGGGTGTATGGGGAGAGGGAGGAGGGGGGAATGGTGAGAGGGAGGAGGGGTGTATGGTGAGAAGGAGGAGGGATGTATGGTGAGAAGGGGGGGGGATCTATGGGGAGAGGGAGGAGGGGTGCATGGGGAGAGGGAGGAGGGGTGTATGGAGAGAAGGAGGAGGGGTGTATGGGGAGAGGGTGTAGGGGGAGAGGGAGGAGGGGTGTATGGTGAGAAGGAGGAGGGATGTATGGGGAGAGGAAGGAGGGAAGAATGGGGAGAGGAAGGAGGGATGTATGGTGAGAGGGAGGAGGGAGTATGGTGGAGAGGGAGGAGGTGTATGGTGAGAGGAGGAGGGATGTATGGTGAGAGGGAGGGTGTATGGTGAGAGGGAGGAGGGTGTTGGAGAGGGAGGAGGGGTGTATCGTGAGAGGGAGGGGGATGTATGGTGAGAGGGAAGAGGGTGTATGGTGAGAGGGAGGAGGGTGTATGGTGAGGTGGAGGAGGGGGTGTGAGAGGGAGGAGGGATGTATGGTGAGAGGGAGGAGGGGTATGGTGAGAGGGAGGAGGGTGTATGGTGAGAGGGAGGAGGGGGAGGTGAGAGGGGAGTGATGTATGGTGAGAGGGAGGAGGGATGTATGGTGAGAGGGAGGAGGGGGTATGGTGAGAGGAGGAGGAGGGGGTGTATCGTGAGAGGGAGGTGGGATGTATGGTGAGAGGGAGGAGGGGGATGTATGATGAGAGGGAGGAGGGATGTATGATGAGAGGAGGAGGGATATGGTGAGAGGGAGGGGGTGTATGGGGAGAGGGAGGATGGTGTATGGGGAGGGGAGGCGGGTGTATCGTAAGAGGGAGGAGGGATGTATGGTGAGAGGGAGGAGGGATGTATGGTGAGAGGGAGGAGGGGTGTATGGGGAGAGGGAGGAGGGTGTATTGGGAAAGGGAGTAGGGGTATGGGGAGAGGGAGAAGGGTGTATGGGGAGAGGGGAGGGGGTGTATGGTGAGAGGGAGGAGGGATGTAAGGGGAGAGGGAGGATGGGTGTATGGGGAGAGGGAGGAGGGTGTATCGTGAAAGGGAGGAGGGATGTATGGTGAGGGAGGAGGGGTGTGTGGTGAGTGGGTGGAGGGTGTATGGGGAGAGGGAGGAGGGGTGTATGGTGAGAGGGAGGAAGGGTGTATCGTGAGAGGGAGGAGGGATGTATGGTGAGAGGGAGGAGGGGTGTATGTGAGAGGGAGGAAGGGTGAGGGGAGAGGGAGGGGGATGTATGGGAGAGGGAGGAGGGGTGTATGGGGAGAGGGAGGGGGGATGTATGGTGAGAGGGAGGAGGGGTGTATGGGGGAGGGAGGAGGGGTGTAGGGAGAGGGAGGAGGTATGTCTGGTAAGAGGGAGGAGGGGTGTATGGAGAGGGAGGAGGGGTGTATGGTGAGAGGGAGGGGAGGTGTATAGTGAGAGGGCGGAGGGATGTATGGTGAGAAGGAGGAGGGTGTATGGTGAGAGGGAGGAGGGGTGTATGGGGAGAGGGAGGAGGGATGTATGGTGAGAGGGAGGTGGGGTGGATCGGGAGGGAGGAGGGGTATGGTGAGAGGGAGGAGGGATGTATGGGGAGAGGGAGGAGGGGGGATGGTGAGAAGGAGGATGGATGTATGGTGAGAGGGAGGAGGAGGAGGGGGAGAGGAGGGATGTATGGGGAGAAGAGGAGGGATGTCTGGGGAGAGGGAGGATGGGTGTATGGGGGAGAGGGAGGAGGATGTATGGGGGAGAGCGGAGATGGGTGTATGGGAGAGGGAGGATGGATGTATGGGAGAGGGAGGAGGGATGTATGGGGAGAGGGAGGATGGGTGTATGGGGAGAGGGAGGAGGGGTGTATGAGGAGAGGGAGGAGGGTTGTATGATGAGAGGGAGGAGGGATGTATTGTGAGAGGGAGGAGGGGTGTATGGTGAGAGGGAGGACGGGTATGTGAGAGGGAGGAGTGGTGTATGGTGAGAGGGAGGAGGGATGTATTGTGAGAGGGAGGAGGGTGTATGGTGAGAGGGAGGAGGGGTGTATGGTGAGAGGGGAGAAGGGTATGGGAGAGGGAGGAAGGGATGTATGGTGAGAGGGAGGAGGGGTGTATGGTGAGGAGAGGGAGGAGGGGATGTATGGTGAGAGGGAGGAGGGGTGTATGGTGAGAGGGAGGAGGGATGCATTGTGAAAGGGAGGAGGGTGTATGGAGGAAGGGAGGAGGGATGTATTGTGAGAGGGAGGAGGGGTGTATGGTGAGATGGAGGAGGGACGTATTGTGAGAGGAAGGAGGGGTGTATGATGAGAGGGAGGAGGGGTGTATGGTGAGAGAGAGAAGGGATGTATGGTGAGAGGGAGAAGGGATGTATGGTGAGACGGAGGAGGGGTGTATGGTGAGAGGGAGGAGGGGTGTATGGTGAGAGGGAGGAGGGATGTATGGTGAGAGGGAGGCGGGGTGTATGGTGAGAGGGAGGAGGGATGTATGGGGAGAGGGAGGAGGGTGTATGGGGAGAGGGAGGATGGGTGTTTGGGGAGAGGGAGGAGGGATGTATGGGGAGAGGGAGGAGAGATGTATGGGGAGAGGGAGGATGGGTGTATGGGGAGAGGGAGAAGAGATGTATTGGGAGAGGGAGGAGAGATGTACGGGGAGAGGGAGGAGGGGTGTATGGGAAGAGGGAGAAGGGATGTATGGGGAGAGGGAGGAGGTGTGTATGGGAAGAGGGAGGAGGGATGTATGGGGAGAGGGAGGAGGGATGTATGGGGAGAGGGAGGAGGGATGTAAGGGGAGAGGGAGGAGGGGTGTATGGGGAGAGGGAGGAGGTATGTATGGGGAGAGGGAGGAGGGGTGTATGGGGAGAGGGAGGAGGGATGTACGGGGAGAGGGAGGAGGAATGTATGGGGAGAGGAAGGATGGGTGTATGGGAAGAGGGAGGATGGATGTATGGGGAGAGGGAGGAGGGGTGTATGGGGAGAGGGAGGATGGCTGTATGGGGAGAGGGAGGAGGGATGTATGGGGAGAGGGAGGATGGGTGTATGGGGAGAGGGAGGAGGGATGTATGGGGAGAGGGAGGATGGGTGTATGGGGAGAGGGAGGAGGGATGTATGGTGAGAGGGAGGAGGGATGTATGGTGAGAGGGACGAGGGATGTATGGTGAGAGGGAGGAGGGTGTATGGTGAGAGGGAGGAGGGGTGTATCGTGAGAGGGAGGTGGGATGTATGGTGAGAGGGAGGAGGGATGTATGATGAGAGGGAGGAGGGATGTGTGATGAGAGGGAGGAGGGATATATGGTGAGAGGGAGGAGGGGTGTATGGGGAGAGGGAGGAGGGTGTATGGGGAGGGGAGGCGGGTGTATCGTGAGAGGGAGGAGGGATGTATGGTGAGAGGGAGGAGGGGTGTATGGGGAGAGGGAGGAGGGTGTATTGGGAAAGGGAGTAGGGGTGTATGGGGAGAGGGAGAAGGGGTGTATGGGGAGAGGGAGGAGGGGTGTATGGTGAGAGGGAGGAGGGATGTATGGGGAGAGGGAGGAGGGGTGTATGGGGAGAGGGAGGAGGGTGTATCGTGAAAGGGAGGAGGGATGTATGGTGAGAGGGAGGAGGGATGTATGGTGAGAGGGAGGAGGGGTGTATCGTGAGAGGGAGGAGGGATGTATGGTGAGAGGGAGGAGGGGTGTATAGTGAGAGGGAGGAAGGGTGTATGGTGAAAGGGAGGAGGGGTGTATGGGGAGAGGGAGGAGGGATGTATGGTGAGAGGGAGGAGGGGTGTATGGTGAGAGGGAGGAGGGGTGTATGGTGAGATGGAGGAGGGGTGTATGGTGAGAAGGAGGAGGGGTGTATGGTGAGAGGGAGGAGGGGTGTATGGGGAGAGGGAGGAGGGGTGTATGGGGAGAGGGAGGAGGGGTGTATGGTGAGAAGGAGGATGGGTGTATGGTGAGAGGGAGGAGGGGGGTATGGGGAGAGGGAGGAGGGATGTATGGTGAGAGGGAGGAGGGATGTATGTGGAGAGGGAGGATGGGTGTATGGGGAGAGGGAGGATGGGTGTATGGGGAGGGGGAGGAGGGATGTATGGGGAGAGGGAGGAGGGGTGTATGGGGAGATGGAGGAGGGGTGTATGGTGAGAGGGAGGAGGGGTGTATGGTGAGAGGGAGGAGGGGTGTATGGTGAGAGGGAGGGGGGATGTATTGTGAGAGGGAGGAGGGGTGTATGGTGAGAGGGAGGAGGGGTGTATTGTGAGAGGGAGGATGGGTGTATGGTGAGAGGGAGGAGGGATGTATTGTGAGAGGGAGGAGGGGTGTATGGTGAGAGGGAGGAGGGGTGTATGGTGAGAGGGAGGAGGGGTGTATGGTGAGAGGGAGAAAGTATGTATGGTGAGAGGGAGAAGGGATGTATGGTGAGAGGGAGGAGGGGTGTATGGTGAGAGGGAGGAGGGATGTATGGTGAGAGGGAGGAGGGATGTATTGTGAGAGGGAGGAGGGGTGTATGGTGAGAGGGAGGAGGGATGTATTGTGAGAGGCAGGAGGGGTGTATGGTGAGAGGGAGAAGGGATGTATGGTGAGAGGGAGGAGGGGTGTATGGTGAGAGGGAGGAGGGGTGTATGTTGAGAGGGAGGAGGGATGTATGGTGAGAGGGAGGAGGGGTGTATGGTGAGAGGGAGGAGGGGTGTATGGTGAGATGGAGGAGGGGTGTATGGGGAGAGGGAGGAGGGACGTATTGTGAGAGGGAGGAGGGGTGTATGGTGAGAGGGAGGAGGGGTGTATGGGGAGAGGGAGGAGGCATGTATTGTGAGAGGGAGGAAGGATGTATGGTGAGAGGGAGGATGGGTGTATGGTGAGAGGGAAGAGGGGTGTATGGTGAGAGGGAGGAGGGGTGTATGGGGAGAGGGAGGAGGGATGTATTGTGAGAGGGAGGAGGGGTGTATGGTGAGAGGGAGGAGGGATGTATGGTGAGAGGGAGAGGGGTGTATGGGGAGAGGGAGGAGGGGTGTATGGGGAGAGGAAGGAGCGATGTATGGGGAGAGGAAGGAGGGATGTATGGTGAGAGGGAGGAGGGGTGTATGGTGAGAGGGAGGAGGGTGTATGGTGAGAGGGAGGAGGGATGTATGGTGAGAGGGAGAGGGGTGTATTGGGAAAGGGAGTAGGGGTGTATGGGGAGAGGGAGAAGGGGTGTATGGGGAGAGGGAGGAGGGGTGTATGGTGAGAGGGAGGAGGGATGTATGGGGAGAGGGAGGATGGGTGTATGGGGAGAGGGAGGAGGGTGTATCGTGAAAGGGAGGAGGGATGTATGGTGTGAGGGAGGAGGGGTGTATGGTGAGAGGGTGGAGGGTGTATGGGGAGAGGGAGGAGGGGTGTATGCTGAGAGGGAGGAAGGGTGTATCGTGAGAGGGAGGAGGGATGTATGGTGAGAGGGAGGAGGGGTGTATAGTGAGAGGGAGGAAGGGTGTATGGGGAGAGGGAGGAGGGATGTATGGTGAGAGGGAGGAGGGGTGTATGGGGAGAGGGAGGAGGGATGTATGGGGAGAGGGAGGAGGGATGTATGGTGAGAGGGAGGAGGGGTGTATGGGGAGAGGGAGGAGGGGTGTATGGGAAGAGGGAGGAGGGATGTATGGTAAGAGGGAGGAGGGGTGTATGGTGAGAGGGAGGAGGGGTGTATGGTGAGAGGGAGGAGGGGTGTATAGTGAGAGGGAGGAGGGATGTATGGTGAGAAGGAGGAGGGGTGTATGGTGAGAGGGAGGAGGGGTGTATGGGGAGAGGGAGGAGGGATGTATGGTGAGAGGGAGTGGGGTGTATCGGGAGAGGGAGGAGGGGTGTATGGTGAGAGGGAGGAGGGATGTATGGGGAGAGGGAGGAGGGGTGTATGGTGAGAAGGAGGATGGATGTATGGTGAGAGGGAGGAGGAGTGTATGGGGAGAGGGAGGATGGGTGTATGGGGAGAAGGAGGAGGGATGTATGGGGAGAGGGAGGATGGGTGTATGGGGAGAGGGAGGAGGGATGTATGGGGAGAGGGAGGATGGGTGTATGGGGAGAGGGAGGATGGATGTATGGGGAGAGGGAGGAGGGATGTATGGGGAGAGGGAGGATGGGTGTATGGGGAGAGGGAGGAGGGGTGTATGAGGAGAGGGAGGAGGGTTGTATGGTGAGAGGGAGGAGGGATGTATTGTGAGAGGGAGGAGGGGTGTATGGTGAGAGGGAGGACGGATGTATTGTGAGAGGGAGGAGTGGTGTATGGTGAGAGGGAGGAGGGATGTATTGTGAGAGGGAGGAGGGTGTATGGTGAGAGGGAGGAGGGGTGTATGGTGAGAGGGAGAAGGGATGTATGGTGAGAGGGAGAAGGGATGTATGGTGAGAGGGAGGAGGGGTGTATGGTGAGAGGGAGGAGGGATGTATGGTGAGAGGGAGGAGGGGTGTATGGTGAGAGGGAGGAGGGATGCATTGTGAAAGGGAGGAGGGGTGTATGGTGAGAGGGAGGAGGGATGTATTGTGAGAGGGAGGAGGGGTGTATGGTGAGATGGAGGAGGGACGTATTGTGAGAGGGAGGAGGGGTGTATGATGAGAGGGAGGAGGGGTGTATGGTGAGAGAGAGAAGGGATGTATGGTGAGAGGGAGAAGGGATGTATGGTGAGATGGAGGAGGGGTGTATGGTGAGAGGGAGGAGGGGTGTATGATGAGAGGGAGGAGGGATGTATGGTGAGAGGGAGGCGGGGTGTATGGTGAGAGGGAGGAGGGATGTATGGTGAGAGGGAGGGGGGTTGTATGGGGAGAGGGAGGGGGGTGTAGGGGGAGAGGGAGGATGGGTGTTTGGGGAGAGGGAGGAGGGATGTATGGCGAGAAGGAGGGGAGATGTATGGGTACACGGAGGATGGGTGTATGGGGAGAGTGAGAAGAGTTGTATGGGGAGAGGGAGGAGAGGGGGGAGAGAAGGAGGAGGGGTGTAGGGGAGAGGGAGAAGGGATGTATGGGGAGAGGGAGGAGGTGTGTATGGGAAGAGGGAGGAGGGATGTATGGGCAGAGGGAGGAGGGATGTATGGGGAGAGGGAGGAGGGATGTAAGGGGAGAGGGGGGAGGGGTGTATGGGGAGAGGGAGGAGGTATGTATGGGAGAGGGAGGAGGGTGTTATGGGGAGAGGGAGGAGGGATGTATGGGGAGAGGGAGGAGGAATGTATGGGGAGAGGAAGGATGGGTGTATGGGAAGAGGGAGGATGGATGTATGGGGAGAGGGAGGAGGGGTGTATGGGAGAGGGAGGATGGCTGTAGGGGGGGGGGGAGGGGGGAGGTAGGGGGAGAGGGAGGAGGGGTGTATGGGGAGAGGGAGGAGGGATGTATGGGGAGAGGGAGGATGGGTGTATGGGGGGAGAGGGAGGAGGGATGGGGGAGATGGAGGAGGGATGTATGGCGAGAGGGACGAGGGATGTATGGTGAGAGGGAGGAGGGTGTATGGTGAGAGGGAGGAGGGGTGTATCGTGAGAGGGAGGTGGGATGTATGGTGAGAGGGAGGAGGGATGTAAGATGAGAGGGGGGAGGGATGTGTGATGAGAGGGAGGAGGGATATATGGTGAGAGGGAGGAGGGGTGTATGGGGAGAGGGAGGAGGGTGTATGGGGAGGGGAGGAGGGTGTATCGTGAGAGGGAGGAGGGATGTATGGTGAGAGGGAGGAGGGTGTATGGGAGAGGGAGGAGGGTGTATTGGGAAAGGGAGTGGGGGTAGGGGGAGAGGGAGAAGGGGTGTATGGGGAGAGGGAGGAGGGGTGTATGGTGAGAGGGAGGAGGGATGTATGGGGAGAGGGAGGAGGGTTGTATGGGGAGAGGGAGGAGGGTGTATCGTGAAAGGGAGGAGGGATGTATGGTGAGAGGGAGGAGGGATGTATGGTGAGAGGGAGGAGGGGTGTATGGTGAGAGGGAGGAGGGATGTATGGTGAGAGGGAGGAGGGGTGTATAGTGAGAGGGAGGAAGGGTGTATGGTGAAAGGGAGGAGGGGTGTATGGGGAGAGGGAGGAGGGATGTATGGTGAGAGGGAGGAGGGGTGTATGGTGAGAGGGAGGAGGGGTGTATGAGATGGAGGAGAGGGGGGTGTATGGTGAGAAGGAGGAGGGGTGTATGGTGAGAGGGGGAGGGGTGTATGGGGAGAGGAGGAGGGGTGTATGGGAGAGGGAGGAGGGGTGTATGGTGAGAAGGAGGAGGGGTGTATGGTGAGAGGGAGGAGGGGGGTATGGGAGAGGGAGGAGGGGATGTATGGTGAGAGGGAGGAGGGATGTATGGGGGAGAGGGAGGATGGGTGTATGGGGAGAGGGAGGATGGGTGTATGGGGAGGGGGAGGAGGGATGTATGGGGAGAGGGAGGAGGGGTGTATGGGGAGATGGAGGAGGGGTGTATGGTGAGAGGGAGGAGGGGTGTATGGTGAGAGGGAGGAGGGGTGTATGGTGAGAGGGAGGAGGGATGTATTGTGAGAGGGAGGAGGGGTGTATGGTGAGAGTGAGGAGGGGTTGTATTGTGAGAGGGAGGATGGGTTGTATGGTGAGAGGGAGGAGGGATGTATTGTGAGAGGGAGGAGGGGTGTATGGTGAGAGGGAGGAGGGGTGTATGGTGAGAGGGAGGAGGGGTGTATGGTGAGAGGGCGAAAGTATGTATGGTGAGAGGGAGAAGGGATGTATGGTGAGAGGGAGGAGGGGTGTATGGTGAGAGGGAGGAGGGATGTATGGTGAGAGGGAGGAGGATGTATTGTGAGAGGGAGGAGGGGTGTGGTGAGTGAGAGGGAGGAGGGATGTATTGTGAGAGGCAGGAGGGGGGGTATGGTGAGAGGGAGAAGGGATGTATGGTGAGAGGGAGAGGGAGGAGGGTGTATGGTGAGAGGGAGGAGGGGTGTATGTGAGAGGGAGGGAGGATGTATGGTGTGAGGGAGGTGGGGTGTATGGTGAGAGTGAGGAGGCGTGTATGTTGAGTGGGCGGAGGGTGTATGGGGAGAGGGAGGAGGGACGTATGGTGAGATGGAGGAGGGGTGTATGGTGAGAAGGAGGAGGGGTGTATGGTGAGAGGGAGGAGGGGTGTATGGGGAGAGGGAGGAGGGGTGTAGGGGGAGAGGGAGGAGGGTGTATGGTGAGAAGGAGGAAGGGTGTATGGTGAGAGGGAGGAGATGGGGAGGATGGTGAGAAGGAGGAGGGATGTATTGTGAGAGGGAGGAGGGGTGTATGGTGAGAGGGAGGAGGGGTGTATTGTGAGAGGGAGGATGGGTGTATGGTGAGAGGGAGGAGGGATGTATTGTGAGAGGGAGGAGGGGTGTATGGTGAGGGAGGAGGTGGTTTACGGTGAGAGGGAGGAGGGGTGTATGGTGAGAGGGCGAGATGTATGGTGAGAGGGAGAAGGGATGTATGGTGAGAGGGAGGAGGGGTGTATGGTGAGAGGGAGGAGGGATGTATGGTGAGGGGAGGAGGGATGTATTGTGAGAGGGAGGAGGGGTGTATGGTGAGAGGGAGGAGGGATGTATTGTGAGAGGCAGGAGGGGTGTATGGTGAGAGGGAGAAGGGATGTATGGTGAGAGGGAGGAGGGGTGTATGGTGAGAGGGAGGAGGGTGTATGTGAGAGGGAGGAGGGATGTATGGTGAGAGGGAGGAGGGGTGTATGGTGAGAGGGGAGGGGTGTATGGTGAGAGGGAGGAGGGGTGTATGGGGAGAGGGAGGAGGGACGTATTGTGAGAGGGAGGAGGGGTGTATGGTGAGAGGGAGGAGGGGTGTATGGGGAGAGGGAGGAGGCATGTATTGTGAGAGGGAGGAAGGATGTATGGTGAGAGGGAGGATGGGTGTATGGTGAGAGGGAAGAGGGGTGTATGGTGAGAGGGAGGAGGGATGTATTGTGAGAGGGAGGAGGGGTGTATGGTGAGAGGGAGGAGGGATGTATGGTGAGAGGGTGAGGGGTGTATGGGGAGAGGGAGGAGGGGTGTATGGGGAGAGGAAGGAGCGATGTATGGGGAGAGGAAGGAGGGATGTATGGTGAGAGGGAGGAGGGGTGTATGGTGAGAGGGAGCAGGGTGTATGGTGAGAGGGAGGAGGGATGTATGGTGAGAGGGAGGAGGGTGTATGGTGAGAGGGAGGAGGGTGTATGGTGAGAGGGAGGAGGGGTGTGTCGTGAGAGGGAGGTGGGATGTATGGTGAGAGGGAGGAGGGTGTATGGTGAGAGGGTGGAGGGATGTATGATGAGAGGGAGGAGGGTGTATGGTGAGAGGGAGGAGGGGTGTATCGTGAGAGGGAGGAGGGATGTATGGTGAGAGGGAGGAGGGTGTATGGTGAGTGGGAGGAGGGTGTATGGTGAGAGGGAGGAGTGATGTATGGTGAGAGGGAGGAGGGATGTATGGTGAGAGGGAGGAGGGTGTATGGTGAGAGGGAGGAGGGGTGTATCGTGAGAGGGAGGTGGGATGTATGGTGAGAGAGAGGAGGGATGTATGGTGAGAGGGAGGAGGGATGTATGGTGAGAGGGACGAGGGATGTATGGTGAAAATGAGAGGGGTGTATGGTGAGAGGGAGGAGGGGTGTATCGTGAGAGGGAGGTGGGATGTATGGTGAGAGGGAGGAGGGATGTATGATGAGAGGGAGGAGGGATGTATGATGAGAGGGAGGAGGGATATATGGTGAGAGGGAGGAGGGGTGTATGGGGAGAGGGAGGAGGGTGTATGGGGAGAGGGAGGAGGGTGTATCGTGAGAGGGAGGAGGGATGTATGGTGAGAGGGAGGAGGGGTGTAGGGGGAGAGGGAGGAGGGGTGTATGGTGAGAGGGAGGAGGGGTGTATGGTGAGAGGGAGAAGGGATGTATGGTGAGAGGGAGAAGGGATGTATGGTGAGAGGGAGGAGGGGTGTATGGTGAGAGGGAGGAGGGATGTATGGTGAGAGGGAGGAGGGGTGTATGGTGAGAGGGAGGAGGGATGTATTGTGAGAGGGAGGAGGGGTGTATGGTGAGAGGGAGGAGGGATGTATTGTGAGAGGGAGGAGGGGTGTATGGTGAGATGGAGGAGGGATGTATTGTGAGAGTGAGGTGGGCTGTATTGTGAGAGGGGGGAGGGGTTTATGGTGAGAGGGGGGAGGGGTGTATTGTGAGAGGGAGAAGGGATGTATGGTGAGAGGGAGAAGGGATGTATGGTGAGAGGGAGGAGGGGTGTATGGTGAGAGGGAGGAGGGGAATATGGTGAGAGGGAGGAGGGATGTATGTTGAGAGGGAGGAGGGGTGTATGGTGAGAGGGAGGAGGGATGTATGGTGAGAGGGAGGAGGGGTGTATGGGGAGAGGGAGGAGGGTGTATGGGGAGAGGGAGGAGGGATGTATGGTGAGAGGGAGGAGGGATGTATTGTGAGAGGGAGGAGGGGTGTATGGTGAGAGGGAGGAGGGATGTATTGTGAGAGGGAGGAGGGGTGTATGGTGAGATGGAGGAGGGATGTATTGTGAGAGGGAGGAGGGATGTATTGTGAGAGGGAGGAGGGGTGTATGGTGAGAGGGTGGAGGGGTGTATGGTGAGAGAGAGAAGGGATGTATGGTGAGAGGGAGATGGAATGTATGGTGAGAGGGAGGAGGGGTGTATGGTGAGAGGGAGGAGGGGTGTATGGTGAGAGGGAGGAGGGATGTATGTTGAGAGAGGGAGGAGGGTGTATGTATGGTGAGAGGGAGGAGGGAATGTATGGTGAGAGGGAGGAGGGGTGTTTGGGGAGAGGGAGGAGGGTGTATGGGGAGAGGGAGGAGGGATGTATGGGGAGAGGGAGGAGGGATGTATGGGGAGAGGGAGGATGGGTGTATGGGGAGAGGGAGGAGGGATGTATGGGGAGAGGGAGGATGGGTGTATGGGGAGAGGGAGGAGGGATGTATGGGGACAGGGAGTATGGGTGTATGGGGAGAGGGAGGAGTACAAAGGAGTACAAAGGAAATCAAGCAACAACAGGTCTACTGACCCTTCTAGGCTGCTTGTCCTCCATAACACTGAGGATCAAGTGTCCAAACAGTGGTTTACAGTGGGTAAGGGAACATTGGAAAGGGAACTACTGCCCTAGAACTAATGTCCGTGGCAGGACAGGAGGGATGTAAGGGGAGAGGGACGGATGGGTGTAGGGGTAGAGGGAGGAGGTGTGTATGGGGAGAGGGAGGAGGGGTGTATGGTGAGAGGGAGGAGGGATGTATGGGGAGAGGAAGGAGGGGGGTGTATGGTGAGAGGGAGGAGGGATGTATAGGGAGGAGGGGTGTATGGGCAGAGGGAGGAGGGATGTATGGTGAGAGGGAGGAGGGGAGTATGAGGGGAGGGAGGAGGGGTGTATGGGGAGAGGGAGGAGGGGTGTATGGTGAGAGGGAGGAGGGGTGTATGGGGAGAGGGAGGAGGGGTGTATGGGGAGAGGGAGGAGGGGTGTATGGGGAGAGGGAGGAGGGGTGTATGGTGAGAGGAAGGAGGGGTATATGGTGAGAGGGAGGAGGGTTGTATGGGGAGAGGGAGGAGGGGTGTATCGTGAGAGGGAGGAGGGATGTATGGTGTATGGGGAGAGGGAGGAGGGGTGTATGGTGAGAGGGAGGAGGGGTGTATGGGGAGAGGGAGGAGGGGTGTATGGGGAGAGGGAGGAGGGGTGTATGGGGAGAGGGAGGAGGGGTGTATAGGGAGAGGGAGGAGGGGTGTATGGGGAGAGGAAGGAGGGGTGTATTATTATTATTATTATTATTATTATTATTATTATTATATGAGATGCCGAAGTCTCCAACCAGGGTGCAGAAACACCATCAAGATCAATCCACACAAAACACCCGGAGGCACTGGAGAGAGAATATGGTAACTTAGGAAAAAATTAAAGCATACACTGTATACTGTACTGTACATATACACATATTAAACACAGACAACATATTATGCAGTGGAGGATATCAAGCTTAAATATAATACAATAAAATAGAATAAAATAAGTTTAAAAATTAGAATTAATGCTGCAAAAAAGCATTAACTCTAGACTTAAAACTGGAGATATTAGCTGAATTGACTAGCTCATTTGGCAACTTATTCCACAAGTCAACCATGGCCGGCACAAAACACCGTGAAAACTGTGTAGTAGAAAAATTAACACGGCTCATGGCAAGATAGTTAAGATTGCTTGTGAATCTAGTTGCACGAGCCCGGACATAGGGCCCAGGCAGAACCCCATGTAAGGGATGCTGAGGGTTGTTAAAAACTTTAAATAAAAGACTAAGGGCACCAACTTTATGTCGATGACACAGATCAAGAGACAAATTAGGTAGAATAAAACTGATGGAATTTAGCGACCTGTCAAGCAACTTGAGATGGCAGTCAGCTGCTGACAACCAGACAGGTGAGCAGTACTCGAAATGTGGCAAAATAAAAGCATAAAAAGACTTGATAACTGTGGCGTCACAAGCAAATGTTTTATAAACCTTGCGAAGCAGGACCAATTTTTTGGGGAAATGGAAGAGGAGAAAGCACGAATATGCTTTTCAAAAGTAAGTTTGGGATCAAGAGTAACTCCTAACAAACGCAGAGTATCCACATTCTCAATTTGCTCGCCAGAAACTTGTAGATAAGGATGGGGAGGATCCAAGGTACGAGATCTGCTGATGATAATGGAGTGTGTTTACTAGCATTAAGTTTCATGCCCCAAAGTTCACACCATGATGTAATTTTGGCTAAATCCCTATTCAGAGCAGTAGCAATTACGTGTCGATCTATTGGTGATGCAATTGACGCATATAAAGTTGTATCATCAGCATAGGAGATTAGTTTATTTTCAAGCTCGGAACACAGGTCAGCAGTAAAAATAATAAAAAGCAAAGGCCCAAGGACACTGCCTTGTGGAACACCAGAAACAACAGTAACAGAAGGGGAATGACACCCATCAATGACCACAGACTGAGATCTTTTCGTCAAAAAATATTCAAAGATCCTTAAAAAATTGCCACCAATACCAATGAGCTGTAACTTAAACAGAAGTGCTTTATGGTCAAAAGCAGAACTAAAGTCAATAGCCACGACGCGAGACTCATGTCCCTGGTCCAATGAAGATTGCAAGTCATGGGTGAGTGTCAGAAGTGCATCACATGTACCCAGTCCCTTACGAAAACCAAACTGTGAGTTTGGTATCAAATTATGACTATTACAATAAGAGGAAAGGCGTCTGGACAAAAGCCTCTCATAGAGCTTAGATAGGATAGGTGTAATGGAGATAGGGCGATAGTCATTAGGAGATGATGAGGCAGTATTTCCCTTTGGAATAGGAGTGATAATAGCCTTACGCCAGCAAAGAGGAAAACTACCTGATTTCAAAAGCAACCTAAACACCACTGCCAATTTAGGTGCCAAGACCACTGAAACCTTTTAAAAAAAGAGAGGGAAAAACCCATCCGGGTCTGTGCCACCATAGGTATCAAGATCCAGCAAGTACCTTTTCAGTTCAGCTGATTTGAATGCCATTGAATTGAGGTTGGGTCTAGGGAAACATGTCAATGGCAAAGACAATTCCTGATTACTCTGCTTATTAATAAAAATATTAGATAGAATATTGGCCTTCGATAATGGATAAAAAGAGATGGAGCCATCAGAATCACAAAGAGGTGAGAGGAAGGAGGGATATATGGTGAGAGGGAGGAGGGGTGTATGGGGAGAGGGAGGAGGGGTGTATGGTGAGAGGGAGGAGGTGTGTATGATGAAAGGGAGGAGGGGTGTATGGTGAGAAGGAGGAGGGGTGTATGGGGAGAGGGAGGAGGGGTGTATGGGGAGAGGGAAGAGGGATGTGTGGTGAAAGGGAGGAGGGGTGTATGGTGAGAGGGAGGAGGGGTGTATGGTACAAAGGAGTACAAAAGAGTACAAAGGAAATCAAGCAACAACAGATCTAGTGACCCTTCTAGGCTGCTTGTCCTCCAAAACACTGAGGATCAAGTGTCCAAACAGTGGTTTAGAGTGGGCAAGGGAACATTGGAAAGGGAACCACTGCCCTAGAACTAATGTCCGTGGCAGGATTAGGAAGTTAGTAGGGGACAGATGGGTTAGTAACTGAGGGGGGGATAAAATAAAGTTATTCATTTACAAACGCAGTCAGTCGCGGGTTTGATGCGAGATATTTGTCTAAGCGGAGTTTAAATGAATCAACAGTGCTGCAGTCTATAACGTCTCGGGGAAGCCCATTCCACAAGTTGACAACTCGATTGAAGAAGAAATTCTTTGATTCGTGCGAGTTAAAAGATTTACCAATAATTTTGCAACCGTTTCCCCGCGTGTAATTAGATTGGTCGATAGTGAAGTACTTACTACAGTTCATATTGTCGATGCATTTGATGATTTTGAACACTTGAATTAAGTCACCTCTTAATCTGCGCTGGGTTAAAGGAAATAGATTTAATTCTCTAAGACGCTCTTCGTATGGTTTGTTTTTTAGGCTAGGTATCATTTTGGTAACTCTACGTTGAACTCGTTCTAGCTTGTTTATATATTTTTGGTAATAAGGGCGCCAGGATTGAACGCAGTATTCCAGAAGAGGGCGGACTAAGGAATTGTAAAGGGTTAGGATAACTTCTTTGGATTTATGCTCAAATGACCTGCCTATAAAGCCAATTATTTTGTTTGCCTTCTTAACAACTTCTGAACATTGTTGACTCGGTTTTAGGGTTACTCGATATTGTTACTCCCAGATCGGTTTCTCTGTTTACATTCTTAAGCTGAGTGCCATTCATCAAATAGTTTGCTTTCTCATTTAGGTAACCGATATGTAGTACTTTACATTTATCCGCATTGAAACTCATTTGCCAAATTTGGGCCCAACATGACAATTTATCTAGATTGTGTTGCAATTTGTTGCAACTTGTTCTTTTGAGAGTACGCTTTTTTTTTTTTTTTTTTTTTTTTTTTTTGTTAAGAGACAATGAACGGAGGAAGGAAAAACACAGATAAAACAAAAAGGTCCATGTGCCTGAAGGCATCCTCCATTCATAAAATGTTTGTAACAACTGCATTTAAACATTTGTAAATTGTAAGTTTGTGGAAAGCAATTCGAGGGAAGTGAATTCCAAAGAGTAGTAGCTCTGGGGATAAATGAATTCTGATAAGCAGAAGTTCTGCATTGTGGAGGAGAAAGTGTAAATTCATGGGTGCTCTCAGCTGCCCTAGTTCTACGGGGAAAGATGTGGAGAGGCGGCACAATTGAAGCAAGTTCCTCGGAACAATTGCTGTGAAAATATCTGTAGAATAATGCAAGGGATGCAACGTTTGTTCGTATGGATAATGTAGGAAGGTCCTGTGTGATTGCAGGGTTATTGATTAATCTAATAGCTTTATTTGAATTTTGTCCAACTGCCTCAATGCAACCACTCCACTTCCACCCCACAGAGGTGAACAGTAATCCATATGAGAACGCACATGACTTTTATATATTACGGCCAACTGCTCGTCAGTGAAGAATTCTCGAACTCTGTACAGGAGTCCCAGTTTTTTAGAGGCATTCTTAGCAATGCTTCTAACATAATGTGTCCAGCTCAAGTTAGTAGTTAATGTTACACCGAGAATGTCAATACTAGGGGAAGTGGGAATATTTACATCATTAAAAAATATATGGGAGTCAGTGAGATTCTGTCGGTTAGAAAATTGAATGTACTTGGTTTTCTGTGCATTAAAGGAAACTAGATTCTTTTGTCCCCATCCATTAATTCTAGGAAGGTCCTGGTTCAGAGAAATTGCAGTGTTTATTTTTGAATTTATAATAACAGGTTGGGTGAAAGAATTGGTAAATGTGAAGGAACTGTGGAGTGTTGAGTGCAATTTTTGTATCGTCAGCAAATTTTGAGATTATACAGGTGAGACCCTCATCTATGTCGTTGATGTAAATTAGAAAGAGAATTGGTCCTAGTACCGATCCCTGGGGTACCCCACTACTTACATTGGTCCATTTATATGCCTTACCGTTTATGACTACTCTTTGCTTTCTGTTGCTGAGCCAATTTTCTATCCATTTCAACACACCGCTTTTAGTTTTAGCAGTAAACGTTTGTGGGGAACTTTGTCAAAGGCCTTTTGAAAATCAAGGTATATAATATCTACAGCTTTACTCTCATCGTAGAGGTTGAGGATATCGTGGAAGAAGTCTAAGAGGTTTGTTAAACAGGAACGTTTTTTACGAAAGCCGTGTTGAGTATCTTTAAGGAAGTTATTTGCCTCTAAGTGATTTACGAGTCTGTCTCTTATGACCGTTTCTAGCATTTTACATACAATTGAGGTTAAGCTAATTGGACGATAGTTACTGGGCAGGGATTTGCTGCCTTTTTTGAATATCGGTGTTATGTTGGCTAGCTTCCACTGATCAGGCATAGTCCCAGACTGCAAGGATTCATTGAATAGCATTGTCAGTGGTTTGGAGAGCTCATCCTTAGCTTCCTTTAGAACTCTAGGCGAGATTGTATCAGGTCCAGGCGTTTTATTTACCTTGAGTTTATCTAAACAATTCAATACTTCTCTCTCTGTAACGGTGATATTGCTTAGAACATCTGAATTATCAATCTGAATCGGCGATGGTGTAGGGATATCACTGAGGTCTTCGGTTGTAAAAAACTGATGCAAAGAAGGTATTGAGGGCATTACTCATTTGTACTTCGTCTTTGGTGTATTCTCCATTTTCATCGACTAACGGTCCAACAGTTGAAGTTACTACTTTTTTCTTTCTGATATAACTATAGAATTCTTTCGGGTTTGTTTTACTTTGATTCGCAACATGAAACTCCAGGGTCTTTTTACTTTGCTTAATTAACTTTTTGGCTTTGCGTCGTAGCTCTACAAATTTCTCCCGTTCTTCGTCATTTTGTGAGGATTTTAATCTATCATTAGCAAGTTTTTTTAGCAAGCATACAGTGGTGAGAAGGAGGAGGGATGTATGGTGAGAAGGAGGAGGGGAGTATGGGGAGAGGGAGGAGGGGTGTATGGGGAGAAGGAGGAGGGGTGTATGGTGAGAAGGAGGAGGGGTGTATGGGGAGAGGGAGGAGAGGTGTATGGAGAGAGGGAGGAGGGGTGTATGGTGAGAAGGATGAGGGGTGTATGGGGAGAGGAAGGAGGGATGTATGGGGAGAGGAAGGAGGGATGTATGGTGAGAGGGAGGAGGGGTGTATGGTGAGAGGGAGGAAGGGTGTATCGTGAGAGGGAGGTGGGATGTATGGTGAGAGGGAGGAGGGTGTATGGTGAGAGGAAGGAGGGATGTATGGTGAGAGGGAGAAGGGTGTATGGTGAGAGGGAGGAGGGTGTATGGTGAGAGGGAGGAAGGGTGTATCGTGAGAGGGAGGTGGGATGTATGGTGAGAGGGAGGAGGGTGTATCGTGAGAGGGAGGTGGGATGTATGGTGAGAGGGAGGAGGGGTGTATGGTGAGAGGGAGGAGGGTGTATGGGGAGAGGGAGGAGGGATGTATGGTGAGAGGGAGGAGGGGTGTATCGTGAGAGGGAAGAGGGATGTATGGTGAGAGGGAGGAGGGGTGTATAGTGAGAGGGAGGAGGGGTGTATGGGGAGAGGGAGGAGGGATGTATGGTGAGAGGGAGGGGGTGTATTGTGAAAGGGAGGAGGGGTGTATGGTGAGAGGGAGGAGGGGTGTATGGTGAGAGGGAGGAGGGGTGTATGGTGAGCGGGAGGAGGGGTGTATGGTGAGAGGGAGGAGGGGTGTATGGTGAGAAGGAAGAGGGGTGTATGGTGAGAGGGAGGAGGGGTGTATGGGGAGAGGGAGGAGGGGTGTATGGTGAGAGAGAGGAGGGATGTATGGGGAGAGGGAGGAGGGATGTATGGGGAGAGGGAGGATGGGTATATGGGGAGAGGGAGGAGGGATGTATGGGGAGAGGGAGGATGGTTGTATGGGGAGAGGGAGGATGGGTGTATGGGGAGGGGGAGGAGGGATGTATGGGGAGAGGGAGGAAGGGTGTATGGGGAGAGGGAGGAGGGGTGTATGGTGAGAGGGAGGAGGGGTGTATGGTGAGAGGGAGGAGGGATGTATGGTGAGAGGGAGGAGGGGTGTATGGTGAGAGGGAGGAGGGATGTATTGTGAGAGAGAGGAGGGGTGTATGGTGAGAGGGAGGAGGGATGTGTTGTGAGAGGGAGGAGGGTTGTCTGGTGAGAGGGACGAGGGGTGTATGGTGAGAGGGAGAAGGGATGTATGGTGAGAGGGAGAAGGGATGTATGGTGAGAGGGAGGAGGGGTGTATGGTGAGAGGGAGGAGGGGTGTATGGTGAGAGGGAGGAGGGATGTATGGTGAGAGGGAGGAGGGGTGTATGGTGAGAGGGAGGAGGAGTGTATGATGAGAGGGAGGAGGGGTGTATGGGGAGAGGGAGGAGAGATGTATTGTGAGAGGGAGGAGGGGTGTATGGTGAGAGGGAGGAGGGATGTATTGTGAGAGGGAGGAGGGGTGTATGGGGAGAGGGAGGAGGCATGTATTGTGAGAGGGAGGAAGGATGTATGGTGAGAGGGAGGAGGGGTGTATGGTGAGAGGGAGGAGGGGTGTATGATTTGATTTGATTATTTTATTAAGTTCGTATAAATACAGGATATAAAAACGTTGCATACAGGTACGTAAATACATGGAGACTCAAAAGGGTGAAAATGCTTGGGCATTCTTCCCCCCAGTCCATATTGTAATATGTAATATATATATATATACTGTATATATATCAATAATTTACTTATATACTATACAGAAAAACATGTCTACAGTGCTGTACATGAATGTATATGACCTCTTATGTCTAGAAATGGAGACAGGGGCAGTTTGTTAATACCTGCCAATCCCCAGTGGGCTGGAAAACTGTCAGATTTTCTCTTAACGAGAAGACGGACCGCTCTCCAGCCCACCTGGGGTCATTAGCAGAGGTTCACACCTTTCCGGCAAACTTATTTATTACTTTTAATTATACCTATGGATATACCTATATACTGTAGCTACCTATATTTTGGTGACTTGTACATTGTAGATAGTAGCTAGTTAATTATAGTACATCACTATAGTAATAAAATTAAAAATTAAAACAATAAGTATAATAATAATAATTATAATAAAAATAAAAATAATATATAATAAATAAATAAAATAAAACGTAAAAATAGGAAAAGTAATAATACTAATAATAATAATAATAATAATAATAATTATAATAATAATAATAATAAGTAAAATAATAATAACAATATTTATAATGAAGACATCAAAAGATGTTATATCTTAACAGCTTATCTTAACAATGTCCCTATATTTTTACACATTCTAGCTAAACATTCAACTTTATTGTTGTTAATCATCCATATTACTTGTTCGGTAACATTGTTTATAAGAGGATTTCTATAGTTTGTCAGTTTAGGACACTGTAGAATATAGTGGTGCAGGGTGTGACATCTTGGTTCGTTACAGAAATGGCAGCAAATTTCATCTACTGCTTTCTTCACTCCTAGCTTCCACATGTACTTATATCCTAATTTTAATCTAGTACATAAGGAATCCTTAGAAGCATTCCTGTATCGCCCATATGTAAAGTTTGTTCTTTGTGCAACATTAATGTAGTGATCTAAAGTCTGGCTGTTACTGTATCTGGTTTCCATTTTTTTAACCATTTCTTCATCCTGCTTTTTACGTATTATTGTTTTTATTTGTTTCAATGATAGCATGCAATCCAGATCAATAGTTTATTTTTCTGTCCCTAGTTTTGCAAGCTTATCGACTCTATCATTGTTAACTATCCCTACGTGAGACGGTATCCAAGTGAAGGTAATTATCCTGTGTTTATTACGCAGATTATGTATAATAATCTTACACTGATCAACTATGTCTTCACATACTGGGTGCTTGCTATTTAAGGATTCCAGGGCACTTCGACTATCAAAAAAAAAAAAAACATCTCCTTCTCCATTTCTAATTTCTAATAGTCCATAGAAAATGGCACACATCTCTGCTAGGGTTGAAGATACGTTATCAGATATTCTATAACAATATTCACTTTCAATTAGTTCATTATTTGCCTTGTCTATCACCAAGACACCCTGCTCTCCCATTATCTGCAACCGAGCCATCACAATACACGTGGGCTACATCAGCCTCATACAACTTACATATATTTTCTTCTACTATTGTTTTAAGTTCTATAATTTCATACATAATTTTTTTCTTTAACAAAGGTATTATATCTATTTCAGTTATTTGCTCCTCCCAGGGTGGAAGTTGAGATATAGATTGAGGGACTACACAAGCATTTGATAAATTATACATCTCAACATTTTCAATCAGTCCTTTTAAATACCCTTGCTTGCCTTGTTTCCTGAAGGTTCGGAAGTTATGTATACCTTCAGTAAGGTTATTTGATAATTTAATCCCACCTCCTGATCTTGTATGTCTAATAGCAGCTATAATATTTACCTCTTCAATTCTATTTCTTAATGACCCTAGGTTTAATTCCAATTGCATTGGATAGATCATTGCATTTGGAGGGCAGTTTAATACAATCCGCATTACTTCATTTTGAACCTTTTCTAACTTGTCGAGCCTACCTTCTCCAAGACAAGACAAGACAGGGCTGGCATAATCCACCACAGACCTGCTAGTTGTTAGGTACATAATTTTTAATACTGGTACACCGACCCCTGCACCACTCCAGGCTAACGATCTCAAGGGTTGCATCAGAGATTTGCATTGTGTTATTATATGATTTAATTCTGCATCTTTACTATCTGCAGTATAACCTATGTACATTCCAAGGTATTTATAAGTGCGTACCCTCTCCATTGGCTTACCATTAATGATAAGTTGTTCTTCTCGGTTTGATCTAAATTGAAATTTAGTGTTGCCTTCATTATTGATAAGCCCCATTTTATGTGCTAACCTGCCAAATTTATTAAGTGCGACTTGCATATCATGTATATTATTACTCTGTATCATTATGTCATCAGCATATATACCTATACGTACTTTACTACCAAGGTATTCTTGAGCTATTTTATTCATTAAAATGTTGAATAGGGTTGGACTTAAAACTCCGCCTTGAGGAGTACCTAGCTCTAACATTTTCTCCTGTGATAGTGCCCCCTGGTACCATGTTTGAGCTCTACGCCCGAAAACATAATCACCAATTCAATGGAGTAGGTTTCCTTTTACCCCAAGGTTTGCTAGTTCATACATAATAATTTCCCCATTTGCTTTGTCAAATGCACCTTTGAGATCTATATAGACTCGGCAGTAATCAGTGTCGCTGGTCAAACATTTTATTACAGCATCTGATGTACCTCTTCCCTTTCTAAAGCCAAACAAATTGCTGCTGAACACATCTCCTATAATGTAAAGTAGCCTCTCCAACATGATTTTCTCCATCATTTTGGAGAAACATGACGTCAGAGAAACAGGATTAAATTCTCCGTTACCTTTGGGGACAGGAATAATAATTGCCTTCTTCCATGCACGGGGAAGTTTGCCTTCTTTCAGGCTCATATTAAATAGGTGTAATAATGGACTATTGTCGATACTTGCTAGACAGTTTAGTAATTCATAAGTTATCCCATCCTCTCCTGGAGCAGGGAGGAGGGGTGTGTGGGGAGAGGGAGGAGGGATGTATGGGGAGAGGGAGGAGGGGTGTATGGGGAGGGGAGGGGAGGGGGGAATGACATGGGGAGGTGGGGAGTGTGATGGAGGAGGGGGAGAAAGTTAGTTTAGGGGTTCAAGCTTATTGCTGCCGCGGGCTTAATTTTACTGCGATTTTTGGGCCACTTTTTCCTCATATCACTTTACAGGTCACTCACATTCATACGTACATTCATACACCCATAAATACACACATTCATACACACATACGTATACACGCATGCATACATACATACATATACAGTATATATACACACACACACATATACCTGTACACATAAAAACTCCCCTTAATGGACTCTTCACATATCACGTTTCGAGACATGTTATGCCGAATAGAAAAGGCAGATTATGGGGAGAAAAACAGAATTATGAACAGGATTAAAACTGAATTGGTTGCATTCCAAGGTTAGATATGGATGCATATTGTGAGCGGAAATAGGGGGGGGGGGATTTATGGTGAAAATGGGGTAGGATTGACGGGAATAGGGCAGTGAAGTCAAGGCTATAACTTGTCCCGTTGCGAGGCTGGGTATGGTGAGAAAGGAAGGATGGGGAGTTTATGGGAGATGGGTAAAGGGGGAGGTGCAGACAAGACGCTAACTTTCCCCGTTGCGAGTCTAGGTATGGTGAGTCTCTGGTGAGGAAGGAGGGATGGGGAGTATAGGGTAGAAGGAAGGGATGTCGAACAGATGGAAGAAGGAAGGGAGGGAGGGATGGGGATTAAAGGGGAGAAGGAAGGGATAGGGGAATAGATGGAAGAAGGGAAGGATGGGGGATAAATGGAAGAAGGAAGGAAGGGAGGGATGGTGAGTATATGGAAGAAGAGAGGGATAGGGAGGAGAGGGAAGAAGGGAAGGATAGGTAGTATATTGGAGAAGGTATACATGGAAAAAGGAAAGGATAGGGGATATATGGAAGAAAGAGGGATAGGTAGTATATGGAAGAAGGGAGAATATGGCTTAGATGGAAGAAGGAAGGGATAGGGGAGTAGATGGAAGAAAGAAGGGATAGGGGACGTAGACACAAACTTGCCCCGTTGTGGGTCTAGATCCGGTGAGTCTATGGTGATGAAGGAAGGATGGAGAGTAGATGGGAGAATGGATGGGGGAATATATGAAAGAAGGAAGAGATGGAAGAAGGAAAGGATATGGGAATAGAAGGGAAGGATAGGGAGTATTTGGAAGAAGGGAGGTATAGGGGGATAGCTGGTAGAAGGATGGGATGGGGGGATAGATGGGAGAAGGAAGGGATGTGGAATAGAAGGAAGAATCCTAAAGAAGGGAGGGATAGGGGAATAGATGGGAGAATGAAGGAAAGGGGGGGGGGGGTTTGAGGGAGGTGAACGTCCGTGATTGCATAACCTGGACGGCGGCGGCGGCGGCGGCGATGACGGCACGTTGTGATCACCCGCACGGTCCCGTCACACAACATTGCACTTCCTCCCATACACTCCCGATCTGCACACATTGTTAGAACCGCATGAGACACACATTTTACAAGGCAGAAATTCGGAAGCCATTATTGTTATAGATTTGTTTTCTTATTTATTTTATTTATTTAGTTATTTGTAATTATTATTATTGTGGGTGTCGGGGGGATTATTATAATGATGGCGTTCTTTTTTTGTATTTTTTTTTTTTTGAGGGGGGGGGGTGAATATGTATGTATAATCGTGACTGTATTCTATTAATAAACTACCATGCACCCGTGATCCACTCATTGTTAGAACCGTATGAGACACATTTTACAGGACAGAAATTCGGACGCATTATTTGGGGTATTATTATTTTTATTTTTGTATTATTATTATTATTATTATCATTATTATTATTAGGGCTTCTTTTTGGAGAATGTGTATGTATAATCAATTACCACACACAAGCAACTTTAACACACATTGTTAGAGCCACATGAGAGACACATTTTATAAGACAAAATCGGATGCATTTTTGTTTATTATCATTATTATTATTATTATTATTATTAGTAGTAGTAGTAGTATGATTATTATTATGGCGTCTTTTTGGGGAGAATGTGTATGCATAATCAAGAGTGTATTTTATTATAACGTACAAAATAGAGACCCGCGTTTTACAAGACAATAATCAAGTGCATTTATATTTTGGCATGGCGTTTTTACTTTTAATTTTGCACTAAATATACACATACTTTTCTTAATAACCATACAACAAAAATACCTTAAATTCCAATCCTTTCACATAGAGCCTTGTGAGAAACAGATTTACACAAAAGAAATCTGACACTATTTTGTGTATCGTGGACACCTTGTAATGTAATTTAAGTTCATAAAATGTTCCTAGTAAAATACAAAATATTCTATTCTATTTTATTCTATATACCTCAGGCCCAATCCCCACTGTTTTTTGTTTTGTTTTTGTTTTTGTTGAGGGGGGGGGGACTCGACACAGAGCCAGAATAGAGACATCACAAAACACAGCCGAAAACAATGAGCACACAAAAACAAAATACAAATTCACACACATCTAGGTCATCCAGGAGAAAACCCAGAGACCAGGGCCACCAAGGTCCCTCCAGCACTCCCCCGATCACCCGGAGAATTTCCGATCTTGGCAGGCAGACATGCAGCGGAGCCGAAACCACAAGCCCGCTCGACACCACACTTCCAGGCGCACCCTTCATATAAACGGTCTCCCCGGGCCAGGCGCCTGATAGACTTTTTTCTTGCGCCCGACCCCTTCCCCCAAATAACCACGTGTTCACTCATCTGTTCACAAACAATATACATATAGATAAATAAATAACAAGAACAAATATCTCCAAAAACACAACCCAAGCACATCGTTAAAGCAGCATAATACGCACACTTTATAAGACGGAAATCAGATGACTGAGGGAACATTTTTGGCCAATGGGCTATGTAGAATATTTTAAATGCACAAGGTAATTATAGTTTTCTCTGCCAAAAACAAATGCCGTGCGGAGGTTAAGCTTTCGTCAGTGTATAGGCAAGAGTATACACGTTTGAAATTTGCTTGTTTTCCATTTTTGTTATTATAATTTATTATATTTAGTTTTATTTTTTGCCTCACCTCCACCACTATCCAGACCATCCAAATTAACCTACCAAAACAAATCATGATTTCGTTTTGTTATTTAATTTATGTATATAATGTATATATATTTAAGTATTCCTTTATTTATTTTATTTATTTATATATTGTTGGGGGGCTCAATTTTTGACACCACTGTCTACTTACTTTATTTACTACACCATTCATACCCGTTTATATCAAGTATTGGGGGTGGGTGAAGGATGGGGAATTTACTACACCATTCATACCCGTTTATATCAAGTATTGGAGGTGGGTGAAGGATGGGGTATTTACTACACCATTCATACCCGTTTATATCAAGTATTGGAGGTGGGTGAAGGATGGGGTATTTACTACACCATTCATACCCGTTTATATCAAGTATTGGGGGTGGGTGAAGGATGGGGTATTTACTACACCATTCATACCCGTTTATATCAAGCATTGGGGGTGGGTGAAGGATGGGGTATTTACTAAACCATTCATACCCGTTTATATCAAGTATTGGAGGTGGGTGAAGGATGGGGTATTTACTACACCATTCATACCCGTTTATATCAAGTATTGGAGGTGGGTGAAGAAAGGGGTATGTACTACACCATTCATACCCGTTTATATCAAGTATTGGGGGTGGGTGAAGGATGGGGTATTTACTACACCATTCATACCCGTTTATATCAAGTATTGGAGGTGGGTGAAGAATGGGGTATGTACTACACCATTCATACCCGTTTATATCAAGTATTGGAGGTGGGTGAAGGATGGGGTATTTACTACACCATTCATACCCGTTTATATCAAGTATTGGAGGTGGGTGAAGGATGGGGTATTTACTAAACCATTCATACCCGTTTATATCAAGTATTGGAGGTGGGTGAAGGATGGGGTATTTACTACACCATTCATACCCGTTTATATCAAGTATTGGGGGTGGGTGAAGGATGGGGTATTTTTAATTACAGTGATAGTGTGATGTAGATTGGTTATCCAATTACTTTAAAACACAACATTTGGTATTGCTTGTATGAACCCACACTGGGGTGAGATCTTTGAAGCCCCCACATTAACCCACACTGGGGTGAGATCTTTGAAGCCCCCACATTAACCCACACTGGGGTGGGATCTTTGAAGCCCCCACATTAAACTTACTAATGGAGTAGTGCTTGCTTTAGATTACTATTCTAATTGCGAGTTTTAACAAGCCAAATATCTATATTAAGAAAACTATTTCAGTATAAAGTATGGATTTAACCCTATTTGGGACAAGGGGGTCTTATTGGACCCGCCCCCTGTTTCACTCCATTACGTAGGAGATTTTAAGACGTTTCACTCCATTCAGGTGTAGTTGTTTTCTGGGCGAATGGTAGTGAACCTGTAATTTAGAAAAAAATTGGACTTCGGTCATGACATATTTCGATAGAAATTTATCTTGAATGGGGTCTAGATAGGCATCTTTTGGTTAGTTTGAAAGAAGTCTGGAAAGGCGTTTTTGTTAGCCTAGGAGACAAACTAAATTATATTGCTTGACAATGGCAAAACAAAACAAGCAAAATCCTCAATAATAATCAAACACAATCTCATAATAACCCACAACACATCGGACCAGATTGTTCCAAGTGAAAATTAGCCAGAAGCATATGGACAAGGGAAATGTCCGTCATAACCGTTCAATGTACGTCGTTTTATATCTCGTATGTTCCCGAGATGTGTCTGACAGTCTCGAACAGTGTCGGATGATGCGCTCTCGTCCCCAGAAAATACGGTTCAATGTCTGTCAAAACGAGGAGACGCCATTTTGATTCCAGGACCTGAGTCGCCCGCTCGGACCGACACGCGTCAGTACGCACTAGACGCTGCTGTGTTACAAAACGACGCCGTGCATTTTGCCATTCACCATGCCTCTCAAAGAGAAGCTTAATTAAGCGTAATGTGATTTCGATATCACTTGACACAAAGCTTCAAATGTTAAAGGACCTTGGTAGTGGCATGAAAGCAAAGTAGCTCCAGGAAAAGTACAAATTAGGCCGATCAACTATCTACGATATCATCCGTGACAAAGAGAAGGTGCGGCAGCATGGCGCATCTTGATTACGATTTGATTACCTCCCCCCAATCCCTCACCACCCTTAATTAACCACCTTGATATATGACTACTAATGTATGTATGTGTGTGTGTGTGTGTGTGTGTGTGTGTACGTTTCACGATATTCACTATGCTACTCCCCTGCCTGAACCAAGAGTAAAACAGCAAAATCGTAAGGCAGTGCAAAGTAGAATAGCAGCCTGATGACCATAGTGAAAGAATGAGTATAATAGTGCAGACATGCTTTGCCTTCTTACGCATCAAATCAACCAAGCTACAGACCAACATGGTGAAACACATACAATAGCACTGGATATATCAAAGGCATTTGATAGAGCCTGGCATCAATCCTTATTGTCGAAGATGTCACACTACGGCCTTGCATCATTAGTTCCACTAATTTCTTCTTATCTTCATAACAGAAAAATACGTGTAATGGTAGATGGCCTTTATTCTCAATTTCACTCAATAAATGCTGGTGTTCCCCAGGGATCAGTTTTGGCCCCAATTCTGTTCCTCATTCATATCAATGATCTCATATCTACCACTCATAATCCAATACATTCCTACGCAGATGACTCAACACTCCACAGTTCCTTCACATTTACCAATTCTTTCACCCAACCCGATCTTATAAATTCAAAAATAAACACTGCAATTTCTCTGAACCAGGACCTTTCTAGAATTAATGGATGGGGACAAAATAATCTAGTTTCCTTTAATGCACAGAAAACCAAATACATTCAATTTTCTAATCGACAGAATCTCACTGACTCCCATATATTTTTGAATGATGTAAATATTCCCACTTCCCCTAGTATTGACATTCTCGGTGTAACATTAACTACTAACTTGAGCTGGACACATTATGTTAGAAGCATTGCTAAGAATGCCTCTAAAAAACTGGGACTCCTGTACAGAGTTCGAGAATTCTTCACTGACGAGCAGTTGGCCGTGATATATAAAAGTCATGTGCGTTCTCAGATGGATTACTGTTCACCTCTGTGGGGTGGAAGTGGAGTGGTTGCATTGAGGCAGTTGGACAAAATTCAAAATAAAGCTATTAGATTAATCAATAACCCTGCAATCACACAGGACCTTCCTACATTATCCATACGAAGAAACGTTGCATCCCTTGCATTATTCTACAGATATTTTCACAGCAATTGTTCAGAGGAACTTGCTTCAATTGTGCCGCCTCTCCACATCTTTCCCCGTAGAACTAGGGCAGCTGAGAGCGCCCATGAATTTACACTTTCTCCTCCACAATGCAGAACTTCTGCTTATCAGAATTCATTTATCCCCAGAGCTACTACTCTTTGGAATTCACTTCCCTCGAATTGCTTTCCACAAACTTACAATCTACAAATGTTTAAATCCAGTTGTTACAAACATTTTATGAATGGAGGATGCCTTTAGGCACATGGACCTTTTTGTTTTATCTGTGTTTTTCCTTCCTCCGTTCATTGTCTCTTTAAAAAAAAAAAAAAAAAAAAAAAAAAAAGAATAGCAGCCTGATGACCATAGTGAAATAATTAGTATAATAGTGCAAGGTAGAATAGCAGCCTGATGACCATAGTGAAATAATTAGTATAATAGTGCAAGGTAGAATAGCAGCCTGATGACCATAGTGAAAGAATTAGTATAATAGTGCAAGGTAGAATAGCAGCCTGATGACCATAGTGAAAGAATTAGTATAATAGTGCAAGGTAGAATAGCAGCCTGATGACCATAGTGAAATAATTAGTATAATAGTGCAAGGTAGAATAGCAGCCTGATGACCATAGTGACAGAATTAGTATAATAGTGCAAGGTAGAATAGCAGCCTGATGACCATAGTGACAGAATTAGTATAATAGTGCAAGGTAGAATAGCAGCCTGATGACCATAGTGAAAGAATTAGTATAATAGTGCAAGGTAGAATAGCAGCCTGATGACCATAGTGAAAGAATTAGTATAATAGTGCAAGGTAGAATAGCAGCCTGATGACCATAGTGACAGAATTAGTATAATAGTGCAAGGTAGAATAGCAGCCTGATGACCATAGTGAAAGAATTAGTATAATAGTGCAAGGTAGAATAGCAGCCTGATGACCATAGTGAAAGAATTAGTATAATAGTGCAAGGTAGAATAGCAGCCTGATGACCATAGTGAAAGAATTAGTATAATAGTGCAAGGTAGAATAGCAGCCTGATGACCATAGTGAAAGAATTAGTATAATAGTGCAAGGTAGAATAGCAGCCTGATGACCATAGTGACAGAATTAGTATAATAGTGCAAGGTAGAATAGCAGCCTGATGACCATAGTGAAAGAATTAGTATAATAGTGCAAGGTAGAATAGCAGCCTGATGACCATAGAGTAAGAATTAGTATAATAGTGCAAGGTAGAATAGCAGCCTGATGACCATAGTGAAAGAATTAGTATAATAGTGCAAGGTAGAATAGCAGCCTGATGACCATAGTGAAAGAATTAGTATAATAGTGCAAGGTAGAATAGCAGCCTGATGACCATAGTGAAAGAATGAGTATAATAGTGCAAGGTAGAATAGCAGCCTGATGACCATAGTGAAAGAATTAGTATAATAGTACAAGGTAGAATAGCAGCCTGATGACCATAGTGAAAGAATTAGTATAATAGTGCAAGGTAGAATAGCAGCCTGATGACCATAGTGAAAGAATTAGTATAATAGTGCAAGGTAGAATAGCAGCCTGATGACCATAGTGAAAGAATGAGTATAATAGTGCAAGGTAGAATAGCAGCCTTATGACCATAGAGTAAGAATGAGTATAATAGTGCAAGGTAGAATAGCAGCCTGATGACCATAGAGTAAGAATGAGTATAATAGTGCAAGGTAGAATAGCAGCCTGATGACCATAGTGACAGAATGAGTGAGGCAGAACAAGGTAGAATAGCAGCTTGATGACCATAGAGTAAGAATGAGTAAGGCAGAACAAGGTAGAATAGCAGCTTGATGACCATAGAGTAAGAATGAGAGAGGCTGAACAAGGTAGAATAACAGCCTGATGACCATAGAGTAAGAATGAGTGAGGCAGAACAAGGTAGAATAGCAGCCTGATGACCATAGAGTAAGAATGAGTAAGGCAGAACAAGGTAGAATAACAGCCTGATGACCATAGAGTAAGAATGAGTAAGGCAGAACAAGGTAGAATAGCAGCTTGATGACCATAGAGTAAGAATGAGTAAGGCAGAACAAGGTAGAATAGCAGCCTGATGACCATAGAGTAAGAATGAGTAAGGCAGAACAAGGTAGAATAGCAGCTTGATGACCATAGAGTAAGAATGAGTAAGGCAGAACAAGGTAGAATAGCAGCCTGATGACCATAGAGTAAGAATGAGTAAGGCAGAACAAGGTAGAATAGCAGCTTGATGACCATAGAGTAAGAATGAGTAAGGCAGAACAAGGTAGAATAGCAGCCTGATGACCATAGAGGAAGAATGAGTAAGGCAGAACAAGGTAGAATAGCAGCTTGATGACCACAGAGTAAGAATGAGTAAGGCAGTGCCTTGCCTAGGGTAAAACAGGGCAATAATAGAAGTGGTGAAGTGACTTGTCTCACCTTTGAACAAGAACGGGTAAATTGCGGTATTGTATTGTAGTAGTGACCTGATAACGTTAGAGTAAGGTGGACCAATAACAGTAGCGACCTTCCTAACCCTAGCCTAAAGTAAGTTAGTAATAGTAGTAGTAGTAGTAACCGCATACCACACATACCTGAACCTTGTACCTCATTGCCCTTCACCTGACTCGCTTCACCCCTCGTACTTCTTCAACTCACCCGCACTCCCACACGGTCACTGGAGGCTACACAGGTTGCCTTTTGTCATTGTTATACTTTTCACTCACTACTTCTTCCTTGTACTGGAGGTGGCTTGTAGTAGCGCTACCTGTAGACCCTAGGCCTAGAGTAAGTAAGCGTAAAACAGCTTAGCACTGCCATAAATTCCATTCATATAGGTAGATCACGAATCATGAACCCTAACCTCTATAACTCAAAAAGAGCATCAACAATTGGGCTGCACATTTTCACGCCTATTCCCTGACTGACTCTTCCCAAATGGTAGAAATATTCAGTATCAGACGCTACGAAGGGAATTAATTGTTAAAGAATACCACCCAAGCCTTCTAGAGTCCTTGTTACACGTTTCCCTCACTACTACTTCCTTGCACTAGTGGCAGAGTGGAGTAGCAAGATAATGACCTTAGAGTAAACATGAGTGAGGCAGATAGTAGTCCAAAGTGGAGTAGTAGTAACCTGCCTCCCCCTAGCCTAGAGTAAGATAACGGAGAAGGAGTGTACACATAATAAAACAAAAAAAGTGCTGACCAACCTAGATCTAAAGTAAGAATAGGTGAGCAAGGAGAAAGTGGAGAAGCAAGCTGGCTCACCATAATGTAAAAAAAAAAAAAAAAAAATCAAATCAATTACTTAAACAAAACATCCTGCTATAAATTCCGAAATCAAATTCGAACCAGGATATATAATTTATTTTTCTCTGGCAAACTTTGAGAAGAAAATCACCGAAAGGTTTCCTGTTTAAACATTTCAATACAATGGAGATGTTTTTGTATTGACTTAAGGCTGACATTAAGCGATTTTGTACAGTATATCGATGACCCCTTCCTAATTTAAGGGGCTAAAATTGATCTTGAATGCATTACGTACACGTGTCAAAATGTCCAAATGGCCCATACGTGCTAATTGTATTTTACCAAATCCCATTTTATATATTCAAAACCCCAAATAATCTAAAGGGGAAGGTAGTTGCTATTTCTGGACCCCCTTCTTCCTCTTGTGTAGCCCCATTAGTAATTATATTTTAAGTCCTTCGCTCCATTAGTTTGTCGATTTGTAAACCTTTTGTGCTCCTTAGATGTCGATCTTTTCCTGGCGAGCGATAGCTAGCCTGTAATTTTGGGAGGCATCGGCCTTCGGCCGGGAAAGTTTTCTACCAAAAAATTTACAGATTTATCTTGAAAGGTGGTCAAGGTGGTGTTTTCTAAAGCTTGATGGAGGTAAGTGAGGAAACTAAAACAAAAACGAATATATACATATATAAATACACAAACAAATAACAACTACCCCCTTAAACATTCGCTCTCTCCTTTACCAAGGAATGCAAATCAGGGAAGGCGCTAGCTTACCCCTTGCCAATATCTAAAACTGTCACCCTAAGAGTTTATCAGCAGGCCCCATCGACACTGGGCCTGTATTTCAATCATTGGGAGAAGGGGTATCTTTTCCTTCATCTTAATTAAAGCTTCAGAATTATTCAGGCCGACACATCTTAAAAAGGCAAAATCGTGTATCTCCTAAATTGCACGCTTAACCTCTTCAGTACCGGCGACGTCTATTTCATTTTATTCTAACTATAATTAGGATTTTTTGCAGTTTGAGAAGGATCTGTGGTAGTAAAAAGGGTTGAATAAGATAGTTCGAAGCCTGTTAATTTCTGAAGGTCGTTTTTAATCTGAATAAAGTCGTCTGATAGTAGCCAGATTAAAGTTTTAAAAGACGCACCCGGTACAGAAAGGGGTAACGAAGAAAGTTGCTGGTAGAAATCGTGTCTAGGGTTGATATTGGTGTTCAGCTTAAGTTGCTGGTAGAAATCGTGTCTAGGGTTGATATTGGTGTTCAGCTTAAGTTGCTGGTAGAAATCGTGTCTAGGGTTGATATTGGTGTTCAGCTTAAGTTGCTGGTAGAAATCGTGTCTAGGGTTGATATTGGTGTTCAGCTTAAGTTGCTGGTAGAAATCGTGTCTAGGGTTGATATTGGTGTTCAGCTTAAGTTGCTGGTAGAAATCGTGTCTAGGGTTGATATTGGTGTTCAGCTTAAGTTGCTGGTAGAAATCGTGTCTAGGGTTGATATTGGTGTTCAGCTTAAGTTGCTGGTAGAAATCGTGTCTAGGGTTGATATTGGTGTTCAGCTTAAGTTGCTGGTAGAAATCGTGTCTAGGGTTGATATTGGTGTTCAGCTTAAGTTGCTGGTAGAAATCGTGTCTAGGGTTGATATTGGTGTTCAGCTTAAGTTGCTGGTAGAAATCGTGTCTAGGGTTGATATTGGTGTTCAGCTTAAGTTGCTGGTAGAAATCGTGTCTAGGGTTGATATTGGTGTTCAGCTTAAGGGGAAATTTGGATTTATTCTTATGTTTTTGTTCATTTATTTATTTATTCATTAATTATTCTTAGTTTATTCCCAAGACCTCCATTAGTCGTGGTAAAATACCCCCAAACCCCCTACGAGATTAATTTGTACATTTTTTAGTAGAACAAATTCCCGGCCATATAGAGGCTCGCTATCGCTCGTCAGGGAAAAATCGACACCTAAATGGGTAAAAAGGTCTTAAAATTGTCAAACTAATGAGACTAAACATGAGGGAGAAGGAAGTCCAGAAAAACAAACCTCCCCTTAAGCTGTTGTCTGGGTTTTAGAACAAAGCCTAATCTGTGTTGTTTGCTAACATAAACACAAGGATACTTCTCGGGATTGTTATCTTTGTGTAACATGTATCTGTCGTAACATGAAACAGAGGCATTTCTAGGTAGAAGATCTTGATGAAAGGTAAGCCAACTCTCTATAAACTGTATTAAAATTTCTCCAAAGGCGCAACTGAAGTACAGCACAGAGGAAATTCCAAATAAATCGTAAAATACATTCAAAGTTCATCCTATTACCGTCTAAACCCTGAAAATGGTCCAAATAACCTTCATCAGTTTCTTATTCTTAATTAACCCAATCAGCATCTTGACGTAATGTTCATGATATTCAGGCTACCATTAGGCGCTTTTCTATAGCTTATAGTCTACTTCTAGGACTAAAAGGGGTCAATACGATTTCAATAAACACTCTGAATAAAATAGGTCCTTCTTAAACTGCATTAAATCGTCTAACTTAAGACTGAATAAAAGGTAAAAATGCGTCACGGTGCTGAAGGGGTTAACAATTAGGTTGGCCAATAGTCTGCTACTGCTGAGCCATGGCCCCTTACCCTCTCCAGGGAAGGGGGGAGGAGCACCATTGACTTATAGATGGCTTTCCATATTCTATATAGCAGGTAAACAAAGCCCTCACTCCGAGTTGTGCAAGTCTCTCTTTAGAAGAAATAACATAACTCCATAACAAGGCATTCGAAGCTCATTGTAGTAAGGCAATCACTGCTCGTCACATAATTATATGAAATGCATTACAAGATATATTCAAAATTAATATAAACACCATATGAGAAGGAGCACTTTATTGACAACGTTTCGCAAATAGCTTCTTCAGGTATCTGATAAACTGCCAATAAATTGCTTCTCCTCATATGGTGATTATATTCATTGTCAAATTTCTAAAGTTAATTTAGCATACAGTATATTCAAAAGCTCTCTAAAAAGACGAAATACAAAGCTCACTGTAAGATCTGATTAAAACTATTTATAGGTGACCTAACTGTAGAAGGCATGCCAAGCTCTCCGCCAGCCCTACTACCGGAGCCGTGACCCCTTGACCTCTGGTGGGGCGGGGCGAGGTGAGGTGTTGACCGGGGCGCCACAGACCACGACCCAGACCATCAGAAGATAACTGTTTACCGGCGGCTGTTACTAAGGCAGGAAAGACAGACGGGAGAGCGATTGACCGGGAGTACTTCCTTCCCAGTCATATGCTGCATGTACAGTACAGTCGGCCAAATAAGTGATGAGTATTTTGTTATCAATAATTGGTATGGACAGTATCTAAAACATAATGTATTCACTTCGAGTGAGATATACAAACATTTTCCTTAACTTACTCACCCTATTCAACATCTGACCGACATTAATACAGCACAGAGCGTGCTAAACGTTGGCAGCTGAGACATGACTTATTAGCGCTACCGTACTCGTCTGATGGAAGTAGGAAGTAAATATTGTCATATATTTTGTTTATCTATATGAATGAAGGAGACACAAGGCACTGCTGCCTGTAACAAGTGTCTCCTCCATAGTTGAAAGAGTGAGCAAAAATTTAGGTACGTTGTAGTCAAAATGTCTGGACACGAAGGTTGAAGCAGTTTAAGTCATAGGATGAGGGAAAGATAGATTGAGGGAGAGAGTTCCTTAGCTTGCTTGTTTGAGTAGCAGAAAGACTGGAATAATATGTTCAGTCTAGGTCTTGAGAGCTGCAGTTGTGCTCTCTAAACACTCCTTTCAATTTAGCATTACAATTATTTTTATCATAAGGAATATCAATAGTCTTCCCATTCTTTCCAAACCTGACTTCGTACCGATTTTACCTGGTAGTTGTTATGTTATCATTGACCTAACGTCAACACTTATCATTAAAATAATCATATTATCTTCGAAAGGGAAACTTTTCAAAATATAATTACGAATATTTGTGTCATAACATGCATAATCTTCATTAATGGCACCTAAGCCATTAAGTAATATCGATCTTAACACTAATAACCCCCAAATTAAATTAATGAATGCATGTGATCCTCCCAGGATCCAAACCTAGGACACTGCATACAGAACGTACCTGATCTAACCATTACACCATCAATATTATAAATTATGGGTCTTGGTAGCGCTGTGGAACCAACTGGCCAACCGAACTTAATTAATTGAGCTGATTACAAAGGCTGTATGAACAACCGAACTGAATTGAGCTGATTACAAAGGCTATATGAACTGAATTGAACTTACTGAAATGAGCTGATTACAAAAGCTAATGAACAACCAAACTTACTGAATTGAGCTGATTAAAAAGGGCTCTATGTACTGAATTGAGCTGATTACAAAGGTTAAGGGAGGTGTGAGTGAGGTGGGGAAGGGTGGGTCTTGGGGCGTGAGGGGCGGCCAGGTGAGATATGGAACAGGTAAGGTAGACCAAATAAGGCAGTGCTATGTGGAAGAGGGAGGAGGAGGTATGCAGGTGTGTGTATGTGTGTGTGTGAGAGAGAGAGAGGGGGGGGGGGGCAGGTCGATGATAGGGTGTTGTGTGTGTGTGTGTGTTTTGCCTTTACTTCAAGAACCACACTGACAATAATACAAAATATTGCATTACTAAACGATAATCCCAGTCACGACATGATTGCAACCGAAGATAAAATGTAAAACTGTATTTCATGCCAGGTATCTTCATTATCTAGCAAAAAAAAAAAAAAAAAAAAAACACACACAATTTTAACCATCCATAAATGATATAAGCGATGCAGCGTTTGGCTTTTATAACGTTTCACTACCTACAATCCTACATATTGAGTAATATCGTTCTTAGCACCAATAACACACAATGAAATTAATGAAAGCATATGATCCTCCGAGGATTCGAACCCAGGATACCGCATACAGAACTTACACGCTTTAACCTATTCAGTACCAGTACCGTCCTTTTAACTTTATGCTGGCTACTATTAGACGATGTTATCCAATTTAATTAAAAAGGGACTCAAGCAATAAACAAGCTTCGAACTAACTCACATAACCCTTTTTACTACCACATATCCTTCTTAAATTGCACAAAATCGTCTAAATATAGCTAGAATATAGTTAAAAAGACGTCGCCGGTACAGAAGGAGTTAACCATTATACCACCAAGACACCAAGTTATTACAGGTTTACTTAAGCAATGAAACATGAGCAGTGTTATAAAAAAATATATATGAAAATAAATGTATATAAATAAATTAATATATAAGTTTACGAATAGCGCATAGTAAAAACCAAGCTAACGATAACACTGATATAACCACCCATATTTCAGAATGGTAAATTGAATAGTATATTACCTGAAGCATATACGTCATAGGATCTTCTGTCTTCTATGCCGGAGAAGATCTGGAAGGTTAGTTTTAAGAGGGAGGTAGTTGCTTTTTATGGGCCCCCTTCTCCCTTACGCTTAGCCCCATTAGTTTTTGAGATCTTAAGACGTTCGCCCCATTAGTTTGTCAATTTTAAGATCTATCGTCCCATAAATATCAAGGCCTTTCGTGCCATTTAGGTGTCGAGTTTTTCCTGGCGAGCGATGGCGAGCCTGTAATTTTGGAGGAACCGACGTTCGGCCGGAAAATTGATCTCGAATGGGGATCTTGAGGATAGCCTAATCTATTAAGTTTGATGGAGGTCTAGGCAGGAAACTAAAACAATAAATAAGTAAATCAACAAATGAATACAAATAAAAACAAAGCTCCCCTTAAATTAAGTGCGTCATCGAGATTTATAGAGAACACCACAAGTAGAGGACGAGGAGTGGAAAGTCTAACCAGGTCTATACTCAGGAGAGTTTATAGAGAACACCACAAGTAGAGAACGAGGAGTGGAAAGTCTAACCGGGTCTATACTCAGGAGAGTTTATAGAGAACACCACAAGTAGAGGACGAGGAATGCAAAGTCTAACCGGGTCTATACTCAGGAGAGTTTATAGAGAACACCACAAGTAGAGGACGAGGAATGCAAAGTCTAACCGGGTCTATACTCAGGAGAGTTTATAGAGAACACCACAAGTAGAGGACGAGGAGTGGAAAGTCTAACCGGGTCTATACTCAGGAGAGTTTATAGAGAACACCACAAGTAGAGGACGAGGAGTGGAAAGTCTAACCGGGTCTATACTCAGGAGAGTTTATAGAGAACACCACAAGTAGAGGACGAGGAGTGGAAAGTCTAACCTGGTCTATACTCAGGAGAGGGAGAGGGGAGCTGATGGGGGAAGGGTTTATTTATTGGTCAATATATACATTTATTTATTATATTTTTAGTTTCCTCCCTAGACCTCCACCGAGCTTTAGAAAAAAAAAATCCTCAATATCCTTCTTCTAGATAAATGTGTAAATTTTCAGTATAAAAATGTCCCAGCCGAAGGTAGGTTCCTCCTAATATACAGGCTCGCTATTGCTCGCCAGGAAAACATCGACACCTAAATGGCACAAAAGGTCTTAAAATCGCCAAACTAATGGGCGATCATGAACGTCGTAAAATCTGAAAACTAAAGGGGCTAAACATGAAGGTGAAGTAGGGCCAGAAAACTAATGGGGCTAAAAATGGGGCTAAACACTCAGCAGGGAGAAACAGTTCGTATTAAGGGGAGATTTTAACTTGAGGGATATTTTTCTGGACCCCTTTTTCCCTCATGTTTCACCCCATTGCTCTTGATATATTAAGACGTTCGCCCCATTAGTTTGGCGATTTTAAGAACTTTCGCCCCATTTCTGTCATTTCGTGCCATTTAGGTGACGATTTTTTCCTGGCGAGCGAAAGCGAGCCTGTAATTTAAGAGGAACCACATATTTCTACCTAAAATGTACACATATATCCTGAAAGGGGGTCTAGGGGGTGTTACTTTAAGCTTGATGGAGGTCTAGGGAACAAACTAAATACCTCCTCTTAAGCCGGCACTAATCAGAAAATAATAAGTAAGAAGTAGTTAAAGGCAAGACTATTACAACAAATATTCACCAGAAGAACGACAGATAAGCTTAACAGGGATCAAACGAAGTACAACAACAATATAACCTAATTAGATATTCAATACAGGGAAACTCCGGAGGGATTACTTAACAGGGTGGGGGGGGGGGGGGAAGCTGTGCCGTGATAAGTGAGGGGGCACTCAGCAGCAAGTAGGCAGGGGGGCTCGGCAGGGCGCGCCACCCCCCGCTGTAACACGAAGATGAGCCTCGTCTTAAAACCGGGTTGAGTTGTGGCTGCTGCACCACACTGGGCCCGGCCAGGTTGCTAACAAAGGTAATGGGAAGGTGCTTTTCCTGTCTAGAGTTTGGTGCAGATTGGGGGGTCATCTTTAGCACTAGTTTTACACTCAGTCACTCAGTCACTCACCCTTACTCCCACAAGGGGTAGGGAGGATCAGCAAGAGACACAAGAAAGGAAAAATAGGTGACAGGAGAAGAACACATATAACAGTTTGCCCACAAAAAGCAAGCACACAATCATTCAGAAGCACCAATCACTAATCAGCCCCCGAAATCAATAGGTTCACCTTAGAAGCTTAGATGTTATACTTCCAGACAAGGTCTCTTCACATCAACATCTGGGATAAAGACCTTCCAGGTTTGTCATTTAAAAGGGTCCAGAGACCCTTCTCTCTCTAACAAATTTCCTCCATTCATTCTTGTCATTTGCTAATTCTTTTGCTTCAGCCATTCCCTTTTCACGCTTCGACACACATTTTGACACCATATCATACCATCTTCTTCTCGGCTTTCCACGCCTTCTTCTTCCTTCCACTTCACTGACATAGATCCTTTTAACTATTCTTTCTTCAGGCATTCTTGTCATGTGACCATACCATTTGAACACTTTCTTCAATCTTTTGCTCTATCGACTTCTTAACTCCACATGCCTCCCTTATGTTCAAACTTCTTACTGGGTCTATTCTTCGAACTCCACACGCATTTCTTAGCAAATCCATTTCAACTGCTCTTATTCGTGACTTTTTATTACTATACCATACCAGAGTTTCACATCCATACATCAATGTCGGCACCAACACTCCCTCATGCAATCCTCTCCCTGCTTCCATACTCAAATTTCTGCTCCTAAACAAGGCTTTCATTGCTCCAGCTACCTTTTTTTCCTTGTATTATTGTTTTCTACTTCTCTTGTACATTTTCCCCTTTTCTCAATCATGGCTCCCGGATACATACATTTTTCTACTAGTTCGAGCTGTTCTCCATTAATCATTACATTGCACACAGCGTCTCCTATTTTTACTACCATTACTTTGCTTATATTAAAATTTACTTACAGACCTCGTCTTTCACAAACTTCCACAAGTATCTCCACCATCTGGCACAGGTCATTCTCGCCTTCGGCACATAGCCTAACACTGCATTATCTACAGAAAACACATTAGTGACAATAATTCTGTTTCCACCACTCACCATCTCTACTCCCTCTCTTTTTGTTACATAAGAACATAAGAAAATGGGAGTCTGCAGAAAGCCGATTGGCCTAAGCAAGGCAGATCCCTGTCCCACACAAACCCAGTTCAATTACAAAGCCCAATTATAGGCTCAACACTCTAATACCCTGAGGATCATCTTACCAAAACGGTTAGAGATTAACGCAGGATTATGGGGGTATGCAGAGTGCTGATTGGCCCAACCCGGCTGATCCCCCTTCACACCCAACCCTTCTCGTCCATATGCTTATCCAATTTTATCTTAAAGCTCCCTACCGTTTTAGACCCCACTATAGCACTTGGTAGTCCATTCCACCCATCTACAACTCTGTTACCAAACCAATATTTGCCTATATCTTTTCTGAAACGAAATTTATCTAATTTGAAACCATTGGTACGAGTTCTTTTCTTTCGCTATCACTGAGCTTTAGTATATTTGTCATGTCCCCTTTGTTAATCCCACTAACCCACTTGAACACCTCTATCATATCCCCTCTAACTCTGCGTCTCTCTAACGAATGTAAACCTAATTTCTTCAACCTTTCTTCATACGAAAGATTTCTAATATTATGGATCATTTTTGTCATTCTACGTTGTACTCTCTCCAATGAATCTATGTCCATTCTGTAATAAGGACACCAAAATTGGACAGCATAATCCATATGGGGTCTCACTAATGACAAGTAAAGTTTTAAGATAACATCAGCAGTTCTGTTACTCACACTCCTAGAGATGAACCCGAGAATCCTGTTTGCCTTATTACGAACGCTTATACACTGTTTTCTAGGCTTCAAATCATTGCTAACAAACACACCTAGATCTTTCTCACAGTCTGAATTTTCTAATTCTAAATTAGCTAGTTTATATTTAACATTTGTATGCATCTTCCCTATCTTTAATACCTTGCATTTGTCAATGTTAAACTTCATCTGCCAATTTACTGACCATTCATGTAAGGTATCTAGATCCCTTTGGAGGCACTCTATATCGCTATCTGAATCAATTGATCTCCCCATTTTAGTATCGTCTGCGAATTTACTTATCCTACTAGTTATACCTAAATCTAGGTCATTTATTTATATAAGAAACAACAGGGGACCTAATACCGATCCCTGGGGGACACCACTTTTGACTGCTCCCCACTCTGACTTGGTACCATTTATGCTGACTCTCTGTTTCCTACCAATTAGCCACGACCTAATCCATCCCAACAACGATCCTCCTATTCTATGTGCCTCAACCTTTCTCATCAATCTCTCATGTCCTTTACTTCTCTCATTTTCCGATCCATGTAGATATTAAACAACCAGGGCAACATCACACATCCCTGTCTCACTCCGATCTGCACACTAAAACCACTCGCTTAATGCACCATTTACTGTATTCTTACACATGTTTCACTACCATCATAAACATTCTTCACAGCATTCAACAAGTTGTCTTATACTATACATCATTGTTATTATTATTATCATAATTATATTTTTAGTATTATTATTATGTTTATATTTACTGTTTTATAAAATTATTTATTATTGTTTATCTGTGTTTATAGATTTATTTTTACATTCATCATATAAAACAAATTATGAGCTAGGGTGCTTACGTTAGGCTGCATTTTGCCATGGTGAATATCTAATTTTTGCCGCTTGAAGCCTGTGGTGGGTGAGTAACTCAGCTTGGTACACTGGGGCTATGGTATATTGGTGATGGCTGGTCCTGTCCAGAGTGAGGTTTGGCATCCTCCTCTACCCAACATTAACCATTTCTGTCGGTCTCTTTTCCTTTACTACTTTTCCTACTTTGGGGGCGGGAGGCTAGGAATCCTCCTCCCCTTGTAAAATTCACCTACTAGACGAGACAGAGAAAGGGGCGAGGGAACGCGAAAGTGGTCCCTGGACCCTAAGGATGGGAACTTTAAATGTAGTTTCTGTTCGGGCTCTGTCTCGAGTCGGCCACCCCCAGCTGTTGGGTATGTGCCTGAGTATATACAATACAATACAATACATACTTCCCCGAATAGAAAGTCACAAAGTCACACCACCACCAGTTTCCTATGTACTGCTAGTTGACCAGAATATAACTTAAGGGGGCCCACCTCGGTTTTTGTTTTGTTCTCTCTCTCCCTCTCTCTCTGGCTTACTGTTTTAAGACATGTATCACCATCCAGGTGTCGATTTATACCTGGCGAGCGATAGCGAGCCAGCATATCTTTAAATATATTTTTGACAGCAGGCTAAATTTGTACATCTTTCAATAGAAAAATGTTTCCAGCGAAGCAGGATTTCTCCATACAATGCTGGCTCGCTATCGCTCGCCAGGAAGAAATCGACAACTGGATGGGGATAAACGTCTTAAAACAGTAGGCTGAATCGAACCGAATGAATACAAGCCAGAGGAAGAGAAAAAAAGCAGGTGATCCCCCTTAACACGTCCCTGATAAAGGCAGCGACTAGAGTAACCTTCTTAACCCCATCAAGACTGTGACGCGTGTTGATGTTTATTATTGCCATTATCAGACGATCTTATTCAGCTTAGGAAGGGTATGTGGAAGCCAGAGGGTTATTCCAGATACTCTTTACCCTTTAAATTCTCACTGATCCTTCCTAAGCTGTACACATTCGCATGATAATAGCCATACTATAGTGTCAACATGCGTTATGATCATCATGATAATAGCCATACTATAGTGTCAACATGCGTTATGATCCTCATGATAATAGCCATACTATAGTGTCAACATGCGTTATGATCATCATGATAATAGCCATACTATAGTGTCAACATGCGTTATGATCCTCATGATAATAGCCATACTATAGTGTCAACATGCGTTATGATCATCATGATAATAGCCATACTATAGTGTCAACATGCGTTATGATCATCATGATAATAGCCATACTATAGTGTCAACATGCGTTATGATCATCATGATAATAGCCATACTATAGTGTCAACATGCGTTATGATCATCATGATAATAGCCATACTATAGTGTCAACATGCGTTATGATCATCATGATAATAGCCATACTATAGTGTCAACATGCGTTATGATCATCATGATAATAGCCATACTATAGTGTCAACATGCGTTATGATCATCATGATAATAGCCATACTATAGTGTCAACATGCGTTATGATCATCATGATAATAGCCATACTATAGTGTCAACATGCGTTATGATCATCATGATAATAGCCATACTATAGTGTCAACATGCGTTATGATCATCATGATAATAGCCATACTATAGTGTCAACATGCGTTATGATCATCATGATAATAGCCATACTATAGTGTCAACATGCGTTATGATCATCATGATAATAGCCATACTATAGTGTCAACATGCGTTATGATCATCATGATAATAGCCATACTATAGTGTCAACATGCGTTATGATAATAGCCATACTATAGTGTCAACATGATCATCATGATAATAGCCATACTATAGTGTCAACATGCGTTATGATAATAGCCATACTATAGTGTCAACATGCATTATGATAATAGCCATACTATAGTGTCAACATGCGTTATGATCATCATGATAATAGCCATACTATAGTGTCAACATGCGTTATGATCATCATGATAATAGCCATACTATAGTGTCAACATGCGTTATGATCATCATGATAATAGCCATACTATAGTGTCAACATGCGTTATGATCCTCATGATAATAGCCATACTATAGTGTCAACATGCGTTATGATCATCATGATAATAGCCATACTATAGTGTCAACATGTGTTATGATCATCATGATAATAGCCATACTATAGTGTCAACATGCGTTATGATCCTCATGATAATAGCCATACTATAGTGTCAACATGCGTTATGATCATCATGATAATAGCCATACTATAGTGTCAACATGCGTTATGATCCTCATGATAATAGCCATACTATAGTGTCAACATGCGTTATGATCATCATGATAATAGCCATACTATAGTGTCAACATGCGTTATGATCATCATGATAATAGCCATACTATAGTGTCAACATGCGTTATGATCATCATGATAATAGCCATACTATAGTGTCAACATGCGTTATGATCCTCATGATAATAGCCATACTATAGTGTCAACATGCGTTATGATCATCATGATAATAGCCATACTATAGTGTCAACATGCGTTATGATCATCATGATAATAGCCATACTAGTGTCAACATGCGTTATGATCATCATGATAATAGCCATACTATATTGTCAACATGCGTTATGATCATCATGATAATAGCCATACTATAGTGTCAACATGCGTTATGATCATCATGATAATAGCCATACTATAGTGTCAACATGCGTTATGATCATCATGATAATAGCCATACTATAGTGTCAACATGCGTTATGATCATCATGATAATAGCCATACTATAGTGTCAACATGCGTTATGATCATCATGATAATAGCCATACTATAGTGTCAACATGCGTTATGATCATCATGATAATAGCCATACTATAGTGTCAACATGCGTTATGATCCTCATGATAATAGCCATACTATAGTGTCAACATGCGTTATGATAATAGCCATACTATAGTGTCAACATGCGTTATGATCCTCATGATAATAGCCATACTATAGTGTCAACATGCGTTATGATCATCATGATAATAGCCATACTATAGTGTCAACATGCGTTATGATCATCATGATAATAGCCATACTATAGTGTCAACATGCGTTATGATAATAGCCATACTATAGTGTCAACATGCATTATGATAATAGCCATACTATAGTGTCAACATGCGTTATGATCATCATGATAATAGCCATACTATAGTGTCAACATGCGTTATGATCATCATGATAATAGCCATACTATAGTGTCAACATGCGTTATGATCATCATGATAATAGCCATACTATAGTGTCAACATGCGTTATGATCATCATGATAATAGCCATACTATAGTGTCAACATGCGTTATGATAATAGCCATACTATAGTGTCAACATGCGTTATGATAATAGCCATACTATAGTGTCAACATGCGTTATGATAATAGCCATACTATAGTGTCAACATGCGTTATGATAATAGCCATACTATAGTGTCAACATGCGTTATGATAATAGCCATACTATAGTGTCAACATGCGTTATGATCATCATGATAATAGCCATACTATAGTGTCAACATGTGTTATGATCCTCATGATAATAGCCATACTATAGTGTCAACATGCTTTATGATAATCATGATAATAGCCATACTATAGTGTCAACATGCGTTATGATCATCATGATAATAGCCATACTATAGTGTCAACATGCGTTATGATCATCATGATAATAGCCATACTATAGTGTCAACATGCGTTATGATAATCATGATAATAGCCATACTATAGTGTCAACATGCGTTATGATCATCATGATAATAGCCATACTATAGTGTCAACATGCGTTATGATCATCATGATAATAGCCATACTATAGTGTCAACATGCGTTATGATCATCATGATAATAGCCATACTATAGTGTCAACATGCGTTATGATCATCATGATAATAGCCATACTATAGTGTCAACATGCGTTATGATCATGATAATAGCCATACTATAGTGTCAACATGCGTTATGATCATCATGATAATAGCCATACTATAGTGTCAACATGCGTTATGATCATCATGATAATAGCCATACTATAGTGTCAACATGCGTTATGATCCTCATGATAATAGCCATACTATAGTGTCAACATGCGTTATGATAATCATGATAATAGCCATACTATAGTGTCAACATGCGTTATGATAATCATGATAATAGCCATACTATAGTGTCAACATGCGTTATGATCATCATGATAATAGCCATACTATAGTGTCAACATGCGTTATGATCATCATGATAATAGCCATACTATAGTGTCAACATGTGTTATGATCCTCATGATAATAGCCATACTATAGTGTCAACATGCGTTATGATAATCATGATAATAGCCATACTATAGTGTCAACATGCGTTATGATCATCATGATAATAGCCATACTATAGTGTCAACATGCGTTATGATCATCATGATATAGCCATACTATAGTGTCAACATGCGTTATGATAATCATGATAATAGCCATACTATAGTGTCAACATGCGTTATGATCATCATGATAATAGCCATACTATAGTGTCAACATGCGTTATGATCATCATGATAATAGCCATACTATAGTGTCAACATGCGTTATGATCATCATGATAATAGCCATACTATAGTGTCAACATGCGTTATGATCATCATGATAATAGCCATACTATAGTGTCAACATGCGTTATGATCATGATAATAGCCATACTATAGTGTCAACATGCGTTATGATCATCATGATAATAGCCATACTATAGTGTCAACATGCGTTATGATCATCATGATAATAGCCATACTATAGTGTCAACATGCGTTATGATCCTCATGATAATAGCCATACTATAGTGTCAACATGCGTTATGATCATCATGATAATAGCCATACTATAGTGTCAACATGCGTTATGATCATCATGATAATAGCCATACTATAGTGTCAACATGCGTTATGATCATCATGATAATAGCCATACTATAGTGTCAACATGCGTTATGATAATCATGATAATAGCCATACTATAGTGTCAACATGCGTTATGATCATCATGATAATAGCCATACTATAGTGTCAACATGCGTTATGATCATCATGATAATAGCCATACTATAGTGTCAACATGCGTTATGATCATCATGATAATAGCCATACTATAGTGTCAACATGCGTTATGATCATCATGATAATAGCCATACTATAGTGTCAACATGCGTTATGATCATCATGATAATAGCCATACTATAGTGTCAACATGCGTTATGATCATCATGATAATAGCCATACTATAGTGTCAACATGCGTTATGATCCTCATGATAATAGCCATACTATAGTGTCAACATGCGTTATGATAATAGCCATACTATAGTGTCAACATGCGTTATGATCATCATGATAATAGCCATACTATAGTGTCAACATGCGTTTTATGATAATAGCCATACTATAGTGTCAACATGCGTTATGATCATGATAATAGCCATACTATAGTGTCAACATGCGTTATGATCATCATGATAATAGCCATACTATAGTGTCAACATGCGTTATGATCATCATGATAATAGCCATACTATAGTGTCAACATGCGTTATGATCCTCATGATAATAGCCATACTATAGTGTCAACATGCGTTTTGATCATGATGTTAATAGCCATACTATAGTGTCAACATGCGTTATGATCATCATGATAATAGCCATACTATAGTGTCAACATGCGTTATGATCATCATGATAATAGCCATACTATAGTGTCAACATGCGTTATGATCATCATGATAATAGCCATACTATAGTGTCAACATGCGTTATGATCATCATGATAATAGCCATACTATAGTGTCAACATGCGTTATGATCATCATGATAATAGCCATACTATAGTGTCAACATGCGTTATGATCATCATGATAATAGCCATACTATAGTGTCAACATGCGTTATGATCATCATGATAATAGCCATACTATAGTGTCAACATGCGTTATGATCATCATGATAATAGCCATACTATAGTGTCAACATGCGTTATGATCCTCATGATAATAGCCATACTATAGTGTCAACATGCGTTATGATAATAGCCATACTATAGTGTCAACATGCGTTATGATCCTCATGATAATAGCCATACTATAGTGTCAACATGCGTTATGATCATCATGATAATAGCCATACTATAGTGTCAACATGCGTTATGATCATCATGATAATAGCCATACTATAGTGTCAACATGCGTTATGATAATAGCCATACTATAGTGTCAACATGCATTATGATAATAGCCATACTATAGTGTCAACATGCGTTATGATCATCATGATAATAGCCATACTATAGTGTCAACATGCGTTATGATCATCATGATAATAGCCATACTATAGTGTCAACATGCGTTATGATAATCATGATAATAGCCATACTATAGTGTCAACATGCGTTATGATCATCATGATAATAGCCATACTATAGTGTCAACATGCGTTATGATCCTCATGATAATAGCCATACTATAGTGTCAACATGCGTTATGATAATAGCCATACTATAGTGTCAACATGCGTTATGATAATAGCCATACTATAGTGTCAACATGCGTTATGATAATAGCCATACTATAGTGTCAACATGCGTTATGATCATCATGATAATAGCCATACTATAGTGTCAACATGCGTTATGATCATCATGATAATAGCCATACTATAGTGTCAACATGCGTTATGATCCTCATGATAATAGCCATACTATAGTGTCAACATGCGTTATGATAATAGCCATACTATAGTGTCAACATGCGTTATGATCCTCATGATAATAGCCATACTATAGTGTCAACATGCGTTATGATCATCATGATAATAGCCATACTATAGTGTCAACATGCGTTATGATCATCATGATAATAGCCATACTATAGTGTCAACATGCGTTATGATCATCATGATAATAGCCATACTATAGTGTCAACATGCGTTATGATCATCATGATAATAGCCATACTATAGTGTCAACATGCGTTATGATCATCATGATAATAGCCATACTATAGTGTCAACATGCGTTATGATCATCATGATAATAGCCATATAGCCATACTATAGTGTCAACATGCGTTATGATCATGATAATAGCCATACTATAGTGTCAACATGCGTTATGATCATGATAATAGCCATACTATAGTGTCAACATGCGTTATGATCATCATGATAATAGCCATACTATAGTGTCAACATGCGTTATGATCATCATGATAATAGCCATACTATAGTGTCAACATGCGTTATGATCATCATGATAATAGCCATACTATAGTGTCAACATGCGTTATGATCATCATGATAATAGCCATACTATAGTGTCAACATGCGTTATGATCATCATGATAATAGCCATACTATAGTGTCAACATGCGTTATGATCATCATGATAATAGCCATACTATAGTGTCAACATGCGTTATGATCATCATGATAATAGCCATACTATAGTGTCAACATGCGTTATGATCATCATGATAATAGCCATACTATAGTGTCAACATGCGTTATGATCATCATGATAATAGCCATACTATAGTGTCAACATGCGTTATGATAATAGCCATACTATAGTGTCAACATGCGTTATGATCATCATGATAATAGCCATACTATAGTGTCAACATGCGTTATGATCATCATGATAATAGCCATACTATAGTGTCAACATGCGTTATGATCATCATGATAATAGCCATACTATAGTGTCAACATGCGTTATGATCATCATGATAATAGCCATACTATAGTGTCAACATGCGTTATGATCATCATGATAATAGCCATACTATAGTGTCAACATGCGTTATGATCATCATGATAATAGCCATACTATAGTGTCAACATGCGTTATGATCATCATGATAATAGCCATACTATAGTGTCAACATGCGTTATGATAATAGCCATACTATAGTGTCAACATGCGTTATGATCATCATGATAATAGCCATACTATAGTGTCAACATGCGTTATGATCATCATGATAATAGCCATACTATAGTGTCAACATGCGTTATGATCATCATGATAATAGCCATACTATAGTGTCAACATGCGTTATGATCATCATGATAATAGCCATACTATAGTGTCAACATGCGTTATGATCATCATGATAATAGCCATACTATAGTGTCAACATGCGTTATGATCATCATGATAATAGCCATACTATAGTGTCAACATGCGTTATGATCATCATGATAATAGCCATACTATAGTGTCAACATGCGTTATGATCATCATGATAATAGCCATACTATAGTGTCAACATGCGTTATGATCATCATGATAATAGCCATACTATAGTGTCAACATGCGTTATGATCATCATGATAATAGCCATACTATAGTGTCAACATGCGTTATGATCATCATGATAATAGCCATACTATAGTGTCAACATGCGTTATGATCATCATGATAATAGCCATACTATAGTGTCAACATGCGTTATGATCATCATGATAATAGCCATACTATAGTGTCAACATGCGTTATGATCATCATGATAATAGCCATACTATAGTGTCAACATGCGTTATGATCATCATGATAATAGCCATACTATAGTGTCAACATGCGTTATGATCATCATGATAATAGCCATACTATAGTGTCAACATGCGTTATGATCATCATGATAATAGCCATACTATAGTGTCAACATGCGTTATGATCATCATGATAATAGCCATACTATAGTGTCAACATGCGTTATGATCATCATGATAATAGCCATACTATAGTGTCAACATGCGTTATGATCATCATGATAATAGCCATACTATAGTGTCAACATGCGTTATGATCATCATGATAATAGCCATACTATAGTGTCAACATGCGTTATGATCATCATGATAATAGCCATACTATAGTGTCAACATGCGTTATGATCATCATGATAATAGCCATACTATAGTGTCAACATGCGTTATGATCATCATGATAATAGCCATACTATAGTGTCAACATGCGTTATGATCCTCATGATAATAGCCATACTATAGTGTCAACATGCGTTATGATCATCATGATAATAGCCATACTATAGTGTCAACATGCGTTATGATCATCATGATAATAGCCATACTATAGTGTCAACATGCGTTATGATCATCATGATAATAGCCATACTATAGTGTCAACATGCGTTATGATCATCATGATAATAGCCATACTATAGTGTCAACATGCGTTATGATCATCATGATAATAGCCATACTATAGTGTCAACATGCGTTATGATCATCATGATAATAGCCATACTATAGTGTCAACATGCGTTATGATAATAGCCATACTATAGTGTCAACATGCGTTATGATCATCATGATAATAGCCATACTATAGTGTCAACATGCGTTATGATCATCATGATAATAGCCATACTATAGTGTCAACATGCGTTATGATCATCATGATAATAGCCATACTATAGTGTCAACATGCGTTATGATCATCATGATAATAGCCATACTATAGTGTCAACATGCGTTATGATCATCATGATAATAGCCATACTATAGTGTCAACATGCGTTATGATCATCATGATAATAGCCATACTATAGTGTCAACATGCGTTATGATCATCATGATAATAGCCATACTATAGTGTCAACATGCGTTATGATAATAGCCATACTATAGTGTCAACATGCGTTATGATCATCATGATAATAGCCATACTATAGTGTCAACATGCGTTATGATCATCATGATAATAGCCATACTATAGTGTCAACATGCGTTATGATCATCATGATAATAGCCATACTATAGTGTCAACATGCGTTATGATCATCATGATAATAGCCATACTATAGTGTCAACATGCGTTATGATCATCATGATAATAGCCATACTATAGTGTCAACATGCGTTATGATAATCATGATAATAGCCATACTATAGTGTCAACATGCGTTATGATCATCATGATAATAGCCATACTATAGTGTCAACATGCGTTATGATCATCATGATAATAGCCATACTATAGTGTCAACATGCGTTATGATCATCATGATAATAGCCATACTATAGTGTCAACATGCGTTATGATAATAGCCATACTATAGTGTCAACATGCGTTATGATCCTCATGATAATAGCCATACTATAGTGTCAACATGCGTTATGATCATCATGATAATAGCCATACTATAGTGTCAACATGCGTTATGATCATCATGATAATAGCCATACTATAGTGTCAACATGCGTTATGATCCTCATGATGCCATAGTGGTGTCGATTTTTTCCTGGCGAGCGAAAGCGAGCCTGAAATGTTTCAATGAACCGGCCATCGGCTGGGACATTTTTCTACCGAAAAATTTACACATTTAGCTCGTAGGGGGATATTGAGGATATTTTATTGAGTGTAATGGAGGTCTCAGAAGGAAAATAAAACAACAAAATATATATTATACTAATTAATATACCGTACCCCTTTAAAAGACACATGAGCCCCATTGACCCTTCCCTATCCTTGGGGGGGGGGGGGGAATTATAACTAAACACCTGTTACTTGTGGCACCAGTAGAACACAAAGGCTGGTATACTGTATGTGTGTGTGTGGGGAAACGGGGGGGGGGGGGATGGGGGGGGGTGCGTGTGTGGAATGTCATCCTTTTTACATGTTAACTAGGCTCACCCATCCCACCACCACCATTTCACTAGTATACCTGTATTTCATTATATATATATATATATATATATATATATATATATATATATATATATATATATATATGTTTTACCAGGGTTTTTACCAGGCTGAGATTGGATTTGGTAGGTTCTACTTAACTGGAGAAGTCAAAATCACACAACACATGCACAGAAGAAACAAAGGGTAACATATAACACTGCGTACATTTATGAACAATTGTATTTGTATAATCGCTAAGTTTAACAATACTAATACTTGTACGTGAATAAATGGTTAAAATATAAATATGCCTAGCACAGGCGAGGATCTGCAATGGGACTAGGAATATATAAGCTGTATCTAACTTGACTTTCACACAATATATAGGAACCCTCATAAGAACCTAGATCAAAATCAAAGTCGAAAATGCTGGACTCTGGCTGAGAAATAATCCTCGTTCGCACTGAGGAAATATTTAGTGACTCAATGATTTGAATTAAATAGAGTCTAAATTTAGGGAATCTGTTGTTCTAGCAATTCACTTTGTCGCACTGGTGAGGAAAGAATACAGAATTACTATTTGTTGACTAACTTTCTTGAGGCACCTGTCGCACTGGTGTAATTTAGGTAGTCTCTCAATTTGGGAACTGCCTTTCTAGCTATTTCACCTTATTTTACTGGTGCATCATTGTGTGAATTTTCAACATTTACTCCTAGACTAGCACTTGAAGTTGGAGTATGGGATGAGATGAGATAACAGCTGTCTGGTCTTCTAGTTCTCCTTTGGGCCGTTTAGGTGGTTCAGCCGTGTGGATGAGTAGTTTGGGATACAGATGGATTAGCTGGTTTTGAGTCTTAAATGATAGTTCCTTGATATCATGACATTGGGCACTTTCATCGGACTAACGTGAGTAATTAGCTAGGACATGTCCTGGGGCTAGAGGTACTCGTCTATCCTGACCATTATGCTAATCGGTGATGAAGTTCCGTTTTGCTCTTGACTTGGGGTCTTTAATACAATGTCTCTAGTGTCATGACACAGTGACAACGTATCGGGCTAACTCGAGGAGATAGTAAGATCATGAACTTACTGATTTCACTCGATCTGCCACTGACCGTTATAAGAGGTTCAAAGAACTCAGGGGCGGTGTTTAAACCGTGTAATTGTAAGTGTCCTCGGCCATGGCGTCGGACAGATACACAAAGGACTTTGATATGTCGAGTGCGGGTGTTAGCGGTTTCTCGCAAAGCCCTAAACTAGTCGAATGACCATGGCAAGTATCTTTCTATAGTTTTAGAGTGCAGTTTTGGCAAAAGAAGTAAGGTGGGGACATGTCCGACGGTTATGCTTTTAATACCAAAGGTGCAGCCTATTAGGGATCTTATTATTAACCACTATACCATGGCATGTGATAATAGTAATTCCTCAATAGGTAAAATAACTCCTCAGACCTTGAAAGACATTCACCACTGTGTCAGTGCTTTACTTGAATGGGAGGGTAACTGTAGGGCTAGATTGCTAACATTTTAGTTAGATGAAGCCCTAGAATTGCTTGCCTTATTCAGGTTTTCGTCGGAGTAGTGACGACTTTGGCTGAGATGACCCAGTGCAGGTGTGCGGGTGTCAAAAGGTCATAAGTCCAGGGGGGCGTATTCTAGAGGGATTAGGAGGATCCCTCAGAAGTTTGCGGGCAGGTGAGTCGACTTCTTGGTGGAAGAGGGGCGTAAGTGTCCCTGTTTAGTGCGTCGATGTTGGTCCTTCTGTCCCTGACTGTACACTATATTCTTTCTGGTGGCCTCGTGGTGTTGCTGTGATGTGGTGATGGTCTTACCTGGTATTGTTGGTATATCTGGTGTGATGGTGGCAATTCTGGCATCTCGTCTATTGTCAGGTAGTGATGTACAGGATTTGTTTGGGCGGCTAGATGTGGTGGGTTTAATTCTGGTTGTATTTCCCACACGTGGTTTTATCTGCGTGGTGATTTTCTGTGCTGGAGATGAGTTTTCCTCCTCGGTGTGTAGGTTCGGCTTTACGTTTCTATTTCGGTCTTCTTTGTTGGTGATGTAGGGCAATTTAGGTATCCTGGGCATCGTGGTGGTCTTGTTCTTGTTACTTATCTCCTTCATTGTTGTTATTCCTGGTTGATTTATTCCTTCTTCCTTCTTACTCTGTTTTCCTTGCCGTGGATGTTGTTTGCTTTGGTCTTCCCTTCTTCGACTTGCTTCCGTTTGTTCGTTATGGTGGTTTTTACAAATCTGGTTATTTAAATATATATATAGGCTATATATACTTTCATTATACAGTACAGTGTAATAAAACTAATTTAGGTATCGGTTTTTTTTAAAGAAAAGACCTCCGTCTACGTATTGTGAAAAACGTTTGTTTCGGAACTGTATCGACCTTAATGGATATGATACGTGACCTCTACAATATTAAAACTGATCACACAATATTGGCAGCTACTGTACATACCGGTATGAACAGTTAACCCTCAACGATATTTAAGCAGTATCGCTTAAGGGGAGTATACATGTATTTGTATTTATTTATACATTTACTTATCTTTATTTTTTCCTCCCAAGACCTCCATCAGGCTTTACAAAATACCCCCTAGACCCACCTTCCAGATAGATGTGTACATCATTCGGTAGAAAAATGTCTCGGCCAAAGGCCGGTTTCTTCTAAAATACAGGCTTGCTATCGCTCGTTAGGAAAAAATCGACACCTAAATTGCACAAAAAGTATTGTAATCACCAAACTAATGGAGTTAGCCCCATTAGCTTGGCGATTACATGGTATGAGGGAGAAGGGTGTCCAGAAAAAAAAACTCCCCTTAAGCCCATCAGCATAATGACATGATTATTTAGCTCCGCCAGAGGATGTTATAAATTTTAAAAACTAACTCTCGTCATCAAAATGTTACCAAATCCTAGGGAGATGATAACTCACTCTCACTCTCTGTGTCTGTGTATTCACTTGCTGGTTCGTCAAGGGGAATCCACGCAATGCGAGCTAAGCTCATTATTATCGCGCCTCCTTAACTGGGAATGTATTGCGTGAAATGCATGTTAAGTGTTTATGTATCGTTGGAATGGCTGTGGATGTGTGTGTAGTCTGTATTTTACCCAATTGGCGACATCTGGAAACGAAGACTTAGGGTTAATCTGTACGATACCATTCTCACTACGGTACCAGTTTCACCCGAAGGCTTAGGTTGACCAGTAGCTTAGGTTGACCAGTACGATACCCATCTCACCTTGTAACCGATCACCAACCCCAGATGGGACGTCACAACTTAGTCCACTTATACCAGGTTCCTATTTATACTGCTAGGTGAACAGAGGCTACACCGTTAGGAGACTTGCCCAAATGTCTCTTCCCCGCCTGGGTCTCGAACCCGGGACCTTCAGGTTGTGAGCCAGACGCGCTATCAGTTACGCCACGGGGAGGTGTGTGTGTGTGGGTGAAGGGGGGGGGGGGGTTATAATAGGACTTCAGAGGATATCAACCCCTCTGGATTATTAAGCCAGCACACTGTAAGTCAAAATAGCGTCGGAACTGGAGAACTTTCGAGAACTCCAGTCCCTTGTGTGTGTGTAGTTAAGTTGATGGGAGGATAGACAGGTTGGGGAGGTGACAAGTCTCTTAAAGGGGGTCACCTGCTTTTTTTTATCTTTCTCTCCTTTTCTCTCTTTTCCTGGCTTGTATCCATTCAGCTCCATTCAGCCAACTGTTTTAAGACGTTTATCCCCATCCAGGTGCCAATTTCTTCCTGGCGAGCGATAGCGAGCCAACATAGTATGGAGAAATCTGGCTTCGCCGGAGACATTTTTCTATCGAAAAATGCACAAATTTAGCTTGCTGTCAAAACAAAAATATATATATGGTGGCTCGCTACCGCTCGCCAGGAAAATATTGACACCTGGATGGGGGTAAACGTCTTAAAACAGTAGGCTGAATGGGGCCAAATGGATACAAGCCAAAGAGAGAGGGAGAGAAAGATAAAAAAGCGAGGTGGGCTCCCTTAAGAATTAGAGAAAAGTAATAGAGGAAAGAAAAAGCAAAGTAGAAGAGTAAAATGTGCAGGTCTGTCCTTGCTATTGTTTTTACTTGTGTGTGTGTGTGTATGTGTAATGTGTGTGAAGAGAATTATATACTAAGCTCACTGCTACATTGCTTCTTCAGACGCGGAAATGCCTCTGCGTATCTTCGTCTACGCACACCGACAAATTCCTAAGCTTTTAAAATACAGTACATGCCTTCTAGTGTACTGTATCTGCAATGTTAACCCCCTCAGTACGGGTCATGTTCTCATTATATTCTGGCAACCATTAGACGATTTTATCCAACCTAGGAAGGACGTCTACCCATTAAAAGGCTGCAGACTATCTCTACCTTCAGCTACCATATATCCTTCCTGAACTTAAAAAATCGTCTAAATGTTGCTGATATGAAAATATAAAGACGTCGCCGGTACAGAAAGGGTTATAATTTCTTTCTAGTAAAAATAAACCAGAGTAAATATTAATGTAAATAAATATGAGGGCATACTATTGAATTAAGGGGATATGTTGAACTAGGGATAACTCTGAACATTGTATTAATTGATACATGGCCTTCAGCAACAACGTTCCCCAAAGTGTTGGGGCTTGTACTGAGTGGTAAATAAAGAATATGAAAACAAGGTTATATTATGGTTGGTTTACATATTTATGTATAATATTTTTAGTTTCCACGCTAGACCTACATCAAGCTTAATAAATCACTCCCTAGACCCCGCTTCAAGATAAATTTGTAAATTTTTCGGTATAAAATTGTCCTGGCCAAAGGCCGGTTCCTCCTAAAATTACAGGCTGGCTATCGCTTGCCAGTAAAAAATCGACACCTAAATGCCACGAAAGGTTCTAATATTGACAATGAAATGGGGTGAAAGGACTTAGAATCGCCAAAATAATAGGGCAAACGTCTTATGCTCTCAAAACAAATGGGGCTAAACATGAGGGAGAAGGGGGTCTAGAAAAGCGACATCTCTCCTTAAGAGGGCATACTGATTCTTGAAGTTCGGAATGTATTAACCTATTCAGTACCGCTGATGCCCTCTTAATGATATATTGGCAAGCATTAGACGATTTTTGTCCAGCCTAGGAAGGATGTCTAGCAACTAAAAGGCTGCAGACTATCTCAATGAATTATTTTAACCACCAGATATCCTTCGTAAGCTTCATGAAATCTTCTAAAGGCCGCGTCATACAGAGGTTGACCGCGACCCGACAGTAACCCGAAGGCAATGACTTGCACTTTTCACCCGAATTCACCCGAAGTCCCCGAATGAGACTCATACCCCGACTATGACTAGAAAGCAATTCGAATGCTACCCGAGGGACTCTAATGAGTCTCGAATACGAGTCGATGTTATCCCATATATTACTCGAAACTAACCAGAAGTTGAACGGAATTGAATCGACCATGAGTCGAAAGCTAATCGACGGTGACCCGAGTAGCAGATACCAACCCGAGTTAAAACCGAGTCACACCCGAAGTAACCCGACTTAAAACCGAATGAAAACCGAACCCCACCCGAAGTCAGGAACCCAACCGGAATGAAACCAGTCCAACCGCACACGGGCCTGTTTCACGTGGTTCCGCCCATCGACTCGCGTTCGGGTTTGATTCGACTTGGCTTCGATAACCCTTCGACTTACATTCTAGTCATTCGGATCACGATCGAGTAATCATCGAGTCTAATTAGGAATGTCGGACATGCATCGAGTCATTTCCTAGTAGTATTCGGGTATCCATCCAGTCATCATCCTGAAATTCGGGTCTGCATCGAGTAACAGTTGACTTTCGAACAAATTTATGTAGGAATTTTCCACTGAGCATCGAGTCTAATTCGGGTTACGGTCTACATCATCGGGTCTAAGTCCACTAAGGTTCGATCAATTCTGGTATGAATCGGGTTAAATTTTTTTACTCGAAAGTGACTCGAATAGGTCGAATGCGATCAGAATATGGTAGAATGTAAGCCGAATACAAATCGAATGTAAATCGAAGGTGACTCGAGGATGTAACGGTTTTTTGACCCGAACGCACTCGAGGATTTCCCAAAAGTTAACGCATACACTAACTTTTGGCCGACTCACCCGAACATTCGGGTGATGACCAGAGCATGACTAGAACGACTCGAACATACCAGAATCATACTCGATGTCGCCCGATTATTGGGCCGAATACACTCGAACCGCAAAAATTTGAATTTTTTTTGTAAGTCATTGCCTTCGGGTTACTGTCGGGTTGTGGTCGACCTCTGTATGACGCGGCCTTTAATGTAGCTGAAATCAAACCAGAAAGACGTCGCCGGTACTGTAAGGGTAAATGGGGGTTGGGCGTATTTATTTCCTCATTTGTATATATTTTTATTATTTATTTAGCTTCCTCCCTAGACCTCCACCAAGCTTTTAAAAAAATCCCTTAGACCTCCATTCAAGATAAATGTGTACATTTTTCGGTAAAAAAAAATCCCGGCCGAAAATGTTCCTCTTATAATTACAGGCTCGCTATTGCTCGCCAGGAGAAAAATCAACACCTAAATGGCACCAAAAGTCTTAAAATTGACAACGAAATAGGGCCCCAAAGGAAATACGCCTAACGGCCTTATTGGGCTATCCTTAGTTGGAATTATGCAAAGCTGGTACATGTCATACTTGTACATATTATGTGGTACCAACATTGTCAAATGCTAACTGAATAAATATTATTATTATTATCATTATTATTTTTATTATTATTATTATGATTAAGGTCCTAAAATTGCTAAGCTAATGTGGCAAACGTCTAAAAATCTGAAAACTAATGAGACTATACATGAGGGAGAAAAGGGTCCAGAAAAACGAACCATCCCCCCTCAAAAGAATCCTACGTTACACCGAGATCCTCCTGGCATTGACCACTTGCGAGTTTCCGGCTGTAAGAAAGTTGAAGCTGCAGACATCGATATTTAGCAGAATTACCAGTTGGAATACAGTTGCAGTACCTTCATTAAAAATAATAAAATACATTCCAACGTACTTTCTATCCATCAGAAACCTTCATTATTATTGCATTTCCGCATATTATAAATGTTTACGGCTCCAACTTCCTTATAGCCTGAAACTCGCAGGTGGTCAAATTCCTCAACTGTATATTAACTTAGCCAGTAAGAATTTATATATATATATATATATACTGTATATACAGTATATATATATATATTGTGACGTTAACCACTCCGTTAGAACCGCATGGCTTGTCCTACAGTGACTCGCTAGGATCGCCAGGGCAGTGGATGTGGCTATAGTTGATGTATTATTGTGTGCTTTATTTCATATGAAAGCTCGTGTCATGGGCAGTCCAGAAAGGTTCTTTATTATCGCCCATGTCAAGGCTTTATATATTTAATTGCAAAGTATATGTTTTATCATTAAGTAGTAATGATAGGAATTGAGAGAGAGAGAGAGAGAGTAGAACAGAGTGAGAGGAGGCGCGTAGTGTTTTGCTATACTCGATGACGTCATAGCTGGCTGGCCTCGTGGGGATTCGTTGAGGGCGTCTTTTACCATGCTTTGTGACGTCATGTTTGGCTGACTTCTTTAGTATTGGCTGAGGGACTTGTTACCGCTTTTTTCCCACGCGGCTCGAGCTAGTGCTAAGTATATATACAGCCCTCTCGCCACTTTCTCCCTCAGATCTGGTTTCTAGAACGCATCCCTCTTATCCCTTTGATACATGTCCCCCTTGCTGCACCTGAGAATCTTTTCCTCTGCCTATCTCTCTCATTTTCCATATCTTTCACCACCTTTTATTAACATTATACCCCCTCTGGTTAACTCTGCAAAATCAGCTTCATGCTGGCCAGTTGTATTGTGCGTTAAGGTCTGATATAACCTATGTATGTTAGTTGTTAAGATAAGTTGATCACGAAGCATTGGTTAGCATTCATATAGTTCAGTACTGCTTCCTATAATTATTAGTGTTCTGCTGGATTAGATAATGCTAGACTAGGAGTCTGATATTATAAGGTATTGTTTCCTATGAGTGCTGGCTTTAGTTAAAAGCTGCACGACATACCTGAGAACTGGAGTTGATTGAGTAAATTCTAGTCTGTGTGCCATTGAGAGTAGAGCATGCACGAATGAGGGCTTTTTGCCTATACCATTCTGCACTGTTCTAAGCTCGTTGTTTGTCTTTGAGGTACGCCAGGAGAACGCTTAATACTTCGGTATTAAGGTTTCTCAAGAGAGCTACCCTTCATTATAACGTAATATTTGACGCACAGACTTGAGATTTGCACTAGGCTATGCGGCATGCCATGCGCACCAGTATCTCGTATCATTGACTCTAGCTAGACTTTATCAGTCATAGTAGACATTAAGTATATTAGCTAAATAAGGGTTAAGTATATTAACCCAATTACTCTTTTTATGCATACCCGTTTATGATTACACAAGCATTTCGCAGCCTAGTTTGATGTAGTGAGACACAAACGACTTAGGCTCTTTTTGTTGATAGGAATACTGCATTGTCGTGGCGATTATTATTATTGTTGTGGCGTTTAGGATATTCTTGGCTCCGACTGTATTATATCTCCTGCCTTTTTGTGTGCATAGCCTGCACGAGCATTGTTCCGCTGCCGGCCTTTTTGGGTTCCATTTCCGATTCGAGCATCTTGATAGCATCTAACATTTGAAGAAGATTCCTTGTTGGTGTTGAAGGACTTTAGTGCACTTTCTTTCATGCAGGAGTGCCTGACATTTATTGATTAAAGTAACGTAAGCTGTAACTTCTCTTACCACCTTACTTTGCATACCATAACCAAGCACCTTCGGTTATAGGTAGTAATAGGCTGTTTTCACATAACATTAAGCCTAGAATAGACGCACATTTATTGAGAGTTTGATAGCCTATTATTGCATATAGAACTCTGGAGAGTATTTGTGTTCTTTGTTCACTGGGAATATACATCAGAGGTTGGAGCTAGCGCTTTCCGTTGTAGCATTTATGCCATTACTAGTCCAATGAATAAGAGCCCTGATATATTTGAACCCCAGTCGTAACAAATGGCGACCTTGCCAGGATTTGGTGAACCTACATTTATTAGCAGGAATATTTGTTGTTTTGGGGAATATTTTGCGGGGATCAGTAAGAATAATTTTTTTTTTGCAACATAGTATAGCCCTTGAGTATTTCCGAGAATTTTTGTGTGTATATTGAGGTATAAGAGTTTGGGGTGCTTCTTTTCTGAATATTGAGGTGAGAAATTTTTGTGAGCATCATGTCTTATACCGGATCAGAGGAGAATGGAGACACAGTACGTCATGTCGAAACTGAGGAACAGCAGCATGATGAAATGGTTAATCAGGTGAACTGTGAGGAGGATGCTAGGATATTTTTGCAATGGCCTGTTACTGCCGAGCGGTTGGAGGGGCTGAATCGGTACGGTCTTCAATGCCTGGCCACAGCTATCGGTCATGGGGGTACTAGCAGCATGACCAGGGATAACTTGATAACGTGTGTACTGGGCAGGGTGACTGGTGAGCGAGGTGGGTTGAGTGCTCAGAGCCCTTCGGCCATGCTTCCCCTACACTCGACTCCCAGCCATCCCAGTGGTTTGCCGACCCCGGGTACGCTTCCACAGGTGGGTGGTGACTGGCAGGGTGGGTTGCCCCTGGGGGGACCACCGGTAATTTCAAACATTGTAGCACCTTCACCTCCTCAAGGGTTAACTCCAGAATTATTGCTTCAGCTCGAATTAGCTAAGATCGAAGAGAGAAAGGCTATCAGGGTATCTGAGCTTCAGATTCCAACAGCGGTGAGCAGCAAATAGAGCTAGCAAAAATCCAAGCCGGTCGACTAGGTACTGTGCCGACAGGGACGTAGAGAAGTCGCGAGTAGAGACAACGGGACAGCGACTTGGGGCTGGTAACCGTGCTCCTGATCAATCTCTCTCGCACTTATTGAAACTGGTTCCGGTGTTTGATGAGAGTGGTGTAACAGAATTTTTCGCACGCTTTGAGAAGAAGTGCCAGGAACACCAGTGGCCAGAGAATAAATGGGCAGCACTTGTATCGTCTAGATTAATAGGCAAGGGTCTTAAAGCCTACGATGCGTTACCTTTGGAGTCATGTATTGTGTATGAGGATCTCAAGGAGGCTGTCCTGAGGGCTTACGAACTGCAACCAGAAACGTACCGTTTGAAGTTCCGGGGTGTAACTAAGGGACGAGATAGCACCTTTTTGGAACACGCCCGGGACTTGTCCGATGCTATGGGGAACTGGCTCCGATCTGAGAAGGTAACAACATTTGATGGAGTTAAGCAGTTGATGATGTTGGAGCAGTTCTTTAAGAGCACGGGCGGTGATCTAACTTTGAACTTAAAGGAGAAAAACCCAAGAACTCTAGTCGAAGCAGCAGAAATGGCTGATCGACGGCTGTCGTTGATTCGGGGTTGCGGGTTCTCACAGAAGTACGATGTAAGTGCTAAGGACCGTTATCCTCCCCCTCCCCGTAGCAATGACACATTTAAACAGAAGAGCCATGAAACTAAAACTGAATCCAAACCTTACACCACACCGTATGTGAAAAGTCAGGGGCCTTTTACATCACAGTATAAGCCAAAACCGAAATTTATGTGTTTTAGTTGCCACCAGGAGGGTCATAAGGCAAATGAGTGCCTTAGTCGACCTCCTCCGGCAGCCGTGTCTTTTGCTCACGGCATTGGAGTGTTCAAGAGGACATCGGAGTTTGTTAGAGGCATTTCTTCCGAGGTAAATACACTGCCAGTGCAGAAGGATCCGGAAGGCTTATTCCCTGTCTGTGATGCCTTTAGTGACCACAGGGGACTCAGTTATGTGGAGTAGAAGAGGGGTAGAAGACATGAGGTGAGAATTTTGCGTGACACTGGGGCATCGCAAACACTGTTGAGAAATTTCACTGGTAAACCTGTCAATACGGAGCGGGTGGTTGTGGTTCAGGGAGTTAATGCGACAAGGTCATACCCGCTTGTAAGAATGAAGATGGAAGTTGATGGTGTGACTCGGGACCTGGATGTAGGAATTGTGGAGAAGTTACCTGTTGGGGGCGTCGACCTCCTTCTCGGCAACGACTTTGCGGGACCTACTTCTGCGGCTCCACCCTTGGTCGTTGCCGAGAAGCCGGCCGACGTGAGTAGGGAGGAGCAGGAGTGGGTTGAGAAGTGTCCGGTGCAGCCTATGGCGTGTGTTGTCACCGGAGATCCTGCATCCAGGGAGTCACATTCTGGTCAACAATCTTTAGATCAGCGGAGGAAGAGTACCGAGAAGGAGAGCCAGGGTGTGTTAGAGCGATGGCACTCAGCCTTGAAATCTGTGCTTCGTTGTTGGCTTTGAGAGTGCCTCAGGGCCCCTGACTTTAGCCTACCTTTCCAACTAGCAACGGATGCTAGTGGTGTGGGGGCTGGTGCCGTCCTTGTGGGTCACTGTAGTTTACACATATCATCACCCTCTCAAGTTCTTGGACCAGTTTCACAATCGGAATATGAGACTGACCAAGTGGTCACTAAGGTTACTGGTATATAACCTGGACATACACCATATTGCCGGTTGTGACAACGTGGTTGCAGATTGTCTTTCAAGGGTATATGATCCTGGGTAGATTGACATACGGGTAGCCTCCTGCTTTAGTTTGAATAGTATTTTGCGCTTGGTGCTTGTTGGCTCGCGGTTGTAGCCCAGCGTATTGGGTCGTAAAGCAGGAGTTGAGCGTTTGGTATAAAAGAAAAAACTAGGCTTGCCCCTATAGTGCAGCCGAAGTAAACAAATTAAAAACATAAAAATCAAATAAAAACTCTTTCTTTGATAGTTGAATTTTTTCAGTATGTTATAGCAGTAATTCTGAGTTACACTCCTTTCAGAATGCTGGGCTGGAGAAGCTCGTTCTTGAGGAGCATAACTACATATAATTTAACCTATTGTGTTGGGGAGGGTTATAATTTTGTAAAATGTTTTGTTGAAGAACTGTGCCAGATATTTTACTGCCGCTGGGTGATGGGAAGTAGAGATATAGCATGGGTTCTAACCTTCAGATTTTTGTGAGCCTTGGGCCTCTGAGAAAAATCTTGGGGGGGTGTGACGTTAACCACTCCGTTAGAACCGCATGGCTTGTCCTACAGTGACTCGCTAGGATCGCCAGGGCAGTGGATGTGGCTACAGTTGATGTATTATTGTGTGCTTTATTTCATATGAAAGCTCGTGTCATGGGCAGTCCAGAAAGGTTCTTTGTTTTCGCCCATGTCAAGGCTTTATATATTTAATTGCAAAGTATATGTTTTATCATTAAGTATTAATGATAGGAATTGAGAGAGACAGAGTGAGAGGAGGCGCGTAGTGTTTTGCTATACTCGATGACGTCATAGCTGGCTGGCCTCGTGGGGATTCGTTGAGGGAGTCTTTTACCATGCTTTGACCTGAGAATCTTCCTCTGCCTATCTCTCTCATTTTCCATATCTTTCACCACCTTTTATTAACATTATACCCCCTCTGGTTAACTCTGCAAAATCAGCTTAATGCTGGCCAGTTGTATTGTGCGTTAAGGTCTGATATAACCTATGTATGTTAGTTGTTAAGATAAGTTGATCACGAAGCATTGGTTAGCATTCATATAGTTCAGTACTGCTTCCTATAATTATTAGTGTTCTGCTGGATTAGATAATGCTAGACTAGGAGTCTGGTATTATAAGGTATTGTTTCCTATGAGTGCTGGCTTTAGTTAAAAGCTGCACGACATACCTGAGAACTGGAGTTGATTGAGTAAATTCTAGTCTGTGTGCCATTGAGAGTAGAGCATGCACGAATGAGGGCTTTTTGCCTATACCATTCTGCACTGTTCTAAGCTCGTTGTTTGTCTTTGAGGTACGCCAGGAGAACGCTTAATACTTCAGTATTAAGGTTTCTCAAGAGAGCTACCCTTCATTATAACGTAATATTTGACGCACAGACTTGAGATTTGCACTAGGCTATGCGGCATGCCATGCGCACCAGTATCTCGTATCATTGACTCTAGCTAGACTTTATCAGTCATAGTAGACATTAAGTATATTAACCCAATTACTCTTTTTATGCATACCCGTTTATGATTACACAAGCATTTCGCAGCCTAGTTTGATGTAGTGAGACACAAACGACTTAGGCTCTTTTTGTTGATAGGAATACTGCATTGTCGTGGCGATTATTATTATTGTTGTGGCGTTTAGGATATTCTTGGCTCCGACTGTATTATATCTCCTGCCTTTTTGTGCATAGCCTGCACGAGCATTGTTCCGCTGCCGGCCTTTTTGGGTTCCATTTCCGATTCGAGCATCTTGATAGCATCTAACATTTGAAGAAGATTCCTTGTTGGTGTTGAAGGACTTTAGTGCACTTTCTTTCATGCAGGAGTGCCTGACATTTATTGATTAAAGTAACGTAAGCTGTAACTTCTCTTACCACCTTACTTTGCATACCATAACCAAGCACCTTCGGTTATAGGTAGTAATAGGCTGTTTTCACATAACATTAAGCCTAGAATAGACGCACATTTATTGAGAGTTTGATAGCCTATTATTGCATATAGAACTCTGGAGAGTATTTGTGTTCTTTGTTCACTGGGAATATACATCAGAGGTTGGAGCTAGCGCTTTCCGTTGTAGCATTTATGCCATTACTAGTCCAATGAATAAGAGCCCTGATATATTTGAACCCCAGTCGTAACAATATATATATATATAAGAACATAAGAACATAAGAAAATGGGAGTCTGCAGAAAGCCGATTGGCCTAAGCAAGGCAGATCCCTGTCCCACACAACCCCAATTACAAAGCCCAATTATAGGCTCAACACTCTAATACCCTGAGGATCATCTTACCAAAACGGTTAGAGATTAACGCAGGATTACGGGGGTCTGCAGAGCGCTGATTGGCCCAACCCTGCTGATCCCCCTTCACACCCAACCCTTCTCGTCCATATGCTTATCCAATTTTATCTTAAAGCTCCCTATCGTTTTTAATCCCACTATAGCACTTGGTAGTCCATTCCACCCATCTACAACTCTGTTACCAAACCAATATTTGCCTTTATCTTTTCTGAAACGAAATTTATCTAATTTGAAACCATTGGTACGAGTTCTTTCGCTATCACTGAGCTTTAGTACATTTGTCATGTCCCCTTTGTTAATCCCACTAACCCACTTGAACACCTCTATCATATCCCCTCTAACTCTGCGTCTCTCTAACGAATGTAAGCCTAATTTCTTCAACCTTTCTTTATACGGAAGATTTCTAATATTATGGATCATTTTTGTCATTCTACGTTGTACTCTCTCCAATGAATCTATGTCCATTCTGTAATAAGGACACCAAAATTGAACAGCATAATCCATATGGGGTCTCACTAATGACAAGTAAAGTTTTAAGATAACATCAGCAGTTCTGTTACTCACACTCCTTGAGATGAACCCGAGAATCCTGTTTGCCTTGTTTCGAACGCTTATACACTGTTGTCTAGGCTTCAAATCATTGCTAACAAACACAGCTAGATCTTTCTCACAATTCGAGTTTTCTAATTCCACATTAGCTAGTTTATATTTAACATTTGTATGCATCTTCCCTATCTTTAATACCTTGCATTTGTCAATGTTAAACTTCATCTGCCAATTTACTGACCATTCGTGTAAGGTATCTAGATCCCTTTGGAGGCACTCTATATCTCTATCTGAATCAATTGTTCTCCCCATCTTGGTATCGTCTGCAAATTTACTTATCCTACTAGTTATACCTAAATCAAGGTCATTTATGTATATAACAAACAACAGAGGACCTAATACAGATCCCTGGGGGACACCACTTTTGACTGCTCCCCATTCTGACTTCGTACCATTTATGCTGACTCTCTGCTTCCTACCAATTAGCCATGACCTAATCCATCCCAACAACGCCCCACCTATTCCATGCGCCTCAACCTTTCTCATCAATCTCTCGTGGGGGACTCTGTCGAAAGCTTTACTGAAATCTAAATATATTATATCATATGACTTGTCATTATCTACTGCTTCATATACCTCTGAGAAAAAACTAAGCAAATTAGTAAGGCAAGAACGTCCCTGAGTGAATCCATGCTGAGAAGAATTTATTAAATTAAATGTATCTAAGTGGTTTCTAATTTTACTAGCAATAATTGACTCTAGTAGCTTTCCTATGATTGATGTAAGACTAATGGGACGGTAATTGGATGCTATTGATTTGTCACCTTTTTTGAAGATCGGAACTACGTTTGCAAGCTTCCAAGCTTCTGGAACTATACCTGTCTCCAATGACTTGTTAAATAAAAATGTTAATGGGTAACTTAACTCATCCCTACATTCTTTTAATACTCTAGCATATACCTCATCAGGACCAGGCGATTTATGAGGTTTCAGTCTGTCAATTTCCTTAAGCACATCATTTCTACTTATAGTAACCGTACTTAACCTATTTTCTATACTATCGCTATATACCTTACGGACTTCTGGAAACTGTGCCAAATTTTCATTAGTGAAAACGGAAAGAAATTGACCATTTAATGTACTGCACATTTCTAAATCATTTTCTGTCATTTCTCCTATCGAAGTTTTAAGGGGACCAATTACATCTCTAACCTTGGATTTATATAGTTGGTAAAAAGCTTTAGGATTATTTTTTGAGTCATTGGCAACCTTAATTTCATAATTTCTTTTTTCTTTCCTAATATCCTTTTTTACCTGTCTTGATAGATTCTGATAGTAAGCAAGTAGGTGAATTTCGCCTTTTCTAATTTTTCTATATATTCCTCTCTTTTGTCCTAGAAGATCTAATAGTCTATTATTCATCCATTTGGGTTGGTTCTGTGTTGATCTAAATTTTCTTTTGGGGATGTATTTATTTTGTGCATTGAATACTGACTTGATAAAATTATCGTATATATATATATTATATCAGTAGTTTACACAGTAAACACTTTAAATACAAGGAACATTTTCTATGGATTTGTAATATATGTAGGACTAAACATTTAAATAATTAACACACACTAAGGATTACTAATGTCCGCAGTCTCAAACAATGTGTACACCAATATACCGTTCTCTCTCTCTCTCAATAAGCTTCATTTAACATTACACTCGTGCAAACACTCAGTAAGTCAACACACACGAGCAGACACACGTAACATAGCGTACACAAACACACACCTACTGTAGTACCCACTCACACATATAGTACGAACACACTCATACACATAGTACGCACACACTCACACACATAGTACCAACTCACACACATAGTACACACACATACACACATATAGTACACACACACACAGACACACATACACACACACAAACACACAGGCACACACACAAACACACACACACAGCCACACACACACAGTACAATAGTAAGCCAGTGCGTCATCAAATTCGTGCAGACAATGGAATGCAAGACGCCGCGAGGGAGATCTGGACCTACCCGCGAGTTCCATGGTGGGTGAGAGAGAGAGAGAGAGAGAGAGAGAGAGAGAGAGAGAGAGAGAGAGAGAGACAGACAGAGACAGAGAGAGAGTTATATAAAAGTTCAACAGGTATGCTGAGTAGAGTACACATCTACGCCATGCAAAACATCCAGGTGGTAATTTGAAGGTATAGTTGTTAAGGGACAAGTAGGGGTTTGTAAAAGTGTTTAGAATGATGTATTCCCAAAATTAATGAGTTACAATATTATTCCCCTTGCAACTTAAATTCTTACAATCATCAACAACATTTGCTTGAGATTGATATGAGTAATCAGTCAATAATACAACAACTATAATGGCAATCGGGCAAACAATTGACATAATCATTTATCAGGAACCTTTAGGAGCAGCGCGGGATGTGGGGATTGACTTATCATAAAAATAGATTGCATACATATTGGAAAGTAGCCCACTAATACGCAGACAAACACAAATGAGCTCATAATATCCATGGCACTGACTATTAGCAATACTATTAACGAGGGAGAACGAGGAGTTAGACTAAGAACGGACTCAGGTACGCAAATAACAGATTTTCAGTGATGTGTTGTGTTTTGTACAGTAGAACAGTTGAGATGTGCGAAAAGCAGCCTGAAAAAAAAAAAAATACATTGTGGTAAATTATCTATCTATCAATCTATTGTCAGGTTACCACATAGCACGAGGGTGTGGCCAGGAATAAATCGCCTAACTGCATCTCTATCAACCGATCACCCGCCAGATGGTGCCCCACCAACCTCCTTCCTCTCAACGTCAATCAACGTTATGCTTCCACTCACTCTCGGTCTCCCTCACCCTCTCTGCTCCTCCACCTCACTCTTTAAGAGGGGGGGGGGGAGTATGTATTTCATAATGTATACATGTTTTTCCCCCTAGACCTCCATCAAATTTAAAAATAAAATAAACTTTAAAGACCCTCCTTCAAGATAAAAATGTGTACATTTATCGATAGAAAAAAGTCCCAGTCGAAGGCTGGTTCCTCTTACAGGCTCTATATCGCTCGCCAGGAAAAAATCGACACCTAAATGACACGAAAAGTCTTAATATTGACAAAGAAATTGGGCGAAAGGTCTTAAAATTGTCAAACTAATGGGCGATCTGAAAACTAATTGGGCCGAACATGAGGAAGAACGGGGGCGAGAAAAAAGAGCCTTCTCCCCTTAACACTCTTTTAGTATTCTCTCACTGCAGTCCCTCCACATGACCGAACTACCTCAAGGTGTTCCTCTTCACTCTCTCCAACACATTCACATCAACACCACACGGCTCTCGTACTTTCTCATGTGTATGTATATCTCTCTATGTAGGCTATTTCCACATTGACTTCTCAAGAAAGTCAGTTATACCTCTCTACAGTATGTCTCTCCAGCAAAGTCCATGACTTATTCCCGTAAGCTAATTTATATATATATAGTATATTAAGCAAACAATTATAAATATATCAGATAAAATACAACGAGGGAAGACATCAATTTCTCAATCCCAAGTACTGAAGAATGCACTAAGGAAGCATAAACAAATCTCACACGCTGGTGATCCGGGTCAAGAGATCACCCAAAACCAAAATTATTGTGAGTGTGGTGAGCGAGCGAGAGAGAGAGAACAAAAGTAAACATAGCAACAAAAATATGTTTGCAGGAAATGCTTTTGGAGCTTCTTGTCTGGGGAACGTGGCCAGCGCTTAAGGGGCAGGCGAGGAAAATGGTAATCAGATTTACGATAGCGGTCCTGAGGTATGGTGTGTAGAGGAGGTCCTGAGGTATGGGCTGGAGGAATGTTGGGGCTTGAAGACACAGGTGCTTGGGGTTAATTGAGATATTTTAGTCATGACGATCGATGGTGGAGTATTGATTATTGATTAGTATATATTTCATTGCTGCTTATTATCATTATTTGTGTGTTTAATGTTTCAGAATGCATTTAATGTTGTTAGCATCAAGTTGACAATGTTTGGAAAAATGGTTATGAGTATATAGACAATTTTATGGAAGGACTTGATGGGAGGATTCTTTGAGATATATAATAGTAGGCCTATACACAGGTGTCTGGGGGTTAATTGAGAGTGTTTAGCCCTTAGGATAGATGACGCTTTACAACACTCTGAAGTTTATGATTAACGATCAAGTTTGTTATATTATTGATTATAAGAACATACGAAAATTAAAATCTGCAGGTCTATTGGCTCATACGAGGCAGACCCCTTCTTCCCTACATCCCTATGTTTTCTGTTACACGTTAATGCCCTACACTGCAATCATCTACCACTATAACCTATTCCCCCTGCACTACGTATATCCCCTACACTACATCTACCGGTATCTTATAGCTACCTAAGAACATCTCTCACTACAACCTATATCCCCTACACTACATCTATCTTATAGCTACCTAATTATGTGTGTTAAATGATTATATTACAATTATGTTCAATCAAGCCAAGAAACCTCAGATATGTTGACAGACTAAAGCTGATGTTGGAAAATTGTGGAGTAAATTTGTACTACGATTTACGACAGTACTTCTGAGGTGTGGATGAACAGGGTGAGATGATTGTTGGACTGGTGGGGCTTGAATACACGGGAGCTTAGGATTAACCCCTTAAACGATTTTTTTTCTTCAGGTTAGGAAGGACTTCTACCCATTGAAAGGCTATATAATATCTTAATTAATCCTTTGGGCTACCATACATCCTACATAAGCTTCATTAATCCTTTGGGCTACCATACATCCTACATAAGCTTCATTAATCCTTTGGGCTACCATACATCCTACATAAGCTGCATTAATCCTTTGGGCTACCATACATCCTACATAAGCTTCATTAATCCTTTAGAACATAAGAACATAAGAAAATGGGAGTCTGCAAAAAGACGATCGGCCCATACAAGGCAGATCCCTGTCACACCCAACCCCAATTACAAGGCCCATAGACCCATTTCACTAATACCTTGAGTACTGACCCCACCAAAACGGTCAGAGATTAACACAAGATTACGGGAGTCTGCTGAGCGCCGATTGGCCCACACCTGGTAGATCCCCCTCACACCCAACCCATCTCGTCCATATGCCTATCCAATTTCATCTTAAAGCTCCCTATCGTTCTTGATCCCACTATATCACTTCGTAGCCTATTTCACCCATCTACAACTCTGTTACCAAACCAATATTTGCCTACATCTTTTCTGAAACGAAATTTATCTAATTTGAAACCATTTGTACGAGTTATTTCGCTATCACTGAGCTTTAGTACATTTTTCATATCCCCTTTATTAATTCCACGAACCCACTTGAATACCTCTATCATGTCACCTCTAACTCTACGTCTCTCTAACGAATGTAAGCCTAATTTCTTCAACCTTTCTTCATACGGAAGATTTCTAATATTATGGATCATTTTTGTCATTCTACGTTGTACTCTCTCCAATGAATCTATGTCCATTCTGTAATAAGGACACCAAAATTGAACAGCATAATCCATATGGGGTCTCACTAATGACAAGTAAAGTTTTAAGATAACATCAGCAGTTCTGTAACTCACACTCCTAGATATGAACCCGAGAATCCTGTTTGCCTTATTACGAACGCTTATACATTGTTTTCTAGGCTTCAAATCATTGCTAACAAACACACCTAGATCTTTCTCACAGTCTGAGTTTTCTAATTCCATATTAGCTAGTTTATATTTAAAGTTTGTATGCATCTTCCCTATCTTTAATACCTTGCTATCTTTAATACCTTTGGGCTACCATACATCCTACATAAGCTTCATTAATCCTTTGGGCTACCATACATCCTACATAAGCTTCATTAATCCTTTGGGCTACCATACATCCTACATAAGCTTCATTAATGTGGCTAATGTAGCTAATGTGGATTTAGAAAACTCGAATTGTGAGAAAGATCTAGGTGTGTTTGTTAGCAATGATTTGAAGCCTAGACAACAGTGTATAAGCGTTCGAAACAAGGCAAACAGGATTCTCGGGTTCATCTCAAGGAGTGTGAGTAACAGAACTGCTGATGTTATCTTAAAACTTTACTTGTCATTAGTGAGACCCCATATGGATTATGCTGTTCAATTTTGGTGTCCTTATTACAGAATGGACATAGATTCATTGGAGAGAGTACAACGTAGAATGACAAAAATGATCCATAAGAATCCATAGAAATCTTTCGTATGAAGAAAGGTTGAAGAAATTAGGTTTACATTCGTTAGAGAGACGCAGAGTTAGAGGGGATATGATAGAGGTGTTCAAGTGGGTTAGTGGGATTAACAAAGGGGACATGGCAAATGTACTAAAGCTCAGTGATAGCGAAAGAACTCGTACCAATGGTTTCAAATTAGATAAATTTCGTTTCAGAAAAGATATAGGCAAGTATTGGTTTGGTAACAGAGTTGTAGACGGGTGGAATGGACTACCAAGTGCTATAGTGGGATCTAAAAATGTGGGGAGCTTTAAGATAAAATTGGATAGGCATATGGACGAGAAGGGTTGGGTGTGAAGGGGGATCAGCCGGGTTGGGCCAATCAGCGCTCTGCAGACCTCCATAATCCTGCGTTAATCTCTAACCGTTTTGGTAAGATGATCCTCAGGGTATTAGAGTGTGAAGCCTATAATTGGGCTTTGTAATGAATTGGGGTTGTGTGGGACAGGGATCTGCCTTGCTTAGGCCAATCGGCTTTCTGCAGACTCCCATTTTCTTATGTTCTTATGTTCTTATAATATTAGAAATCTTCCGTATAAAGAAAGGTTGAAAAATTAGGCTTACATTCGTTAGAGAGACGCAGAGTTAGAGGGGATATGATAGAGGTGTTCAAGTGGGTTAGTGGGATTAACAAAGGGGACATGACAAATGTACTAAAGCTCAGTGATAGCGAAAGAACTCGTACCAATGGTTTCAAATTAGATAAATTTCGTTTCAGAAAAGATATAGGCAAATATTGGTTTGGTAACAGAGTTGTAGATGGGTGGAATGGACTACCAAGTGCTATAGTGGGATTAAAAACGATAGGGAGCTTTAAGATAAAATTGGATAAGCATATGGACGAGAAGGGTTGGGTGTGAAGGGGGATCAGCATGGTTGGGCCAATCAGCGCTCTGCAGACCCCCGTAATCCTGCGTTAATCTCTAACCGTTTTGGTAAGATGATCCTCAGGGTATTAGAGTGTTGAGCCTATAATTGGGCTTTTGTAATTGGGGTTGTGTGGGACAGGGATCTGCCTTGCTTAGGCCAATCGGCTTTCTGCAGACTCCCATTTTCTTATGTTCTTATGTTCTAATCCTTTGGGCTACCATACATCCTACATATGCTTCATTAATCCTTTGGGCTACCATACATCCTACATTAGCTTCATTAATCCTTTGGGCTACCATACATCCTACATTAGCTGCATTAATCCTTTGGGCTACCAAACATCCAACATAAGCTTCATTAACCCTTTGGGCTACCATACATCCTACATAAGCTTCATTAATCCTTTGGGCTACCATACATCCTACCTAAGCTTCATTAATCCTTTGGGCTACCATACATCCTACATAAGCTTCATTAATCCTTTGGGCTACCATACATCCTACATAAGCTTCATTAATCCTTTGGGCTACCATACATCCTACATAAGCTTCATTAATCCTTTGGGCTACCATACATCCTACATAAGCTTCATTAATCCTTTGGGCTACCATACATCCTACATAAGCTTCATTAATCCTTTGGGCTACCATACATCCTACATAAGCTTCATTAATCCTTTGGGCTACCATACATCCTACATAAGCTTCATTAATCCTTTGGGCTACCATACATCCTACATAAGCTTCATTAATCCTTTGGGCTACCATACATCCTACATAAGCTTCATTAATCCTTTGGGCTACCATACATCCTACATAAGCTTCATTAATCCTTTGGGCTACCATACATCCTACATAAGCTTCATTAATCCTTTGGGCTACCATACATCCTACATAAGCTTCATTAATCCTTTGGGCTACCATACATCCTACATAAGCTTCATTAATCCTTTGGGCTACCATACATCCTACATAAGCTTCATTAATCCTTTGGGCTGCCATACATCCTACATAAGCTTCATTAATCCTTTGGGCTACCATACATCCTACATAAGCTTCATTAATCCTTTGGGCTACCATACATCCTACATAAGCTTCATTAATCCTTTGGGCTACCATACATCCTACATAAGCTTCATAAAATAGTCTGAATGTAGCTGAAATAAATAAAAAAAGGCGTCGCTGTTACAGAAAAGGTTCATTGATAGTTTTAGATATATGCTTCATATAACGGCATACATTGATGCATTTGATTGTACTGATGAAGTTTTATATTGATTGATGTCATTTTAGAATATGATTATATAATTATTAGATTAGATTTCTTCTTTATCAATACAGTCGACCTCCAAAATGCTGTCAGAATTAACTCTTTGGAGATTTTGACAGTGTATTCTGGCTATCATTAGACGATTGTATACAGCTTAGGAAGGCTCTGTGGGAATCATAAGGGGGCAAATAGATTTAGTATAGCAACCCTGAAGTACGACAGGAAATAGTGGGAGGATTCTTTACTTTTCGTAGAGTTTGTGAGAATGTATGAATATGCATTACTCCCCTTGTTGTGGTGAGCATAAAGGGACGACAGTAGACCAGCCGACCAGTGATAATAACGACTGCAATTAAGGGGAGATGAGTCGTTTTTCTGGTTCCCTTTCTCCCTCACTAATATGTTTAGCCATATTAGTTTTGAAATTTTAAGACGTTAGTACAAAGGAAATCAAGCAACAACAGTTCTAGTGACCCTTCTAGGCTGCTTGTAGGCTACCATACATCCTACATAAGCTTCATTAATCCTTTGGGCTACCATACATCCTACATAAGCTTCATTAATCCTTTGGGCTACCATACATCCTACATAAGCTTCATTAATCCTTTGGGCTGCCATACATCCTACATAAGCTTCATTAATCCTTTGGGCTACCATACATCCTACATAAGCTTCATTAATCCTTTGGGCTACCATACATCCTACATAAGCTTCATTAATCCTTTGGGCTACCATACATCCTACATAAGCTTCATTAATCCTTTGGGCTACCATACATCCTACATAAGCTTCATAAAATAGTCTGAATGTAGCTGAAATAAATAAAAAAAGGCGTCGCTGTTACAGAAAGGGTTCATTGATAGTTTTAGATATATGCTTCATATAACGGCATACATTGATGCATTTGATTGTACTGATGAAGTTTTATATTGATTGATGTCATTTTAGAATATGATTATATAATTATTAGATTAGATTTCTTCTTTATCAATACAGTCGACCTCCAAAATGCTGTCAGAATTAACTCTTTGGAGATTTTGACAGTGTATTCTGGCTATCATTAGACGATTGTATACAGCTTAGGAAGGCTCTGTGGGAATCATAAGGGGGCAAATAGATTTAGTATAGCAACCCTGAAGTACGACAGGAAATAGTGGGAGGATTCTTTACTTTTCGTAGAGTTTGTGAGAATGTATGAATATGCATTACTCCCCTTGTTGTGGTGAGCATAAAGGGACGACAGTAGACCAGCCGACCAGTGATAATAACGACTGCAATTAAGGGGAGATGAGTCGTTTTTCTGGTTCCCTTTCTCCCTCACTAATATGTTTAGCCATATTAGTTTTGAAATTTTAAGACGTTAGTACAAAGGAAATCAAGCAACAACAGTTCTAGTGACCCTTCTAGGCTGCTTGTCCTCCAAAACACTGAGGATCAAGTGTCCAAACAGTGGTTTAGAGTGGGTAAGGGAACATTGGAAAGGGAACTACTGCCCTGCCACTAACGTGGCAGGACTAGGAAGTTAGTAGGGGACATATGGGTTAGTAACTGAGGGGAGGATAAACTTATTCATTTACAAACGCAGTCAGTCGCGGGTTTGATGCGAGATATTTGTCTAGGCGGAATTTAAATGAATCAACGGTGCTGCAGTCTATAACGTCTCGGGGAAGCCCATTCCACAAGTTGACAACTCGATTGAAGAAGAAATTCTTAGATTCGTGTGAGTTAAAAGATTTACCAATAATTTTGCAACCGTTTCCCCGCGTGTAATTAGATTGGTCGATAGTGAAGTACTTACTACAGTTCATATTGTCGATGCCTTTGATGATTTTGAACACTTGAATTAAGTCACCTCTTAATCTGCGCTGGGTTAAAGGAAATAGATTTAATTCTCTAAGACGCTCTTCGTATGGTTTGTTCTTTAGGCTAGGTATCATTTTGGTAACTCTACGTTGAACTCGTTCTAGCTTGTTTATGTCTTTTTGGTAATAAGGGCACCAGCATTGAACGCAGTATTCCAGAAGAGGGCGGACTAAGGAATTGTAAAGGGTTAGGATTACGTCTTTGGATTTATGCTCAAATGATCTGCCTATAAAGCCAATTATTTTGTTTGCCTTCTTAACAACTTCTGAACATTGCTGACTCGGTTTTAGGTTACTCGATATTGTTACTCCCAGATCGGTTTCTCGGTTTACATTCTTAAGCTGAGTGCCATTCATCGAATAGTTTGCTTTCTCATTTAGGTATCCGATATGTAGTACTTTACATTTATCCGCATTGAAACTCATTTGCCAAATTTGGGCCCAATGTGACAATTTATCTAGATTGTGTTGCATATCATCAACTTGATCTTTTGAGAGTACGCTATTTGCAATTTTTGTATCGTCAGCAAATTTTGAGATTGTACAGGTGAGACCCTCATCTATGTCGTTGATGTAAATTAGAAAGAGAATTGATCCTAGTACCGATCCCTGGGGTACCCCGCTACTTACATTGGTCCATTTAGATGCCTTACCGTTTATGACTACTCTTTGCTTTCTGTCGCTGAGCCAATTTTCTATCCATTTCAACACACCGTCTTGTATTCCATGCGCTTTTAGTTTTAGCAGTAAACGTTTGTGGGGAACTTTGTCAAAGGCCTTTTGAAAATCAAGGTATAATATCTACAGCTTTACTCTCATCGTAGAGGTTGAGGATATCGTGGAAGAAGTCTAAGAGGTTTGTTAAACAGGAACGTTTTTTACGAAAGCCGTGTTGAGTATCTTTAAGTATGTTATTTTCCTCTAAGTGATTTACGAGTCTGTCTCTTATGACCGTTTCTAGCATTTTACATACAACTGAGGTTAAGCTAATTGGACGATAGTTACTGGGTAGGGATTTGCTGCCTTTTTTGAATATCGGTGTTACGTTGGCTATCTTCCACTGATCAGGCATAGTTCCAGACTGCAAGGATTTATTGAATAGTAATGTCAGTGGTTTGGAGAGCTCATCCTTAGCTTCCTTTAGAACTCTAGGCGAGATTGTATCAGGTCCAGGCGTTTTATTTACCTTGAGTTTATCTAAACAATTCAATACTTCTCTCTCTGTAACGGTGATATTGCTTAGAACATCTGAATTATCAATCTGAATCGGCGATGGTGTAGGGATATCACTGAGGTCTTCTGTTGTAAAAACTGATGCAAAGAAGGTATTGAGGGCATTACTCATTTGTACTTCGTCTTTGGTGTATTCTCCATTTTCATCGACTAACGGTCCAACAGTTGAAGTAACTACTTTTTTCTTTCTGATATAACTATAGAATTCTTTCGGGTTTGTTTTACTTTGATTCGCAATATGTAACTCTAGGGTCTTTTTACTTTGCTTAATTAACTTTTTGGCTTTGCGTCGTAGCTCTACAAATTTCACCCGTTCTTCGTCATTTTGTGAGGATTTTAATCTATCATTAGCAAATTTTTTAGCAAGCAGGCAGTTTGAAATATCTTTATTCCACCATTTGGGCTTATTATTATGGCCTGGACGCCGTAGTTTCGATGGTATGCAGTCTTGCACTGCTTTTAGGTAAGTGGTTTCGAATAACTTCCAAGATGTATTTATGTCGTTATTGTTAATTAAAAAGCTCCAGTCAGTTTCTTTAAACATAGCTCTAAGTTTATGAAAGTTTGCTTTCTTGAAATTAGGGACTTTTTCGATGCTACTATTTGGTTCGTTACTAGTAAAGTTTAAAGTGAAAGTTATCGTACGATGGTCGCTGTTACTGAATTCATCACCAACATTCAAATTCTCTATTAATTCTTCTTTTGTTGCAAGTACAATGTCAAGAACGTTATTACCACGGGTCGGTGTTCGAACAAATTGATAAAGCGAACTCTCTTGCAAGTTCGTATACAAGTCATGTCCGGAGTGTGAAGTAAGAGTATCGCCCCACTTGGTCACAGGTAAATTAAAGTCGCCAAAAAATACGGTATCTTGTGAGTTACTTACATCTGCAATTTGTTCATAAATTTCTCAGTCAGTTTGCACTGATTGAGCTGGAGGTCTGTATATTAATGCAAGTATTATTTTTGTACCTTTATTATTCTTTATTAGCACAAAAGATGTGTCTACGTTCACAATTTGAGGTTTTGACAAGAGGGTCGGGTTAAGACTTTCTTTGATATAAAATAAAACGCCACCTCCATTTTTATTTATTCGGCTTTTCTCAAACATTACATAACCGGGAAGTGAATACTCTGCTAAAAAGTCTCTATCTACTGTATTGAGCCAAGATTCTGTTATACCAATCACATCATAATTTTCAGTAAACACTAGTTCCACTAAATCTGAAAATTTATTGCGTATGCTACGAGCGTTTGCATAGAAAACCTTTAATGTTGCGGTTTTAGAACTCACAGAACGTTCTTTAATCAAATTTTTGGTTCTGATCGGATCTACATTTACATTAATGGCTGACATCGGTCCTCGGTCGTTATCCCTGGCGGCCCATTAGTTTGTCGAATTTAAGACCTTTCGTCCCATTTCTTTATCGATATCAAGACCTTTCGTGGAATTTAGGTGTCGATTTTTTCCTGGCGAGCGATAGCGAGCCTGTAATTTTAAGATGAACCGGCCTTCGGCCGAGACATTTTGCTCTCAAAAATGTACAAATTTATCTTGAAGGGGAGTCTAGGAGGTGTAATTTTAAGCTTGATGGTCTAGGGAGGAAACTAAAACATATATATCGAAAATAAATAAACAAGAAAATATATGCGCCCATCCCCCCTTTAATGTCGCCTGCAATTAAAGTAATTAGCGTGTATGGGATTCGTGATAATTGCGTATGGTAAACTGCAGAGTGGAGGGCCAGATAGGGAAGTGTTTGTCATAATTATCCTGGGTTAACTGAGAGTCCTCATCAGTACACCAAAGAGTATTAGCGACCCGACCCACACACATTAACTGAGTCCTCATCAGTACACCAAAGAGTATTAGCGACCCGACCCACACACATTAACTGAGAGTCCTCATCAGTACACCAAAGAGTAATAGCGACCCGACCCAACACATTAACTGAGAGTCCTCATCAGTACACCAAAGAGTATTAGCGACCCGACCCCCACACATTAACTGAGAGTCCTCATCAGTACACCAAAGAGTATTAGCGACCCGACCCACACACATTAACTGAGAGTCCTCATCAGTGCACCAAAGAGTATTAGCGACCCGACCCACACACATTAACTGAGAGTCCTCATCAGTACACCAAAGAGTATTAGCGACCCGACCCCCACACATTAACTGAGAGTCCTCATCAGTACACCAAAGAGTATTAGCGACCCGACCCACACACATTAACTGAGAGTCCTCATCAGTGCACCAAAGAGTATTAGCGACCCGACCCACACACATTAACTGAGAGTCCTCATCAGTACACCAAAGAGTATTAGCGACCCGACCCACACACATTAACTGAGAGTCCTCATCAGTACACCAAAGAGTATTAGCGACCCGACCCACACACATTAACTGAGAGTCCTCATCAGTACACCAAAGAGTATTAGCGACCCGACCCACACACATTAACTGAGAGTCCTCATCAGTACACCAAAGAGTATTAGCGACCCGACCCACACACATTAACTGAGAGTCCTCATCAGTACACCAGAGAGTATTAGTGACCCGACCCACACACATTAACTGAGAGTCCTCATCAGTACACCAAAGAGTATTAGCGACCCGACCCACACACATTAACTGAGAGTCCTCATCAGTACACCAAAGAGTATTAGCGACACGACCCACACACTTTAACTGGAATCTGGAGGGAAATGGTCAGCACATTTGTCTTAATTTCGTGGGACTCGCTATATTAACCACGTCAAGCACATGGCATGCTATCTGTGTCATTAGTTATTAACTATCTATTACATCAGGTAAGGTATTATTCTTGTTATAGATGTATGTATATATACTCAGGCACATACCTCACAGCTTGGGGTGATGACAAAGTAAATTGAATAAGGTAGCATATAAACCTTGATAAGCCTTATGGCTGTTTGCACCTACAAATGAATGATGCTTTGTAATTCTACCTAACTCCAAGCCAAGGATAATATATGAGTCGGCGCCTAACTATATCAATATATTCTTTTTACTGGGTGACATCTATTATATTCCATCCACCGCCCAAAAATTTCATTGAGTCTATGGTAAACATACTTATGTGAATAGTTAATGGTATAAGAGAGAGCTGAATGTTTACACTATGTAGCGCAAAATATTTATAATCCACAAGATTATTTATATACTCGAGTCATCCAAAAGCTTCACATACCATATCCTTGTTTAACTCGTCCCGGGAACACAAGTAGCGGTATTTACTCGCTCGTAGTCCGTATCCACACACTGCTATATAGTAGTACTCGCGTTCGCGGAAATAAAAGGACTGATGCGGTACCCCCGTCGGCGGCTTGGAAATACCTCATTCCTCCTGTGGCGGCCGCTCCAGACCCCACTATCAATATACCCAATACACGGCACCAACAACACCGCTCGCTACCTCACCGTATCGCTAACAAAATTACCATAAACAGAAGTCGCTAAAAATATATCGTCTCTGTTCGCTCACGTTGACCGTTGACCGTATATAAAGCTAATGGGCTATTAGAGATCTTAAATGTGCTCACTTGGTAACATTTAGGTTATGATTTGGATGGTTAGGCTAGGCCAGATAGTCTTTTATTAGGCGCTATCCTTAATTTTACCTTTGGGTAGCGATATGGCTAGGTAACGAGATGTCTACTATCCCCCCCCCCCCCCCTCCCTCTCACCCCTTCTCCCCCAGGCTTTACGGTGGAGTCCAACCATAGAGTGAAGACATTTTGATGTGATTTATTCTTAAAGGTTTTCTGTCGTGTCCCTTTTCTGGCCTGACATTAGCATACATATACGATAATGTCGGAGGGGGAAATGGCTGGTTTAAAGTGACACAAATATTTAGCACAGGCTTCCCGGGTCGGTCTGTTGTCCTGGAGGTGTTTTGGCAGGTACAGGTGGCTCAATAATATCCTTTACTCACAGCACGATGATAGGGAGGAGAGGATGAAGGAAGGAGGATGTAGGGAGGGGGAGGATGAAGGAAGGAATAGGGGAAGGAAGGAGGATGTAGGGAGGGGGAGGATGAAGGAAGGAATAGGGGAAGGAAGGAGGATGTAGGGAGGGGGAGGATGAGGGAAGGAAGGATAATGTGGGGAGGAGAGGATGAAGGAAGGGAAAGGAAGGAGGATGTAGGGAGAGGGAGGATGAAGGAAGGAATAGGGAAATGTAGGGAGAGGGAGGATGAAGGAAGGAATAGGGAAAGGAAGGAGGATGAAGGATTTAAGGAATAGGGAAAGGAAGGCGGATGTAGGGAGAGGGAGGATGAAGGAAGGAAGGAGGATGTAGGGAGAGGGAGGATGAAGGAAGGAATAGGGAAATGTAGGGAGAGGGAGGATGAAGGAAGGAATAGGGAAATGTAGGGAGAGGGAGGATGAAGGAAGGAATAGGGAAAGGAAGGAGGATGAAGGATTTAAGGAATAGGGAAAGGAAGGCGGATGTAGGGAGAGGGAGGATGAAGGAAGGAAGGAGGATGTAGGGAGAGGGAGGATGAAGGAAGGAATAGGGAAATGTAGGGAGAGGGAGGATGAAGGAAGGAATAGGGAAATGTAGGGAGAGGGAGGATGAAGGAAGGAATAGGGAAAGGAAGGAGGATGAAGGATTTAAGGAATAGGGAAAGGAAGGCGGATGTAGGGAGAGGGAGGATGAAGGAAGGAAGGAGGATGTAGGGAGAGGGAGGATGAAGGAAGGAAGGAGGATGTAGGGAGGATAGGATGAAGGAAGGAGTAGAGATTAGTAGTAGCCAGATTAAAAATAAAGGATGTTGACGGTACAGAAGGGGTTAATCTGCTAAATAATAATCCTCAACACAACCATTTACATAAACAATATAATTATGGGATGGTGTAAAGAAATATTTTGAACCAACTGTACCATTTCGCTTCAACCCCTCTCTATGGCATAACCTATACCCTGTTTCAAATAGGTAGGCCAGAAATCGTGACCCATGACCTCGCTAACTCAAAAAGGGCTAAAGAAAATAGGCTGTACTTTTCCACTCCTATTCCCAGGCTGACCCTTTCCAAATGGTAGAAATATTAGGTCGATGACACTAGTTGTTTTTGAGTCATATAGGTTAATGTTCAAGAGTTTTGGACATTTGACTGGGGCCGTGTCAGAAACCCCGGAGATGAGCGCAGCGACAACGTGAAGCAGCCTATCACCCACCACCGTACACTTCCACCATAGAAAAGAAATGTCATATTAAACCTAAAGAAACCTACTGTAATGTGGGGTATGTGCCTGAGTATATACAAAAAAGATAGCATAGGAAAGGGAGGAGGAGGGGGGGGGGGGGGGGGGGGAAGAGGTTATATTTGGAGTGGAGTGGGGTCGTGTCGCGCAGGCCCCTCGCCAGTAATTACCCACATTTGAACTGCCCGGCCGTGGACGGTTTACAAGGGCCCGACACGTATTAAACTGTCTAGTTATACGGTCCAGGAGGGGGAGGGGGGGGGGGGGGGATAAGAAGGAGAGGAGGAGTATGGGGGTGTGGGGGGTTAAGGATAGGGGGATGAAAGATAAGGGGAGGAGGAGGGTGGATAGGGGAAGGAGGAGGAAGGACAGGAGAAAGGTAAGGAAGAGGGGGAGGGATAGGGGTAAATAGGGGAGGATGAAAGATGGGGGAAGGGGGAATAGGGACAAGAGGATAAGGAGAAGGAAGGAGGATGTATAGGGAGGGGGAGGAGGAAGGAGAAGGGGGATGTAGGAAGCGGGAGGATGGGGGAAGGAAGGAGGGGTAGGATGGAGGATAGTGGAAGGAAGGAGGGTGTAGGGAGGGGAAGGATGTAGGGACAGGATGTATGGAGAGGGAGGGGAGAGGATGGAGGATAGTGGAAGGAAGGAGGGTGTAAGGAGGGGGAGGATGTAGGATATAGGAAAGAGAAGGGGGATAGGGGAGGGAAGGAGGGTGTAGGGGGGGGGGGGGGGGAGGATGGAAGAAGGACATCACTCACCACCCTACTGAAATATTTCCCTCCCTCACCCACCCGCTGAGCATCTCTCTCTCTCTCTCTCTCTCTCTCTCTCTCTCTCTCTCTCTCTCTCTCTCCTGTTCACTACTCGATGGATGTTTAAGGAAGTTATGTGGTGGGTCTGTGTGTGTGTGTGTGTGTGTTGCGGTGTGTGTGTATGTTGCTGTGCGTGTGTTGCGGTGTGTGTGTGTGTACACAATCAAGCCCACCACATATGTAAAAAACCTCGGTGTATACTGTACATGGACAAACCTCGGTGTATACTGTACATGGACAAACCTCGGTGTATACTGTACATGGACAAACCTCGGTGTATACTGTACATGGACAAACCTCGGTGTATACTGTACATGGACAAACCTCGGTGTATACTGTACATGGACAAACCTCGGTGTATACTGTACATGGACAAACCTCGGTGTATACTGTACATGGACAAACCTCGGTGTATACTGTACATGGACAAACCTCGGTGTATACTGTACATGGACAAACCTCGGTGTATACTGTACATGGACAAACCTCGGTGTATACTGTACATGGACAAACCTCGGTGTATACTGTACATGGACAAACCTCGGTGTATACTGTACATGGACAAATATATGGCGTTCGACAAACATGTTAGTAAAATTAGCATAAATTTAATGGGCACCCTTATGTATTTAAATAGGATCAAGGACTTGTTTGACAAAGGAACCCGGAAGATTATAGTACAATCTCTCGTGCTAAGCATTTTAAACTATTGTAATATAATATGGTGGAATACGAGCGCTACCCTACTAACAAGCATTCAAAAACTGCAGAATTTTGCAGCCAAAATTATAGACGGAAAGGCAAACAAGTACGACCACGTCACCCATATTATAAACGATTTAAAATGGTTAACCAATAAAGACAAAATTACCCATGACACAGGAGTAGCTATCTATAAATATCTAAACAATTTATACCCAGACTACCTATTAAACCTGTCAACTGTAAATAACGTAACCTCCAGTATTACAAGGCAACAAAATAACCTTTTTGTCCTGAAAGTTCATACAGAAATAGGTACTAGATCTATCTCAGTAAAAGGCCCCAACATTTGGAATGAACTCTCACCTTGTGTCAAAGAAGCTAACTCCTTACATACCCTTAAATTAAGAATACATAATATACTTTTTAACAGCAATTGAACAAGATACTACTCTTTCTATTGTTGCTGACATGATTAGTATTAGTATCACTGCTATGTATTGTTATTATAATTATTATTATGATTATTTATATTATTATTATTTTCTATTATTATTAATATCAATATTATTCCTACTGTCACTAATATTATTTCTCCCCGAACCCTTCTCCCCCTCTTAATCGCCCCCCCCCCCCCCCCCATCTCTCACTCATATAAGGTACAGCTGCCTCGGATTATCTTTAAATACGGATGAGGCTATAATTCCAGGACTCTTAAAGAAAGTCGATGAAGGATTATAAATAGGACCCACATGGGCCAATCTATATTAACTAATAATATATTATCCAAACTTCCTGCTAATGTTCTTATGTTAATAATCCTTTACTATGTATTGTATGTATTGTATATATTTCGTCTTGTTTGTACATATTATGTAAGCTGAATAACCACAAGCTGTGGAAATATATGTTAGTATTATTATTAGTATTATTATTATTATTATGTAGGAGTTGAGGTGCGTGTGAGTGTTGTGGTGTGTGTATGTGTGAGTGTTGCGGTGTGTGTGTGCGGGTGTGTCTGCCTGCATGTACACGTATGTATGTACGAGGGTGCACATGAATGCCTATGAGGAAAATTTCTTTTGTACATTTGTGTTGTTTAAAATCATGTCTATTTTGATCATGTAATATATTCGTTAATGAGTAATAACAAAGTGGTAATCAAGCACTAGTAGTCCATGAGCCAAGACCCGAATTTTGGGATATCGGTACCACCCGGGGTGACTAATTCTCTTAGGTGTTTTTAGCTTGCTACATGTCTCTAGTTTATGTTTTGATATGATAGCCCTTGCACATTGGTAGCTTAATGGTCGTTATCACTTCTTGAATAGACATACCCTACCGAAAATTCCGAAATTTTTTAAAATGTCAAATTTGGGGACAGGAATGCCTAAATGTCAACAAAATGCATATAGTAATTGTCACATTTAATACAAGTCCTGTAAATACACACTAAGCATGCCATGGGCTTGTACATACTATTATGGCAAATTACTACTCCTAAATATCATCTACGTCAGACTCGGAATCTGACTGTTGTGCCACCGGCTCTTCTTCAATAGCCTTGTTCTGACATGTCTGTAACCTGCACATGTCCGTGCATTTTAGACCATTGCTGAGGCAAGTACACTTAGGGAGTTCGCATGACCGCACACACTTGCAAGACAGTAGCTGCATAACAGCATCTGGTGCTGGTGAGCCTCGCATCCAGTTGACGGCAAGCTTACCGTCCTCATCTGTCATCCAACCGCAGTCTGTTGGGTTCGCAACAAATGGCTGGCTCTGAAGACTTCTCCTCCAGATCGCAGCCTGGTAGTTTGCACGCAGTGCATGCATGAAGAGGCAGTCCTCACAAGGAGGGAGTTGACTTGACTCTACCTCTCCACGTCTTGCACAGAACAGCTCATACCGAAGCTTGTTTACCTTAGTTGTGTGGGTAGATGGTAGGTACATGTGGCAGGTGATTTCCTGTAGCTTCTCAAAGAGTTCAGGAGACAGTTCCCATGAGCGTCCAAGTTCGTGAAAAGCATGCTGGTATGTCTTGTCCATCTTCACCTGCTTGAGTGTCGTCATCTTCCCTCGGCCAGCGAATGCACTGACGGTATCACAGCCTGTAAAGGCATGCATACCAATCAATGAATCACACACGCTGCCTCCCAGTGTGCGGCTCAGTGTGGTGATATCCAGGAATCTTGTCCGGTTCTTCGTCCCGCACTTCTGGAACAGATGGGATGGGATCTTGTGGCACATGCCAAGACACAACACCATGACGTCTGTATCTTCTGCAGTGATGATGACAGACTTGTTCCCAGATTCTGCTGCATGAAGTGCATGGAGAAGAAGGCGTGTGTCTGCTTCTTCTTGAGTTGACTTAAGCTCAGGAGCCTCTTCCCACTGCTCTTTGGTGATCTTGAAGCAGCGCTGCTCACATGTGACATACAGCTCCTTGTCCTTGAGCTTCTCCCTGTGCTGTGGTGCCTTCCATTCTTCTACCAAGAACTTGATAAGACTTGCCTTGTTGGAGGAACTACCGAGTAACTTTCTCCACTGCTGGATGTTGTGCCCAGGTTGAATGTTCTTGAAATGAATTCCTGTGCCTGCACTTCTTTTGGCTCATTCTGCATCCTTGATGGATGTCTCCTTGTAGATATCAAACACAACATCAATGCGCCTGCTCTTAGCACCTTCATGAACAGCGTGACTCAGTGCTGTACCTGCAAGCTGTGAAAAAGTTTTGTCGTTTCCCTTCAGTTTGTGGACCAGGCTCATCCCATCAATTATGGTAGCAGAGGGCTCGGGTATCACTTCTGCAGGAGAAACATTCCTCTCTAACTCCTTTGCGAGGGCAGCCTTGTTGGTCTTGCGGAGAGACCCATCACCGCTGGCAAGTGCCCAAGGCAAAGGCCCCAGGGGATGAGCCAAGACATCACTCATTTTGAGCTTTCTGTTCTCGGCAACAAGGATCATCTGGCCAAATAGGTTCCTGTCAGCCTTTAAGATAACCTCCTTGGCATGGTCTTGTGAGCGTGGCTTCATTCTGATGTTAGTGAACGTTCTCAGTTTCGTCTTCGTCATCGTGTCATGAAACTGTATAGTTGGCGTATCGATCTCCAGGCGCTCTTCCTTGAAGGCTTGATATGCATCCTCTCCTATTCTGTAGGCCCCTAGAAGGTCTTTGACAACTTCTGGTGGTGCCATAGTCGCAGTTGACAAACTGACAAGATCTTCTTGCTCTGCGTTGAAGGGGTTCAACCAGCTGGTCTCCATCAGTTGAACTAAAGATTGGACATCGGCCTCATCTCTTCTAATCCTGGGCATCTGTAGGTCTGGGTGGCTGAAGTCAGTATACTTTTGGCCTACTACCATAGTCCTGAGCTGCCTTAAGTACCTGCTGCGATACTCCGATGTCAGGTAGTACCTGGCGACAGCTCCGCCTTTCAGGCTGAAGCCTTTTGTGCCCCCTGGTGTCTGGGTGTCTTTGTTGATCGTCTCTTCGATTGTCTGGTCCACAGGGATCCGTCCAAAGGGATTCTTGCTACCGATCTGGACCGAAAAGCCACCTTGCATGAAGTGTTCATGGACCTCTGGGTGTTCAATGGGCAGTCGAGACATCAAGGCATAGTAGTAGGTTAGGAACCGGGCATAGTTCACTTTGTCATAGGCAAAACACCACGGTATCATCTGTCGGATTGCTCCTAGGTGGAGCATCCAGTTGCCTTCTCTGGAGGCTCGAATTAAGTCCAGCATGATCTCAACCATGTCCAGGTATGACATCCAGAATGCTGAGAGGTTGTGTTCATCTCTGAGGGTCTCAAGATAAACTTGGAAAAGCTTCATGATATGTGTGCATGATTCACTCTCCATCAGCTCTTGAAAGAGTCCCTGAGACACATTGCTGTGAAAGCTGTTGATGTCCTTCAGTGTTTCATCTAGATGGTGTATGTCCCTTGAATGAAAGGAAGCCTTTCCATGCAAGCCTCATCAGTGCTTCATACACGAGCTTGTGTAGTCTCACTGCTCTGTTGTACCTCTTGCCGTTCATCACTCCTGACACTGATCCTTCTGCGATGATACCTGATTCCACACACAGATCTCTAAGACCTGCATCTTGAAACCTCTTTCCTATGGTGGAGATGAGATTACAGATTGTGTGGAAGACGCCCATCCTGATGATAATGTTCTTGAACTTCTCTTGTTTCCAGATAACTTCGGCAGCTTTGGCATAGAGTGCTTGATCAAACACGCACACAATCTTGTTAAGCTGTAAGGACTGCATGATAGCATGCGTTTGTTCCAAGATTTCATTAACGGTGGACATTTCTGTTGCGGGAGCATTGATAGTGGGCAGGTAGCTTACAGTGTCCTGAACCACTGCAATGTCTCTGCGCATTTGATGTTGAACCCAGTCCAACTGCTGATGGACTGGTCCTCATGGTCTGACATTCGAGTAAGAAGCCAGATATGGTTCTTTGTCTTTGAATCCTGGACTTCCTTGGTAGTGTCGACATACGCAGTCTCAATCCTAGGTGGCCCTGCCCGCCGCCCAACATTGTATATTGGCAGCATTGATGATGTCTGAGTGATGCTTCTTATCTTGGACTTGGTAATCTCTGGCAGGACTTTCTCTGGCACAGAGCCTGCAACCTTGGACTGGACAGCAATGCCATTGACTCTATGAGAAGTACCTGCTCCACTTAGGGTCTCTTCAAGTCGGTCAATGTTATCCCAGGCCAGGGTTGTGAACACACCAGGGTAGATGTTTGCTGGCAGTGGAATGTCATCCTTTGAGCATTCCAGCTTCTGGATACAAAGGGCTGTATCGATCTCCTCAAACATTGAGTAAGACACACAGTGACCAAGACGATTCAGAGTTCGGATCAGTTCTGTGTTTCCTGTCAAAGACTTTACAGCATTGGTCAGCAGTACGTGCTTGGGTGGTTTTGTCTTGCCACTGGTAACAGCAAAGACCAAGTCACTGCCAAAGGAAGTGGCAAGACGTTGAGCTCTTTCAGAGGGAGTTTCACACTCACACTCTCCTGTCAGCAGGGTGTGCAGGAATTGAGTGACTGCTGCAGGAATGACATTCTGATCTGTATCGGGAGGCCATGGCTGACTCACATCTTGTTTATTGATCTCATTCCTCAGCTGCATTCCTGCTTTGGTTAAGACATCTTCAGAGTTAGCTGCTCTTGCTTCTTGCAGGTCTTTTGCCATTTTGTGTGCTTGCCGGGCAAGGTCGTCCATTGAGAGGCTGCGTGGATAGATTAGAAGCTTTCCTTTCTCATCTGGGACAAAGCGTAGTGATTCTCCAAACTCGGTTTCAATCTTTCGGCGAACATGTTTCTTTGTCGCTGGTTTCAGTTGGATAATACCACGGGACATCATGGATCTCTCAAGCCTAGATGTGAGGTTTGTCATAGGCAGTACCTCTGGGTTGGGGAATAATTTGGTCCTTATATACAAGCAGAGTTCCTCGAGGGCTTCTGTCTCAACCTCTTCGTAGCGTGCTTCCTCGCTTTCTTCCTGATTTTCACCTGCACCCGACCTGGCGGCCGCTGGGAAATCATCTTTTGTGAAGAGTTTGTAGCACGACTTGTGGTAGTGACCCTCTGCAGCAACAAGGTCTCTGCTAACTAAACCAAGGATTCTCTGGTTGAGTTTCCTTATTGCTGCTCTGCGAATCTTCTCATCTGCTCGTAGCTCAACACACTGTATGAGTGGCTCCCTTGTCTTTGTTGTTTTTATGTACTTGCTTGACTTCTCGCAGAAGATACTACTTTGGCATACACCCTGCTAGTACTAGGGGCATCCCTTGATGCCCTCCTCCTGGGGTCGACGCTTGCTGATTCTATCTTGACACCCTTGGCAAGGATAGAATCCAGTGACTTCTTCATTGTAAAGAGACTACGACATTTACGGTGATAATGTATGTGTGGTATTCCTCCTTCTTCAAGGCCCTTGGCTGCTTCCAGGACTGGATCATGCTGCCTGATTTCTGCAGCCCTGAGCAATGTGTTCCAGGAGTCCAAATCCTGTGGTGACACCAGAGCATCGCTGTCATCATCAGAGCAGTGGATGATACAGTCGATCCGTGCTCTCTTCCTCGCAGATGGTTCCATCCTGCCGTCAAACAGTCGACACACACCTGCAAAAAATATCACCATTAAACCATGAACAAACAAACACATTACATGGAAACCACTCTACATATGTTTGCTCCTTCCAATAATAAATTATCCCCAAAATATAACAAAAAATCCCCAAATATGAAATAAACCCCTAAATATGGAGAAACTTGAAATACACATCGGAATAATTCTTGTAGAGAATCAAATAAGCTACAAGAGCTGTTAGAATATATTTTTCAATGTTCCCCATATTTAAGGATTTATTCTAGATTTAGAGGAAAATACCCAAAATATAGAGTATATTCCGAAATATGAGGAAATTTGAAAAATACCTAGGAACAACTCTGGTAGAGAATATAATTCTACATAGGTGTTCAAAGTTTCGCGATGATTGTGTGATGGATTTTAAAGAAAATGAGGAAAACGCCGAGCGTCACGCTAAAAATCTTTATTTTTGGGTAGCGCCCCTATTGCATCAAAAAAATTAGACTAAGCTACCAGTGCGAGAAGGCTATCATATCTTAATGTACTTACAGTCACTCTATAAACATTTTAGTACCATTCGTGTTTAGTCACCCCAGGTGGTACCGATATCTGGCCTGGCTCATGGACTATAGATATCAAGGTAAATTCCTAGTTAACAGCCAGTGTTCATTTGAGTAGCAGATAGATAGGTTAAGTTTTTTTTTTTTTTTGGGGGGGACCCCCTTCTCTCGCATGTTTAGCCCCATTAGTTTTGAGATTACGTTCTCCCCATTAGTTTGCAGATTATAAGACTTTTCGTCCCATTTCTATGTCAATATTATAACCTCTCGTGCCATTTATATGTAGATTTTTTTTCCTGGCGAGCAATAGCAAAGCCTGTAATTTAGGAGGAGCCGCCCATTGACCGGGACATTTTTTAACCAGTAAATACACACATTTACCTTGAAAGGGGATTGTTTTGTCTTTCTTAAAGCTTGATGTCTAGGGAGGAAACTAAGGCAAATAATAAATAAATTAATAAATAAACAAATATATATAAAATCTCCCCCTACTACCGGGATCTGTCCAAGGTAGTATTGAGGCTTTTTCCCTAAAGTATGGGTGCCCGTACCTCTCCGCAGTTTTTGTGTTGTTGTTGTTGTTGTTATTGTGTGAGTACGTTGCATGCGTTGAGTGACGGTAGGTAATGGTGGCTAATGAGGGAGATGCTTTACACACCTCCCCCCCCCCCCTCCCCTTCACTCACTAACCATGCCCCATATTCATGAGGGGTGTGTTGCTTAGAGGGGAGGTAGTCGCTTTTTCTGGACCCTTTTTGCTCTCATGTTTAGCATAATAGTTTTGAGATTTTAAGACGTTCGTTCTGTCTTTGGCGATTTTTAGACCTTTCGCCTCATGTCTTTGTCAATATTAAGATTTTTCGTGCCATTTAGGTGTCGATTTTTTCCTGGCGCGCGGTAGCGAGCCTGTAATTTTTGAAGGAACCGGCCTTGGGCCATGATATTTTTCTACCGAAAAATGCACACATTTATTTTGGAAGGGGGTATTTTTTAAAGCTTGCTGGAGGTCTAAGGAGGAAACTCAAAAATAAATAAATAAATAAATATATAGACCAAAAAAACAAGCACTACCCCCTTAAGAGATCCTACAGTACAAAAGATCGGCCATTGTCTATATCTGGAACCCCTTATTGAGCCGTGACGACCAACTAATGGGGAGATATAATATTAGGTTTGATAATGTCCAATTTTACAGCTGTATTCTTAAGGGGACAGTGACTTTTTTTGGCCAATTAATTCACTTATTAATCTATTATTTAGTTTCCTCGCTAGACATCCCTCAAACTTAGAAAAACATCCCCTAGAGCCCCTCTCAAGATAAATTTGTACATTTTTCGGTAGAAAAATGTTCCTCTTATAATTACAGGCTTGCTATCGCTCGCCAGGACAAAATCGACACCTAAATGGCACGATAAGTCTTAAAATTGACAACGAAATGGGGTGAAATGAGGTAAAATCGTCAAACTAATGGGCCGAACGTCTTATAATCTCAAAACCAATGGGGCTCAACATGAGGGAGAAGGGGGCCACAAAAACCAGCCCATCCCCCCTTAAGGGCAGGTTTTGAGTTTGCTCCCATTAACTCTATCAATCTTACAAAAATACAGTACCTCCAAGACTATATAACGGGGAATATAATTATAGTATTAGGTTTGGTAATAATGTCGAATTGAACAGCTGTATTCTTAAGGGGAGGTTTTTAGTTTGCTCCCTAGATAATTATAACAATACCTCCTGCAAGACCCCCATTCGCGACAATTGTGTAGCTCTTGTATTCTTCAACATTCCCTTCCCTTCGCAGCGCCTTACACCGAATGAACACTGTGGGAATGAGTGTTGTTTACAGAGAGTGCACTACTGTACTTGCCACTCATTTCTAAAGATAACATCACTTGTTAAATTATTTCGTCCATGAACGTCGCTGTGAAGGGAAGGATTTGTTTAAGGGAGAGGTAGTTGCTTTTCCACCCTTATGTTTAGTCTTACTAGCTTTGAGATTTTAAGATTTTTTTTCCAGTACTTTGGCGATTCTATGATCTTTCGCCCCATTTCTTTGTCAATATAAAAACCTTTCGAGCCATTCAGGTGTCAATTCTTCCCTGGCGAGCGATAGGGAGCCTGTAATTCTAGGAGGAACCGGCCATCGGCCGGGTAATTTGTCTACCCAAAAATGTACACATTTATCTTAAAAGGGGGGGGGGGGGTAATGATGTGTATGTTTTTTTTTGTTTTTTTTTTTTTTTTCCTTGATGGAGCTCTAACGAGGAAACTAAAAAATAAATATATACATATATAAATAGACCAACAAAATAAGCACTACCCCCTTAAAACTACAGAGGTATGTGTTCTCGCCGCCACCATCCCCTCCCTCCTCGTGGCTCCTGTCGGGGTGGGTGCAGCAGGGAGGTGACTGAACACTTGATGGTTTAGGACTTTAGGGGGTTCAACTGGTGCGTCTGCTTGTGTATATTTTAACGTGTGTGGCGAGTACAAAATGCATATTTTATATATATATATATATATATATATATATATATATATATATATATATATATATATATATATATGAAGGAGACAGAAGGCAGCACTGTCTGTAACAAGTGTCTCACCCAAAGTTGAAAGAGTGACAAACAAAAATGTGTGTGTATTGGAATGAAGTGTGGTTTGTTGGTTAGTGTAGTGAAATGCATTGAAGGAGGAGGTGTTTGCGAGAGCTAGCTGGATTACTCTGTGTAGGTCAAACAGAAACAGAGAGGGAGGCCAGAAAAATGAAACAGGGGTTCCAGAAACTCCTTATCACATGCCTATTGCTTATTGGTTTTGCTGTTTGTGATTTGCTTCCAGTGAGTTGCGATGGAGTCATTAAATGTATCGACTTGATTACTTGATATGATAATGAACAGGTAAGAGATAAACAATATACATGTGATTACACTAATACATCGAAGGAAAAAAAATAGAAGAAAAGAGGGACACAGGAAGTAATAGAGGGTGAGGAAGATATTTTTCATTTTGTGTTTACATTTATGTATTATTTTATTTTGTTTTTATTTTGTTTACAGTAACATACTTGATGAGCTAAGTTGTTGAAGCGATACGGGTTATTTCCGATTGCATGGCTACTGAAACTTATGAATATTTACCCTCTAATGGATCAGAGACGGAGGTTAAGAGACAGATCGATATACACAAAAAATATAAATATTATACTGAATATATATATATATAATTATATATTCATAACATATAAATAAATAAATAGATAAATTAATCAAATTTTGACCAGAAGGATAGGCAAGAATTATTTTTGGGGGGCCAGAGAGACGGGATGATTAATGAATAGTGGATCGGAGCTTGAGATGGAAAATGTCATGACCAGAGTTTCGAGTCAGAGAGAGAATCCAGTGTGACAATGTTGGGATTATCCGAGAAACTAAGAAAAGAGAGAGAGAGAGAGAGAGAGAGAGAGAGAGACTTATGGATCAAGTCCAGACTTTATCGATCCCTTCTGTACCGGCGACGTTTTTTGTTTTTGTATTCTATTATAGCTACCGTATGTTTCGACGATTTTGTGCAGCTTAAGAAGGATCTGTGGTGGTAAACAGGGTAAATTATGATAGTTCGAAGCCAGTTTATTGCTGGAGGACCTTTTAAACTTAATATAATTATGATAGTTCGAAGCCAGTTTATTGCTGGAGGACCTTTTAAACTTAATATAATTATGATAGTTCGAAGCCAGTTTATTGCTGGAGGACCTTTTAAACTTAATATAATTATGATAGTTCGAAGCCAGTTTATTGCTGGAGGACCTTTTTAAACTTAATATAATCATCCAGGCTTTAACCCCTTCTGTACCGGCGACGTCTTTTTTTATTATATTCCAGCTATATTTCAATTATTTTTGTGCAGCTTAAGAAGGATCTGTGGTGGTAAAACACAAAAAGTCAATTATTTTTGTGCAGCAAGGATCTGTGGTGGTAAAACACAAAAAGTCAATTAAGATAGTTCGAAGCGTGGTAGTTTCTGGAGGCCCTTCTTTAACTGAATAAAATCGTCTATTAATGGTCAGTATAAATAAAAAGCACGTCACCAGTACTGAATGGGAAAACCTATGCGAACTGCCACACGATCAAAACTGACAAAAGTGCGAATTAATTTAATATGTGTGGCCACTTTCGGTCGTATCGTTGTTGTTGTTGTTGTCGTTCCTTAGGCTGAATAGTCCCGAGTCCCTAAGGAAGGCCATGGCCACGATCGGGCTTTCCCACAGGACTCTCAAGGAATGTAGATTATGTTGTTGGCGTATATGATTGTGTAGAATACAGTCTTCTATGATGTGTTTCATAGTATCTTAATTCGTATTGGCTAAGGCGGTGTCACACGAGCAATTTGTCCGTCAATTGTTACGGGCAATTGTAATCTGGCAGCTTCAAAAATTGAGTTCTGTAAGAATTAAACTATCTAGCATAATCTACCTTCGATGTAGTTTCCAATTCCAATGTGAAAAATCCTGGAAACAGTACAAGAGAAAGACTTGCTCATCGAAAATTGCTGGAAAAATCGCTCGTGTGACACCAGCTTTAGTACATCTAGTCCCATATAGATAGACGAAGAAGGAGACTGTTTAAGATCAGACCTATTTGGCAGCAAGAGTCGTGGATCAGATTGTCGGATGAACGAGTTGGATCACACGCCAGGAATGTGAGATGAGGGGCGCTAGCGGTCGCACAAGGGCGTCACTTTACTGCCTTGGCCTGTGTGTATATCTGAACTTGTATAATAGGGGTTGGGGGCTCTCGTTTTGCTTTCCTTCGCTTGCTTGCTTGCTTGATATCTCTCTGGGTTGATGTGAGTGCTTGCTCTACTCTCTCCCTCTCATAATCCTGTTCACAAGGGCGTCACTTTACTGCCTTGGCCTGTGTTTAAGTCCGATCTGACCACTGGAGAACTTGTATAGTAGGGGTTAGGGGCTCTGTCTTGCTTTTCTTCGTTTGCTTGCTTGTATGATCGTTTATCTTTTAACCAGTTTTCTTATTCCACTCATTGCATTCTCCTGCCTGTTCACAAGGGCGTTAGTTTACTGCCTTGACCCGTGTGTATGTCCGTCTTGACCACTGAGGGAGCTTGTATAATAGGGGTTGAGGGCTCTTGTCTTGTTTTCAAACGTTTGCTTGCTTGCTTGGTATATCTCTGTTGCTTGCTTTTCTCTCTCCCCTTCCCTCTCTTGATATCTGTCCACAAAGGGGTTAGTTTTGGCCTGCGTGTATGTCCGACTTGACCACTGGAGAACTTGTATAATATGGGTTGGGGGCTCTGTCTTGCTTCCCTTCGCTTGCTCGCCCCCCCCCCCCCCCCTCTCACTCACTCACTCACTCACACTCTCTCTCTCTCTCTCTCTCTCTCCTAACCAATGTGTACTACTGTACATGCCAACTGCTTAATGATTCTATCTCAATCTACCTTGCCCCTTATCATAACCTATCTCAATCTACCTTGCCCCTTATCATAACCTATCTCAATCTACCTTGCCCCTTATCATAACCTATCTCAATCTACCTTGCCCTTATCATAACCTATCTCAATCTACCTTGCCCCTTATCATAACCTATCTCAATCTACCTTGCCCCTTATCATAACCTATCTCAATCTACCTTGCCCCTTATCATAACCTATCTCAATCTACCTTGCCCCTTATCATAACCTATCTAGCTCATACCTTATTAGTTAACACAGAGACCCTTAATATGCTGAATTACTTTGGCTGTGAAATAGTAAATAAACATCTTTGGGTAGAACAATTTAAACATCTTTGGGTAGAACAATTTAAACATCTTTGGGTAGAACAATTTAAACATCTTTGGGTAGAACAATTTAATGTTTTTGCATTAAAAACACAAAAACAATATATAATAATAACAAGTCCCCTTCACCGTGCCGATAATGGACGAAGTAACTTGAAAAATAACGTTATGTTTTGATATGGACATGCTAATCAATGCAAATATCACTAATGCCCATAGTATTCGTTTGATGTTAGGCGTTGTTAAGGGATACTATGGTTTAAGGGGGGTGACCTGCTTTTTTCTCCGTTTCTTAAAACAGTAGGCTGAATGGGGCCAAATGGATACAAGCCAGAGACAGAGGGAGAGAGAGAAAAAACGAGGTGGGCCCCCTTAAGAATACAAGTGTGAGGATCCCTAATATATCACAAAGGATAAAAGGGTCTTACTCATCGTTACGAATTAGCAAAGGAGTGACCAGGAGACTGGCATGTGTAAAAACATAAAGAAAAGATAAATACATAAATAAATTACTTAATCTAGAGACATCATTAGGGAAATAATGGTTTAATTTATCGTATAACAATTAAGCCATCAAACTTTGATTAATTTAGTTCAGGTTCGTATATTCAGGACAATTTAATGCAAGATATAGAGAAAAAAAGCCAAAATAAAGGAAGGGAAGATATAATTAATGTAAGCGATATAATTGAGTGTAAGTGAATATTCAGGACAAGTTAATGTAATATATTATACTGTAGATAAAAAAAGGCAATATAAAGGAAAATTCAACTCCTGAAGAAGATATAGTAGAGTGCAAGCAAAATGAATGAAATATATATACAAAAATCATGTAAAGGAAAAGAAGATATAAGTAGTGCAAGTGCAAGAGATATAATTGAGTGCAAGAGATATAAGTAGTGCAAGAGATATAATTGAGTGCAAGAGATATAAGTAGTGCAAGAGATATAATTGAGTGCAAGAGATATAAGTAGTGCAAGAGATATAATTGAGTGCAAGAGATATAAGTAGTGCAAGAGATATAATTGAGTGCAAGAGATATAAGTAGTGCAAGAGATATAATTGAGTGCAAGAGATATAAGTAGTGCAAGAGATATAATTGAGAGCAAGAGATATAAGTAGTGCAAGAGATATAATTGAGTGCAAGAGATATAATTGAGTGCAAGAGATATAATTGAGTGCAAGAGATATAATTGAGTGCAAGCGAATTTAAAGTTATATATAGACAAAAACACAATATAAAGGAAAATAAGATAAAAGCAATGAAGATGATATACTCGAGTGTAAGCAATGAAGATGATATACTCGAGTGTAAGCAATGAAGATGATATACTCGAGTGTAAGCAATGAAGATGATATACTCGAGTGTAAGCAATGAAGATGATATACTCGAGTGTAAGCAATGAAGATGATATACTCGAGTGTAAGCAATGAAGATGATATACTCGAGTGTAAGCAATGAAGATGATATACTCGAGTGTAAGCAATGAAGATGATATACTCGAGTGTAAGCAAATTCACTACAATATATAAACAAAACAGATATATAATGAAACGAAAATATGAAAAATGAAGGATATAATAATGAGTGTAAGCGAATTTGATGTAATATATAAACAAAAGCAATATAAAGGAACAGAAGATATAAGTAATGAAGGAGATATCAGTGAATGAAGCGAATTTAAGGGGAGAATGGGTAGTGTTTCTGGTCCCCTTTCTCTCTCTTGTTAAGCCCCATTTGTTTTGAGATTACAAGACGTTCGGCCCATTAGTTTAGCGATTTTAACACCTTTCGCCTCATTTCGTTGTCAATTCTTAGACCTTTCGTGCCATTTAGGTGTCATTATATTCCTGGCGAGCAATAGCCCTGCTTGAAATTTTAAAAGGAACCGTCCCGGCCGAAAAATGTACAAATTCATCTTTAAGGGGGTGTTTTTCAAGGCTTGTTATGGAAGTCTAGGGAGCAAACTAGGAAATAAACGAATAAACAGACCAAAAAAACGGCCCATCTCCCCTTAATGAAAGATATAGACTAAAAAACAATTAAAAGTAAAAGAAGATATAAGTATTGAAGTAGATGTAAGCGAGTTTAGGCGAATATAATAACGATATACACAAAAGCAATATAAAGGAAGAGAAGTTATAAATAAAGAAGGAGATATGGAGTGTAAGCTAATGTGATGTAATATATAAACAAGCACCATATACATAAAATAAGATCTATAAGTAATGAAGGAGATATGGAGTGTAAGCTAATGTGATGTAATATATAAACAAGCACCATATACATAAAATAAGATCTATAAGTAATGAAGGAGATATGGAGTGTAAGCTAATGTGATGTAATATATAAACAAGCACCATATACATAAAATAAGATCTATAAGTAATGAAGGAGATATGGAGTGTAAGCTAATGTGATGTAATATATAAACAAGCACCATATACATAAAATAAGATCTATAAGTAATGAAGGAGATATAATAATTGAGTGTAAGCTAATAATTATACTACATACGAATTATTGAACCTGAATGACGGTGCATATTTGAGTACCTAAACGTGTGCCCCGTGTTGTTTGTAGGTAAGTGTGTGTTTTTTGTACCCCTTGTGTGTGTGTGTGTTTGGTATCCCCGTCTGTGTGTGTGTGCGTGTGAGTGTGTTTTGATGCTTATGTGTACCTGATTGTGAGCATTTGGGTGTTTATTTACGCCCGTATGTGTGTGTGTTTTTTGTACCCCTTGTGTGTGTGTGTTTGGTATCCCCGTTTGTGCGTGTGTGAGTGTGTTTTGATGCTTATGTGTACCTGATTGTGAACATTTGAGTGTTTACTTACGCCCGTATGTGTGTGTTTTTTTATTTTTGTTTGTACCCCTGTGCGTGTGTGTGTGTTTAATGCTTTTGTATACCTGGTTCTGTGTATTTGGGTATTTATGTGCGTCCGTGTTTGTTTGTATACCCCCGTGTGTGTATGTGCGTTCTGTATATTTTGTTATGTCGGGTTGTAATAATTAACAATCCGTGGTATAGTCTCAAAACAATCCAATTATGGATTGATAGACTTTTATACTCCTGACAGGAACATTCCGAACAATTCTTCATCAATGGAAAGGGTTAACAGGACAATAAAGAACTCTATAACAACACAACCATGAACATACAAATGGTTTTCTTATAATAATGGTACTAGAGGCGATGCAATAGCTCGTCTAATCATAATATTCTCTATCTCGAGATCACGAACATAATCATATAAGAACATAAGAACATAAGAAAATGGGAGTCTGCAGAAAGCCGATTGGCCTAAGCAAGGCAGATCCCTGTCCCACACAACCCCAATTCAATTACAAAGCCCAATTATAGGCTTCACACTCTAATACCCTGAGGATCATCTTACCAAAACGGTTAGAGATTAACGCAGGATTATGGGGGTCTGCAGAGCGCTGATTGGCTTAACCCGGCTGATCCCCCTTCACACCCAACCCTTCTCGTCCATATGCTTATCCAATTTTATCTTAAAGCTCCCTACAGTTTTAGATCCCACTATAGCACTTGGTAGTCCATTCCACCCATCTACAACTCTGTTACCAAACCAATATTTGCCTATACCTTTTCTGAAAAGAAATGTATCTAATTTGAAACCATTGGTACGAGTTCTTTCGCTATCACTGAGCTTTAGTACATTTGTCATGTCCCCTTTGTTAATCCCACTAACCCACTTGAACACCTCTATCATATCCCCTCTAACTCTGCGTCTCTCTAACGAATGTAAACCTAATTTCTTCAACCTTTCTTCATACGAAAGATTTCTAATATTATGGATCATTTTTGTCATTCTAAGCTGTACTCTCTCCAATGAATCTATGTCCATTCTGTAATAAGGACACCAAAATTGGACAGCATAATCCATATGGGGTCTCACTAATGACAAGTAAAGTTTTAAGATAACATCAGCAGTTCTGTTACTCACACTCCTAGAGATGAACCCGAGAATCCTGTTTGCCTTATTACGAACGCTTATACACTGTTTTCTAGGCTTCAAATCATTGCTAACAAACACACCTAGATCTTTCTCGCAGTCTGAATTTTCTAATTCTAAATTAGCTAGTTTATATTTAACATTTGTTTGCATCTTCCCTATCTTTAATACCTTGCATTTGTCAATGTTAAACTTCATCTACCAATTTACTGACCATTCATGTAAGGTATCTAGATCCCTTTGGAGGCACTCTATATCGCTATCTGAATCAATTGATCTCCCTATTTTAGTATCGTCTGCGAATTTACTTATCCTACTAGTTATACCTAAATCTAGGTCATTTATGTATATAAGAAACAACAGGGGACCTAATACCGATCTCTGGGGGACACCACTTTTGACTGCTCCCCATTCTGACTTGGTACCATTTATGCTGACTCTCTGCTTCCTACCAATTAGCCATGACCTAATCCATCCTAACAACGCCCCACCTATTCCATGTGCCTCAACCTTTCTCATCAATCTCTCATGAGGGACTCTGTCGAAAGCTTTACTGAAATCTAAATATATAATCATATGACTTGTCATTATCTACTGCTTCATATACCTCTGAGAAAAAACTAAGCAAATTAGTAAGGCAAGACCGTCCCTGACTGAATCCATGCTGAGAAGAATTGATTAAGTTAAATGTTTCTAAGTGGTTTCTCATTTTCCTAGCAATAATTGACTCTAGTAGCTTTCCTATGATTGAAGTGAGACTAATGGGACGGTAATTGGATGCTATTGATTTATCACCTTTTTTGAAGATCGGAACTACATTTGCAAGCTTCCAAGCTTCTGGAACTATACCTGTTTCTAATGACTTGTTAAATAGAAATGTTAATGGGTAACTTAACTCATCTCTGCATTCTTTTAATACTCTAGCATATACCTCATCAGGACCAGGCGATTTATGAGGTTTCAGTCTGTCAATTTCCTTAAGCACATAATTTCTACTTATAGTAACCGTACTTAACCTATTATCTATACTATCGCTGTATACCTTACGGACTTCTGGAAACTGTGCCAAATTTTCATTAGTGAAAACGGAAAGAAATTGACTATTTAATGTACTGCACATTTCTAAATCATTTTCTGTCATTTCTCCTATCGAAGTTTTAAGGGGACCAATTACATCTCTAACCTTGGATTTATATAGTTGGTAAAAAGCTTTAGGATTATTTTTTGAGTCATTGGCAACCTTAATTTCATAATTTCTTTTTTCTTTACTAATATCCTTTTTTACCTGTCTAGGAAAAAAGAGAGGAATATATAGAAAAATTAAAAAAGTCGAAATTCACCTACTTGCTTACTATCAGAATCTATCACAGATTCTGATAGTAAGCAAGTAGGTGAATTTCGACTTTTTTAATTTTTCTATATATTCCTCTCTTTTTTCCTAGAAGATCTAATAGTCTATTATTCATCCATTTGGGTTGGTTCTGTGTTGATCTAAATTTTCTTTTGGGGATATATTTATTTTGCGCATTGAATACTGACTTGATAAAATTATCGTATGTATCTACCAAGTTTGACGTCTCTTCTTGACTTAAGATGACAGGTGCCTGAGAAAGGATACACTCATTTGGATGTCTTCTAAATTGCAACAATAGTAATGTTACGATTAAGAGACTGGGTGACATAGATACAAAACAGCTCAATAGTGAGAGTTCTGAATAAGTTATTTAAATGGTGAAATATACAACAATGGGAAGACAATGTAAGAATAAATTAAAAGCCCTCAACACAATAATAAATGAGGGTCGAGTGTCTTCCGTAAAATAAAGTAATGAATTAATTCACGAAGGGATATACCCAACAAGAGAAATGGGGGGAATTGAAGTGAACAAATAGACCCACAGAGTAACGGGTGAGTCACACGGTATGTCAAGGTGGGTTAAGGTTAGACCGCGTATACTAAAGTGACCTCAGGTAAAGGGAAGCGCGTCAGGTCATTCTTGGGACTGCGGTGGTGAGGAATTAATTTTAAGTTAATGCAACTATGATTGCAGAATAGTTTCAATCTCAATTTTACTAGGGTAGGGGAATCAGTTATTTAATTCTGATTAAATGCAACTCAGAAACTCCTCGCAAAAGTAAGTTTTTATTTTACCTACAATTCACGTTAGATGATCGTATGCAATGGTAACGAATCAAGCTTAGGAATTCTTATTAAATTAATATGATATAATAAAGCTGGGTGAGAATATTCAAATGACAAAAGTCAAAATGGAGACAGATAGGCGTAGCTCGTACAAGGTAATTTAATCCGCTCAAAGTAGGTAAGTACAAAGGAAAAGTACTAAATGAATTACTAATATCTGAAGTAGTAATTAACTGGGCGCAAATGATGAAGTTATGCTCAACAATACTTATAGGAGTATCAGGTTATGATTCTGAACGGGTTAACAGAAACGATATGAACTAAATTACACGAACGAAATGAAGTGTAAGGAATGATGTATAACAAAGTCATTAGAAACTATGCGTTTGAGAATTCCTACGCATCTACTATCGAATATCACTTACATCAGTAATCAAATTAACATAAATAGGAGTTCGTAAAATAATTACTAAAGAATTAAGGAACAAGCGTAAATATCAAGTTCGAAGTTTAAGGAGGAATTAATGGGATAAAAGTGGATAACTTCTCGTTAGAAAATTGGGCGTAGGTTCTAGGTAAATATGTATAAATATAAGAATTAATTCACGGAATACACTGCGACTTCAACTCACAAAAGATAATACAGAATACACATAACTAGAAAATCTGCGAGCGTGTGGTGAATCAGAATAATTAACACTGGTATGTAACGTATGCGTAAGATGTAAAATGCAAGGTAGAATAAACACGGTACAACTGAATACAAAATGAACACAGATAAGATCAAGAGTTCAGAAGGATTAATCAATCACGCACATGCAGGATCTAGGGCACAGATCACAGAATGAATTCACACAACACATTCCACATATTTTACATAGAATACCTTACAACAATAACACAAACAAAAGACACACAGGAACACTTATGTGAATTTGGAGGGCAGGGGTCGAGAGTACAAGTCTGGCCAACGTGGAACGAGGATAGTGGACAGCACTTCAGGGTGGTCCGGCATCACTCGAGCAGAGGTCCAGGGTTCAGGACTTCAGGTAGGCAGGTCGTCCACAGGCAGGACTTCAGTAGGCCGGTCGTCCACAGGCAGGGCTTCAGTAGTACTTCAGGCAGGTACTCTCGCAGGGCGTAGGGGCAGGCTGGTACAAGCCAACACTTTTACTTAAACTCTGAGCCCGAGGGTTTTAGAATAAAAGTGAGGTGTGGTTTGCATACTCCTCTACTATTTCTTGGAGGTCCTATGCAAGATTATCTTTGACCCTCGGTGTTCTGGTTTCGGAGTCACAAGGTTATGGGGAAAAGGTTATGTGATCATTGTGAGGTACATACTTAACCTAGCATTGGAAGTGAGGTATTAATAGAATGGCATACTTCCAAGGTATAATCTTACATATATAATACTTGCCAACTTGGCTTAAGGCTGGTGCAATCTTACATAAACTAGGATAGGCCTTTAATCCTAGTTACATCTCAGCTGTGAATATCTATTTAGTTACATACAGTTACTTAGCTATTCTTTTATCTATTTAGTGATGGACTTTCAGGTTATCTGTTAGGTCCATTTATACCTGTAGGCCTCGGGTCGTTGATGGGGTATTTGCATAAACATATGCTCATCATAGTGTAAATTTGGCTGGAACGAAGATGTTGAGGGATGAACCTTCGACCTCATACAAAAGCTGTGTTATGGTTGGCGTTCCAGGTCGGCTGTGATTGGTCAGGTCTTCTCGTTTTCAGTGGAGGCGGCAGGTAGATTGGAGCACGGTTTGGAATATTTGGGAGGGCCAACTGAGGTGTTTTGATGAGATGGTTTAGGGGTGACTCGTCCATTCTTGTTTCGTTTGTTCTGGGCTTCTTGTTCTTCTGTTTTGGTGGCTGCACTTGTAGACTGGCTATTTTGTATGGGGTACTTCCGTATTCTTGTTTAGACCGGTCATCTCATATTTGTTGGTGTGTATTTAGGTATGTATCTGCGTCCGTGTCTGTTTGTGTACCCTCGTGTGTGTGTGTGTGTGTGTGTATTTTATATACCTGTTTGTGTGTATGCAGGTGTTTATTTACGTCTGTGTGTATGTGTGTTTCTGTACTCCCGTGTGTGTGTTTTTTCTGTTTTTTCTATGTGAGTGAGGGAGACAAAAAGGCAGAACTGCCTGTAGTGAGTGCCTCCCCCGGAGTTGAAAGAGTGACGGGGCCAAAATCAAGGGACGTTCGAGCCAAAATGCCTGGACGCACAGAGTTTTGAAGCAATTTAAGTCATAGGAAGAGGGAAAGACTGATTCTGGGAGAGAGTTCCAGAGCTCAGCTGTTGAATAGAAGAAAGACAGAGTAACGTTTTACTCTTGGGTTGGAGAGTTGCACAGAGTAGGGGTGAGATTGTGTTGCAGACGGGTATCACGTACCCTACGTAGAGGAGGTGGTATACACTGGGAGAGCTCTTAGGAACACTGATTATTGTAGTAGCGATAGAATAGCGAGAGAAATGCAATATTTGGGCGAAGAGAGATTACAGAGAGTTGGTGAGTGGACGGGAATTAATGATACGAAAGGCCTTCGTTTCTCGTAATGTGAGAGGATCCTCCCTACGTGGTACCCGTCTTGCAACTCAATCCCACCCCTACTCTGTGCAACTCTCCAACCCGAGAGTGAAACTCACACTCGCTATAGGCAGTTCTGCCTTTTGCCTCCCTCCATCACATAGAAAAAAAAAAAAAAAATTAACAATACTCAATACAAGGACGCATTGTGCCCCAGTACAGAGCAAGAATCTGTGCATGGGTAAAGAACCCCTTGAGGCAGTTGAGCATACCCAGCTTCTGGGAGGCTGCCTTAGGAAGATTGGTAATATGGTCCTTCCAAGTGAGAGCAGAAAAAAAGAGACACCAAGAATATTGAGAGAAGATGAAGGATTGATTTTGTGTTGTTGAAGAATAAGGGATAGTGCTCTGGAAGTTCCAAACAGGTAATTTGATGGAGAAATTGAGTTTTGGAAGCATTAAAGGCAACAAGGTTTTCTCTGCTTTAATTGGAAGTAGTAGTTAGACCAGAAGATAAGTGACTATAAACACCATATGAGGAGGAGCACTTTATTGACAACGTTTCGCAGATAGCTTCTTCAGGTTGTTAGTGACCTGAAGAAACTATCTGTGAAACGTTGTCAATAAAGTGCTCCTTCTCATATGGAGTTTATATTCATTCTGTAAACTTTTTAAAGTTATTTCAACAACAGAAGATAAGAATTGTATGGCTTCATTATGTTTGTTTTTGAGGGATTGCGGGCTGGGGTGTTCTGGAAAACTAATTGAGTATTGTAAGGTAGAGTCATGTGCGTATGAATGGGTGGGACTGGAGGTACAGTTGAGATCATTTATGAAAATTAGAAAGAGAATGGGAGATAGGACAGAGCCCTGAGGAACGCCAGAGTTCATAATATGATGAAGTGAGCGATGGCCGTCCACAACTGCAGCTATGGAACGGCTGGAAAGGAAATTAGAGACAAAGGCACAGAGGGAGGGATAGAAACCGAAGGAGGGTAGTTTAGAAAGTAAGGATTTGTGCCAGACTCTATCGAAGGCCTTCGATATATCTAGTGCAATAGAAAAGGTCTCACCGAAGTCCCTAAAGGAGGATGACCAAGAGTTAGTAAGTTATGAAAGAAGATCACCAGTAGAGCGACCCTTAAGGAAGCCATACTGGCGATCTGAGAGCAGATTATGAGAAGAGAAATGCTTAAGAAATTTGGAAGCAAGAATACCTTCAAAGACTTTAGAGATACAAGAGATGAGAGCAATTGGACAATAGTTGGAGGGTTGAGAGCGGTCACCCTTCTTTGGGACAGGTTGAATGAGAGCAAACTTCCAGCAAGAAGGGAAGATAGTTAGAGGAGAGACAGAGACAAAAGAGTTTTCCTAGGCAAGGAGTCAGCACGGAAGCACAGTTTTTTAGTACAACAGGAGGAACACCGTCCGGACCGTACGCCTTCTTAGTTTTAAGCCCAGAGAGGGTAGAAAGTACATCTTTAGAAGAGATTAGGATATTAGACATAAGTAGGAGAGAGAGTGGTGGAGAGGGAGGAATAGCACCAGAATCATCCAAGGTGTTGTTTCTAGCAAAAGTTTGAGCAAAGAGTTCAGCTTTGTCAGAGGAAGAAGTGATGGTTGTGCCATCACAGTGGAAAAGGGTGGGGGGAAAGACGAGGAAGAAAAATTGTTGGAGAGGTTTTTGGCTAGATGCCAGAAAGCTTGGGAAGAGCAAGAGTTGTGTCTTTGTTTGTGTGTCTGTGTCTGCGTTTATGCTTGTGTATACCTGTTTCTGTTTAGGTAGGTACATAAGTGCTTATGTACTCCTCTTTGTATGTTTGTGTGTGTGTGTAGGTGTTTGAGTGTGTATTTAGGTACCTATGTATTTCCTTGGATGTGTGAAGGTGCTTGCATACGTCCGCATGTGTGTGTGTGGTAGTGTGCGTGTGTGTGTGTGTGTGTGTACTCATGTATATGCTCTTGCACATGTGAAGGTGCTTGTGTACGGCCGTGTGTTCCGTGCATACATACAATAATAGCGAGTCATTACAAAACAACCATCTCGGCCCGGTTCTGTGTGATGCAGCGCCAACAATAATTTGCCCCTGAGTGATAGTTGGGGCTTAATTGGTGGGCGGTGCAGCTCGCCCTGTTTGAGCACGAGTCCGGGCGGTGAGGGACGGGCGTAGGGGGGCGGGCTGACGGGTGTGCCGAAATAGGAATGTGAATGATAGGTGAGTTTTGCTATATATCAATTGTTGCTTCGTGAGAGCCGGGAGCTCTTTCGAACAGAAATTTGAAATCCTAATTGTATCCTCCGGAAATAGAAGGATCGTAGAAAACCCGCTGTACAGTTGCCCACATAAGTTCCGTTCCTTTCTGTAAGCTTATACATAGAAATATAATGTGCATGATTGAATTACCAGTGTAGTTTCTTATGCAGTGGTCAACTTATCCGATTAGGCAACTAATAATGAAAAGAAACCACACTCGCAATGCATTCATACTATTTAGCTTTCAACATAAGATCATGACGAGGAACATAACTTATGTGGGTAACTGTACATGCGTCGCACGATCATGATGAGTCAAAGACAACGGGTGCACTTAATTGTTGTTGTTGTTGGTTACGTGGGCTATGGTATTTATGTCACTCTGTATATTCTCCTCTGTGGTATTACAGGCATGTTTCTGTTGCCACAGCAGCCGCATCGAAGCTTGTGAGGGTCGTATTCCAATAACCGAGCCACTTGTGATTACAAAATGGCTGATATCCAATAGGCCTCTCAATTTGGAAGAAATCATGCCTCCCTTTCCACCAAAAGGGAAACCTGCGAGCAGAAGACTTCTTCCATGTTGTTTTCTGTGGTGCTGGTGTCGGTGCTTTCTGGTTGGTGGCGTTTATTGTAATTGATCAACATCTTGTGGAGTTGGCGGACTAAGTTCTTTACCACCATGTGATTTTCATTATGCAAGTATTACATATTGCTGGGAACAGATTAGAGATAATAGTGAAATTGTAATTCACCCAAGAGTTTGTAAATATATGCAAAGGAATGTATATTCGAAATTTGATTATACAAGTGTTTATTGCAGAATGACAATAATGGGGTGGTAAAGAACTTGTTCCGACGACTGTACGTATTGTTTGGAAGCTTCTTCAGGTTGAGGCAGAGACACCTTGAGCTTGGTGGTACGCTTTGTTTTCAGCAGATCTTCAAAATATTGGAATTGTTGTCTTGATTGGTGGCCTATTGGCAAAGCCTTCGGGTATTTCTATGGCAGGAAGTCAGTTATCCTTGAGGGTGACAGCGAAGGTGAAGGCGAGTTAGGTATTTTAGACATAAATAAGGTACCGTATACTGGTACTGTATGACTTGTATAAAACACTGAAATAGCATAGGCCAGTATTGTTGCCATATCATTTTCACTTTCCGATATTACCAGGTTTTGAGGTAAAATCTTAGTAGCTCGACTGATAATAACCCTGCTTTTGTTTTGTATACACACAACGAGAACGATCAGTCAGTAACTAGCCCTTACTCCCACAAGGGGTAGGGAGGATCAGCAAGAGACACAAGAAAGGAAAGAGGTGAGAGGAGAAGAACACATATAACAGTTCGCCCACAAAAGCAAGCACACAAGCAAATCAGAAGCACCAATCACTCATCAGCCCCCGAAATCAATGGCTTCGCCTCAGATGTTATACTTCCGGACAAGGTATCTTCACATCAACATCTGGGATAAAGACCTTCCAGTTTTGTAATTAACCTTTCAGGTTTATCAATAACAATAATTGGGAAAAAATTGCATTGTGATGTAATAAGAAGACAAAATCTAGGACACTGTAAATATAACCCCGAAAGACAACAAGAACATCATAAACACGGTGGAAATACCTCCCAAATACCGCACACCTAGACCCAACCAAGGTAAGCCAAGACAACAGTGTCGATGCCCTGAACGTCCCATGAAAATGATTAATAGCTGCAGATTACCAGAGAGTCTGGCCACTGAGGCGCTGTATTCAGTCGGCTTCAGTCTTGGGTATATATAGGGGCGTACAGGTGCTTGGGTATACAGTTGCTTGGGTATATAGGAGCGTACAGGTGCTTGGGTTTACAGTTGCTTGTGTATATAGGAGCGTACAGGTGCTTGGGTTTACAGTTGCTTGTGTATATAGGAGCGTACAGGTGCTTGGGTATATAGTTGCTTGGGTATACATGCAGTTGCTTGGGTGTATAGGAGCGTACAGGTGCTTGGGTTTACAGTTGCTTGTGTATATAGGAGCGTACAGGTGCTTGAGTATATAGTTGCTTGGGTATACAGTTGTTTGGGCATATAGGAGAGTACAGGTGCTTGGGTATACAGTTGTTTGGGTATATAGGAGCGTATAGATGCTTGGGTATATAGATGCTTGAGTATGTAATAATAATAATAATAATAATAATAATAATAATCGGTTTATTTCAAGCCGGCAGCCAATGGGGCTGAAAATACACAGACTTAACCTAGATCTTATCCTAATGGATCAACAGACTGATCCGGGCAGCTAACGAGAGCACCTACATACTCCCAAGGGAGTAGGACGTGGGCAGGAGACTTTGTGGGTCCCCCGAGACGATCCGCCCAGATCTTGCCTTCACGGCCAGGGAAAGTTTTTGAGAGAACTTCCCCTGCCGGCGCGTGGGATCGAACCCCCGACACCAGAGCCAGCGCTCCCAATACAGAGTACTAAGCGCGCTCGGCCACCGTGACCGTAAAATAGGAGCGTACAGGTGCTTGGGTATACAGGTTCTTGGGTATACAGGTGCTTGGGTATGTAGGAGCGTACAGGTGCTTGGGTATACAGGTGCTTGGGTAAACAGGTGCTTGGGTATACAGGTACAAAGGAGTACAAAGGAAATCAAGCAAAAACAGATCTAGTGACCCTTCTAGGTTGCTTGTCCTCCAAAACACTGAGGATCAAGTGTCCAAACAGTGGTTTAGAGTGGGTAAGGGAACATTGGAAAGGGAATTACTGCCCTGGAACTAATGTCCGTGGCAGGATTAGGAAGTTAGTAGAGGACAGATGGGTTAGTAACTGAGGGGGGATAAAATAAAGTTATTCATTTACAAACGCAGTCAGTCGCGGGTTTGATGCGAGATATTTGTCTAGGCGGAGTTTAAATGAATCAACGGTGATACAGTCTATAACGTTTCGGGGAAGCCCATTCCACAAGATGACAACTCGATTGAAGAAGAAATTCTTAGATTCGTGCGAGTTAAAAGATTTACCAATAATTTTGCAACCGTTTCCCCGCGGGTAATTAGATTGGTCGATAGTGAAGTACTTACTACAGTTCATATTGCCGATGCCTTTGATGATTTTGAACACTTTAATTAAGTCACCTCTTAATCTGCGCTGGGTTAAAGGAAATAGATTTAATTCTCTAAGACACTCTTCGTATGGTTTGTTCTTTAGGCTAGGTATCATTTTGGTAACTCTACGTTGAACTCGTTCTAGCTTGTTTATATCTTTTTGGTAATAAGGGCACTAGGATTGAACACAGTATTCCAGAAGAGGGCGGACTAAGGAATTGTAAAGGGTTAGGATAACTTCTTTGGATTTATGCTCAAATGACCTGCCTATAAAGCCAATTATTTTGTTTGCCTTCTTAACAACTTCTGAACATTGTTGACTCGGTTTTAGGTTACTCGATATTGTTACTCCCAGATCGGTTTCTCTGTTTACATTCTTAAGCTGAGTGCCATTCATCAAATAGTTTGCTTTCTCATTTAGATATCCGATATGTAGTACTTTACATTTATCCGCATTGAAACTCATTTGCCAAATTTGGGCCCAACATGACAATTTATCTAGATTGTGTTGCATATCGTCAACTTGTTTCTTTTGAGAGTACGCTATTTGCAATTTTTGTATCGTCAGCAAATTTTGAGATTGTACAGGTGAGACCCTCATCTATGTCGTTGATGTAAATTAGAAAGAGAATTGGTCCTAGTACCGATCCCTGGGGTACCCCGCTACTTACATTGGTCCATTTAGATGCCTTACCGTTTATGACTACTCTTTGCTTTCTGTTGCTGAGCCAATTTTCTATCCATTTCAACACACCGTCTTGTATTCCATGCGCTTTTTAGTTTTAGCAGTAAACGTTTGTGGGGAACTTTGTCAAAGGCCTTTTGAAAATCAAGGTATATAATATCTACAGCTTTACTCTCATCGTAGAGGTTGAGGATATCGTGGAAGAAGTCTAAGAGGTTTGTTAAACAGGAACGTTTTTACGAAAGCCGTGTTGAGTATCTTTAAGTATGTTATTTTCCTCTAAGTGATTTACGAGTCTGTCTCGTATGACCGTTTCTAGCATTTTACATACAACTGAGGTTAAGCTAATTGGACGATAGTTACTGGGTAGGGATTTGCTGCCTTTTTGAATATCGGTGTTACGTTGGCTAGCTTCCACTGATCAGGCATAGTTCCAGACTGCAAGGATTTATTGAATAGTAATGTCAGTGGTTTGGAGAGCTCATCCTTAGCTTCCTTTAGAACTCTAGGCGAGATTGTATCAGGTCCAGGCGTTTTATTTACCTTGAGTTTATCTAAACAATTCAATACTTCTCTCTCTGTAACGGTGATATTGCTTAGAACATCTGAATTATCAATCTGAATCGGCGATGGTGTAGGGATATCACTGAGGTCTTCTGTTGTAAAAACTGATGCAGAGAAGGTATTGAGGGCATTACTCATTTGTACTTCGTCTTTGGTGTATTCTCCATTTTCATCGACTAACGGTCCAACAGTTGAAGTAACTACTTTTTTCTTTCTGATATAACTATAGAATTCTTTCGGGTTTGTTTTACTTTGATTCGCAATATGTAACTCTAAGGTCTTTTTACTTTGCTTAATTAACTTTTTGGCTTTGCGTCGTAGCTCTACAAATTTCACCCATTCTTCGTCATTTTGTGAGGATTTTAATCTATCATTAGCAAATTTTTTCGCAAGCAGGCAGTTTGAAATATCTTTATTCCACCATTTGGGCTTTTTATTATGGCCTGGACGCCGTATTTTCGATGGTATGCAGTCTTGCACTGCTTTTAGGTAAGTGGTTTCGAATAACTTCCAAGATGTATTTATGTCGTTATTGTTAATTAAAAAGCTCCAGTCAGTTTCTATAAACATAGCTCTAAGTTTATGGAAGTTTGCTTTCTTGAAATTAGGGACTTTTTCGATGCAACTATTTGGTTCGTTACTAGTAAACTTTAAAGTGAAAGTTATCGTACGATGGTCGCTGTTACTGAATTCATCACCAACATTCAAATTCTCTATCAATTCTTCTTTTGTTGCAAGTACAATGTCAAGAACGTTATTACCACGGGTCGGCGTTCGAACAAATTGATAAAGCGAACTCTCTTGCAAGTTCGTATACAAGTCATGTCCGGAGTGTGAAGTAAGGGTATCGCCCCACTTGGTCACAGGTAAATTAAAGTCGCCAAAAATCACGGTATCTTGTGAGTTACTTACATCTGCAATTTGTTCGTAAATTTCTCGGTCAGTTTGCACTGATTGAGCTGGAGGTCTGTATATTAACGCAAGTATTATTTTGTACCTTTTATTCTTTATTAGCACAAAAGATGTGTCGACGTTCACAATTTGAGGTTTTGACAAGAGGGTAGGGTTAAGACTTTCTTTGATATAAAGTAAAACGCCACCTCCATTTCGATTTATTCGGCTTTTCTCAAACATTACATAACCGGGAAGTGAATACTCTGCTAAAAAGTCTCTATCTTCTGTATTGAGCCAAGATTCTGTTATGCCAATCACATCATAATTTTCTGTAAACACTAGCTCCTCTAAATCTGAAAATGTATTGCGTATGCTACGAGCGTTTGCATAGAAAACCTTTAAATTTGTTATTTTAGAACTCACGGAACGCTCTTTAATAATATTTTTGGTTCTTGTCGGATCTACATTTATGTTCATGGCTGTCCTCGGTCCTCGCTGTCTTCGGTCCTTATCGCTGGTGGTCCTCGGTTGCCTCTGTTTTTTGCTTGGCCTTGGATGATTTATGCCACTGCTGCTTCTTCTCGGATGGCGTTTTTTGATCCATGGCTGCGGACTGCTTCGTGTAGGAGACGACCCATGCGTGCTGAACCCACAGGGTTTAGATGAGTGCCATCCTTGCGGAACAGAGTAGGCTGGTTGTAGAAGTTGTCCCAGAGGTTGATGAATTCAACTTCTTCCCTCAGACACAAATATTTTAGTCGGCTATTTGTGCTGAATGCCTTGTCGTAGAATTTGTCAGGTGCGTCGATCTTTGGGAGAATGCCTGAGATGATGATATTCCTTGACTTGTTTTTGTAGTGCTGGATCATCTTGCGATATTTCTCCATCAACTCTTCGGATCTGGTGCGCATGACGTCATTTGAACCAGCATGGATGACAAAAAGGGTATTTTCATTTGCATCCTTTGTGGTATCTTCGAAGGCTTCCACAATGTCGTCCAGTCCAGCTCCTGGGATGCAAAATCTTTTTCGTCAATTTGGGACTCTGTCGCAGAACTCTTCGACCTGTCCTCGTAGGATGGAATCCCCAATGAGCCTGGTCTCTTCTGGTTCATCTTCCATCTCTACCAATATCTCAAATCTGTTTGACATTGTGACTGGTAGATGAGACCTTTTCTGCGTTGGCCGTGCAGGTGCTTGGGTATGTAGGAGCGTACAGGTGTTTGGGTATATAGGAGCGTATAGATGCTTGGGTATACTGTATAGGAGCGTATAGATGCTTGAGTATGTAGGAGCGTACAGGTGCTTGGGTATACAGGTGCTTGGGTATGTAGGAGCATACAGGTGCTTGGGTATGTAGGAGCATACAGGTGCTTGGGTATACAGGTGCTTGGGTATACAGGTGCTTGGGTATGTAGGAGCGTACAGGTGCTTGGGTATACAGTTGTTGTTGTTGTTGTTGTTGTCGTTCCCTAAGCTGCCTGGCCGAACAGCCCTGAGTCCCTAAGGAAGGCCATGGCCACGGTCGGGCTTTCCCACAGAGCTCTCAAGGAGTGTAGATTGTGTTGTTGGCGTAAGTGATTGTGTGAAATGCAGTCTTCTATGATGTGTTTAATGGTATGGGGTGCTGTGTTACATTCCGGGCAGGTGTTGACGACGGAGTCGTCCAGTCTCTTCTGATAGCTCAGAAGAGCTGGATGGTGTCCGCATCTCAGCCTGGCCAGATGGACTCTGTCCTCGCGAGGAAGGGAGGCTTCAGAAGGATGGATTTCGGGAGGTCGTGCCTGCAGCTGCGTGTTGTGTATGAGTGATTGGATGGAACGGCGAGAGATATGAGTATGGATGTGCTTCTGGAAGCTGGTTTGGGGTGGGCAGGGAGGGAGAGAAGACAGTATTTGTTTGTGATACCGTGTACTGGGTGTTGTTTTGATATTTCTTGGTGTCTGTGAGTGTGTTGCCATGTAGTGTAGTGGGTGGTGTTGGTTCGTGGAGGCTGCTGCCAGGAATTGAGTGCCTCTCATGTCCAGATGGTCTTTGACTTTGAGGACTTTGGTTTCTTGATGTAGGTGATCTGTAGGTGTAGTAGCTGTGCAGCCTGTAATGATTTTTAGGGCTTTATTTTGAATAGTCTGTAAGGTTTTATGGTATGTTTCAGCTAGGTTAGAAGCCCAGGCCGGGCTTGCGTATTCCATCACTGATTTTATGTATTGTTTGTAAACTGTGGGTGGTGGTTTCTTTGTTGTGTCCAAATTTTGTGTGGGCAAGTGACCTGAGAGCATTAAGTCTGGGTGTCAGTTTCTTTTTTCATGTTTGTAGTGTGCTGTTTGAATGTCATTAGAGTATCATATGTTACTCCTAGGATTTTGGGTGAGTGTGTGTGTATTAGGGAAATTCAATATTAAGAAAATTTCATATGTGCACATGGGATACAAAAATAACATTATTCAACTCCTACTGCTCACCAATGTATACAGCACAACTATGGTGGAACTATAAGAAAATGACAGTGAATAGACTAAGTATCTCGTATCACAATATCATGAAAATGTTTCTGGGGCTCTCAAAATATCAGAGTACAAGTACGCTATGTGCCTATAGTGAGTTCACTGCTCAATAGGTGGCGTTCTGAGAGTGAGGGTCTGAGTCTGGAGGGTGAGACGGTGAAGCACTTGAGCGAAGCAACCAGCCGCTTCAGAGATGGAGCTCCTTCGAGCCATGATGGATGTTTCACATGTCTCACTCCCCAGACTGGAACAAGACCTCACGGGCTTCACCGTGTTGAGCGGTGGAATGTACAGGCTCTCAGCCTATGCCCGAGAGGGAGTAGTTGGAATATAGAAAAAAAAAAACAAAAAAAATGAACTTACACAGTTACCAATCACTCATTAGAAAGCTAACATATAAATTCATTCAGCGCCTTAACACTTCTGAGAACAGTATCATTAAAATGCTACAAACTCTAAGCATAGTGTACACCTCTAGGATCCAGGCACACTGGAGGAAGTTGCTCTATATTTAACCTTAAGTAATGATTTCAGGTCTGTTACTCTACAGAATTAGCATACCGGTACTGAACCTCATAGTGCAGTACAGTACTGGTATTCCTATACTGTACTGTAGCAATATACTGTACCGGAAGCTAAATGATGTGAGGCATGGTACTGTACACAATTAGGACAGTGGTTTTGGTAACACAGTAGTTTGATGACCACTGTTTTTGGTTGAGGCAGTGCTGTGAACTACATGATAGCAAGCTGGGTATTATTTAATTTCTTTTTATTTTATGTAGCCTATGTACAGTAGCTTATATATATTTATGTTACTGTAGGGTATATATGGACCCCAGTATGGTCCCCTCTGTACTGTGTGAGTCTGAAATAAAGTATTATTATTATTATTATTATTATTATTATTATTATTATTATAGGGGTGTGTTGTTTATGGTGAGTTGCGGGGTCTACTGGTGTTCTGCTGTCCAGCTTGTAAGAAGGGTTGCAGTGGATTTGGCTAGGACTAAATTGAGTCTGTTTGTAGTGCACCAGTCATGTAATGTGTTGAGATAGGGTTGAAGGAGACGTGTTGCTGTGTCTAGGTCTTGGTGTGTGCATGTGAGTGTTATGTCGTCTGCATAGGAGGCTATGTTTATTTGGGGTGTATTGGGTGTATTTATATCATGCATGATTGTACAGATTGAAGAGTGCGGGCGACAGGACGGATCCTTGCGGGACTCCGTTTAGGAAATTTCTGATGACCGGCAAAAGATACATGTGCACATCTGCCTGCTAGGAAGTTGGCCAGCCACCTTTTTGTGTTGTTGTGCATGTTTGTGTCGTAGATTTTGTTTGTTAGGTTGTGGCGGGGATGGCATCGAAGGCTTTACTAATGTCGAGTGTGGCAAGTAGTGATCTGTGTGGTGGTCTGGCTGAGTTGATGCTGTCAAAAGCTCTTTGTGTAAGGTCTGTAAGAAGAGTGTTTGTGGAGTGCAGTGGCCTGAAGCCATGTTGTGTTGGAGCTAGGGGTAAGCGTGTGTAATTAGTTGTAGTATAAGGCGTTCTATGACTTTGGAGGGGGTGCAAAGGAGTGTGATAGGGCGGCGGTGTGAGGAGGGTAGCGTGGGGTCTTTGTTGGGTTTGGGGAATGTAATGATGATACCATGCTTCCAGATGTCTGGTATTGTGTTGTGTGAATAACTATAGTTTGATATGTTAGTGAGTGCTTGTATGCCTTGTAGTCCCAGGTGTCTGAGGTGTATGTTGCTTATGTTGTCCAGGCCACAAGCGGGTGAATGCTTGAGATTGTTGATGATGTGGTTTGTCTGGTTGTTTGTGAAGGGTGCATAGGCAGGGTCTGTGGGGAATTGTCTCTTACGTCGGATGACACGTCGGTCGTCTTTATGGGGTTTTAGGTGGCTGACATGAGAGAAGTGGTTAATAAGGGTGTTTGCTTGTTGTTTACATGAAGAAGTAGAATCTGTTGTTGTGATTGCAGCATGTGATTTTTTGTGTTGTGTTGCTGTTGGAAAGTGTGATGCTGTTTAGTGTTTTGTAGAGTTTTCTGGGGTTTGTTTGGTTATACAGTTGTTTGGGTATACAGGTACTTGGGTATACAGTTGATTGGGTATACAGTTGCTTGGTTATACAGTTGCTTGGGTATACAGTTGCTTGGGTATACAGGTGCTTGGGTATACAGTTGATTGGTTATACAGTTGCTTGGGTATACAGTTGTTTGGGTATACAGTTGCTTGGTTATACTGTTGCTTGAGTATACAGTTGCTTGGGTATACAGGTGCTTGGGTATACAGTTGCTTGGTTATACTGTTGCTTGAGTATACAGTTGCTTGGGTATACAGTTGTTTGGGTATACAGTTGCTTGGTTATACTGTTGCTTGAGTATACAGTTGCTTGGGTATACAGTTGTTTGGGTATACAGTTGCTTGGTTATACTGTTGCTTGAGTATACAGTTGCTTGGGTATACAGTTGTCTGGGTATACAGTTGCTTGGTTATACTGTTGCTTGAGTATACAGTTGCTTGGGTATACAGTTGTTTGGGTATACAGTTGTTTGGGTATACAGTTGTTTGGGTATACAGTTGTTTGGGTATACAGTTGCTTGGTTATACTGTTGCTTGAGTATACAGTTGCTTGGGTATACAGTTGTTTGGGTATACAGTTGTTTGGGTATACAGTTGCTTGGGTATACAGTTGCTTGGTTATACAGTTGCTTGGGTATACAGTTGCTTGGTTATATAGTTATTTGGGTATACAGTTGCTTGGTTATACAGTTGCTTGGGTATACAGTTGCTTGGGTATACAGGTGCTTGGGTATACAGTTGCTTGGTTATACTGTTGCTTGAGTATACAGTTGCTTGGGTATACAGGTGCTTGGGTATACAGTTGCTTGGTTATACTGTTGCTTGGTTATACAGTTGTTTGGGTATACAGTTGCTTGATTATACAGTTGCTTGGGTATACAGTTGCTTGGGTATACAGGTGCTTGGGTATACAGTTGCTTGGTTATACTGTTGCTTGAGTATACAGTTGCTTGAGTATACAGGTGCTTGGGTATACAGTTGCTTGGTTATACTGTTGCTTGAGTATACAGTTGCTTGGGTATACAGTTGTTTGGGTATACAGTTGCTTGGTTATACTGTTGCTTGAGTATACAGTTGCTTGGGTATACAGTTGTTTGGGTATACAGTTGCTTGGGTATACAGGTGCTTGGGTATACAGTTGCTTGGTTATACTGTTGCTTGAGTATACAGTTGCTTGGGTATACAGGTGCTTGGGTATACAGTTGCTTGGTTATACTGTTGCTTGAGTATACAGTTGCTTGGGTATACAGGTGCTTGGGTATACAGTTGCTTGGTTATACTGTTGCTTGGTTATACAGTTGTTTGGGTATACAGTTGCTTGGTTATACAGTTGCTTGGGTATACAGTTGCTTGGGTATACAGGTGCTTGGGTATACAGTTGCTTGGTTATACTGTTGCTTGAGTATACAGTTGCTTGGGTATACAGGTGCTTTGGTATACAGTTGCTTGGTTATACTGTTGCTTGAGTATACAGTTGCTTGGGTATACAGTTGTTTGGGTATACAGTTGCTTGGTTATACTGTTGCTTGAGTATACAGTTGCTTGGGTATACAGTTGTTTGGGTATACAGTTGCTTGGGTATACAGGTGCTTGGGTATACAGTTGCTTGGTTATACTGTTGCTTGAGTATACAGTTGCTTGGGTATACAGGTGCTTGGGTATACAGTTGCTTGGTTATACTGTTGCTTGAGTATACAGTTGCTTGGGTATACAGTTGTTTGGGTATACAGTTGCTTGGTTATACTGTTGCTTGAGTATACAGTTGTTTGGGTATACAGTTGTTTGGGTATACAGTTGTTTGGGTATACAGTTGCTTGGGTATACAGGTGCTTGGGTATACAGTTGCTTGGTTATACTGTTGCTTGAGTATACAGTTGCTTGGGTATACAGGTGCTTGGGTATACAGTTGCTTGGTTATACTGTTGCTTGAGTATACAGTTGCTTGGGTATACAGTTGTTTGGGTATACAGTTGCTTGGGTATACTGTTGTTTGAGTATACAGTTGCTTGGGTATACAGTTGCTTGGGTATACAGTTGCTTGGGTATACAGTTGCTTGGTTATACAGTTGCTTGGTTATACAGTTGCTTGGGTATATAGGTGCTTGGGTATACAGTTGTTTGGGTATACAGTTGCTTGGTTATACAGTTGCTTGGGTATACAGTTGCTTGGGTATACAGGTGCTTGGGTAATACAGTTGCTTGGTTATACTGTTGCTTGAGTATACAGTTGCTTGGGTATACAGGTGCTTGGGTATACAGTTGCTTGGTTATACTGTTGCTTGAGTATACAGTTTCTTGGGTATACAGTTGTTTGGGTATACAGTTTTTTGGGTATACAGGTGCTTGGGTATACAGTTGTTTGAGTATACAGTTGTTTGGGTATACAGTTGTTTGGGTATACAGTTGCTTGGTTATACTGTTGCTTGGGTATACAGTTGCTTGGGTATACAGTTGTTTGGGTATACAGTTGTTTGGGTATATAGGTGCTTGGGTATACAGTTGTTTGAGTATACAGTTGTTTGGGTATACAGTTGCTTGGGTATACAGGTGCTTGGGTATACAGTTGCTTCGTTATACTGTTGCTTGAGTATACAGTTGCTTGGGTATACAGTTGCTTGGGTATACAGTTGTTTGGGTATATAGGTGCTTGGGTATACAGTTGTTTGGTTATACAGCTGTTTGGGTATATAGGACGTTCGCTTCGTTAGTTTGTAGATTTAAGACCTTTTGTCCCATATGTTTGTCAATATTAAGACATTTCGTGCCATTTAAGTGTCGACTATTTCCTGGCGAGCGATAGCGAGCTTGCACTTTTAGAGGAACCGGTCTTCGGCCGGGAAATATTTCTACCAAAAAATTTACAAATTAATCTCGAAGGAGGATCTTGAGGATGTCTTTCTTAAGTTTAATGGAGGCCTATGAAGGAAACTAATATAGAAGTAAATAAACAAATAACATCTATCCAATTAACACAAGTTTGCCCTTCTTCCAAAAGCTGTTACTAGAACATAAGCAAACAGGAGCCTGCAGAGAGCCGATTGGCCCACACTCGGCAGATCCCCTTCACACCCAGAATTGCTTTGTCAAGAAACTTTTAGGTTTTTCTGTTGTGAAATATTACATACTGTTTTAACAAGAGCGTTGGCAACATGACAATGATTAGGTAACACATCCGAGGACGAATCACAGTTATAATTCTAAGCTTACATGGGTATATATAGTTTTACCGAACAAGCAATAATAAATAATATATTTATCAAACATAGAGATGATAAAGAATGCCTAATCAATTATATATATATATATATATATATATATATATATATATATATTAATCTGTTATTGTTGATGTTACTCTTACTTTAATTCGATGTTATCATTATTTTATTATTTGTATTATTATTATTTTTTATTATTATTAAATCTTGTACAATGGACAGTGGTCCAAGTCTGTGGTGATAGTGGCTGGAAAGGCGAGGAGTTGACAATTCACTAATGATTTCCAGGTGCTGCCCATTCTTACCCTTCAACTGCTTCATTGGTCTCTCTCTCTCTCTCTCTGTCTCTCTCTCTCTCTCTCTCTCTCTCTCTCTCTCTCTCTCTCTCTCTCATTTTCCGTCATGCAAATTTCAATTAACCAATTCAGTTCTAGTGACGTCTTTTTCATTATTAACTGGCAACAATTTGATTATTTTATTGAACTTGGGAAGGACCTCTATCAACTATAAGGCTACATACTATTTTGATTAATCCTTCTAGCTACTACATATCCTTCCTAAGTTGCATAAAATTGTGTAATAGTTGACAGAATATGCTGAAAAGGACGTTGCTGGTACTGAAGGGGGCGCTTGTAGCATTTTGGCGCTGCCGAATGGGAGGCTCTCCGGCAGTACTTCTTTGATTTCCCATGGAATGATTTCTGCTTTCGTGGCCGAGGACCCGAGGAGAGTTCTGAAAGCAGTACCGAGGTAATCCATGGTAATGGCATGGAAGCATACATTCTCTTTTCTTTCTCTCAGTCTAATGCAAATAAATCTTGGATTACTCACACTTGTTCTACTGCTGTCTGCAACAAGGAGTAAGGAATCAAGCCAAATCTTTTCTTCGACTTGCCAAGCACTCTTTCATCAATAATAAATGCACTGAACTATCCAACTCTAGCTCTTCCCAAGCTTTCTGGCATCTAGCCAAAAACCTCTCCAACAATTTTTCTTTTTCGTCTTTTCCTTTTCCACTCTGATGGCACAACCATCACTTCTTCCTCTGACAAAGCTGAACTCTTCGCTCAAACTTTTGCTAGAAACTCCACCTTAGATGATTCTGGTGCTATTCCTCCCTCTCCACCCCCCTCTCCCCTACTTATGCCTAATATCCTAATCTCTTCTAAAGATGTACTTTCTACCCTCTCTTGGCTTAATACTAACAAGGCTTACGGTCCGGACGGTGTTCCTCCTGTTGTACTCAAAAACTGTGCTTCCGTGCTAACTCCCTGCCTAGGCAAACTCTTTCGTCTCTGTCTCTCCTCTAACGTCTTCCCTTCATGCTGGAAGTTTGCTCTCATTCAACCTGTCCCAAAGAAGGGTGACCGCTCTCAACCCTCCTACTACCGTCTAATTGCTCTCATCTCTTGTATCTCTAAAGTTTTTGAAACTATTCTTGCTTCCAAATTTCTTAAGCATTTCTCTTCTCATAATCTACTCTCAGATCGCCCGTATGGCTTCCTCATGGGTCGCTCTACTGGTGATCTTCTTTCATATCTTACTAACTCATGGTGATCCTCCTTTCGGGACTTCGGTGAGACCTTTTCTATTGCGCTAGACATTTCGAAGGCCTTCGATAGAGTCTGGCACAAATCTTTAATTTCTAAACTACCCTCCTTCGGTTTCTATCCCTCCATCTGTGCCTTTGTCTCTAATTTCTTTTTCGGCCATTCCATAGCTGCGGTTGTGAACGGTTATCGCGCACTTCCTCATCTTATCAACTCCGGTGTTCCTCATGGCTCAGTCCTATCTCCTATTCTCTTTCTAATTTTCATAAATGATCTTCTCAACTGTACCTACAGTCCCATCCATTCATACACAGACGATTTTACTTTACACTACTCAATTAGTTTTCCAGAACGCCCCAGCCAGCAGTCCCTCAAAGACAAACGTAATGAAGCCATACAACACTTATCTTCTGCTTCCAAAACCCAATTTCTCCATCTATCTACCCGTCCGGAACTCCCAGCGGACTATCCCTTATTCTTCAACAATACAAAAATCAATCCTTCATCTTCTTTCAACATTCTTGGTGTTTCTTTTTCTTCTGCTCTCATTTGGAAGGACCATATTACCAGTCTTGCTTAAGCAGCCTCCCAGAAGCTGGGTGTGCTCAACCGCCTCAATGAGTTCTTTATCCCTACACAGCTTCTTGCTCTGAACAGGGGCACAGTGCATCCTTGTATTGAGTATTGTTCACATGTATGGGGAAGATCTTCTCACACCACACTCCAAGACAAAGTAGAAAGAAAGGCCTTTCGTATGATTAATTCCCGCCCACTCACCAACTCTCTGCAAACTCTCTCTCTTCGCCACAATGTTGCATCTCTCTCGCTATTCTATCGCTACTACAATAATCAGTGCTCCTCAGAGCTCTCCCAGTGTATACCACCTCATCTACGTAGGGTACGTGGTACCCGTCTTGCAACACAATCCCACCCATACTCTGTGCAACTCTCCAACCCAAGAGTGAAACGTTGCTGTCCGACTTTCTTCTATTCAACAGCTGAGCTCTGGAACTCTCTCCCAGAATCAGTCTTTCCCTCTTCCTATGACTTAAATTGCTTCAAACTCCGTGTGTCCAGGCATTTTGGCTCGAACGTCCCTTGATTTTGGCCCTGTCACTCTTTCAACTCTGGGGGAGGCACTCGCTACAGGCAGTTCTGCCTTGTGTCTCCCTCACTCACATAGAACAAAACAAAACTGCCTTGCTTCTTTTCATAATGTTCGTCATAATTATGTTCCCACTCTGTCCGTCGAATGCATTAAACCATTCAGTACCGGTGACGTCCTTTTCATTATAAGCTGGCAACTACTACACGATGTTATTCAGCTTAGGAAGGACGTCTACCCATTAAAAGATTATATACAATTTCAATAAAACCTTTCAGCTACCATATATCGTTCCTAAGCTTAATAAAATCGTCTAAATGTAGCTGAAATCAATTTCAAAACATATAGAAAGGGTTAAAGGTACAGAAAGGGTTAATTAATACATTCCCTGCATATTTTCTGGTTCGTATATCCTTTAAGGGGGGTCACCGTTTTTGTTTAATCTGTCTCTCCTTTTCTCTCTTTCCCTGGCTTGTATCCATTCGGCCCCATTCAGCCAACTGTTTTAAGACGAGAGAAAGAGAAAAAAGCGAGGTGGGCTCCCTTAACATAAAACGAAGAAAATGGTTTGGGAGTGGCCAAAACATAACGGACTATTTAGATACGTTCAGCCTAACATACAGTACATCCTCCATACATGTATTATAGAGATTTGTTCTTACATTTCATTCTTCACATAAACATTAACATTTAATATACTCCCTCATATACACTCGTTCACATAAACTTTTACATACACTCTTTTTCATACACTCCTGTTCATACGTTCTTTTATATACACTATTTTACATACTCTTTCATACACTCTCATATAGACTCCTTCCCATATACTCTTTTTCATACTTTTTCATACACTCTCACACATAGACTCTTTCCCATACATTCCTCGCCCCACATTCACTCCTCAAATATTCTTATTCCACACTCTCAGTTTCATTCAGGTGCATACACTGACTGGCTGGCTCTCTCTCTCTCTCTAGCTCTCTCTCTCTCTCTCTCTCTCTCTCTCTCTCTCTCTCTCTCTCTCTCTCTCTCTCTCTCTCCTCTCTCTCCTCTCTCTCTCTCTCTCTCTCTCTCTCTCTCTCTCTCTCTCTCTCTCTCTCTCTCTCTCTCTCTCTCTCTCTCTCTCTCTCTCTCTCCTGTCAAATCAATACATTCACTCCCATAGAATCCTTCCCAGACCTGGATTCCCTCTTTCTCCTCTTCTTGCTCTAATACTTCTCCTCTTGTTCTAAATGTACAGTATATATGTTTTCTATTTATATTGCCTCCATGTGTTCGTATCTTTAATAGTTTGTACGAATTGAAAAAATAAGAGGATAAACACGTCAAAAACTGCACTTTCCTAAAGACCTAAGCTAATATTTTCATTATTTCCTTTTCGCAATGTTTATCCCATCCTCCTATCTTTTCTTTTCTTCACTATTTCTTACTTTGTGTGTTTTGCTCTTCTTTCATCTTCTCTCCATTTTTGCAATTACTGTATTTTCTAGTTAATCTCCTATACATTCTTGTCCTTCATTCCTTATCATCAACCATAGATTATTTGTATTTTTGTATTTGCTTCGTCTCCTACTCCTCATCCAACTCTTTCTTTCTACCCCTTTCTTTTATTTTGCTTCTCCTTTTCTCTTCTACTTCTTCTACCCTCCTCTCTCCCTCCCTATTCTTCATGGTCCCATTCTTTTTGCCCCCTCACTCACTCCCAAACATCCGCCGCTCCCATCCCATATATCCGTTCCCATCCATAGACGCATTCATTCCCACCCCTCCCTCCCTCCCTCTTCTCCTTCTTCCCTGCATAGTATACAGTAGAGCAATGCAGGACAGGTTGCAGGTGTGTGTGTTGTGTTGTGTTGTGTTGCAGGGAGGGAGGGAGGTAGAAAAGGCTGGGGGATGTGTGGAGAAAAAATAGAGAGAGGGGAGAGAGAAAAGAGTGAGAGAGAGAGAGATGGGGAGGGAGGTTGAGAGAGAGGCTGTCAATGCATTCGGTGTGTTCCGTTGGAGAAGATTGTTGTGATAGGCAAGTGTGGATTGAGGCAGATAGACAGACATGCAGACAGAAAGACATACAGAAAAACAGACAAAGACAGGCAGACTCATACTGGCAGACAGACAAGACAAATTACACACACACACACACACACATAAAATCACTCGCGTATACATGCAGACTAATAGACGGAGAGAGAGAGAGAGGTATGCAAGCACACACAAGCATGCAGACAGACAGAGACTGACCAATTCCTTTATTGCTGGTGTTCTTCCTCCTTTACACAGGAACCGAATCACATCCAATTTTATTTGTTATAGTTTGTTCCCTAGACCTCTAACAAGCTTTGAAAAAAAAAAAAAAACACCCAAAGACCTCCCTTCGAGATACGTTAGTACATTGTTTGGTAGAATAATATCCTGGCCAAAGGATGGTTATCCTAAATTACAGGTTCATCATCGCTCGCCTGAAGAAAAAAAACATCAATTCCTAAATGGCACGAAAGGTTTTAATATTGCCAAGGGAATAGGGCGAAAGGTTTAAAATCGCCAAACTAAGGAGGTGAACGTCAATCTCTCAAAACTAATGGAGCTAAACATGAGGGAGGAGGGAAAGCAAGAAACATTTACCCCAAGCTATCATCCATAATACAAGAATAAAATTATATCACTAACTTGCTTTAAAAGTGTATTACCCCCTTCAGGATTATGACGCATTTTGACATTTTTTTCTGGCTATTATACGATTTTTTCAGATGAGGAAGGGTATATGGTGGAAGTCAGAGGGTTACTTGAGACAGTCTTTACCCTTTACATTCCCACGGATCCTTCCTAAGCTGTGCCAAATCCTCTGATGATAGCCAAAATACTGTTGAAACGTATCATGATCTTCAAGGGGTTAATTAATCTATAGATAAACGTGATCTTTACCCGAGGTCCTGTCCACGAATTATTGTAGTGTTCTCTTTTGATACGGTTTATATTTCTTGTTAGGGAGTCATTTCCTTCAAAAAATAAATGGCAACTGCACTATAGGCTCACTCTTGTTCCCTGGGTGTCGAACCGGAGCAATTTCGTTTGAAGACTTGAAGAAATATGAGAAGGAATACAATTAACATGAAATAGTGTTGTTTTTGGCCATTGTATCACTTTCAAAGATATATTTTGAACTATAAACCCTTATTTTATCCTTGCATATACAAACAAAGACTAAATAATGGATTCGGCAGTGACGGTTGTTCCATTTGTCCTATTGTTCCATAGCAGCGATTACCGTTAACTCCTTGATGATTATGACGTGTTTTGGCAGTTTATTCTGGCTATTGTTAGAAGACTTTATTCAGCTTAGGAGAAACTTGTGCAAGCTAGAGAGTTAATTGAAATAGTTTGTAACCTTTTGATTCCTTGAGAACCTTCCTAAGTTGTATATAATTGTTTAAAGATAGCCAGAATAAACTGTTAAAATCAGTCATATTTCTCAAGGGGTTAAATAGCCTTTATTTCCTTGGGTCAATTGCCATCATATTTGGTCATCTGGGACAAGCTGAAGGAATATTAATATGGTAATATTTATCTACTACGTAGGGTGCAGCTTTTGTAACCCAGTTGTACTATAGAGGATGTTATAATAACATAGGACTTGTCAATAGTTTATAAGATATGAAATCATTATCGATTGATATTTATGCATTTATCGTCATGTGAAGCTCAGAGAAATGCTACTACTTATCTTTATATGGAATGGGTTATATGAGTGTTTGTGAATGCGTGTGTGCTTGTATACGCTCGAGTGTGTGTGTGTGTGTACTTACTCTAGTTGTACTTACTCTAGTTGTATTGCGGGAGTGAGCATGCTCGTTATTTCCCGCCTCCTATATGTGTAGGTGTTATATGTATCGTTGGAATGGCTGTGGATGTGTGTGTAGTCTGTATTTTTAGCCAATTGGCGACATCGGAAACGAAGGCTTAGGGTGGATCTGTATGGTACCATTCTCACTATAGACGGTACCGTCTCGCCCGAAGGCTTAGGTAGCCATCAGCTTAGGTGAACCATATGATACCCATCTCGCCTTGTACCATTTTTGCCAACCCCAGATGGGACGTCACAACGTCGTCCACTTATTCCAGGTACCTATTTACAGCTAGGTGAACTGAGGCTAACACATGAAAGGAGACAAGCCCAATTTGTCTCCGCCCGGCCGGGGATTGAACCCCCGACCCCTCGTGTGTGTGTATTTGAGCGTCTACTAGTGCTCAGCGCAACCATTCTCACAGCAGCAAAACTCCTATAATTAGCCTCCTTCCCTCAGATCAGCAGACTGATAGCACGGTTCGCTCACTTCAATTAACATCCCTTGTATAACTCACCATCTGAATGAGCCACAACTCTTTGGTGCCCGCTCTGGCAAACACCACCCGCCCACCTTTATAATACCCAAGTTTAAGGGGGAATACTGTTTTTTTCTCCCTCATGTTTAGTCCCATAAACTTTGAGATTTTAAGACGTTCATTCCATTAGTTTGGCAATTGGAAGACCATTTGCCCCATTTTTATCGATATTTAAAAGATTGACACCTAAAAGGCACTTTTCGGTGTCAATTTTTTCCTGGCGACCGATAGCGAGCCTCTAATTCTAGAAGGAACCGGCCTTCGGCCAGAACATTTGTTTATCGAAAAATGTACAAATTTATCTTAAAGGGGGTGTAGGGGGACTTTTTGTTAAGTTTGATGGAGGTCTAGCAAGGAAACTATAAAATAAATAAATTCATAGATAAATAGACCAACACATTACCACTAACCCCTTAACGATAAATAGACCAACACATAACCACTAACCCCTTAACAATAAATAGACCAACACATAACCACTAACCCCTTAACGATAAATAGACCAACACATAACCACTAACCCCTTAACGATAAATAGACCAACACATAACCACTAACCCCTTAACGATAAATAGACCAACACATAACCACTAACCCCTTAACGATAAATAGACCAACACATAACCACTAACCCCTTAACGATAAATAGAACAACCATAACCACTAACCCCTTAACGATAAATAGACCAACACATTACCACTAACCCCTTAACGATAAATAGACCAACACATTACCACTAACCCCTTAACGATAAATAGACCAACACATAACCACTAACCCCTTAACAATAAATAGACCAACACATAACCACTAACCCCTTAACGATAAATAGACCAACACATAACCACTAACCCCTTAACGATAAATAGACCAACACATAACCACTAACCCCTTAACGATAAATAGACCAACACATTACCACTAACCCCTTAACGATAAATAGACCAACACATTACCACTAACCCCTTAACGATAAATAGACCAACACATAACCACTAACCCCTTAACGATAAATAGACCAACACATAACCACTAACCCCTTAACGATAAATAGACCAACACATAACCACTAACCCCTTAACGAGGACTCTACATTCACTACTTGTTATTTTCCAAGGATGACCGGTATTAGTGACCCTTACTAACCCAATAGGAAATTATCCTAACACCGATAGGCCTTACCCCCGTATTTTAAGACCTTACTTAACCCTTTCAAGCTCCAATACGCGTTTCTGTTGTTTTCTGGCTACCAATAGACGATTTTATTCAGATTAGTAACAGTATATGGAAGTCAAAGGGTTGATTGAGATAGTATTTACCCGTTTAATACCCAAATATCATTCCTGAGCTACATAAAATCGTCTAATGATAGCCAAAATAAACTGCTAAAACGCGTCAGAGCTTCAAGGGGTTAACTGCTTTCCTAGCCCTATATCGAACGAAAATATAACAACCGAAGGCTATTTTTTTATAGAGGACTAAATATTTACCAGTTTCAGAAAGACCCCTATTTGTTACCGCCTATTTTGTTTATGAATATTTAGGGCAGCACTTAAGTGAGGCTTTAAAATATGAGGATTAGTATAATTTAATTTGTATCTACATTCATGGTAAGGTTCACCCTATTATGGATCACCAAACCTCATTTAGCGTAACCTTATTCCTCTTCAAGAGAGACCGAGGCGTGCATGATGAGAGCTGTCAATTGCAGATTAGAAAATCGGAGTATGGAGTTCATAACAAAATGTTCGGGAAATGTCAGCTCAACTATCCAGCAATTGTGTTCGGTGTTCTGGCTATAGCTAAAACACACACACACACACACACACACACACACACACAGTCTCCAATTTGCAGCATAAAAGTTGCCCGGCCATATTCAGAATAGAAGAGGGCATTTTGACAATAAGTTTTGGCTACTATTAGACGAGTTTATGCAGTTTAGGAAAGACCTCCAAGAATCTAAGGGGTCAAACCCAACTCAACTATGCCTCTGACTCCCATACTATACAGCACCTCCCACCAATTATCTCACACTCTACCTGCCCGCTACGCTAATCACACCGCTAAACCACACCAATTTGTTGCAGACACATTGTTCCCCTTACCTCTGTGTGTGTGTGTGTGTGTGAGACCGTTCATAATCGATTTCTTGGACAGTGCGCTCGGGTAGGTGGTTTGGACAGTGTACTCGGGTAGGTGGTTTGGACAGTGTACTCGGGTAGGTGGTTTGGACAGTGTACTCGGGTAGGTGGTTTGGACAGTGTACTCGGGTAGGTGGTTTGGACAGTGTACTCGGGTAGGTGGTTTGGACAGTGTACTCGGGTAGGTGGTTTGGACAGTGCGCTCGGGTAGGTGGTTTGGACAGTGTACTCGGGTAGGTAGTTTGGACAGTGTACTCGGGTAGGTGGTTTGGACAGTGTACTCGGGTAGGTGGTTTGGACAGTGTACTCGGGTAGGTGGTTTGGACAGTGTACTCGGGTAGGTGGTTTGGACAGTGTACTCGGGTAGGTGGTTTGGACAGTGTACTCGGGTAGGTGATTTGGACAGTGTACTCGGGTAGGTGGTTTGGACAGTGTACTCGGGTAGGTGGTTTGGACAGTGTACTCGGGTAGGTGGTTTTGGGTCTTATTATTCAGTTTATTTTCAATTATTCTTATAATTTTCTATTATTATTATTATCAACTCTGCGTAAGCAGAGTTTGGTATCGCCCTCCGTATAGCGGGTACCACACGAAAAAAAAATCTGTCGTCGTTGTCGTTGTCGTCGTCGTCGTCGTCCGTCTGTCTCGGAACTCCTCCTAGACCGTTGGACGGATTTTCACCAAATTTCACACGAACATTTGTTGCGTGAATGCTAACGTCAGACAAAAAGATTTTTTGAATTTATGCAATAGTTATGATTTTAGGTCCAAAATATGGTTTTACCAAGCCCCCTACCCCCTCACGGAGGTCCCCCCCCCCCCCCCCCCCCCCTCCCCGAGCCCCCTCCTCCCATACCCCCCCTCCCCCAGCAATGATGGCGTTCTTAGTGTGTGAGCCCCGAAGGGGCTCACACACTATGAACGCATTCGTTCTGGGGGCGAAATCATCTCGCTCCGTATTTGCTAGGTTAAGTTAGTTTAGTTGGCATTAGAAGTGATGGTAGTAATAGTGGGAATGATGGTGATAGTAGTGATTATGGTGATAATAGTAGTGATGATGGTTGTAGTTGTATTGATGATGATGACAGTAGTGATGATGATGACAGTAGTGGATATGATGGTGACAGTAGTAGATATGATGGTGACAGTACTAGTAGTAGTGATGATGGTCATAATAGTAGTGATGATGGTGACCAGTAATGATGATAGTTGTAGTGATAATAATGACAGTAGTGATGATGGTAGTGATTATGGTGTGAGTATTAGTGATGATGGTGAGTAGTAGTTAGATGGTGAAAGTTGTAGTGATGATGACAATAGTTGTGATGATGAAGATCATAGTAATGGTGATGATGGCAGTAGTAGTGATGATGGTGACATTAGGATACATGATGGTAATACTTGTGACAGTAGTAATGATGATGGTTATAGTAGTAGTGATGATGTTAACAGTAGTAATGACGATTGTAAGATGGTGGTGATTATAGAAGTAATGATGGTTGATAGTTATAGTATCAATGATGATAGTAGTTATTAAGATGGTAGTCACAATAGTTACAGTAGTAGTGATGATGGTGAGAGTAGTAGTGATGATCATAGTAATGGTGATGATGACAGTAGTCGTGATGATTGTGGCAGTTGTAGTGATGATGGCAGTAGTAGTGATGATTGTGATTAATGATGGTATTAGTAGTGATGATGGAAACCCATCGCAGAGTTGGGTATGCCGTTTTGATTTTGGGCAAAACGGCACGTCTACTTTATTATTATTATATTTTTGGTTTTATTATTTATTTATGTTTGCGCTGTCAACGTTGGAGTCTCTCAAGTTACGTCTGCCCTTTGTTGTTGGGTAATAATAATAATAATAATAATAATAATAATAATAATTGAGTACGCTGTATATAATCAAGTATGTACAAAAGTTATATAACATGATAGTATTATACTTATGTGGTTAGCGTAACTTGTCTATCCTTACATTATATGGGTTTAACTACTACCAATATATATTTATGAGGGTTAATTATTCTATCTATCTATCTATTGCCTGACGCCGTGATCCCCGAAGGGGTGGCCACGAACGAACCGCCCCCATGCACCTCTGTCCCCAGTCAGTCGACGCCCCTCCCCCCAACCAGCACCGCCTTCGTTCATGTAGTTCCTCACTCCATCCTTCCACCTCATATTCGGTCTACCTCTCCCCCTCTGTCCCTGGATCCACCTCGCTCTCGTACACCCTCTTAGTCATTCTCTCGCTTTCCATACGTTCCATATGGCCGAACCATCTCAAGTTGTTCCTTTTCACACTTTCCAGCACATCTACCTCCACACCTAACCTCCTTCTCACTTCCTCATTAGTCTGTCTATCCCTCCATGTAACTCCGCACGCACTCCTTAAGTAATTCATTTCCACTGCTCTCACTCTTGGTCTGAGTCTCTCAACCAACGTCCATGCTTCGCTTCCGTAAGTCAGTGTCGGGATTACCACACTGTCATGCAAGGACTTCTTCACTTCCATACTGACCACCCTATTTCTTGTTACTGCTTTTAGCGTTCCTACAACCCTCTTCCCCTGTTGTACCCTCTCCCGCACCTCTTCATCCATAGTCCCATCTTTACTCAACACACTGCCCAGATACTTAAAAGAGTTGACGATCTCCATAGCCTGACCGTTCAGCTTCACCTCACACTCTGTGACTTCACCCCTTTCGAAGACCATAACCTTGCTCTTCCCCGTATTTACCTTCAAATTCCGTTTTTCGCACACTGTTCCAAACTCATTTACCAGACCCTGCAACTCCCATTCATTATCACTCATCAGAACTGTATCATCCGCAAACAGCAGTATAGGTAGCTTCCACTCAATTCCCTCCCTTTTCAGCGATACACCAACATCCACTGCTCTTGATAGTATTTCTTTCATAACTCCATCCATATATACAGTAAACAACCACGGGGACATCACACACCCCTGTTTCAACCCAACATTCAGGTCAAAGAACTCGCTCTGCTCACTCTCCACACGTACTGCCGCCTTTGCACCCTCATACATGCTCTTCACTGCTTTCAGCAACTTGCCCTCTACTCCGTATATTCTAAGTACTTTCCACAAACCTTCTCTATCCACTCTGTCATAGGCCTTCTCCAAGTCCATAAAGGCAACATACACCTTTTGTTTCTTCTCCAGATACTTCTCCACAACACAATTCAGGGTAAAAATCTGATCTACACATCCTCTTCCCTTCCTAAAACCTCCCTGCTCGTCGCCTATCCATTTCTCCGTTCTCACTCTCACTCTCTCAATCACTACCCTACTGTATACCTTCCCTACTACGCTTAGAAGACATATTCCTCGGTGGTTACCACACACTCCTCTTTCCCCTTTGCCCTTATATAGGGGGACTATTATGCCAGTCTTCCAGTCATCGGGTGCACTCCCCTTCTCCCATGCTAGTTTGCACATTTTCCATACCCATTCTATCACTATCTCACCACCATACCTCAACATTTCCCCACACACTCCATCTGTTCCTGGTGCTTTCCCCAACTTCACTCTTTTCATGGATTCCCACACTTCTGACCTCCTGATCCCCACCTTCTCCTCCACTACTTCTCTTCTTCTCCCTCCCATACCATATCCAGCTATGTTTGCTGGCTCTTCATTCCTTTCATTTAGCAACTCACTGAAGTACTCCCTCCATCTTTCGACTCTCTCTTGCTTCTCGGCTAGCATTCTCCCATTCTTATCTTTCACACCCTTACTGTTTCCCTTGCTACCTTCCCTAACTTTCTTGACTTCTTTCCAGAACAGTTTCTTACTCTCCCTCCATTTTACACTCAGATTCCTTCCAAATTCCTAATCTACTCTTCTCTTACTTTCCTTCACTACTCTCTTCACCACCCTCTTACTCTCCACGTACCTCGCTCGTTTCTGTCTCTCAGAATCTTCATTCCCTCTACTACCCAACCACTCTCTATATGCTTTCTTCTTTTCTTCCACAGCTATTCTTACCTCTTCTGTCCACCATGCTGTACCTTTCACTCCCCTCCCTCTTCTTCTCACTCCACACACCTCCTCACATGCTGCACAGATCTCATCCTTAAACACCTTGCTCATCTCCTCCACTTCCTCCATAACTTCCAGGTCGAACCCACCTAGTCGTCTTTCCACTGCTCTCCTGTACTCCTCCCTGACTTCCTCCTCCTGCAACCTCTCCACCCTCCTCACCATTCCACCCTCCTCTCGCCTCCCTCCCGCTCTCCTCACCCACTTCTTTTGTATCCTAACCTTAGCTACCACTACATAATGATCAGACAGACCCCCTCCAATACCCCTATACACCCTAGCATCCATCACAGATTTCTTCATTCGTTCATCCACACATACATAATCAATCAATGACTTTCGTTCCACCACTGTCTTATCCTTCATCGTCCACATCCGTTTCCACGTGTACCTGTGGATCATTCTGTGTCGGAAGAAGGTGTTGGCTATCCACAGCCTCCTCCCCACACATACGTCCACAAGTGCACTACCATTCCCATTCACCTCTGATGGTACCCCCCACCCTCCCACCACTCCCTCAACTTTCCTATCACCCACCTTACCATTCATATCCCCAATCAGAAATATTCTTTCGTTCTTGTCAAACTTCTCCAGGCACGCCTCCACATTCATCCAGAACTCCTCTTTCTTTCTTTCAAGTATATCCTCTGTCGGGGCATACACGCATACAATCACCCACGTTTGTATTCCTACTTTCATTTTCACCCACACAATCCTTGAACCCACAGACCCATACTCTCTTACACATTCCTTCCATTTGCTACTTACAAACAAACATGCACCTTCTCTCGCTGTTCCTTCACTCACTCCAGCACACACACCCATTCCACACTTCCATTCTCTCACATCTGAACCTTTCCATTTGGTCTCTGTCATTCCACATACATCCAGCCTGGCATTCACTAACACTTCCAGAACCTCTCTCTCTTTTGTGCCATCATTCATGCCACTAACATTCCACGTAGCCATTCTCAGAATGTCCGAAGGCATGTCCTTAGTCGGTCGTGGTTCGTCAACGTTGGTTCCGTCCGCATCCGAGGCTGTTCGTTCGTTTTTCTTTGCTTAGATATTTTTTCCGGGTGGGGGTCGCAAGCCCACCGACCCAACCTCTTTAGTCGCCTCTTACGACACGCAGAAGGCACGTGGGGCATATTCTATTCCCTAACCCCCAGGGGGGGTTAATTATCCTTTTCATACTTTCTTCAAAACCCATACATTTCAATAGTGTAGTGGTGCAGTTTTAGCATTATGGACACAATTGCATACCCAACACTGCAACTCGGACCACTATCACCATCACTATTAAGTCTTATGATCATGGCGTCTTTTCCTTTTTATTCTTGCTAACACTAGACGATTTGTTACAACTAAGGAAGGATCTCTAGCAATCAAAGAGGTGAACGTGTTTTCCTCTAACCCAAAAAGTATTCTGTTCTCTAATAGACCGATGTATTTAGTTAATGGGGCCCACCTCGATTGTTTTCTCTTTCTCTCCCTCTCTCTTTGGCTTGTATCCATTCGGCCCCATTCAGCCTACTGTTTTAAGACGCTTACCCCCATCCAGGTGTCAATATTTTCCTGGCAAGCGGTAGCGAGCCAGCATATATATTTTTTTTATTTTACAGCAAGCTAAATTTGTACATTTTTCGATAGAAAAATGTCTCCGGCGAAGCTGGATTTCTCCATACAATGCTGGCTCGCTATCGCTCGCCAGGAAAAATCGACACCTGGATGGGGATAAACGTCTTAAAACAGTTGGCCAAATGGATACAAGTCAGAGAAAGAGAGAAAAGGAGAAAAAGATAAAAAAAAAGCAGGTGACCCCTCTTAACAGCGTGCACTCCCTTCATTGACAGGGATAGGGATTTTACTGAGCATGTGCCACGAATCACTAGACCCGAGAGACCAAACTCTTGACGTCTACCAGTGGGATCGAACTGCAGACCCAGGGTCCAGATAATTTAGACGTGCTACTGACCCTGCCACGGAGGGTTGATTAAGATCGATTTTAGCATGTTGATTATTAGAAATCCTTCTTAAGCTACATAAAATCGTCTAAGGATGCCCTGAATAAAATGAGGAAAAGCGCCATGTTGCTCATAGGTACTCAAGGAGCTAGCATATTCGGCCTCAGACTTTTACAATAAACTACACCACGTTCACCTGTGTTAATTGGCAAAATAAATGACGAACACAAAATATGCAAAGTACAATGCTTCACTGTAAACTTAAAGGGAGGGGGGGGGGGGTATCTGGATCCCCTTCTCCCTCATGCTTAGCCCATTAGTTTTGAAATTTTAAAGTATTCGACTTATTAGTTTGGCGATTTTAAGACCTTTCCTGGTATTTAGGTGTCCTATTTTTCCTGGCGGGCGATAGCAAGCCTGCAGTTTAGGAGGAATCAGCCTTCGGCCGGCGCATTTTTCTGTCGAAAAATGCAAAAATTTATCTCTTGGGGGTATATTCCTAAGCTTGATGGAGGTCTTGGGGAGGTGTGGTGGAGTGGTCTTGCCACTGGCATGGTAATCCAAAGGTCCCGGGTTCAAATCCCGATGTATCAATGGGAAGATATTATTGGGATGGAATTTGTGCTGTACCTAGTATCAGTGCATTACCACAAGCCCACCGAAACGTCAATAAAATACCCTCATTGTTCCCTGATTAAATAGCACTGTATGAATATTCCCATATTCAAAATATGCTATAGGGGTGCAATGCCTGGTGAGTTATCTGCTCAACAGGTGGCGTTGTGTGTGTGTAAGTGTGAGAGTCCGAGTGTAGGGGGTGAGACAGTGAAGCACGGGAACGAGGTGGCTTCAGAGATGGGGTCGTTTCGGGCCATGAGTGAGCACCGTGCATCATGTGAAGGCAAGATGGCAGGTGCTCGTTGTACTCTACGTGCTTCACATGTCTCACTCCCTAGACTGGAACAAGACCTCACGGGCTTCACTGTTCATTGTAAAGCGGTGAATGTAAAGGATCTCAGCCTATGCCCGAGAGGAAGTAAGTTGGAATATAGAAGAAAAAAAAAAAAAAAAAAAAAAAAAAAAAAAGGGGGGAAACTAAATAGACAATGATAGTACAAAATAAATAAAAAAAAACAAAAAAAACATAAATAAACAAAAATCAAATAACAAACAAATGAAAACATCTCCCCCTTAATCGCCTCTCTTGTGTTGGGGTAGTAAAAATAATTTAAATCAGAAAAAAACGCTGAATCTGACGCGATACACTTACCCGCCCTAACTCGTTCTTGTTACAAGAAATTAGGGTGGTAAAAAACAAAACAAAAAACAAAAAGCACTCGTGCTACAACAACACCAAGTCATCCCCACAAATAGCTCAACATATTAAACAAACAAACACACGTACGCCAAATAACCTCATAGTTATATTATTGTATATTCATGGATTTGATTTGTTTACTATGATTATTTACTTCTTTATGCATTAATTGATATTTAGTTTAAAAAAAAAACATCTAATTATTGTTACTGATATTTTTGTAATCAAACTTGCAAAATATCGTCTTATTATGATTATTATTATTATTATTATCATCATGATTGTCATTATTATTATTAGTTATTGCTATTTTTATTATTATGTTTTGTTTTATTATTATTGCAGTACCCGGTAGCTCATGTTCTCGTTTTTTGTTCGTATTCTTTTTGTTAACTTAAAACTTTGTTGTTGTCGTATCAGTAAATATATTTTTAGGAAGGAAAGTTATTAGGGGTAAGAGCATTTTTTGTTGGTCAATACTCAAACGCAAGTCGGATTATTTGAGCCTCACATCCTTTTGGCGCTGCAGTTCGACTTAAAAATTAACTCTTAAAAAAGGTGTTGTTTAGTGTTATGGCCACTAAAGTTAATGAAACTCAACGTGATGTTTCAACCATCGCCTGCTCAATGCCCACCTTTCATGTCTCTGAAAATGGGAGTCTCACACAATCGCTTTTCCTGGCATTTTTTCTTGGTAATTCTGGCGTTGTAGTTTCTGAATTAAGTGTTACGCGAAATCAGCTACCTAAAACAATCTACCTGCATCCTCATGTGGCGATACCATTTCAAAAGAACCCAGAAATGCTGCCATACAAAACGTTTTCATATTGCCGGAAAATTGTTCATGTAACTCTGGAATCATTTAGAGTGAATGACCACGGCTCTGTGTCGTGGGAAATAACCTAGTGTAAACAAAGGCACTGCCGTCAACAACAGCCGTATGGGAGGTTATTGGTGTTCAGAACGATGTAAACAATAATAGTACAGTTATTTCTTGCATCAAGTGTATAAAGATAAATCGAATGGTACTAACGGGATATTTGTGGCATTTTGTAGTTAATTGGAGGCCCAGTGACCTTCATGTAGCAGGCTGGGCCCCACGGTGAGGTGCAGTGTTGACCAGGTCGACTAGTACCCAACTTTATTTACAACTTTGCAACTTTTGTTTCTTCATATTTTCCTAGGACGATCAACTTTACCATATAAGTGACACAACCTAACCCTATCTGTAGACCTACCTAACCTTAGCTGACTAAACCTATCCTGGTCTAGCCTTACACATTTAAGCTTACTAAAGTTATGTTCAATTTGATTAGTTTTTGGTCAGGTTAAAATGGCTAGCTCCATATCAAATTAGTGCTAGCATCCTTGGAAAACAGAGTGCCAAGTCCTTCTGAGACTTGGAGAATAAACGACCAACCCAGCACTGATGAGCTCCAAACTTCGCGCTCGGCGGGGGTGGTTTTTATGGCCTAAATAAGGATGTGGCGGGACTGCAGGGCGGCATACACAATGAGGCCGTAATATTATATCAAGGCGGCCAGGACAGTCAACATGGCGCAGTTTCGACCTAACAAACAGCCCGTGAAGGGAAAATATAATGGGGCGCAACAAGAGAAGCGAAACGAAACGGTGTTCTCGGCCCCACACACGTCCCAGGTGACCCCCGCTCTGCTAATAGTCAGGGTTTGGGCCTCATGGGGTGGCGGCGGCGTCAGAGGCTACGGGTTTGTGATGCAGGGGACATGCAAGGATGTCCTCGATGGTAACCCCGCCCACCTGGACGTTACGGGCGGGATGTGGCCAGATGTCTTGACCTTGGGCGCGGGAAATATGTCCTCTATGTCAACCTTGTTTGAGAAGACATCGTATAAATTGGAGGTGCCTATACGTTCTCGAACTATCGAGTTTAATCTTCATGGCAACAGAAAATGGAGTGTGTCCATGGCCCAACGCCAAACCTTCCCATGGTGGGAATTGGCGACAGTGTAATGCCAAGATATCCCTGATGTCATCCTTGTATTGTTTGACATCAGAGGCATGAAACTTGGACAAATTTCTTTTATGCCAACCTTTGCCCATTAGTGCATCGAAGACATGGGACGTAGGTAGATGTCCTTTAGGTCAACCCAAATCACCGGGTTATCAGAGACAGAACGTACCCGGATGCCCCAATTGTCAAAGCTAACCACCTACACATTAGAAACACGAGATCCTAACCTGATAATTAGTTTCAATGTAGCATCCAGATGCCTCTAATGTCAACCTCTCCAGCCAATTCAACAGTCAGAGGACGTGTTCTGATGTTACCGATGTAAACCTTATCTACCAATACACTGAACATAAAATATGGCAAGATTATATCTATAAAACTTGGAGACAGCATTGTAGCCATATGCCACTGATCTCAACCTCTCCAGTCAATTCAACAGAGCCAGGAGACGTGGCCACATATGTCCCCGTTGTCAGCCCCGCCCACCTGTCGGAGAAGGAGCACCTGACCAGATGTCTCCGATGCCAACCTCGCCCACATGGACATCAGAGTCTCAAGTGTCCCCGACGGCATGCCGAGATATCCTTACTATCAATCAAACCTCTTTGTACATATCAGACAATGTGATTCCAGATATCAAAGATATAATCACTGAAGACAACGATAATTTACTAAAGAATGAGGAAATATAAATTCAATGCCATTTTACATAAAGATAATTTTCCTAACAGAAGCACAACATTTTAAATACTTAGAAATTAAAGAAGAGCATAATTATATGATAATAAGGAGCCACATTAGCAAGACAATATTAAAGACACCAAAACTCATTTTAGTACAGTCGGCTAAATAAGTGATGTTTCGACACCAAGTATATTTTGATCAATAATTGCTATTAGCAATATCTAAACGTGATTTCTTCATTTAGAGTGAGATATAAAAACATGTTTCTACACTTACCCTCCCTATTCAACATCTGACAGACATTAATACAGCTCAGAGCGAGCCAAACGTAATAACAGCTGAGACATGACTTATTAGTGCTACCGTACATAGCACCAATAGTACGTGAGCATAGGATTAATATAATACTACAAACAACCTAATAAATATCACATAATTATACAGTATATGTTGCTGCTTATGTTTCCTTGTACAGTCGCGCTAATAAGTCATGTCCCAGCTGTCATTACGTTTGGCTTGCTCTGTGCTGTATTAATGTCTGTTAGATGTTGAATAGGGTGGGAAAGTGTAGGAACATGTTTGTATATTTCACTCGATATGAAGAAAGTAAGCTTATATATTGCTGATACCAATTAGGCCTATAGATCAAAACATACTTGCTTCCGCGTCATCACTTATTAGCGCGACTGTACAGTTAGCAAAATAAGTAAGGTCGCGGCACCAAGTATATTTCGATCAATAATTGGTATCAACACTATCTAAGCTATATTTCATCTATAATTGGTATCAGCACTATCTAAGCTATATTTCATCTATAATTGGTATCAGCACTATCTAAGCTATATTTCATCTTTTCAAGTGAGATATAAAAACGTGTTCGTATCTTTTCACACCATAATCAACATCTGACAGACATTAATACAGCACACAGCGAGCAAACCAAAATGACAACGGAGACACGACTTATATTAGTTAACCAACTGTACTCCTTTGTACTAAGCACTAAACAACCGGGTGTCCTAGTGGCACAGTTAGCAGGATATTAATCGATCAGTTGTCCCACAAACATAACAATCATCGCGTTACTTAAGGGGAGGTGGTTGCTGTTTCTGGAACTTCTTTTCCCTCATGCCTAGCCCCATTATAGTTTTCAGATTTTAATAGTTTTTTCCATTATAAGAACTTTCGTGCCATTTAGGTGTCGATTTTTTCCTGGTAAGCGATAGCAAGCCTGCAATTTTTGAGGAACCGGCCTTCGGCCTGGACATTTTTCTACCGAAAAATGTACATATTCATCTCAAAGGGAGATCTTGAAGATATTTTATTAAGCTTGATGGAGGTCTAGGGAGGAAACTAAACAAAATATATAAAAATACATAAATATATTGACCAATAACTAAACCCTTCCCCCTTAACATTCAGCTGATCTACTAACAAACAGGATTTTCCCTTTGTCTCTTTCCATCACAGCAAAAGGTTCAGTAATGTTGATTATAAGCTCCCTAGCTAAAGCCGGCAACACACGCGAGCCAATTTATCGGCTACATGTATCGGAGCCTTCAATCCGCTACAAGTTATCGTAGTATTTTGATCAATTGTTTGCGGTTTAGTTTTGTATAACATAATAAATTATGACTTTACACGATTAGGAGCTCTAAAATACAAATTACAGTAATTATGAAAGCGAATATTGTCAGTCTGGCTCGATCCACACGACCCTTGGGGAGCAGATGTTCGACAGGTTACAACAACACTTATAACCAGTGTGATGTAGTGGTTAGCACGTTTGTCTGTCTATCAAAGTGTCTAGGGATCGATTCCCGGGTGGGTTCTGCGAGATTTACATCATCTGTACCAGCGATGTTTTTTTTTTTTTTTTTTTCAGCTGCGTTTAAGCGATTTTATAAACCTTAGGAAGGATATGTGGTGGCTATAGTGATTGATTGGGATAGTATGTTGCCTTTAATTTAGTAGACGTCCTTCCTAAGCTGAATAAAATCGTATAATATTTGCCAGAGTATAATGAAAAGAACGTCACCAGTTCTGAATGGGTTAAACCATTATTATGCTCATCGAAAGAAAGGCCTTGATACATCAAAATGCATATAACATTAAATTAACCCTGTGACTGCCACAGCCCCTTGTTCCGCTGAATAATGATAACCAAACTAATATACGAGAGGCTGCATCGTAGTCAACTTTAATAATGCTGATCTTATTAATGAGTTGTGGGGGGATGGATCAGGAAGAAATTTCGAAATAAATTAGCTTAAATTAGCCTATAATAGAATTTATTGCTCATGCCGGTGTAGAATATATATATACTGTATATATATACTGTATATATATATATATATATATATATATATATATATATATATATATATATATATATATACAGAATATATATATATATATATAAATATTTAATATATATATATATATATATATATATATATATATATATATATATAGAGAGAGAGAGAGAGAGTCTGGTTTTGTTATTGGAATGTAACAAACTGTTAGATTTTGATGGAATTTGAGCATCCCATGAATTTGTAAGTGGATGTCAGCCTAGCCAATCTAAGAGAGAGGGAGGGGGGGGGGCATAGGAGATGTTGTTGTATATTTTATGTAACTGGGTTCTAATTATTCGTACAGTAGTGAGCTGTACCAAGTGGACACCCATTTTAATATATGAAACTTTTGCAACCATTCGTGTAAGACTATCTCAATTAACCCTTTTAACTACCACAGATACATCCTAAGCTACATAAAATTGTCTAAATATAGTTGAAATAATACACCAGACATCCCCAGTAGTGAAACGGATATAACACCAAAGCATCTATCTTGACTGAGTTTATACATTTACAGTACAATATATCTTTGTTGTTCCTGTTCTTAATTATTTACTACAGTTATACATGCATGAAATAGGCTGGAGTAAATGAGTTAGGTTAGGCTAGACTGAAAAATATAGGTGATACAATAATTATAATAATGATGATGATAATGATAACAACAACAACAACAACAACAATAATAATAATAATATATGTGATAATAATTATAATAATCGATTTATAGGCTATAAAGATGTTCAGATGTGGGTTACGCAAAATAAAATAATAATACTGGTTGTGTCGGTCTGGAAGAGAGGGGTAGGTTAAATTATAGATATATAGAAATATAGCTATATACTTCATAGGTATTTCCAGTATAGATATAAATAGTTATCGTAATAGACAAATAGAGATAGATAGATAGATAGATAGATAGAATAGATTGACAGAAATAGCTAGGTAGAAAGATAGTAATTGAAAGGTATATAATTATAAGCATAGACAAGTATTGACTTTGTAGTTTTATGTATTTATTGATAATTTATCTAGAAGATATTTCATGATCAACATATATAAGAAGCATCGACAATAAGTGTGTGTGTGTATGTGTGTGTGTGCACGCAGAATGTATGATTTTGTATGTGTTTATATATGTGAGTATTTATATTCACATGCGCTCCTGTATCAACGTAAATCTATGTGTTGACCCAAATATCTGGATCTGTGAAAGTTGTTGATTTCCGGGCGGCCTGGTTTCCTGTAATAGGTTGATGATAGGTTCTCGGGCCGGAGACATCATTATGGTTTGTCCCTGAGTGCTCGGCTAACTAGGCTCGGCTATTAGCTAGTATATACAGTATGTGGAGGGAGCTGCATGTGTTCTAGTCATTTGGATGATGGTAAATAGTAGGATGCTTATTTAGTAAGGGGGAATTTATATTTATTTATCTATATATTTATTTATATATTTGTGAATTTAGTTATCTATTTATCTACCTATTTAGCATTTAATTTCCTCCCTAGACTTCGATGATCCATCACGTTTTTAAAAATACCCCTAAGTCCCCCCCTTCAAGATAACCTTGTGCATAGTTTGGTTAAAAAATGGCTCGGCCTAAGGCCGGTTCCTCCTTAATTGTAGACTCACTATTGCTCGCTGGTAATAAAAATGACACCCAAATGTCATTAGAAAGGTCTTAAAAATTGCTTAACTAATGTGACGAATGTCCTAAAATCTCAAAACAAATAGGGCTAAACATGAGGGAGAAGGGGCCCTTAATTTGACTGAGTGATTGATAAATACCGTACATTTATTTCCACCCTTCATTATTAACCCTTTATGTATTGGGACGGTATTCCTTACTTTGTTATGACGAATGCTGGACGATTTTATACAGCATAAGAAGGACCCCATGCAATCAAAGTCGTAAAAGCTAACCTTAATGTATAACGTATCCTTTCTAAGCTAACCTTAATGTATAACGTATCCTTTCTAAGCTATCCTTAATGTATAACGTATCCTTCCTAACCTAACCTTAATGTATAACGTATCCTTTCTAAGCTAACCTTAATGTATAACGTATCCTTTCTAAGCTAACCTTAATGTATAACGTATCCTTTCTAAGCTAACCTTAATGTATAACGTATCCTTTCTAAGCTAATCTTAATGTATAACGTATCCTTTCTAACCTTAATGTATAACGTATCCTTTCTAAGCTATCCTTAATGTATAACGTATCCTTTCTAAGCTAACCTTAATGTATAACGTATCCTTTCTAAGCTAACCTTAATGTATAACGTATCCTTCCTAACCTAACCTTAATGTATAACGTATCCTTTCTAAGCTAACCTTAATGTATAACGTATCCTTTCTAAGCTAACCTTAATGTATAACGTATCCTTTCTAAGCTAACCTTAATGTATAACGTATCCTTTCTAAGCTAACCTTAATGTATAACGTATCCTTTCTAACCTTAATGTATAACGTATCCTTTCTAAGCTAACCTTAATGCATAACGTATCCTTTCTAACCTTAATGTATAACGTATCCTTTCTAAGCTAACCTTAATGTATAACGTATCCTTTCTAACCTTAATGTATAACGTATCCTTTCTACCTTAATGTATAACGTATCCTTTCTAAGCTAACCTTAATGTATAACGTATCCTTTCTAAGCTAACCTTAATGTATAACGTATCCTTTCTAAGCTAACCTTAATGTATAACGTATCCTTTCTAAGCTAACCTTAATGTATAACGTATCCTTTCCAAAGCTAACCTTAATGTATAACGTATCCTTTCTAAGCTAACCTTAATGTATAACGTATCCTTTCTAAGCTAACCTTAATGTATAACGTATCCTTTCTAAGCTAACCTTAATGTATAACGTATCCTTTCTAAGCTAACCTTAATGTATAACGTATCCTTTCTAAGCTAACCTTAATGTATAACGTATCCTTTCTAAGCTAACCTTAATGTATAACGTATCCTTTCTAAGCTAACCTTAATGTATAACGTATCCTTTCTAAGCTAACCTTAATGTATAACGTATCCTTTCTAAGCTAACCTTAATGTATAACGTATCCTTTCTAAGCTAACCTTAATGTATAACGTATCCTTTCTAAGCTAACCTTAATGTATAACGTATCCTTTCTAAGCTAACCTTAATGTATAACGTATCCTTTCTAAGCAAACCTTAATGTATAACGTATCCTTTCTAAGCTAACCTTAATGTATAACGTATCCTTTCTAAGCTAACCTTAATGTATAACGTATCCTTTCTAAGCTAACCTTAATGTATAACGTATCCTTTCTAAGCTAACCTTAATGTATAACGTATCCTTTCTAAGCTAACCTTAATGTATAACGTATCCTTTCTAAGCAAACCTTAATGTATAACGTATCCTTTCTAAGCTAACCTTAATGTATAACGTATCCTTTCTAAGCTAACCTTAATGTATAACGTATCCTTTCTAAGCTAACCTTAATGTATAACGTATCCTTTCTAAGCTAATCTTAATGTATAACGTATCCTTTCTAAGCTAACCTTAATGTATAACGTATCCTTTCTAAGCTAACCTTAATGTATAACGTATCCTTTCTAAGCTAACCTTAATGTATAACGTATCCTTTCTAAGCTAACCTTAATGTATAACGTATCCTTTCTAAGCTAACCTTAATGTATAACGTATCCTTTCTAAGCTTAATGTATAATGTATCCTTTCTAAGCTAACCTTAATGTATAACGTATCCTTTCTAACCTTAATGTATAACGTATCCTTTCTAAGCTTTACACAATTGTTTATAATAGCCGGATTGTAATGAGAAAGTTGGTCATGGTCTAGGGAATGGATTAGCTTAACAAACTCCACGCTAACAAACTCCACGCTAACAAATTCCACGCTAACAAATTCCACACTAACAAATTCCACACTACCAAATTCCTCACTAACAAATTCCACACTAACAAATTCCTCACTAACCAATTCCATGCTAACATATTCCATGCTAACAAATTCCACGCTAACAAATTCCACACTAACAAATTCCACACTACCAAATTCCTCACTAACAAATTGCACACTAACAAATTCCACACTAACAAATTCCTCACTAACAAATTCCATGCTAACAAATTCCACACTAACAAATTCCACACCAACAAATTTCACACTAACAAATTTCACACTAACAAATTCCACACTAACAAAATCCTCACTAACCAATTCCATGCTAACAAATTCCACACTAACAAATTCCTCACTAACAAATTCCTCACTAACAAATTCCACGCTAACAAATTCCACGCTAGCAAATTCCTCACTAACAAATTCCTCACTAACAAATTTCTCACTAACAAATTCCTCACTAACCAATTCCATGCTAACAAATTCCTCACTAACAAATTTCACGCTAACAAATTCCACGCTAACAAATTCCACGCTAACAAATTCCACGCTAACAAATTCCACGCTAACAGATTCCACGCTAACAAATTCCACGCTAACAAATTCCACGCTAAAAATTCCACGCTAACAAATTCCACGTTGCTGGAGAGACGTTGGATAGTTGAGGCATACGTAACAACACCTCTCTCAGAGAGAGAGAGAGAGGGGGGGAGAGAGAGAGAGAGAAGAATACACAGGAGTACAAAATAATATCAAGCAACAATAGGTCTGGCGACCCCTCAAGGCTACTTGCCCTCTTAAACACTGATGTTAAAGTGTCCAAACAGTGGTTTAGAGATAGTAAAGGAGAATTGGAAAGAGAAGTACTCCCCTGGGACTTATGTCCGTGGCAGGATTAGGAGATGTTAGTAGGGGACAGTTGGGATAAGTTTAGAGGTTGAGGGTTGAGAGAGGTTGATAAAGAGGTTATATAAAGATAAAGTCAATCTCTTATGTATTGGAGGATGATTATTTCTTAGTTTTATTTTGGCTATCAGTAGATATATTTTTTTAGTTTAGGAAGGAATATCGGAATTCGGAGGGTTAAACGAATTATAATTTTATAATTAATTGTTAGAGGACTTCCAAAGCTCAATAAAATAATTTAATGATAGCCCGAATAAAGTGGAAAAGAGGCATCCTACCATAGAAAGGGTTAACAGAGGTCGAGATAACTATTTGTTTTCAATTTTTGTTGTAAGTTATTATTTATATACTTAATAACGCAATCATTAGTAGGACTGTTCATTTATTCATGAAGCATATGTATCTTGGTCTTTGGGGATTCTACTGGACGACCTACTAGTAGATTGTGAATATGTGCCTGAGTACATACATACATACATACATACATATATACATACATACATACATACATACATACATATGTAGCTTTCACAGTAATCAACTTTAACCCAAGAGTGAACCGTCAAAATAACCGACCACCATCATCATCTTCAACAACAAGGGACTGGAGTTCTCCAAAAAGGGCTCCAGTCCTGACGCTATTCTTGACTTACAGTGTGCTGGCTTAATAATCCACAAGGGTTGATAACCTCTGAAATCCTATTTTAACTATCCTCAACAAATCCAAGCTTGATGGAGGTCTCAGGAGGAAACTAAAGACAAAAAATATATAAATGAACAAATAAATACAAATCTCCTCTTAAGAGGATTTTTTTCCTGGCGAGCGAAAGCGAGCCTGTAATTATTGAGGAACCAGCCTTTGGCCGTGACATTTTTCTATCGATAAAAGTACAAATTAATCTCGAAGGGGGATCTAATGGATGATTTTTAAGTTCGAATGAGGTCTAGGGAGGAAACTAAAAAATAAATGAATATATAAGTAAATATACCTAAAAAATAACCACTGTCCCCTTAACCCAAGAGCGAACCTCCAGTCAAATCCAAACAACCGACCACCATCACCAACAACTCTCAATCATCCGTTGGCAGCCCTGTTTCCGGCCGTCCCATAGCTATGGTGGGTCTGAGAGCAGCCCACGTCGCCTCTGCACTCCGTCAACTTCACGTCCCGCTACTACCGACAACAATGGAGCGCGTCGCCTTAGGCCCCCAGACGTGTTGGGGGGGGCAGTTCCTCTAACGTGGTTTCCGGACAATACTATAAGTACGTATTATTTCACTTGACGGTAAATTCGCACGTCCCCATCATGTTCACTCAGCTATTTTCAAGATGTAAAGCAAAATGTGCGGTTAATTATAGAGACTTGGCCTTAACCCTTTAAAGATTGTGACTCAATTTGACAGTTTATTCTGCCTAATATTAGAGTATATGGAAGTCAGAGGGTTAATTGAGATAAATCCCACAGATTCCCACAGATTCTTCCTAAAATGTGTAAAATCATCTAAAAATTGCCAAAATGTTGTGTCAAAATGCGTCATATTCTTGAAGGGACGCAGAGATAGAATGGCATCATAATTTGCCAGTAAGTATCGACACATTTGATATTAAGGGGGGATGGTTGGATTTTGTGGTCCTCCTTCTCCTTCATGTCTAGCACCATTAGTTTTCAGATTTTAAGAAGGTCGGCCTCTTAGTTTGGCGATTTTAAGACATTTCGCCATATTTCTTAGTCTATATTAAGACCTTTCTTACAATTGAGGTGTTGATTTTTTTTCCGGGGGAGCGATAGCTAGCCTGTAATGTAGTGGTAATGTAGTGGTGTCCGGCCGTGACATTTTTATATCTAAAAATGTACACATTTATCTTGAAGGGGGACCTTGGAGTGTGTGTGTTTTTTATTTGTATTTTGTTTTATTTTGTTTAGCTTGATGGAGGTCTAAGGAGGAAAATAAACAAAATAATAAATGTATTAGTAAATAAGCAAATAAAAACGCCCATCCCCCCTAAAGGATTGAATTTAACGTCAGGTGAAAATAAACAGCCTATCAGAGCTCTCAAACGAACATATAACCAGGGCCAAATAAACAGCCTATCAGAGCTCATCTCAAACGAACATATAACCAGGGCCAAATAAACAGCCTATCAGAGCTCATCTCAAACGAACATATAACCAGGGCCAAATCAACCAGGGTCAGTTAACCCGTTGAGGATCATGACGCGTTTTGCCAGTTTCTTCTGGCTATTTGTAGGCGATCTTATACAGCTTAGAAAAGACCTCTAGCAATCAAAGAGGTAAAGTCGATTTCGAGTAACCGTTTGACTAGCGCAGATCCCTCCTTTACTTAAAGAAATCGTTTGATAATAGCCAGAATATAATGTTAAAACGCGTCATAATTCTTCAAGGGGTTAATCAGGATCAACTTATTCAGGGAGAAATCTAAATTGTGCCAGAAACCCGAGCCAATTCAACCCGGGCCAACCAATCAGGGCCTACACAACGAGAGTTAACGACACCAGCGTCAACTCGAACTTAAGGGAGCCCATCTCGCTTTTTTTCTCTTTCTCACTCTCTCTCTCTCTGGGTTGTATCCATTCGGCCCCATTCAGCCTACTGTTTTAAGACGCTTACCCCTATCCAGGTGTCAATATTTTCCTGGCGAGCTGTAGCGAGCCAGCATATATATATTTTTGTTTTGACAGCAAGCTAAATTTTTACATTTTTCGATAGAAAAATTTCTCCGGCGAAGCTGGATTTCTCCATACAATGCTGGCTCGTTATCGCTCGCCATGGAGAAATCGACACCTGGAAGGGGATACACGTCTTAAAACAGTTCGCTGAATGGGGCAGAATGGATACAAGCCAGGGAAAGAGAGAAGGATAAAAAAAAAACGGTGACCCCCTTAACAGTATTGGTTGACTTGATACTGGTTGAGAGCTACTAGTTGATAATGGTGTACTGGTCGAGTTGTCCAGCAGGCCCCTCTCTCATCCTACTCCCGTTATTGTGTGGGCTCATAGACAAGTTGACGTAGACTCAGGTTCTAGGATACTACCTTATTCCATTGTATAATCTGTATTTCGTCACAATAGTAATGATTTACCCTTTGAGGATCCTGACACGTTTTAGCAGTTTTGCTGGCTATCATTAGACGGTTTTAATGATTAGACTAGGAAGGGTATGTGGAAGTCAGAGGGTTAATTGAGACAGTCTTTACCCTTATAATACCCACAGATCCTTCCTACATTGCATAAACTCGTCTAATGATAACAAGAATAAACTGTCAAAATGTGTCATGAGCTTCAAAGGGTTAATGTTATGATGAAATACAGATAAGAAGTTGCTAGCGATACTATATTGATGATACGCTTTACCTAATATGTAAGAAAGCAAACTTATGATATTTAACAGAATAGAACTGATAATCATGAGTTGACGATAGCCAGAGAAATTTAGAGAATGCAATATTATGTGCAGTGCAATGCAAGCTTTTGATATTATAGATTAGATAAACAAGATAAATACAGCATAATGATAAAGCCGATATATAGATTCCCCTGCCTGACTTCACATAAGATAATAAATCAACATACTGTAAAAGGATTAAATATTGTACTAAGCTACAGTGTATAACATTTGTCGTTCTTTCTCTTTTGAGATAAATATTTACTTAATTATCTAATACAAATACATTTAATCTACCAATTGTATAAATATTTTATTTGAGTAACCTATCATTATTGCTAACAATAATTGTAATGATTTGATTAACAAATAAATGTATTAGTGTATTAAACTTATGTCATATCAGTGTTGTTCTATAGCAAGGCAATACATTTTCTCTAGTTTGAAAATACATGTATTTAGATTACCGGTGTATTACAATAGGTTACTTTTATATGAGGCAATGGTCATGAAAAAAACGCAATTTTGACGAATAATATAATTGAACTAAACTTTAACATATTATGTGAAAATTCTACTAATCTCCAAAAGTGTTGTTTTGAGTGTACAGTAGATGAAAATAAACGAAATATCGAGGCAATCGTTCAAACTATTATATGAAAACAAAGACATTTTAAGATATGCCTTAAAAGTTAATTTATGTTGAGAGGGATCAACTACCAAACCCATTACTTGAAAAAAACTAAATTGATTGGTTGAATTAATTGCCATCATATTTGTATGCAGACCAAAATGATAGTTACCAGAACGGATAATGTATTAAAATAAATGATAAACATGGGAACTGTCACAAAAGATATTAGTCAACCAGATTTATCATTAACAAAAGAAGACTAATTTACATTTTACGTGTACCCCATCCGACAAAGGGAAGCCGAATCAAACCATTTTGTGTTCGCATTTCCCGGGCAATTACGACTTTCTCATGCTCCTTCTATGGGCCCGTTCCCGCCATGCCCGAGTCCCAATATTTTAGCGCCAGAAGAAAATTCCATTCACGATCCCTGCACATGAGCAAGAAGAGGCTCTCACCCTTCACCTTCCCCCTCCTCCTATGGTTGCAACATTTACGCTTCATATATCACCAGTCCGACCCCGCTAGCCCATACCGCACCTTTAACACTTCAATATTACAGCTAGTTACCCTGTCGGAGAGTTATATATAACTTCGTATTATATAATCTCGGGTGGTTGTTTATAATATATCGGTGCTTATCATTTGCTACAGGTAATTTGAAGGTAGAGATGGGATGTTGGAGCGTAGAGGGAATACACATACACCAAGACCTTATTATTCCAGCCAGATGTACAGGTTTCCCATAGACGCAGTGTTACCAAGGCCCCCACCCGCCCTATGTTACGGGTAGGCTTAAAAGCACTCCCTATCGCATTCCTCCCGAACCTCCTATTCTGTCCTCGTTCATTTTTGCGATAGACACGGTGAACAGATGTGCAGAATTGCTAACAATCTTTTGAATCACGTGGTGTGTTATGAACATGTAGGATAATTTGTGGTAAATGTTATGGGCTTACATTCGTTTACTCGTGTGCATGGAGTCTTGGGTGTGAATGTGAAATAGGATGAGCAACGGTGTTCTCAGAGGTTAGAATGAAGAAAGGTATAAACATGAAGAAGAAGAATTAGAAGAGTAAAGGTGGAGGCAGGATATAATATATATAGGGAGAAATAAGTGTCATCAGACGGTAGAAAGAAGGGTAGCCAGAACAGAACAGGCCAGACCAGATGGCTGGAGTAAAGAAGAGCAATTGGACAGAGAAAGAACAAGCGGAGAAGTGAGAAGTACAGTAGAAGACTCAAAGAACAGACACGTGAACGGGCCGATATTTGTACTGGCAATACTGAACACACACAGGTGGCGTGCGAGCTGTGGGAAATTTGGAACGGTAGAGAGGAGAGAGTAGGGGGAGAGAGGGGAGGTGTATGGAGGTATGGGGGGACAACCTGAAGAGAAAACATTACAGTAGCTGGGCCGAGAAGAGCGCTTTTGATCGTCTCTATACTATGCCATACAAACCTCATATACTGTACCTCTCCCTAGCTTGCCGTATACTATGCCATACAAACCTCATATACTGTACCTCTCCCTAGCTTGCCGTATACTATGCCATACAAACCTCATATACTGTACCTCTCCCTAGCTTGCCGTATACTATGCCATACAAACCTCATATACTATACCTCTCCCTAGCTTGCCGTATACTATGCCATACAAACCTCATATACTGTACCTCTCCCTAGCTTGCCGTATACTATGCCATACAAACCTCATATACTATACCTCTCCCTAGCTTGCCGTATACTATGCCATACAAACCTCATATACTGTACCTCTCCCTAGCTTGCCGTATACTATGCCATACAAACCTCATATACTATACCTCTCCCTAGCTTGCCGTATACTATGCCATACAAACCTCATATACTGTACCTCTCCCTAGCTTGCCGTATACTATGCCATACAAACCTCATATACTGTACCTCTCCCTAGCTTGCCGTATACTATGCCATACAAACCTCATAATATTATACTATACCTCTCCCTAGCTTGCCGTATCTCCCTCGGGAACTTAAAGACGGGAAATGGCGCTGCGTGGACGACTGTATGTGGGAATCCGATCACCTTTTACTCTCGAATTCCTTTGCGCAGAGAGAAATAAGATTGCGCAAGATTAGTGTGTGAATCTTCCGGCATGGCAGCTGTGTCAGGCCCAGAATGAGATTTATTATTTCGGTGGAAGTTGCCAGGGAGGGAGTTTTAGGCTGTGTATAAGGCTCTGGTCGAAACTACGTCACGTGTGGAGTTAAGAATTCGTTATGAGTGATTATATAATTATCTGAGCCTAGAGTAGCCTACAAGTGTTCCGAAAAAGAAAACAAAATATTGGTTTTCTTTTTTTCAATGGAGACAAAGAAATTGCGCGTAACATTTGATCTTACTCCGTTTTATTTGTTATTTCACAAATTAAGTAAAAAATATTTGTACTAACACAATCACATTAAAAAAAAAATCCCGTGAAAAGATTGCTCGGAATTATTTTGAGTCTCCACAAGATACACTCCTAAGTTACTTATTATCGAAGCTTTTTGTCAATAGTACTGTAAAGCTTATTTGCACAAATACCCAATTCGTCCTGTCAAACCGATCTCTGTACAAGCCAGTTTGAGGATATATGATAGGAGAGGTTTGTGCAGAGCTAACAGACCTACAATAAAGCCAAAACACATTGCAATTGTTATGTACACTTATGAGTGGCTTGGCGGTGTGCACTATCCATCATGACACATACACACACATACAGTACACAAAACAAAATACACACACACACACACAAACCACATACATATCATATATATACCAAATACACTAATTTTCACTCTTTCTCCCTTCTCCCTTCTCCCTTCTCTCTCTCTCTCTCTCTCTCTCTCTCTCTCTCTCTCTCTCTCTCTCTCTCTCTCTCTCTCTCTCTCTCTCTCTCTCTCTCTCTCTCTCTCTCTCTCTCTCTCTCTCTCTCTCTCTCTCTCTCTCTCTCTCTCTCTCTCTCTCTCTCTCTCTCTCACACACACACACAGCTTGTATGTGAGTCAGCAGAAATAAATGGTCTATGGGCACGTAGGAGGCTCAAATTACTTCGGTCATGGACGGTCACAATTAAAGTTAATTTCGCACTATCAATTTTCTCGACATCTGTGGCATGACAGCTGTTGAACTAAACTATTTTAAGAAATTATAATGTAAAACTTGCAAAACAAACAAACCAAAACAGGAACCGCACAATATAAAGGCAAAATAACTTATCAAAATAACTACGATATGTGGATTGGTTCTATTCCAGTCGGGTTGCCTATACGAATGTGGATTGGTTCTATTCCAGTCGGGTTGCCTATACGAATGTGGATTGGTTCTATTCCAGTCGGGTTGCCTATACGAATGTGGATTGGTTCTATTCCAGTCGGGTTGCCTATACGAATGTGGATTGGTTCTATTCCAGTCGGGTTGCCTATACGAATGTGGATTTGTTCTATTCCAGTCGGGTTGCCTATACGAATGCACAATGGGACAAAATGTATATTGCTTGTCTCACCTTTCCTATATTCAAGTAATTATTTCTAACATTGTTCTTAACACCAATAACCCCCAAATGAAAATGATAAAAGTATGTGATTTTCCCAGGATTCGAACCCAGGATATCTCATACAGAACTTACACGTTCTAACCATTACACCATCATGTCAGAAATCTTACTTGGATAAAGTCGCCAATATTATAATTACTGAAATACTGTCGCAACTATAGCGAATATACACGAACTATATTATTTTACAGGACAATTGTTGTAAAGATTTATATCAATAGCTGTCATACCAGAATTACAGAAACATATCCTGGACAACATAGTCAATTAGGACTAACTATCTATCTATCTATCTATTGCCGGACGCCTTACTCCCCTTAATGAGGGTGACCATACACAGATGGCCCCCAAGCGGACCTATTCCCTGCAAGAGGGACAACCCGAGCCAGTTTACTGAAGGACTTACAGGATTGACCACTCGATATAGGATCCGTCCGACTCCGAGGCCCTCTATGTATCTAGTTAGCACTATTTTTCTACAGTGGTGTTCGGCTAATCCATCCACTAACTACATTACATGTATTTCTACTTGCCCTTTAGTTTTATTATTGGTTTGCGTTATAATCTACCAGTTCTAAATTGTTAAGATATTTGAGGCAGCAATCAGTGGGAAGTATAATGATAATAATTTATACAAAATACTTACTAGACTGTTTTCGAAAAATTACAAATAAATAGGATGTTTTTCATACTCTCGCATAACCCTTTCAAGTTGATGATTATTTTATTTGATCTCTTACATTTGGAATTCCATTACGCCATCAGGCAGTACACTAGGACCATACGGCTGGGAAAGTGTAGATAGTCCATGAGCCAGGCCAGATATCGGTACCACCTGGGGTGACTAAACACGAATGGTACTAAAATGTTTATAGAGTGACTGTAAGTACATTAAGATATGATAGCCTTCTCGCACTGGTAGCTTAGTCTAATTTTTTTGATGCAATAGGGGCGCTACCCAAAAATAAAGATTTTTAGCGTGACGCTCGGCGTTTTCCTCATTTTCTTTAAAATCCATCACACAATCATCGCGAAACTTTGAACACCTATGTAGAATTATATTCTCTACCAGAGTTGTTCCTAGGTATTTTTCAAATTTCCTCATATTTCGGAATATACTCTATATTTTGGGTATTTTCCTCTAAATCTAGAATAAATCCTTAAATATGGGGAACATTGAAAAATATATTCTAACAGCTCTTGTAGCTTATTTGATTCTCTACAAGAATTATTCCGATGTGTATTTCAAGTTTCTCCATATTTAGGGGTTTATTTCATATTTGGGGATTTTTTGTTATATTTTGGGGATAATTTATTATTGGAAGGAGCAAACATATGTAGAGTGGTTTCCATGTAATGTGTTTGTTTGTTCATGGTTTAATGGTGATATTTTTTGCAGGTGTGTGTCGACTGTTTGACGGCAGGATGGAACCATCTGCGAGGAAGAGAGCACGGATCGACTGTATCATCCACTGCTCTGATGATGACAGCGATGCTCTGGTGTCACCACAGGATTTGGACTCCTGGAACACATTGCTCAGGGCTGCAGAAATCAGGCAGCATGATCCAGTCCTGGAAGCAGCCAAGGGCCTTGAAGAAGGAGGAATACCACACATACATTATCACCGTAAATGTCGTAGTCTCTTTACAATGAAGAAGTCACTGGATTCTATCCTTGCCAAGGGTGTCAAGATAGAATCAGCAAGTGTCGACCCCAGGAGGAGGGCATCAAGGGATGCCCCTAGTACTAGCAGGGTGTATGCCAAAGTATGTATCTTCTGCGAGAAGTCAAGCAAGTACATAAAAACAACAAAGACAAGGGAGCCACTCATACAGTGTGTTGAGCTACGAGCAGATGAGAAGATCTCAACCAGAGAATCCTTGGTTTAGTTAGCAGAGACCTTGTTGCTGCAGAGGGTCACTACCACAAGTCGTGCTACAAACTCTTCACAAAAGATGATTTCCCAGCGGCCGCCAGGTCGGGTGCAGGTGAAAATCAGGAAGAAAGCGAGGAAGCACGCTACGAAGAGGTTGAGACAGAAGCCCTCGAGGAACTCTGCTTGTATATAAGGACCAAATTATTCCCCAACCCAGAGGTACTGCCTATGACAAACCTCACATCTAGGCTTGAGAGATCCATGATGTCCCGTGGTATTATCCAACTGAAACCAGCGACAAAGAAACATGTTCGCCGAAAGATTGAAACCGAGTTTGGAGAATCACTACGCTTTGTCCCAGATGAGAAAGGAAAGCTTCTAATCTATCCACGCAGCCTCTCAATGGACGACCTTGCCCGGCAAGCACACAAAATGGCAAAAGACCTGCAAGAAGCAAGAGCAGCTAACTCTGAAGATGTCTTAACCAAAGCAGGAATGCAGCTGAGGAATGAGATCAATAAACAAGATGTGAGTCAGCCATGGCCTCCCGATACAGATCAGAATGTCATTCCTGCAGCAGTCACTCAATTCCTGCACACCCTGCTGACAGGAGAGTGTGAGTGTGAAACTCCCTCTGAAAGAGCTCAACGTCTTGCCACTTCCTTTGGCAGTGACTTGGTCTTTGCTGTTACCAGTGGCAAGACAAAACCACCCAAGCACGTACTGCTGACCAATGCTGTAAAGTCTTTGACAGGAAACACAGAACTGATCCGAACTCTGAATCGTCTTGGTCACTGTGTGTCTTACTCAATGTTTGAGGAGATCGATACAGCCCTTTGTATCCAGAAGCTGGAATGCTCAAAGGATGACATTCCACTGCCAGCAAACATCTACCCTGGTGTGTTCACAACCCTGGCCTGGGATAACATTGACCGACTTGAAGAGACCCTAAGTGGAGCAGGTACTTCTCATAGAGTCAATGGCATTGCTGTCTAGTCCAAGGTTGCAGGCTCTGTGCCAGAGAAAGTCCTGCCAGAGATTACCAAGTCCAAGATAAGAAGCATCACTCAGACATCATCAATGCTGCCAATATACAATGTTGGGCGGCGGGCAGGGCCACCTAGGATTGAGACTGCGTATGTCGACACTACCAAGGAAGTCCAGGATTCAAAGACAAAGAACCATATCTGGCTTCTTACTCGAATGTCAGACCATGAGGACCAGTCCATCAGCAGTTGGACTGGGTTCAACATCAAAATGCGCAGAGACATTGCAGTGGTTCAGGACACTGTAAGCTACCTGCCCACTATCAATGCTCCCGCAACAGAAATGTCCACCGTTAATGAAATCTTGGAACAAACGCATGCTATCATGCAGTCCTTACAGCTTAACAAGATTGTGTGCGTGTTTGATCAAGCACTCTATGCCAAAGCTGCCGAAGTTATCTGGAAACAAGAGAAGTTCAAGAACATTATCATCAGGATGGGCGTCTTCCACACAATCTGTAATCTCATCTCCACCATAGGAAAGAGGTTTCAAGATGCAGGTCTTAGAGATCTGTGTGTGGAATCAGGTATCATCGCAGAAGGATCAGTGTCAGGAGTGATGAACGGCAAGAGGTACAACAGAGCAGTGAGACTACACAAGCTCGTGTATGAAGCACTGATGAGGCTTGCATGGAAAGGCTTCCTTTCATGGCTAGAAGAAAACCATTCAAGGGACATACACCATCTAGATGAAACACTGAAGGACATCAACAGCTTTCACAGCAATGTGTCTCAGGGACTCTTTCAAGAGCTGATGGAGAGTGAATCATGCACACATATCATGAAGCTTTTCCAAGTTTATCTTGAGACCCTCAGAGATGAACACAACCTCTCAGCATTCTGGATGTCATACCTGGACATGGTTGAGATCATGCTGGACTTAATTCGAGCCTCCAGAGAAGGCAACTGGATGCTCCACCTAGGAGCAATCCGACAGATGATACCGTGGTGTTTTGCCTATGACAAAGTGAACTATGCCCGGTTCCTAACCTACTACTATGCCTTGATGTCTCGACTGCCCATTGAACACCCAGAGGTCCATGAACACTTCATGCAAGGTGGCTTTTCGGTCCAGATCGGTAGCAAGAATCCCTTTGGACGGATCCCTGTGGACCAGACAATCGAAGAGACGATCAACAAAGACACCCAGACACCAGGGGGCACAAAAGGCTTCAGCCTGAAAGGCGGAGCTGTCGCCAGGTACTACCTGACATCGGAGTATCGCAGCAGGTACTTAAGGCAGCTCAGGACTATGGTAGTAGGCCAAAAGTATACTGACTTCAGCCACCCAGACCTACAGATGCCCAGGATTAGAAGAGATGAGGCCGATGTCCAATCTTTAGTTCAACTGATGGAGACCAGCTGGTTGAACCCCTTCAACGCAGAGCAAGAAGATCTTGTCAGTTTGTCAACTGCGACTATGGCACCACCAGAAGTTGTCAAAGACCTTCTAGGGGCCTACAGAATAGGAGAGGATGCATATCAAGCCTTCAAGGAAGAGCGCCTGGAGATCGATACGCCAACTATACAGTTTCATGACACGATGACGAAGACGAAACTGAGAACGTTCACTAACATCAGAATGAAGCCACGCTCACAAGACCATGCCAAGGAGGTTATCTTAAAGGCTGACAGGAACCTATTTGGCCAGATGATCCTTGTTGCCGAGAACAGAAAGCTCAAAATGAGTGATGTCTTGGCTCATCCCCTGGGGCCTTTGCCTTGGGCACTTGCCAGCGGTGATGGGTCTCTCCGCAAGACCAACAAGGCTGCCCTCGCAAAGGAGTTAGAGAGGAATGTTTCTCCTGCAGAAGTGATACCCGAGCCCTCTGCTACCATAATTGATGGGATGAGCCTGGTCCACAAACTGAAGGGAAACGACAAAACTTTTTCACAGCTTGCAGGTACAGCACTGAGTCACGCTGTTCATGAAGGTGCTAAGAGCAGGCGCATTGATGTTGTGTTTGATATCTACAAGGAGACATCCATCAAGGATGCAGAACGAGCCAAAAGAAGTGCAGGCACAGGAATTCATTTCAAGAACATTCAACCTGGGCACAACATCCAGCAGTGGAGAAAGTTACTCGGTAGTTCCTCCAACAAGGCAAGTCTTATCAAGTTCTTGGTAGAAGAATGGAAGGCACCACAGCACAGGGAGAAGCTCAAGGACAAGGAGCTGTATGTCACATGTGAGCAGCGCTGCTTCAAGATCACCAAAGAGCAGTGGGAAGAGGCTCCTGAGCTTAAGTCAACTCAAGAAGAAGCAGACACACGCCTTCTTCTCCATGCACTTCATGCAGCAGAATCTGGGAACAAGTCTGTCATCATCACTGCAGAAGATACAGACGTCATGGTGTTGTGTCTTGGCATGTGCCACAAGATCCCATCCCATCTGTTCCAGAAGTGCGGGACGAAGAACCGGACAAGATTCCTGGATATCACCACACTGAGCCGCACACTGGGAGGCAGCGTGTGTGATTCATTGATTGGTATGCATGCCTTTACAGGCTGTGATACCGTCAGTGCATTCGCTGGCCGAGGGAAGATGACGACACTCAAGCAGGTGAAGATGGACAAGACATACCAGCATGCTTTTCACGAACTTGGACGCTCATGGGAAGTGTCTCCTGAACTCTTTGAGAAGCTACAGGAAATCACCTGCCACATGTACCTACCATCTACCCACACAACTAAGGTAAACAAGCTTCGGTATGAGCTGTTCTGTGCAAGACGTGGAGAGGTAGAGTCAAGTCAACTCCCTCCTTGTGAGGACTGCCTCTTCATGCATGCACTGCGTGCAAACTACCAGGCTGCGATCTGGAGGAGAAGTCTTCAGAGCCAGCCATTTGTTGCGAACCCAACAGACTGCGGTTGGATGACAGATGAGGACGGTAAGCTTGCCGTCAACTGGATGCGAGGCTCACCAGCACCAGATGCTGTTATGCAGCTACTGTCTTGCAAGTGTGTGCGGTCATGCGAACTCCCTAAGTGTACTTGCCTCAGCAATGGTCTAAAATGCACGGACATGTGCAGGTTACAGACATGTCAGAACAAGGCTATTGAAGAAGAGCCGGTGGCACAACAGTCAGATTCCGAGTCTGACGTAGATGATATTTAGGAGTAGTAATTTGCCATAATAGTATGTACAAGCCCATGGCATGCTTAGTGTGTATTTACAGGACTTGTATTAAATGTGACAATTACTATATGCATTTTGTTGACATTTAGGCATTCCTGTCCCCAAATTTGACATTTTAAAAAATTTCGGAATTTTCGGTAGGGTATGTCTATTCAAGAAGTGATAACGACCATTAAGCTACCAATGTGCAAGGGCTATCATATCAAAACATAAACTAGAGACATGTAGCAAGCTAAAAACACCTAAGAGAATTAGTCACCCCGGGTGGTACCGATATCCCAAAATTCGGGTCTTGGCTCATGGACTAAGATAGCAAAGGGGTTTTGCAGATAGAAGAAGCTGTTGGAATGGCTTGGTTGTGTGTGTTACTAGTCTGTATACGACGCGTCGTCAAGGTGTCCCCCGACTGGGTGCGAACATGATGTACTGTACATGCTAGGACGTACTACCACACCCACTAAATGTCCGCCTTAGCTGGGATCGAACCTAGGTCAAGCAGATTCACAAGTGAGCGTGCTAGCACCTCCACTTGACCCCCGCAGCATTTTTGTACCGAGAAATGTACACATTTATCTTGAAGGGGGGTGTAGGGGGTGTTTTTTACAGCTTGATGGAGGTCTAGGGAGGAAACTTAAAAATAATTAAAAAAAAATAAAAACAATAATCAAATATATACGCCCATCTCCCCTTAAAGGGATTTGTTTTGACATTTCCTTGGCGTTAAATGTATCTGAAGGATTTATGTGCAAACTAGACTCCAATTCCTGCAGGGTGCTCTAGTTAATTCAGAGTGGTAAAGTGGTAACGCCCTAGGCTCTCATGTGAAAGTCTTAAGTTCGGTTCCCACTGGTACAGGTGATATATGTCTAAGGATGACCTAAACAAATATATAGTAATAATAATAATAATAATAATAATAATAATATTAATAATAAACAATACTATATTAAAAATGGAGTCACTCAGGAGCATTTTACACCTTTGTACTACAAGAGATATTTGATAATAATAAGCTGAGTACAATCGCTTATTGTGAACATAAAGATGCACAGTAATAATGCACACTCTGACAAAAGCTATATGGCGGCGTTGAAAAGGTCTACACAACAATACATGCAATAAGTGAATCACGCACTACAAGTAATATTCACAAAGAGGGTATTTCCGCGCTATGGGCAGGGCTGTGTTCTTTTGACATTCCCAGACAACTACGGAGTTCCTGAAGAGAGAGAGAGGGGGGGGGGGGGGGTAGCAGAGGGCTTGTGCAACATTGTGAGCAACACCTTTCGCTTAATTGTTGGGTTCGTGAGAGAGAGCTGCGTAGAGTAATAAAGAAGAGTTAGTATATCAAAGACATAGCGATCCATTCCAGGGAGATACTCAAGGTGGAAAGAAAAACTAAATTGCACTACACTCACTAAAGAGTGTGCAAAATACAATATACTCTCTTCTTGGATTGCTATTCTGAAGAGCCATTTACAATGTTTGAGATATGATTGCTACGGGTAGACAACATTTGACATGCTATTTGTATTTATTTTTATTTTTTTACATAGCCTACTACGGTTGAACCTCTAACTCTGAATTCTAGACATGGTTGTGTGTTGTATCCATCTGTATGTATGAGAGAGAGAGAGAGAGAGAGAGAGAGAGAGAGAGAGAGAGAGAGAGAGAGAGAGAGAGAGAGAGAGAGAGAGAGAGAGAGAGAGAGAGAGAGAGAGAGAGAGAGAGAGAGAGAGAGAGAGAGAGAGAGAGAGAGAGAGAGAGGGGAGAGAGAGAGAAAGAGAGAGGAGAGAGGAGAGAGAGAGAGGGAGAATTCTCGTTACAGACAACCTGCCTTTTGTCTCCTTCATACACACCAATACCCCGAGCATCCCAAAGTGGATAATCACACAGTCAGCTTATGGTTGGGTCAGCTTTTTATCACCATAACACCATCATCTACAGTGTAATATTTAGTCTAGTTGTCGATACCAATAACAAATTAATCTAATATAGTAACTTATCTGACTTCATTCTTAGTTGCCGATACAGTGCGAAATGAATCCATTATAATTAGCTATCCTCAGTCTAGTTATCGATACCAATGCCCAATATACCACTGTAATTAATCCATTATAATTAGCTATCCTCAGTCTAGTTATCGATACCAATGCCCAATATACCACTGTAATGAATCCATTATAATTAGCTATCCTCAGTCTAGTTATCGATACCAATGCCCAATACCACTGTAATGAATCCATTATAATTAGCTATCCTCAGTCTAGTTATCGATACCAATGCCCAATATACCACTGTAATTTATCCATTATAATTAGCTATCCTCAGTCTAGTTATCGATACCAATGCCCAATATACCACTGTAATGAATCCATTATAATTAGCTATCCTCAGTCTAGTTATCGATACCAATGCCCAATATACCACTGTAATGAATCCATTATAATTAGCTATCCTCAGTCTAGTTATCGATACCAATGCCCAATATACCACTGTAATGAATCCATTATAATTAGCTATCCTCAGTCTAGTTATCGATACCAATGCCCAATATACCACTGTAATGAATCCATTATAATTAGCTATCCTCAGTCTAGTTATCGATACCAATGCCCAATATACCACTGTAATGAATCCATTATAATTAGCTATCCTCAGTCTAGTTATCGATACCAATGCCCAATATACCACTGTAATGAATCCATTATAATTAGCTATCCTCAGTCTAGTTATCGATACCAATGCCCAATATACCACTGTAATGAATCCATTATAATTAGCTATCCTCAGTCTAGTTATCGATACCAATGCCCAATATACCACTGTAATGAATCCATTATAATTAGCTATCCTCAGTCTAGTTATCGATACCAATGCCCAATATACCACTGTAATGAATCCATTATAATTAGCTATCCTCAGTCTAGTTATCGATACCAATGCCCAATATACCACTGTAATGAATCCATTATAATTAGCTATCCTCAGTCTAGTTATCGATACCAATGCCCAATATACCACTGTAATGAATCCATTATAATTAGCTATCCTCAGTCTAGTTATCGATACCAATGCCCAATATACCACTGTAATGAATCCATTATAATTAGCTATCCTCAGTCTAGTTATCGATACCAATGCCCAATATACCACTGTAATGAATCCATTATAATTAGCTATCCTCAGTCTAGTTATCGATACCAATGCCCAATATACCACTGTAATGAATCCATTATAATTAGCTATCCTCAGTCTAGTTATCGATACCAATGCCCAATATACCACTGTAATGAATCCATTATAATTAGCTATCCTCAGTCTAGTTATCGATACCAATGCCCAATATACCACTGTAATTAATATGTTCGCCTTAATAAGAATGCAGTATACTATAATTATCTGAAGTCTATTTGTCGATACTATTGGATTTTTTTTTTATTAAAATTATCTACCTTCATTCTAGGTGTCGATTTTGTTCTGTCTACGTGTATGAAGGAGACAAAAGGCAAAGCTGCCTGTAACAAGTGTCTCCCCCAAAGTTGAAAGATTGATAGTCGCTATAATAACACCGATATAAAATACGCCCGGATATGTTGCCAGAACAGAATTGCCGATATAAATTGCCAGAAAGTACGTCCATGTGAATCTACCTTTATAGTGAGGTGCATCCCACGATCCCAGGTCCTGATATTACTGAACGTGGGGAACGACAGACCGAAGTACTGATAGACCCAAAAGACCGACAGACATACAGACCAGAGATAGTCCATCAACTTTAAAAAAAAAAAAAAAAAAAAAAAAAAAATACCATCACCACCACCTCTTGAACAACTGGATACTCTGGGTTAACCCCTTCTGTACCGGCGACGTCTTTTTTAATTATATTCTATTTAGATGATTTTGTGCAGTTTATGAAAGATATGTGGTAGCAAAAATGGTTAAGCGAGATAGCTCGAAGCTTGTTAATTGCTGGAGGCCTTTTTTAATTGAATATCATCGTTTAATAGTAACCAGAACCATTGTTAAAAGGACGTCGCCGGTACAGAAGGAGTTAACCCTTTCAGTAGTCCAGGACGTCTTTTCACGTTATTCTGGCTAACAATAAGCGATTTTGCTAGTGATAGGAAGGCTCTTTAGGAATCAGAGGTAAATTTGATCTCAATTAACTCTCTTAACTCCCTCAATTTCTTCCTAAACTGTGTAAAATCGTCTCCTGATAGCCAAAGTATACTGCTAAAACGCGTCCAAATCCTGAAGGGAATAACCCCTTCTGTACCGGAGACGTCTTTTTAACTTTATTCTGGCTGCTATTAGACGATTTTATTCAGCTTAAAAAGGGCATCCAGCAATTAACAGGCTTCGAACTATCCCACTTTAACCTTGTTTACTATCACATATCCTTCTCAAACTGCACAAAATCGTCCATATATAGCTAGAATTAAATTAAAAAGACGTCGCCGGTGCAGAAGGGGTTAAGAGTCACACAAACTCTTATGTGAGTTACACGGGCAGCTTTTTCGACGTATTATTCTAGTCTGGTTTTCATTGTTCATCACATTTCCGCTGATTGTGTCTTTAGTTACCTGGTTTATCAACGATCGTCTTTAACTCCAGGTACCAACTTAATACTAAAGTTAATTAATCAACTTACTCCGCTTTCTTCTTCTCCTCCTACTCTTCATCCTTCTCATCTTCTTCCTCCTTCCCTTTCTCCATCTCCTCTTCTTCCTCCTTCCCTTCCTCAATCTCCTCTTCCTCTGTCATCGCCTCCTCCTCCCCATGTGTACACTTATTACTCACTATTTGTTCGTCCCCGGAATTTACACAAGTTTCCGGTAATACATCTCACCGTTTTCTTCCGTGGCCCGAAGCGGCGTTGCCGACCCTAGACATTCTTGGAAGAGAAAGTGCGTCATACCAGTTTAAAAGAAAAGTTGCGAATAAACAAAACCCTGAAATTATTTATGATCAGGCGGGTTTTTATTGTTAGAGATTATCCAATGTTGATGTGTTCTTGCAATCGTGTATAGGAGAAGTGTTGCCTAATACTCGTTCCCGGAAAGAGTAACCCTTTCAACCAACTGACGCAAATTTTAGATTTAATTCTGATTACCTCAACACGATTGCTTTAACGTTGAAAGGACCTATCAGAGTAAAAAAGTTAATGTAACATAATTATTCAACTCATTGTTTCCTAAAAGAGTTTCCCGGGTTAAGACTAAGCAAGGTGAATTAAATATTATTCAATTCGATCTTCAAATTATTCCTTCAATCACACCCGCAAATCATACTGCCCAAGAGCAACTTCATGCGGGTACCCAAACAAAAACCGAAGTGAACTGCTGCTTTCTGTGGATAAATTGTTATTGTCTGTTGGTTGTTTGTTTATGGAAGAGCGTGAATAATGTGGGATCGGGAAGCGTATAATGTAAACCCCTGTGACACCATGACTGCCAGGACATGAACACAGTATTAATGGAGTGTATTATATATTGTCATAACTCGTCGGTCAGTTCGCTACCTTGGTCAACTCGCCTCACAATATGTTTAGGTTAGCTTAGCAGGGTCTATTTGGGTAGGGTACGTCAGTCAAACAAACTAAGCTCTCTCTTGCTCTCTCTATCGCGCTCTCTCTCTCTCTCTCTCTCTCTCTCTCTCTCTCTCTCTCTCTATCTCTCTCTCTCTATCTCTCTATCTCTCTCGCTCTATCTCTCTCGCTCTCTATCTCTCTCGCTCTCTATCTCTCTCGCTCGCTCTCTCCAAAACATACGAGTAAGTATGTAATTCCTTATCGAAAGAGCTCAAGATATATCTTTTAGTATAAGAGAATTTGGGCAAAAGATAGGATATGGTAAACAGAAATCAACTGACATCGTAGGTACTGCACTGTATTATTTATTATCGCTTTCAATTACAATTATATCAGGTTTCATCCACATCAGGACAATGCTCCGATGAAGCTCTAGTCATGTGTTAATCGGTTGGGAAATAAGAGAAGAAACTAAACAAACCATTAACCCATACAGTACCGGTGGCATTATTTTCGTCATATTTTGGCAACTATTAGACGATTTTATTCAGCTTAGGAAGGACGTCTAGTCGTCTACCAATAAAAAGGCTTCAGCCTATTTCAATTCATCCCTTCAGCTACCATATAGCCTTCCTAAACTGAATAAAATCGTCTAAATGTAACTGATATCAAATAGAAAAAGACGTCGCCTGTACAGTAAGGGTTAACTCTTATCTGGAGGGAAATAGGAGATGCAAGAATAAAACAAGAACTAAGAGCAATTGGTAGAAAATGGAAGAGGGGGGGGGTAGTGAAGGAGAAAGGGTAATAAGAAGAAAAGAAACACAATACAAGCAGGTGAGATGAAAGGGGATACGAATACAAAGGAAAGAGCATATTTAGAACTAGGAAGAATAAGATAGTATTAGAAGAGAGTAGCAGAAAAGATAGTATTAGAAGAGAGTAGCAGAAAAGATAGTATTAGAAGAGAGTAGCAGGAAAGATAGTATTAGAAGAGTAGCAGAAAAGATAGTATTAGAAGAGAGTAGCAGAAAAGATAGTACTAGAAGAGAGGAGCAGGAAAGATAGTATTAGAAGACAGTAGCAGGAAAGATAGTATTAGAAGACAGTAGCAGGAAAGATAGTATTAGAAGACAGTAGCAGAAAAGATAGTATTAGAAGAGAGTAGCAGAAAAGATAGTATTAGAAGAGAGTAGCAGAGAAGATAGTATTAGAAGAGTAGCAGAAAAGATAGTATTAGAAGAGAGTAGCAGGAAAGATAATATTAGAAGAGAGTAGCAGGAAAGAGAGTAGCAGGAAAGATAGTATTAGAAGAGAGTAGCAGAAAAGATAGTATTAGAAGAGAGTAGCAGAAAAGAGTATTAGAAGAGAGTAGCAGGAAAGATAGTATTAGAAGATAGTATTAGAAGAGAGTAGCAGAAAAGATAGTATTAGAAGAGAGTAGCAGAAAAGAGTATTAGAAGAGAGTAGCAGGAAAGATAATATTAGAAGAGAGTAGCAGAAAAGATATTATTAGAAGAGAGTAGCAGGAAAGATAGTATTATAAGAGAGTAGCAGAAAAGATAGTATTAGAAGAGAGTAGCAGAAAAGATAGTATTAGAAGAGAGTAGCAGAAAAGATAGTATTAGAAGAGAGTAGCAGAAAAGATAGTATTAGAAGAGTAGCAGAATAGATAGTATTAGAAGAGAGTAGCAGAAAAGATAGTATTAGAAGAGAGTAGCAGAAAAGATAGTATTAGAAGAGAGTAGCAGGAAAGATAATATTAGAAGAGAGTAGCAGAAAAGATAGTATTAGAAGAGAGTAGCAGGAAAGATAGTATTAGAAGAGAGTAGCAGGAAAGATAATATTAGAAGAGAGTAGCAGAAAAGATATTATTAGAAGAGAGTAGCAGGAAAGATAGTATTAAGGCCGCGTCATACGGAACTCGAATCCACCAGAACCCACTGGAATCGAACTTTTCACCGGAATTGACGAGAATTACGCGGCCTTAATCGAGTGTGACTTCAGAGTAGAATGCGACCCGTCAATGACCGGAATGTAACTCGAACGTAACTCGATGGACTCGAATGTAATCTAAATATGAGTCGATGTTAACCAGTAAGTGACTCGAAGGAAACCTGATGTGGAAAGAAGACTATTCGATCCCAAGTCGAATGCAACTCGAATGACCAGAATGAGACCGGAATGTCAGTATATCATGACCAGAATTACATGAAGTTAAGTCGAACGTAAGTGGAACTAAGTTGAACGTAACTCGAACGTAAGTGGAACGTGACTCGAATAGGCAGGTGACTCGATGACGAACCTTTGAGTATATAAAGGGAGGATTGGTTCACAGGCACACCAGTAGTAACAGGGCACTCACCACGGCAACATAAGCACTTTCAATCACATACATACATACACGTACACGAGGGGAGGGGGGGGGGTGGAGATGGGGGTTTTCTGGACCCCCTTCTCCCTCATGTTTAGCCCCATTAGTTTTTAGATGTTATGACGTTCATTCCATTAGTTTGGCGGTTATAACAAAAATTGCCCTATTTCTTTGTTAATATTAAGACCTTTCGTGCCATTTAGGCATAGGTTTATTTCCTGGCGAGCGATAGCGAGCCTGTAACTTTAGGAGGAACTGGCCATCGGCTGGGACACTTTTCAACCGAAAAATGTACAAATTAATCTCGAATTGAGTGTTTTTTAAGCTTTGATGGATGTCTAGCGAAGAAAGTAAAAACAAAAAAATATATATAGGCTAAATAAAAAATAGACCAAAAAGTAACTACCCCCTTAACTCACACAGCTGGGGTGAAGGAAGAACACTTTTCATTGGTAGACACAACTGAGGGGAAGCCGGAGTTAAGGTGTGGAGAGTTAGAGGAGTAAGTTTGATTCCAGGTACTACTTGAAATACAATGGCCTCGTATAGGGCCGATTTTATATTTTATTTTATTTATTATTATTTGTTTTTGTTTTTTTCAATCCGTTATATATTTGGGGCCGCACCTAGTCGAGCTATATTCTGGTTGTATTCCAGTTACCTTCTAGTTGGATTTCACTTGTATTCTAGTAATTCTAGTCATGTTCGAGTCGACATCCAGTGTACACTCGATACATCAAGCAAGTATGCAGTCATCTACCAGTCATATTCTAGTCGGCATCCAGTTGTATTCTTCTTAATTCGGGTTATATTCAACTCTCATTCCATTACATTCAATTTTAAAGTGGAATAATCAACTTGTCAGCCAGTTGACTTCCGGTCATTATTGAGTGGCATCGAGTTACATTCAAGTAATTCGAGTCGGCATCGACGATAAAAATTACATCAGAACATGACCAGAATAGGTAGAATGCGACTCTAATGCGACTCGAATGCGACCAGGATACGACTAGAATGTAACTCGATAATTTTTAACGTTTTTTTCAATCGATAAATCGTAGAAAATTAACGCATGCACTAACTTTTTGCTCACTCACTCGATCAATCGAGTGACGACTAGAACATCACTCGAAACACAAGAATAGACAAGAATCTAACCAGAACACGTACAAGAATAGACCAGAATGGGGAAGAAGTGGCTAAAATTTGAATTTTTGAATTCATTCCGGTGGGTTCTGGTGGATTCGAGTTCTGTATGACGCGGCCTTTAGAAGAGAGTAGCAGAATAGATAGTATTAGAAGAGAGTAGCAGAAAAGATAGTATTAGAAGAGAGTAGCAGAAAAGATAGTATTAGAAGAGAGTAGCAGAAAAGATAGGATTAGAAGAGAGTAGCAGAAAAGATAGTATTAGAAGAGAGTAGCAGGAAAGATAATATTAGAAGAGAGTAGCAGAAAAGAGAGTATTAGAAGAGAGTAGCAGGAAAGATAGTAGTAGAAGAGAGTAGCAGAAAAGATAGTATTAGAAGAGAGTAGCAGAAAAGATAGTATTAGAAGAGAGTAGCAGGAAAGATAATATTAGAAGAGAGTAGCAGAAAAGATAGTATTAGAAGAGAGTAGCAGGAAAGATAGTATTAGAAGAGAGTAGCAGAAAAGATAGTATTAGAAGAGAGTAGCAGGAAAGATAATATTAGAAGAGAGTAGCAGAAAAGATAGTATTAGAAGAGAGTAGCAGGAAAGATAGTATTAGAAGAGAGTAGCAGGAAAGTAGCAGAAAAGATAGTATTAGAAGAGTAGCAGGAAAGATAGTATTAGAAGAGAGTAGCAGAAAAGATAGTATTAGAAGAGAGTAGCAGGAAAGATAGTATTAGAAGAGAGTAGCAGGAAAGATAGTATTAGAAGAGAGTAGCAGAAAAGATAGTATTAGAAGAGAGTAGCAGGAAGATAATATTAGAAGAGAGTAGCAGGAAAAGATAGTATTAGAAGAGAGTAGCAGGAAAGATAGTATTAGAAGAGAGTAGCAGAAAAGATAGTATTAGAAGAGAGTAGCAGAAAAGATAGTATTAGAAGAGAGTAGCAGAAAAGATAGTATTAGAAGAGAGTAGCAGGAAAGATAGTATTAGAAGAGAGTAGCAGAAAAGATAGTATTAGAAGAGAGTAGCAGGAAAGATAGTATTAGCAGATAGTATTAGAAGAGAGTAGCAGGAAAGATAGTATTAGAAGAGAGCAGCAGAAAAGATAGTATTAGAAGAGAGTAGCAGGAAAGATAGTATTAGAAGACAGTAGCCGAAAAGATAGTATTAGAAGACAGTAGCCGAAAAGATAGTATTAGAAGAGAGTAGCAGAAAAGATAGTATTAGAAGAGAGTAGCAGGAAAGATAGTATTAGAAGAGAGTAGCAGGAAAGATAGTATTAGAAGAGAGTAGCAGAAAAGATAGTATTAGAAGAGAGTAGCAAGAAAGTTAGTATTAGAAGAGAGTAGCAGAAAAGATAGTATTAGAAGAGAGTAGCAGAAAAGATAGTACTGTATTAGAAGAGAGTAGCAGAAAATATAGTATTAGAAGAGAGTAGCAGGAAAGATAGTATTAGAAGAGAGTAGCAGGAAAGATAGTATTAGAAGAGAGTAGCAGGAAAGATAGTATTAGAAGAGAGTAGCAGGAAAGATAATATTAGAAGAGAGTAGCAGAAAAGATAGTATTATAAGAGAGTAGCAGGAAAGATAGTATTAGAAGAGAGTAGCAGGAAAGATAATATTAGAAGAGAGTAGCAGAAAAGATAGTACTAGAAGAGAGTAGCAGGAAAGACAGTATTAGAAGAGAGTAGCAGAAAAGATAGTATTAGAAGAGAGTAGCAGGAAAGATAGTATTAGAAGAGAGTAGCAGGAAAGATAATATTAGAAGAGAGTAGCAGAAAAGATAGTATTAGAAGAGAGTAGCAGAAAAGATAGTATTAGAAGAGAGTAGCAGGAAAGATAGTATTAGAAGAGTAGCAGAAAAGATAGTATTAGAAGAGAGTAGCAGGAAAGATAGTATTAGAAGAGAGTAGCAGAAAAGATAGTATTAGAAGAGAGTAGCAGGAAAGATAGTATTAGAAGAGAGTAGCAGAAAAGATAGTATTAGAAGAGAGTAGCAGAAAAGATAGTATTAGAAGAGAGTAGCAGGAAAGATAGTATTAGAAGAGAGTAGCAGGAAAGATAGTATTAGAAGAGAGTAGCAGAAAAGATAGTATTAGAAGAGAGTAGCAGGAAAGATAGTATTAGAAGAGAGTAGCAGAAAAGATAGTATTAGAAGAGAGAAACAGAAAAGATAGTATTAGAAGAGAGTAGCAGAAAATATAGTATTAGAAGAGAGTAGCCAGAAAGATAGTATTAGAAGGGAGTAGAAGGAAAGATAGTTGTTGTTGTTGTTGTTGTTCCCCAAGCTGCCTGGCCGAACAGCCCCAAGGCCCTGAGCAAGGCCAAGGCCACAACCGAGCGCCCCCACAGAACCCTCCCCGCCGACCACAATAAAGCCTGGGTGACCGAAGCCACTCCATGGCGGGGAGCTGAGGAGGGTGCGGAAACGCCCGGGAAACCAAAGCCCCACCCAGGGCCCTGTGTCCCTCAGCAATTATGAAGAGAAAGTTGAGGGGCAAGGGAAAAATGTGACGCTTTGGCTTCCAATCTTGGTGGATTGGGAGGTCAATCCACGTTAGAGACGCCGTCACTTGAGATCTAGAAAATATATAAGTAAAAGGAACAGTCAGAGTAAGCTATGGGTATGGCAGAGATTGCTCAGTTCTCACTCTAATAGACCAGCCCATCACCACATGACTAGAACCCAATCCTCTCAGCATCAGCTAGGAAAGGCCCTAGAAAGCCGCCTTTGGCGGGGGGATAGCTCCCCTATTTCAACCCTTTTCGGGGTTGGGCACCCGCCAAGGAAAGATAGTATTAGAAGAGAGTAGCAGGAAAGATAGTATTAGAAGAGAGTAGCAGAAAAGATAATATTAGAAGAGAGTAGCAGGAAAGATAGTATTAGAAGAGAGTAGCAGGAAAGATAATATTAAAAGAGAGTAGCAGAAAAGATAGTATTAGAAGAGAGTAGCAGGAAAGATAATATTAGAAGAGAGTAGCAGGAAAGATAATATTAGAAGAGAGTAGCAGGAAAGATAATATTAGAAGAGAGTAGCAGAAAAGATAGAATTAGAAGAGAGTAGCAGGAAAGATAGTATTAGAAGAGAGTAGCAGAAAAGATAGTATTAGAAGAGAGCAGCAGGAAAGATAGTATTAGAAGAGAGTAGCAGGAAAGATAATATTAAAAGAGAGTAGCAGAAAAGATAGTATTAGAAGAGAGTAGCAGGAAAGATAGTATTAGAAGAGAGTAGCAGGAAAGATAGTATTAGAAGAGAGTAGCAGAAAAGATAGTATTAGAAGAGAGTAGCAGAAAAGATAGTATTAGAAGAGAGTAGCAGGAAAGATAGTATTAGAAGAGAGTAGCAGGAAAGATAGTATTAGAAGAGAGTAGCAGGAAAGATAATATTAGAAGAGAGTAGCAGAAAAGATAGTATTAGAAGAGGGTAGCAGGAAAGATAGTATTAGAAGAGAGTAGCAGAAAAGATAGTATTAGAAGAGAGTAGCAGAAAAGATAGTATTAGAAGAGAGTAGCAAGAAAGATAGTATTAGAAGAGTAGCAGGAAAGATAGTATTAGAAGAGAGTAGCAGGAAAGATAATATTAGAAGAGAGTAGCAGGAAAGATAGTATTAGAAGAGAGTAGCAGGAAATATAGTATTAGAAGAGAGTAGCAGAAAAGATAGTATTAGAAGAGAGTAGCAGGAAAGATAGTATTAGAAGAGAGTAGCAGAAAAGATAGTATTAGAAGAGAGTAGCAGAAAAGATAGTATTAGAAGAGAGTAGCAGGAAAGATAGTATTAGAAGAGAGTAGCAGGAAAGATAGTATTAGAAGAGAGTAGCAGGAAAGATAGTATTAGAAGAGTGTAGCAGAAAAGATAATATTAGAAGAGAGTAGCAGGAAAGATAGTATTAGAAGAGAGTAGCAGGAAAGATAATATTAGAAGAGAGTAGCAGAAAAGATAGTATTAGAAGAGAGTAGCAGGAAAGATAGTATTAGAAGAGAGTAGCAGGAAAGATAGTATTAGAAGAGAGTAGTAGAAAAGATAGTATTAGAAGAGAGTAGCAGAAAAGATAGTATTAGAAGAGAGTAGCAGAAAAGATAGTATTAGAAGAGAGTAGCAGAGAAGATAGTATTAGAAGAGTAGCAGAAAAGATAGTATTAGAAGAGAGTAGCAGGAAAGATAATATTAGAAGAGAGTAGCAGGAAAGATAGTATTAGAAGAGAGTAGCAGGAAAGATAGTATTAGAAGAGAGTAGCAGAAAAGATAGTATTAGAAGAGAGTAGCAGAAAAGAGTATTAGAAGAGAGTAGCAGTAAAGATAATATTAGAAGAGAGTAGCAGAACATATATTATTAGAAGAGAGTAGCAGGAAAGATAGTATTAGAAGAGAGTAGCAGAAAAGATAGTATTAGAAGAGAGTAGCAGAAAAGATAGTATTAGAAGAGAGTAGCAGAAAAGATAGTATTAGAAGAGAGTAGCAGAAAAGATAGTATTAGAAGAGAGTAGCAGAAAAGATAGTATTAGAAGAGAGTAGCAGAAAAGATAGTATTAGAAGAGAGTAGCAGGAAAGATAATATTAGAAGAGAGTAGCAGAAAAGATAGTATTAGAAGAGAGTAGCAGGAAAGATAGTATTAGAAGAGAGTAGCAGGAAAGATAATATTAGAAAAGAGTAGCAGAAAAGATAGTATTAGAAGAGAGTAGCAGGACAGATAATATTAGAAGAGAGTAGCAGAAAAGATAGTATTAGAAGAGAGTAGCAGGAAAGATAGTATTAGAAGAGAGTAGCAGAAAAGATAGTATTAGAAGAGAGTAGCAGAAAAGGTAGTATTAGAAGAGAGTAGCAGGAAAGATTGTATTAGAAGAGAGTAGCAGAAAAGATAGTATTAGAAGAGAGTAGCAGGAAAGATAGTATTAGAAGAGAGTAGCAGAAAAGATAGTATTAGAAGAGAGTAGCAGGAAATATAGTATTAGAAGAGAGTAGCAGAAAAGATAGTATTAGAAGAGAGTAGCAGAAAAGATAGTATTAGAAGAGAGTAGCAGGACAGATAGTATTAGAAGAGAGTAGCAGGAAAGATAGTATTAGAAGAGAGTAGCAGAAAAGATAGTATTAGTAGAGAGTAGCAGAAAAGATAGTATTAGAAGAGAGTAGCAGGAAAGATAGTATTAGAAGAGAGTAGCAGAAAAGGTAGTATTAGAAGAGAGTAGCAGAAAAGATAGTATTAGAAGAGAGTAGCAGGAAAGATAGTATTAGAAGAGAGTAGCAGGAAAGATAGTATTAGAAGAGAGTAGCAGGAAAGATAGTATTAGAAGAGAGTAGCAGAAAAGATTATATTAGAAGAGAATAGCAGGAAAGATAGTATTAGAAGAGAGTAGCAGGAAAGATAATATTAGAAGAGAGTAGCAGAAAAGATAGTATTAGAAGAGATAGTAGTAAAGATAGTATTAGAAGAGAGTAGCAGGAAAGATAATATTAGAAGAGAGTAGCAGAAAAGATAGTATTAGAAGGGAGTAGCAGGAAAGATAGTATTAGAAGAGAGTAGCAGAAAAGATAGTATTAGAAGAGAGTAGCAGGAAAGATAGTATTAGAAGAGAGTAGCAGGAAATATAGTATTAGAAGAGAGTAGCAGGAAAGATGGTATTAGAAGAGAGTAGCAGGAAAGATAGTATTAGAAGAGAGTAGCAGGAAAGATAGTATTAGAAGAGAGTAGCAGGAAAGATAGTATTAGAAGAGAGTAGCAGGAAAGATAGTATTAGAAGAGAGTAGCAGGAAAGATAGTATTAGAAGAGAGTAGCAGGAAAGATAGTATTAGAAGAGAGTAGCAGGAAAGGCTACAAGAAGAGAAGAAGAAAAACAAAACTTGGTCAGATGGTTGCTTTTGACTGGCCTTCAGATCAGCTTGGCCGGAAGCGGGTCAAAACGGCCACACTCCGAAATGGCACAACCAAAACGGCCACAAACCAAAACGGTCACAAACGGAAACAGCCACAGTTTTAAATGGCCACAGTCCTATCTAGAGTTCTTATAATAAGAGAGAGTGGCCATCTTTATATTTGGACGCCATTTTGGTATCTCATTTAAGGGAGCCCACCTGGCTTTTTTTCTCTTTCTCTCCCTCTCTGTTTGGCTTTTATCCATTCGGACCCATTCAACCTACTGTTTTAAGACGTTTACCCCCATCCAGGTGTCAATATTTTCCTGGCGAGCGGTATCCATTCGGCCCCATTCAACCAACTGTTTTAAGATGTTTATCCCCATCCAGGTGTCTATTTCTTCCTGGCGAGCGATGGCGAGCCAGCATTGTATGGATCAATCCGGCTTCGCCGAAGACATTTTTCTATCGAAACATTTACAAATTTAGCTTGCTGTCAAAACAAAAAAATATATATATATGCTGGCTCGCTACCGCTCGCCAGGAAAATATTGACACCTGCATGGGAGTAAACGTCTTAAAACTGTAGGCTGAATGGGGCCGAATGGATAAAAGCCAAAGAGAGAGGGAGAGAAAGTGAAGAAAAGCGAGGTGGGCTCCCTTAAACTATTTTGTTTATAAGATACTGAACCACTATTCCCAAATCTTTTACTTTACTTCTTACTTCTCAACCGCTTCTGCTCTCCAAATTACTCTCCTACTTTACTCCAGCCTTCCACTTCCAGTTCCGAATGTTGATGATTGGTATGGAGGTATTTAGCAGCAACGAGAGGAAAATATGACCAGTGGCACCAAGATAATAATAATAATAATAAAATTAATAATGATAATAATACAGTTTACAAATTAATAATGATAATAATAGTTTAAATACAGTTTACAAATTAATAATGATAATAATAGTTTACACATTAATAATGATAATAATAGTTTACAAATTAATAATGATAATAATAGTTTACAAATTAATAATGATAATAATACAGTTTACAAATTATAAGATAAACAAAACTATGTGGTGAATTGAAGAAGGAAATGAGTTTGCTATTGATGTAATGTACTACAAACGCACATTAGTTTATATTGATGTAATGTGCTACAAACGCACATTAGTTTATATTGATGTAATGTGCTACAAACGCACATTAGTTTATATTGATGTAATGTGCTACAAACGCACATTAGTTTATATTGATGTAATGTACTACAAACGCACATTAGTTTATATTGATGTAATGTACTACAAACGCACATTAGTTTATATTGATGTAATGTACTACAAACGCACATTAGTTTATATTGATGTAATGTGCTACAAACGCACATTAGTTTATATTTAAGCTATATAATAATGAAACTCAAACTTTCTTATAGTATGAAACTGGCAACTGGTCAATTATAGAAACAATATTTTTGGCAATGGAACTGATAGAGTTTATCCTGGGCTTAAGGTAAGATTTGTATTAATGTGTTGACTTATTTATCTATTCATTATTATTATGTTCTTATTTTATCCCTAGACCTCCATAATTATTAGAAAAATACCCCCCACGACCCCCCTTCGGCTTCGGGACAAAATTTTGCATTTTTCGGTAGAAAAATGCCCTGGCCAAAGGCCGTTTCCTCCTTAATTGCAGGCTCGCTTCGGTCGCCAGGAAAATCTCGACACCTAAATTACACAGAAGTTTTTAATATCGCCAAACTAATGGGATAAATGTCTTAAAATATAAAAAATAACGGGGTTAAGCATGAGGGAGAAAGGGGTCCAGAACCTCCCTTTCTCCCCCCCCCCCCCAAAAAAAAACACAAAATCTAGAACGCGTGTCGTCTGATATCTGTACACTGAAGTGCCTCTTTGGTACGCGTGGATTTTATGCAACCTACAGTATCTATGATCATTTATGCAACCTACAGTATCTATGATCATTTATGCAACCTACAGTATCTATGATCATTTATGCAACCTACAGTATCTATGATCATTTATGCAACCTACAGTATCTATGATCATTTATGCAACCTACAGTATCTATGATCATTTTATGCAACCTACAGTATCTATGATCATTTATGCAACCTACAGTATCTATGATCATTTATGCAACCTACAGTATCTATGATCATTTATGCAACCTACAGTATCTATGATCATTTATGCAACCTACAGTATCTATGATCATTTATGCAACCTACAGTATCTATGATCATTTTGTCGTCTATTAGTATCACTGTTATTTCTATTTACTTTTTATATAGGCGCAATCATACATACCTTGTTCTGTGTACCTAAAGCCTTCAGAGAGTCAGCATGGTTATAATATTCTAGGTTAGCTGTTAGATATGATAACCTTCCTGATTGGCTCTACATAAACGTAATGCCGTAGTGCTTTCATAAGACATGGAATAGGTTGGAATGAATTAGACTAGGTTTGGGTAGATTATTTAGCATTGGTGGTGCCATTTTGTATTATCATTTCTCAGGAGCCACAGTACAAATGCACCCTGGCGAGTCTGTATGGATCCCAAATAAGATAAAACAGTTGTATACAATTATAGATTATTGAATATATCCCAAATGCTGCAAAGTTCAGATAATCAAATGGGTATATATTTATCATAGCCTATGTACACTCAACGACATAAGTTAGGATTTTAGGTTTTCCAAGCTATCCCGAACAGAAGCGAATCTTCTCATTAAGGGGAGGCAGACCGTTTTTCTGGACCCCCTTCTCCCTAATGTTTAGATTCACTAGTTTTGAGATTATGAGACGTTCGGCCCATTAGTTTGGCGATTTTAACACCTTTCGCCCCATTTCGTTGTCAATTTTAAGATCTTTCGTGCCATTTAGGTGACGATTATTTCCTGGCGAGCGATAGCGAGCCAGCAATTTTAAGAGGAACCGGCCTTCGGCCGGAACATTTTTCTACCGAAAAATTTACAAATTTATCTTGGAGGGGGGTCTATAGGCCCTGGGGGTGTTTTTCTAATCTTGATGGAGGTCTAGGGAGGAAACAAAAAAAATATATGAATAAATGAATTAATAGACCAAACAAACGGCCAGTCTCCCCTTAAATTAATAGACCAAACAAACGGCCAGTCTCCCCTTAAATTAATAGACCAAACAAACGGCCAGTCTCCCCTTAAATTAATAGACCAAACAAACGGCCAGTCTCCCCTTAAATTAATAGACCAAACAAACGGCCAGTCTCCCCTTAAATTAATAGACCAAACAAACGGCCAGTCTCCCCTTAAATTGTTTACCTATTATTTACATTTTGAAGGCTCATTTTGCTGTTCGGGAGTTCATATTGGGGCTCGGATTTCTGTAGTTGAGTGTACGGTTGGTCAGAAGTTGGTTGTAAGGAATGTTGTGGCGTCCAAGGCAGCGTGGTTCAGTGATTCCCGCCGACATGTGCGCATTCCCACCACATTCCCGCCACATTCCTGCCCCGCCGCCGCCGGTCCGATTTTGGAACACCTGTCGGAAGGACACTGAGCTTTTTGGTATTTACGCCTACAAATGATTTCCCCAATAATATTTTCGCACAGAGTCTCTTGGATACTTTAAGAATCGAATCAACCTCGATTAGGGGGAAATAGTTTTTCTAGACCACTTTCTCCCTAATGTTTAGCCCCATTAATTTTGAGATTTTAAGACGTTCGCCCCATTAGTTTGCCGATTATAAGACCTTTCGCCAAATTTAGGAGGATATTTTTTCTACCGAAACATGTACACATTTATCTCGAAGGGGGGTCTAAAGTGTTTTTGTTTTTAAAGCTTGATGGATGTCTAGCGAACAAATTAAAACAATCTAAATAAGCGAATAAGTAGACCCTAAAATACCCCCTACCCCCTTATAAGTTTATCCTAGAACAAACCGAACTTAATGTATAGATGGTATCACCCGAGCGCTTGCCCCTCAACATACTGTATACCACCCGAGCGCTTGCCCCTCAACATACTGTATATCACCCGAGCGCTTGCCCCTCAACATACTGTATATCACCCGAGCGCTTGCCCCTCAACATACTGTATATCACCCGAGCGCTTGCCCCTCAACATACTGTATATCACCCGAGCGCTTGCCCCTCAACATACTGTATACCACCCGAGCGCTTGCCCCTCAACATACTGTATATCACCCGAGCGCTTGCCCCTCAACATACTGTATACCACCCGAGCGCTTGCCCCTCAACATACTGTATATCACCCGAGCGCTTGCCCCTCAACATACTGTATATCACCCGAGCGCTTGCCCCTCAACACACTGTATATCACCCAAGTGCTTGCCCCTCAACATACTGTATATCACCCGAGCGCTTGCCCCTCAACATACTGTATATCACCCGAGTGCTTGCCCCTCAACATACTGTATATCACCCAAGCGCTTGCCCCTCAACATACTGTATATCACCCGAGCACTTGCCCTCAACATACTGTATACCACCCGAGTGCTTGCCCCTCAACATACTGTATATCACCCGAGCGTTTGCCCCTCAACATACTGTATATCACCCGAGCGCTTGCCCCTCAACATACTGTATATCACCCGAGCGTTTGCCCCTCAACATACTGTATATCACCCGAGTGCTTGCCCCTCAACATACTGTATATCACCCGAGTGCTTGCCCCTCAACATACTGTATATCACCCGAGTGTTTGCCCCTCAACATACTGTATATCACCCGAGTGCTTGCCCCTCAACATACTGTATATCACCCGAGCGTTTGCCCCTCAACATACTGTATATCACCCGAGTGCTTGCCCCTCAACATACTGTATATCACCCGAGTGCTTGCCCCTCAACATACTGTATATCACCCGAGCGCTTGCCCCTCAACATACTGTATATCACCCGAGCGCTTGCCCCTCAACATACTGTATATCACCCGAGCGTTTGCCCCTCAACATACTGTATATCACCCGAGTGCTTGCCCCTCAACATACTGTATATCACCCGAGTGCTTGCCCCTCAACATACTGTATATCACCCGAGCGTTTGCCCCTCAACATACTGTATATCACCCGAGTGCTTGCCCCTCAACATACTGTATATCACCCGAGCGTTTGCCCCTCAACATACTGTATATCACCCGAGTGCTTGCCCCTCAACATACTGTATATCACCCGAGTGCTTGCCCCTCAACATACTGTATATCACCCGAGCGCTTGCCCCTCAACATACTGTATATCACCCGAGCGCTTGCCCCTCAACATACTGTATATCACCCGAGCGCTTGCCCCTCAACATACTGTATACCACCCGAGTGCTTGCCCCTCAACATACTGTATATCACCCGAGCGCTTGCCCCTCAACATACTGTATATCACCCGAGTGCTTGCCCCTCAACATACTGTATATCACCTGAGCGCTTGCCCCTCAACATACTGTATATCACCCGAGCGCTTGCCCCTCAACATACTGTATATCACCCGAGTGCTTGCCCCTCAACATACTGTATATCACCCGAGCGCTTGCCCCTCAACATACTGTATATCACCCGAGTGCTTGCCCCTCAACATACTGTATCACCCGAGCGCTTGCCCCTCAACATACTGTATATCACCCGAGTGCTTGCCCCTCAACATACTGTATATCACCCGAGCGCTTGCCCCTCAACATACTGTATACCACCCGAGCGCTTGCCCCTCAACATACTGTATATCCTCAACATTGGCCCCAGAGCCTATGAAGCAAACTTTACCAGAAATGTTGCCAAAAACAAAACAAAATTTGATATCATGAAAATAACAATGAAAGCCCTGATGTGATTAACATAACTTTACCTTAACAGAAAATATAACCAAATTTAACCTAAGCTGAATAAAACCGAATTTAACCTAACCTAAGGTAAATATAACTAAATTTAACCTAACATAAGCTGAATAGGACCGAATTTAACCTAGCCTAAGCTAAATAGAACTTAATTTAGCCTAACCTAAGCTGAATAGAATCGAATTTAACCTAACCTAAGCTAAAAATAACTTAATTTAACCTAGCCTAATTGAGCTGAATAGCACCGAATTTAACCTAACCTAAACTGAATAGAACTACATTTAATTTAACCTAAGCATTACGTAATCTAACCCAACCTAATCTAAAATAATCTAACAGGCCATAACCGTGTGCAAATAATATGTAGGTTACAGAGATCGCGCCTTGCTGCAAAATGACCAATATTCTGGTATGAACTATATAGACAGGCCTAGAGATCCTATTATAGTAAGACAAAAAATCGGCTGACCTCCGCCATCTTTATTATTATTTTTATTATTATTTTATCATTATTATTATTATTATTATTATTTTTTTCATTATTATTAGTATTATTATTATTATTATTATTATTAGTAGTAGTAGTAGTATTCATATTATTATAATAATAATTATTAGTATTAGTATTAGTATTAGTATTAGTATTAGTATTAGTATTATTATTATTACCGTATATTATTACTATTTACCATTTTGTTGACAGTCATGACATTTCTGATGATGGTAGTTGATTGGTATAAGGAAATGGTATACTTTATGTGATGGAGTGGTGACGTTGCTGAGCCCAGGCCTAACGTAACCTATAGCAGGAGCCCAAAGTGATGAACCGAATAAAGGGCCCCGAGGCACAAACATGTCTGCAATTATCCCCTCACTGTTTACTGAAGGGTCTCTGTCAGCCCACCTGCCTATCACCCCCCCCCCCCCCCCACCTCGCCTCAAAGTCGTCTATTGGTAGCTTCCCAATATTTATGTTTGTATAGGCGTAATCCTGCATACCTCGCCCGGTTTGCCTAAGGCATCCAGACAGTCATCGTGGATACATTAGCTATAATATTAGGTTGTAAGGTTTCATTACAACATCCAACATTAGCTATAATATTAGGTTGTAAGGTTCCATTACAACATCCAACATTAGCTATATTATTAGGTTGTAAGGTTTCATTACAACATCCAACATTAGCTATAATATTAGGTTGTAAGGTTCCATTACAACATCCAACATTAGCTATAATATTAGGTTGTAAGGTTCCATTACAACATCCTACATTAGCTATAATATTAGGTTGTAAGGTTTTATTACAACATCCAACATTAGCTATAATATTAGGTTGTAAGGTTTCATTACAACATCCAACATTAGCTATAATATTAGGTTGTAAGGTTCCATTACAACATCCAACATTAGCTATAATATTAGGTTGTAAGGTTCCATTACAACATCCAACATTAGCAATAATATTAGGTTGTAAGGTTTCATTACAACATCCAACATTAGCTATAATATTAGGTTGTAAGGTTTCATTACAACATCCAACATTAGCTATAATATTAGGTTGTAAGGTTCCATTAGAAAATCCAACATTAGCTATAATATTAGGTTGTAAGGTTTCATTACAACATCCAACATTAGCTATAATATTAGGTTGTAAGGTTTCATTACAACATCCAACATTAGCTATAATATTAGGTTGTAAGGTTCCATTACAACATCCAACATTAGCTATAATATTAGGTTGTAAGGTTTCATTACAACATCCAACATTAGCTATAATATTAGGTTGTAAGGTTCCATTACAGCATCCAACATTAGCTATAATATTAGGTTGTAAGGTTCCATTACAACATCCAACATTAGCTATAATATTAGGTTGTAAGGTTTCATTACAACATCCAACATTAGCTATAATATTAGGTTGTAAGGTTCCATTACAACATCCAACATTAGCTATAATATTAGGTTGTAAGGTTCCATTACAGCATCCAACATTAGCTATAATATTAGGTTGTAAGGTTCCATTACAACATCCAACATTAGCTATAATATTAGGTTGTAAGATTCCATTATAACATCCAACATTAGCTATAATATTAGGTTGTAAGGTTCCATTACAACATCCAACATTAGCTATAATATTAGGTTGTAAGGTTCCATTACAGCATCCAACATTAGCTATAATATTAGGTTGTAAGGTTCCATTACAACATCCAACATTAGCTATAATATTAGGTTGTAAGATTCCATTATAACATCCAACATTAGCTATAATATTAGGTTGTAAGGTTCCATTACAACATCCAACATTAGCTATAATATTAGGTTGTAAGGTTCCATTACAACATCCAACATTAGCTATAATATTAGGTTGAAAGGTTCCATTACAACATCCAACATTAGCTATAATATTAGGTTGTAAGGTTTCATTACAACATCCAACATTAGCTATAATATTAGGTTGTAAAGTTTCATTACAACATCCAACATTAGCTATAATATTAGGTTGTAAGGTTTCATTACAACATCCAACATTAGCTATAATATTAGGTTGTAAGGTTTCATTACAACATCCAACATTAGCTATAATATTAGGTTGTAAGGTTTCATTACAACATCCAACATTAGCTATAATATTAGGTTGTAAGGTTCCATTACAACATCCAACATTAGCTATAATATTAGGTTGTAAGGTTTCATTACAACATCCAACATTAGCTATAATATTAGGTTGTAAAGTTTCATTACAACATCCAACATTAGCTATAATATTAGGTTGTAAGGTTTCATTACAACATCCAACATTAGCTATAATATTAGGTTGTAAGGTTTCATTACAACATCCAACATTAGCTATAATATTAGGTTGTAAGGTTTCATTGCAACATCCAACATTAGCTATAATATTAGGTTGTAAGGTTTCATTGCAACATCCAACATTAGCTATAATATTAGGTTGTAAGGCTTCATTACAACATCCAACATTAGCTATAATATTAGGTTGTAAGGTTCCATTACAACATCCAACATTAGCTATAATATTAGGTTGTAAGGTTTCATTACAACATCCAACATTAGCTATAATATTAGGTTGTAAGGTTTCATTACAACATCCAACATTAGCTATAATATTAGGTTGTAAGGTTTCATTACAACATCCAACATTAGCTATAATATTAGGTTGTAAGGTTTATTACTTTTACTCACGTGTTGATTGGAAGTAGTTTTATTTTTACAGTGTATGAACGGGTTCGCGATAATCTATATGAAAGGGCTCATGCATAATGTAAGCTTAACTCGTATCCTCAACAGCAGACAGACATAATGTTCCCGTAAAACAATACATACATACATACATACATACATACATACATACATGCAATATAGTAGTCACATACATTTGGTTGCCCAAATGTCTTGAAGTAAATAGTAGTTACCCCCAATTTTCCTGGTATGGGCTACTCTCCCTCCCCTACCCTACCCCCCGGAGCGCTAGGGAGGGTATATGGCAGTGAGCGGAGCAGTTATATGTGCCCACCATTCATAGCATAACACTCAGGGATTAACCAACTGGGGCTCCTACCACAGATGGCCACTTTGTATTTATTTCTGTTCCCTGTATCAGGTTTTGTTTTACATATCAAGCCCTCTCGGAATGAAATAGATTATATACATTGCATGTAAATTATAATATATGTATACTGTATATATACAGTATATATACTGTATATATATATATATATATATATATATATATATATATATATATATATATATATATATATATAAATCGTAAGCAGTGTCCACCATTCTTTAACTGCCTTCGTGGTGCAATGTATAAGGTGTTGATATTCGGTGTGAGCGTCCTGGGTTCGAATCCACGGACTGCCACATGTGTTTGTAATATTTCATTAATCGATTTTAGGAGTAGAGTTGGTTGTTGGATAGAACATAATAATTGATATTGGTTCAGGAGTAATTTATCGAGAGGCCTTCCCTAGTGGTTAAGGCCCCATTAATTGCTCTTTCCATTCACATATGCATAGCCTACGTGAGTTGCAGTTGGGATGTGTGTACATGCTTAGATTGATATGCAGGATTCGAAGTTGCATAATAAATCATAGGCAGTGTCCACCATTCTTTAACTGCCTTCGTGGTGCAATGTATAAGGTGTTGATATTCGGTGTGAGCGTCCTGGGTTCGAATCCACGGACTGCCACATGTGTTTGTAATATTTCATTAATCGATTTTAGGAGTAGAGTTGGTTGTTGGATAGAACATAATAATATATATATATATATTCAGGGTGTTTCAAAAATACCTTTCATAAATTTCAGAATTAATAGATTTAGGAATAATAAATATATTTTAATACGTGACGGCTTTGGAAATATCTCATATTTACTGGGATATTACACATTTTAGTATAACTAGGAAAGACTAGGGGATGAAAACGATCATTAGATTCCAAAAAATAATCGACCTAAACTTCCTAAAGCGTTATATTGGGAAAAAAGCGAATCTCAAGGACATTCCGAATTGCAATGCTGACACGCACTGATTCCCTTTGCTGCCTCACTCGGTTATAATGTACCTGAAGACGAAATGCTGGGGGGAAGCAGGAACCGGAGAATGGGGTCACCACTGTGTATTTTAGTATTTAGTTTAGTTCGTGGTCAGGAATTTTTGGATAATAATTATTATGTTCCTTCCAACAACCAACTATACTCCTAAAATCGATTAATGAAATTTACAAACACATGTGGCAGCCCGTGGATTCGAACCCAGGATGCTCACACCGAAAATCAACACCTTATGCATCGCACCACGAAGACAGACAAGGAGGAAGAAATAAGATACACTAATGAAATATCTTGGTAAGCTGATCACTGCCATACCGGTGTTCACTAGTTAACCCTTTCAGTACCGGCGACGTCTTGTTAATTATATTCTAGCTATATTTAGACAATTGTGTGCAGTTTAAGAAGGAGCTGTGGTAGTAAAAAGGGTTAAGTGAGACAGTTCGAAGTGCTTGGAGGCTCTGTTTAAGTGGATCGTCCACCCAATACTTAGAGTGTCAAATTTTTGGTTTTATTTCATTGAGATTTGGCACACAAGTAGAGGTCTATAAGGTATTATCACATATAAATTTTCAAGAAATTATTTCAATTAGTTTTTGTATTAGGACCAAATTATGTGTATAATTAGGGTGAAAAATAGGCTTTACTAGAAATCTATCTATTTCTACAAATGTTCCTGTATATTATTGTTATTGTGGTTAAGCAATACAGAGAGGATGGTTTTATAGCGGTTAAATTGTATTTTTTCCAATTTTGGTCTAATTTTTGAATTAGGTGGAAATTAGGAGAATTTTTGCTTAGTATTATTTATGACTTTGACAACATGCTGTGTATGATACAGGGAGAATAGAAGAAAAACAAAATTACAGCCTTATAGAGTTTTTTCCGTTCTTTCCAATGATATATATCTGCATGAACGTTGGTGGAGAGACTCAGACCAAGAGTGAGAGGGGTGGAAATGAGTTATTTAAGAAGTGCGTGCGGAGTCACATGGAGGGATAGACAGACGAATGAGGAAGTAAGAAGGAGGTGTGGTGTGGAGGTAGATGTTCTGGAAAGTGTGAAAATTAACACCTTGAGGTGGTTCGGCCATATGGAACGTATGGGAAGCGAGAGAATGACTAAGAGGGTGTACGAGAGCGAGGTGGAAGGACAGAGAGGGAGAGGTAAACCGAAAGAGAGGTGGAAGGATGGAGTGAGGAAGTATATGGATGAAGGCGGTGCTGGTTGGGAGGGGTGTCGACTGACTGAGGACAGAGGTGCATTGGGGCGGTTCGTTCGTGGCCAACCCTTCGGGGATCACGGCGTCAGGCAATAGATAGATAGAATATCTAAGCAGGTTTTTTTCATTTTGAGTGAGATATACAAACATGTTCCTACACTTACCTATCCTATTCAACATCTAACATCTTAGGCGCACCTATAGTTTCCAAACAAGTTTTTTCCCACTCCCAAAGTATATCTCAGCTCACTCAGAGCCAGTTTTGTGCCTGGCGATAATTTGTTTCTGTGACGTTTTTATCCACCAAAAAATCCTTGTATTTGGATAAATGAGGTACCATCGGCTTCGGTATTGATTGAACTTGAAGATAAGCAAGTAAAAACATAGAATAAATACAAAACAACCACATTGAAGCACTCCGAAATAAGACTTGTAAAAAACAAATCGAAATTCCTTATCTCAAACTCGCGCTAGCTCAAAATTTTGCCCACAACATTTTTGATTTGCATACATATATGGAAGCGGAATTTTATGAGAATTCCACTGGTAACTTCAGAATTACTATAAACCAAATAGTTACTGAGAGACACGAATAAACGTGAAAGTATCGAAAACAGACTGCTCTGTTCTATTCCCATGCCAGCCGTGAGACAACCGTTAAACTGAGGGGGTTGCCAATTGTACCCTTTGAACTAGACTTAATACCGAGTATATGTGCCAAATATGACGCGCGTCAGACAAAAACTTAATTTTGGGCGAATATTTTTATGTTTAATGACGCACATAGAGTCATCTTGCACTTAGGGAAAAATACCCTAATGACGCACGTAGAGTCGTCGTGCGCCAAAGGGTTAATTCAGCACAGAGCGAACCAAACGTAATGACAGCTGAGACATGACTTATTAGCGCTACCGTACATTCGTGGTTAAATATTCCTAATGATGAAGACGAGGCTGTGAATATTAGCTAGTGATTATCAGTCATTTGTTTTTTGTTCGTCAAACAGTTTATCAAAATAGTTTTCCAATGTATCATAAATGTATATTTGGCCAAATAAGTCGTGTCTCCGCTGTCATTACGTTTTGCTCGCTGTATGCTGTATTAATGTCTGTCAGATGTTGAATAAAGCTAGGAACATGTTTATATATATACCTCGAAAAATTGAATTGAGGCTTAGATAGTGCTGATGCCAATTATTGATCGAAATATATTTGGTGCCGCGCCATTACTTATTTGGCCGACTGTACTGCCATTTATACAAAATCGTGTACAATACCCTAATGTTTGTATATGCAATTATAACTATCTGGATTGACTTCTGGATGGAACTTGCTTTTCAATAAATAGTATAGATTGATTTGTAGTTGATGTATAGACAATTATATAAATAAATTCGCTTCAAGAGATATATTTTCATAATTATAAATAGGGGAGGTCAACGATTTTGTATGAGTGACTGAACGTCTATAAATCGTTCATGAATTCCTGACCCCGGCTGTACATTCACCTATGCACGAATGACACACACACAGTCACACACACACACACACATAGTCTCACACACACACACACACACACACACACACACACACACACACACACACACACACCATGACTCAGAGGATATCCGTCGCTAAATTTGCTCATGTGGCTGACTTTTTGGTGAACTTTCTTGAAGTCACTATAACCGAGTAAATAATAAATGATAAAACAAATAAATAAAATAAACTAATATAAATCCAATTTATATCAAACATCGTCTACAGTAACATGGAATAAATTGACGGTAAAAGTTGTCTGTGTAACTGTGGGTCGAGGGTAGCGGAAGATGGGTCTGTTGAATCACCAGTTAGCACAGATAAATGACAATATACTAAAGAAACACTCGGGAGAGCGCATACCTCCGTCTACGCTGGCGGAGGTGTGGGTTCTACTGATCGCCTCCTAAATTGAATCACTTCTTTCTTTTCAATTTCGTGATAATTGGTTCATAACTTTGTGAGCCGCTTACGCTGGCGGAGGTATGCGTTCTACCGATCGTCTCATAAATTGAATCACTTTGGCGCATCGGCCCACCAAATTATGTGAAAATCAGTTCGTAGCTTTTTGAGATATCTTGTTTACAGACAAACAGACGGACACATGGAAGCCAAAACATAACCTCCTACTACTTCGTTGGTGGAGGCAATACAAATCAGGAATCAATTAGTGTACACAGTGACTCCGAAAATTTCCGCCGGTAGAAGTTAACTGTCTGGCTGTTGGTTGAGGGGATAAAGTCGACCATCGGACGCCTCTCGACTGAAAATATCCTGTGCTAAAGTTGTCCGTGTGACAGTGCGTTGAGAAAATGAAAGACGGGTCAATGGAATCAGCAGTTAGCAAAATTAACAATACAATATCATACAATCAATCAATGAAAGAGTGTGACATCAAACATCGAATGCCAAGACTCCGAAACATAATATCCTTTGGTAGAAATGTGCCGTGTGACAGTGGGTTGAGGGAAAGGGAAGACGGGACAGTTGAAGCGGAAATCCTGATTGACCTGTCAGCTTCCTTCCTCATCACTTTCACGGGCTCTATCTACTCTTTAGGCTGGGGCTCTATACTGTTGCTGTAATAGTTGGGTAATTGGGAAGTTTTGTAATGTAATGTATTGTGATTGTGAGGTTGTGTAATGTATTGTAATTGTGAAGTTTTGTACTCTTCCTTACCACTTTCACGGGCTCTATCTACTCTTTAGGCTGGGGTCTCTATGCTGCTGCTGTAATAGTTGGGTAATTGAGAAGTTTTGTAATGTATTGTAATTGAGAAGTTTTGTAATGTATTGTAATTGTGAAGTTTTGTAATGTATTGTAATTGTGAAGTTTTGTAATGTATTGTAATTGTGAAGTTTTGTAATGTATTGTAATTGTAAAGTTTTGTAATATTGTTATTTATTGTAATTGTGAAGTTTTGTAGTGTTGTAATGTATTGTAATTTTGAAGTTTTGTAATGTAATTGTGAAGTTTTGTGATGTTGTAATAGTCACTTCCATGGGCTCTACTCTTTAGGCTAGAGGCTGAAGAATTTTGTAATGTTTTGTAATTGTTAAGTTTTGTAGTGTTGGAATAGTCACTTTACTCTTTAGGCTAGGGGCTCAGTGATGCTGTACTAGTTGGGTAATTGGGAGGATTTGTAATGCTGTAATGCATTTTTGTAATTGTGAAGTTTTGTAATGTATTGTAATTGTGAGGTTTTGTAATTTTCCTCACCACTTACACGGGCTCTATCTACTCTTTAGGCTGGGGGCTCTATGGTGCTGCTGTAATAGTTGGGTAATTGTAATGTAATGTTTAGTAATTGTTAAGTTTTTTAATGTTGTAATCATCACTACTCTTTAGGCTGGAGCCTCAATAGTGTAGTAATAGTTTGGTAATTGGGAAGTTTTGTGATGTATTGTAGTTGTTAAGGGAGCCCACCTCGCTTTTTTTATCTTTCTCTGCCTCTCTCTTTGGCTTGTATCCATTCGATCCCATTCAGCCTACTGGTTTAAGGCGTTTACCCCCATACAGATGTCAATATCTTCCTGCGAACCAGCATATATATATTTTTTGTTTTGACAGCAAGCTAAATTTGTACATTTTTCGATAGAAAAATTTCTCCGGCGAAGCCGGATTTCTCCATACAATGCTGGCTCGCTATCGCTCACCAGGAAGAAATCGACAGGATACACGTCTTAAAACAGTTGGCTGAATGGGGCCGAATGGATACAAGCCAGAGAGAGAGAGAGAAAAGGAGATAAAGAGCAGGTGACCCCCCTTAAGTTGTGTAATCATCCTCATCACTTTCACGGGCTCTGCTCTTTAGGCTGGGGCTCAATAGTGCTGTAATAGTTAGGTAATTGGGAAGTTTTGTGCTGTAATGTTTTGTAATTGTGTAGTTTTGTGTTGTTGTAATGTATTGTATTTGCGAAGGGTTGTACTGTTTTGTGTTGTTGTAATGTATTGTAATTGTGTAGTTATGTAGTCTTGTAATATTCACTTTAAGGGGGGTCACCGGCTTTTTGTATCTTTCTCTCCTTTTCTCTCTTTCCCTGGCTTGTATCCATTCGGCCCCACTCAGCCAACTGTTTTAAGACGTTTATCCCCATCCAGGTGTCGATTTCTTCCTGGCGAACGATAGCGAGCCAGCATTGTATGGAGAAATCCGGCTTCACCGGAAACATTTTTCTATCGAAAAATGTACAAATGTAGCTTGCTGTCAAAACAAAAATATATATATATATATGCTGGCTCGCTACCGCTCGCCAGGAAAATATTAACACCTGGATGGGGGTAAACGTCTTAAAACAGTAGGCTGAATGGGGCCGAATGGATACAAGCCAAAGAGAGAGGGAGAGATAGAGAAAAAAAGCGAGGTGGGCTCCCTTAAAGGGCTTTACTCTTTAGGCTAGGGGCTCAATGCTGCTGTAATACTTGGGTAATTGGAAACATTTGTATTGCTGTCATGTTTTTGTAATTGGTTAGTTTTGTAATGCTCTAATGTTCTATGATTGTGAATTTGTAGTCGTGTAGTATTCACTTTCATGGCCTCTATTCTTTAGACTGGAGACTTAATATTGCTGTAATAGTTTTGTAATTGGGAAGTTTTGTAATGTTGAGCGCTACTTGAAAAGTAGACAGATGGATGAAGAAAACACCATCTGAGGAAGAGCACTTTATTGACGTTTCGCAGATGAATCTTTCAGCGAAACGTTATCAATAAAGTGCTCTTCCTCAAATGGTGTTTTATCCTAGTTTTGTAATGTCGTAATGTCCTGCAATTGTGAAGTTTTGTAATTGTGATTTTTTTTTTTTTTTTTTTTTTTTTAAATTGTGAAATTTATTAGTGTTGCAATGGGCACTTTCACTGTAAAATGGATATGGCTTTGTCGCAGTGTATGGGCATATCTGTGGTTTTATAAAGGAACTGTACTTTTAAGGGGGGATGGGCGCATTTATTTGCTCATTGAGATATTTTGTTATTTTTTGTAATGTCCTCCCTAAACCTCCATCAAACTTAAAAAATACAGCCCCAGGGTCCCTCTTCATGATAAATACAGCCCCAGGGTCCCTCTTCATGATAAATACAGCCCCAGGGTCCCTCTTCATGATAAATACAGCCCCAGGGTCCCTCTTCATGATAAATACAGCCCCAGGGTCCCTCTTCATGATAAATACAGCCCCAGGGTCCCTCTTCATGATAAATACAGCCCCAGGGTCCCTCTTCATGATAAATACAGCCCCAGGGTCCCTCTTCATGATAAATACAGCCCCAGGGTCCCTCTTCATGATAAATACAGCCCCAGGGTCCCTCTTCATGATAAATACAGCCCCAGGGTCCCTCTTCATGATAAATATGTAAATTTGTCGGTAGAAAAATATCCCTCGGCCGGGATACGAATTATTACAGCAAGACCAAACTCAAATTCAATATCGTGCTTCTAAAACGGTGATCTATAACGGTTTAGAGCACAACTAGGACGAACATTATAATATATTGTGTAGGGTTTGTTAAATCAAGACCAATAAAGGTGATCATTCAGTTAACCATTAAGGGGAGATGGGTCGTTTTTATGGCCCCCATTCTACCTCTATTAGTTTTCATATGTTATGTCGTTCACCCAATTAGTTTGGCGATTTTAATACCTTTCGCCCATCATTTCTTTGTCAATATTAAAACTTTTCGTGTCATTTAGGTGTCGATGTTGTACCGATAGCGAGCCTGTAAATTAAGAGGAACCAACCTTCGGCCGGGATTTTTTTTTTTTTATAGAAAACTACAAATTTATCTTGAAGGAGGGTGGAGGGTGTTTTTATCTTGAAGGAGGGTGGAGGGTGTTATCTTGAAGGAGGGTGGAGGGTGTTTATCTTGAAGGAGGGTGGAGGGTGTTATCTTGAAGGAGGGTGGAGGGTGTTTTTTGTTTTGTTTAAGCTTGATTGAGGTCTAGGGAGGAAACTAAAAACTATATAACAAAATATATAAATGATGAAATAAATCCTGCCATGCCCCCTTCATTGTGCAGTCTCTATGAGCGGGTTATACACAAACATTTACCGTTGCACCTGACTGGGCTCCACGGAAAGAATGAACGGAGAAATATAATGTTTATATATTTGAACTTTCCCCTTGACCAACGTCCAAACCCGCCCAGGGAATCTCTCTCTCTCTCTCTCTCTCTCTCTCTCTCTCTCTCTCTCTCTCTCTCTCTCTCTCTCTCTCTCTCTCTCTCTCTCTCTCTCTCTCTCTCTCTCTCTCTCTCTCAAGAATGTAAACAGAGAAACTGATCTGGGAGTAACAATATCGAGTAACCTAAAACCGAGTCAACAATGTTCAGAAGGCAAACAAAATAATTGGCTTTATAGGCAGGTCATTTGAGCATAAATCCAAAGAAGTTATCCTAACCCTTTACAATTCCTTAGTCCGCCCTCTTCTGGAATACTGCGTTCAATCCTGGTGCCCTTATTACCAAAAAGATATAAACAAGCTAGAACGAGTTCAACGTAGAGTTACCAAAATGATACCTAGCCTAAAGAACAAACCATACGAAGAGCGTCTTAGAGAATTAAATCTATTTCCTTTAACCCAGCGCAGATTAAGAGGCGACTTAATTCAAGTGTTCAAAATCATCAAAGGCATCGACAATATGAACTGTAGTAAGTACTTCACTATCGACCAATCTAATTACACGTGGGGAAACGGTTGCAAAATTATTGGTAAATCTTTTAACTCGCACGAATCTAAGAATTTCTTCTTCAATCGAGTTGTCAACTTGTGGAATGGGCTTCCCCGAGACGTTATAGACTGCAGCACCGTTGATTCATTTAAATTCCGCCTAGACAAATATCTCGCATCAAACCCGCGACTGACTGCGTTTGTAAATGAATAACTTTATCCTCCCCTCAGTTACTAACCCATATGTCCCCTACTAACTTCCTAGTCCTGCCACGTTAGTGGCAGGGCAGTAGTTCCCTTTCCAATGTTCCCTTACCCACTCTAAACCACTGTTTGGACACTTGATCCTCAGTGTTTTGGAGGACAAGCAACCTAGAAGGGTCACTAGACCTGTTGTTGCTTGATTTCCTTTGTACTCCTTTGTACTCCTTTGTACTCTCTCTCTCTCTCTCTCTCTCTCTCTCTCTCTCTCTCTCTCTCTTTATAACGTTATAGACTGCATCACCGTTGATTCATTTAAACTCCGCCTAGACAAATATCTCGCATCAAACCCGCGACTGACTGCGTTTGTAAATGAATAACTTTATTTTATCCCCCCCTCAGTTACTAACCCATCTGTCCCCTACTAACTTCCTAATCCTGCCACGGACATTAGTTCCAGGGCAGTAATTCCCTTTCCAATGTTCCCTTACCCACTCTAAACCACTGTTTGGACACTTGATCCTCAGTGTTTTGGAGGACAAGCAACCTAGAAGGGTCACTAGATCTGTTGTTGCTTGATTTCCTTTGTACTCCTTTGTACTCTCTCTCTCTCTCTCTCTCTCTCTCTCTCTCTCTCTCTCTCTCTCTCTCTCTCTCTCATTCACCCCCCCTCTCTCTCTCATTCACCCCCCCTCTCTCTCTCTCTCTCTCTTTTTTTCTCTCTCTCTCTCTCTTTCTTTCACCCCCCTCTCTCTCTCTCTCTCTTTAGGATCACATTCCACACCAGACGCAACCGTTAGCATCCGATCCACAATGGCCCCAAGAAGAAGAAGAGAGAGCACAGAAGAAAAAAAATCAATATCTCCAAACCCTGTCCCAATATTATGATCGCGATTATAGAGGGGGTGAAAAAATTAAACAAAAGAGGGTGCGGGGGGGGGGGGGGGGAGAGTCAGGTGATCCGGGCAGGGGTTCGAAGGAGGCTATAGTAATTTCGCTACCATGACCACCGCCTCGCTACCCAGTGCTATAATTGAACCACCAAACCTAATGAAGGGGAGACAGTTGTTTTTTTGAGTCCTCCTCTTCCCTCATGTTTAGCCCTATTAGCCATGAGATTTCAAAACATTAGCCCCATTCATTTGGCGATTTTCCGAGCTTTTACCCCATTTTTTGCCAATATTAAGACCTTTCGTGCCATTCAGATGTCGATTTTTTTCCTGGCGAGCGATAGCGAGCCTATATTTGAAGAGGAATCGGCCTTCGGCCGGGACATTTTTCTACCGAAAAATGTACAAATTTATATAGAAGGGGGGGGGGGGTCTTGTGGGTGTTTTTTTTCAGCTTGATAGAGGTTTAGAGAGCAAACTAAACCCCTTCCTTAAACCATTGAGCCGAACCAGTAAATTATGCTGCACAATACCGTCTGAGCTCCCTTAAACGTGACCAGCCTAGCTAAAACATGCTACCAAATCGTAAGTTAGAACTATCGAAACTTAAATTTGGTTTGGTTTGCTTATTTAGGCTATTGTCAATATGGACGAACCGAGAAAGGGTTCGTCCATAGGTAATGATAGCCAGAACCTCCTATAACTTAATTACACCTGACTAAAAAACCACTGAAACCACTAAAAAACACTTAACCACTAAAAAACACTATGGAGATCATCCAGAATCTTAATCGGCCATATTGAAAACTTAGCTACATTAACGGGAGGTTTTCAGTTTGTTCCCTAGACCTCCATCACACTTAAAATTACACCTCCTAGACCCCCTTTCAATATAAATTACACCTCCTAGACCCCCTTTCAATATAAATTACACCTCCTAGACCCCCTTTCAATATAAATTACACCTCCTAGACCCCCTTTCAATATAAATTACACCTCCTAGACCCCCTTTCAATATAAATTACACCTCCTAGACCCCCTTTCAATATAAATTACACCTCCTAGACCCACTTTCAATATAAATTACACCTCCTAGACCCCCTTTCAATAAAAATTACACCTCCTAGACCCCCTTTCAATATAAATTACACCTCCTAGACCCCCTTTCAATATAAATTACACCTCCTAGACCCCCTTTCAATATAAATTACACCTCCTAGACCCCCTTTCAATATAAATTACACCTCCTAGACCCCCTTTCAATATAAATTACACCTCCTAGACCCCCTTTCAATATAAATTACACCTAGACCCCCTTTCAATATAAATTACACCTCCTAGACCCTCTTTCAATATAAATTACACCTCCTAGACCCCCTTTCAATATAAATTACACCTCCTAGACCCCCTTTCAATATAAATTACACCTCCTAGACCCCCTTTCAATATAAATTACACCTCCTTAAACCCCTTTCAATATAAATTACACCTCCTAGACCCCCTTTCAATATAAATTACACCTCCTAGACCCCCTTTCAATATAAATTACACCTCCTAGACCCCCTTTCAATATAAATTACACCTCCTAGACCCCCTTTCAATATAAATTACACCTCCTAGACCCCTTTCAATATAAATTACACCTCCTAGGCCCCCTTCCACTATAAATTACACTTCCTAGACCCCTTTCAATATAAATTACACCTCCTAGACCCCCTTTCAATATAAATTACACCTCCTAGACCCCCTTTCAATATAAATTACACCTAGACCCCCTTTCAATATAAATTACACCTAGACCCCCTTTCAATATAAATTACACCTCCTAGACCCCCTTTCAATATAAATTACACCTCCTAGACCCCCTTTCAATATAAATTACACCTCCTAGACCCCCTTTCAATAAATTACACCTCCTAGACCCTCTTTCAATATAAATTACACCTCCTAGACCCCCTTTCAATATAAATTACACCTCCTAGACCCCCTTTCAATATAAATTACACCTCCTAGACCCCCTTTCAATATAAATTACACCTCCTAGACCCCCTTTCAATATAAATTACACCTCCTAGACCCCCTTTCAATATAAATTACACCTCCTAGACCCCCTTTCAATATAAATTACACCTCCTAGACCCCCTTTCAATATAAATTACACCTAGACCCCCTTTCAATATAAATTACACCTCCTAGACCCCCTTTCAATATAAATTACACCTCCTAGACCCCCTTTCAATATAAATTACACCTCCTAGACCCCCTTTCAATATAAATTACACCTCCTAGACCCCCTTTCAATATAAATTACACCTCCTAGACCCCCTTTCAATATAAATTACACCTAGACCCCTTTTCAATATAAATTACACCTCCTAGACCCCCTTTCAATATAAATTACACCTCCTAGACCCCCTTTCAATATAAATTACACCTCCTAGACCCCCTTTCAATATAAATTACACCTCCTAGGGACCCTTTCAATATAAATTACACCTTCTAGACCCCCTTTCAATATAAATTACACCTCCTAGACCCCCTTTCAATATAAATTACACCTCCTAGACCCCCTTTCAATATAAATTACACCTCCTAGACCCCCTTTCAATATAAATTACACCTCCTAGACCCCCTTTCAATATAAATTACACCTCCTAGACCCCCTTTCAATATAAATTTGTAAATGTTTTCGGTAGAAAAATTTCCGGGCCAAAGACCGGTTTACTCATAAAGACCGGTTTACTCATAAAGACCGGTTTACTCATAAAGACCGGTTTACTCATAAAGACCGGTTTACTCATAATTTACAGGCTCGCTATTGCTCGCCAGGAATCAATCGACACCTAAATTGCACGAAAGGTCTTGAATTGACAAATGGGGCGAAAGTTCTTAAAATCTCCAAACTAATGGGGAGAAAGTCTTAAAATCTCAAAAGCAATGGGGCTAAATATGAGGGAGAAAGGGGTCTAGAAAATAATCCCTGGAGTGGAAACCTAACCTTAACTTTGATGTCTACTGTAGTATTTGTCTCAGAACAATCTTGGATTATTGTGTTTTGTTATTACAGTACATCAGCGATACTCTGGCTATCAGAGTAACTAACACAAAAAAAATGTTTTAACCTTGCGAGTTTCAGGCTATAAGGAAGTTGGAACCATTAACAACGATATTAAGCAGAAATACAATAATAACTTAGGGTTTTAATGGATATAAAGTACGTTTTCTTTGATTGTATGTGTTTATAAGTGTACCACATTCGAATTAACCTGGTATTTCTGCTAAATATCGATGTTTACAGCTCCAACTTCCTTCTAGCTCGAAACTCGCAAGTGGTCAATAATTATCAGTTGGTTAGATTCAACAGATTAGGCTCACTAACGAATTTGGGGCTTTTTCAGTTTTGGGCAGCGAGTGGGTCAGGCAGCGAAATGTCTGGCTACCAATTCAAAGGCTTTCCCGCGGCCGGACCACCTTGATGCTCACTTGTTCTGGCGGGGGCCCGTTTTACAGGTCGATACTTTTTTCCTTCTCTGCTTTGAATTGCTATACTGGTAGTTTACATTTTTTTCCGGTCGCATTTTCCCTCCGTATCGCCTTTGTTTGCACTCGATACCTCACAAATTAAGTCTAGCGGTGTTGGGTTATGGGGAATTATGTCCGGTGGATAAAAAACCAGGATGAATTTTTAATCTTGCTGGACGTCATATCCCCGAGGAGTTCATTTTTTATCGGTGTTTTTGTTGTGTTTCTTTGCGCGGTCTTTTTGCACTCAGCGGGAGGTGGTGGCCTGTGTCCGTTTTCCCGCGCTGGACCGTGACCTGGACACACCCAGGTTAACTACAATTATTAAGTACTGATATATTCACAGCCTTACCTCTACAGTGATAGGAAAAATTGAGCTAGAGAAGTGGATGTCATAATTACAACTACACTTACCTCAATCATGGTCATAAGGTATACAATTAGTCAATCACACTTAATATTTACAGAATGAAAAACAAATCGTGAAATAAACTGGAATTTGATCTTCATGAATAGGTTCAGTACAATCTGTCATGAGAAAATTAAAAAGGCGTGTTCAGTTTCGATACGTAGTCGCATTCAAAAATCTAGTATAATACAATAATCATAAACAGGCCGTTTGAATGGTATTATTAAAGTTTTGGAAAGTAATGAACTGCAACTATAGTTTCCCTAATAGCTTGTAGACTGGCAGGAAATTGAATTATCTGAATAAATGTGTAATGGGCAATTTGACTAAATTTCGGCTTAAGAAGAAAATAAATCTGTAACTAAAGGCAATCGAAATGGTAAATACATATAAAGCACTCGTTGCTTTGCCTGTGCCAATCCAAGTTTAGTTAAGCTTTTCAACAGTGATGCAGATTTGTTTTGTTGCACTTTTTCTGTTCTACTTTAGTCTTTAGTAGCTATTTTCAGACGTTGATACTTGTCTCTGGAGTAAAATGGATAAAATTAGTTACATTCCAGCCCATTTGATTGTAGAGGATCATCCTTTGTGGGATACAAATGTCTAGCAGTAGGATTAATATAATAATGTATTGTCTTCCGATTGAAAATGTTAATAAGAGATGCCCTTGATAATGTAGTTGAATGGAACAGAATGCTTAGGAACCTGTTAACTGTGGTAAAATACAAAATTACCAAGTACCGGTATAATGACAAATTGCAGATAATATGTGCAATAACTTCTTTACCCTTTACCAAATGATTAGGCCAAAGCTCTTAAGCATTAACCTCTATAACTCACAAACTACTAGAGTAATCGATCTAATATTTCTACTATTTGTGAAGGGTCAGCCAGGGAATAGCTTTGTTCTAGCCCTTTTAGAATTATAGAGGCTAAGGTTGACGATTGCTGGGCTAACTATTTGGAACAGGATATAGTACTAAAATACCAGTGCATGAATCACCTTAATTAATTTCAAATGTTATCTATGAACACAATGCGATGGCGTAGTTGATAAAATAATAATCACATTTCTTATTTTAACAAAGGTGAGTTGGATATTATGTAGGATTAATGCTGCCATATTTGAACGCAAATGAACACCTGCTAACAATGAAACAAAAAATATTATTACTTATAACAATAATAATAATATTAAATAAAATACTACTACTACTACTACTAATAATAATAATAATAATAATAATTATTATTATAATATATATATAATATATATATAATATATATATAATATCTATCTATCTATCTATCTATCTATCTATATATATATATATATATATACCGGTATATATCCTCCATGTTTAAATTCTCTGCATGATAAGGATCAAATTTACCAAGGGGTGTTCTTAACTCCTATATTGTATCCTTGGTACGAGTTCTAAATTTCTGTGAGGTAAAATTATTCTTAGTTTACGATATGTCCCTAAGAGCTAACATGTCCACTTCTAAGCAGCTTTCTTAACCCTTTCAGTACGATGACATTTTTGTTAAGTTTACTCTGGTTAACATTAGACGATTTTATGCAGTTCCCTTCCTGCCCGGCTGTCATTATAAAATGACAGTGCGGCCAAGGGGCCGGAGCCCGGGTGTCATTTTAAAATCCATATGCTTGAAAGCATGCTTTGAAATTCGCGTGGTGAAAATTTCCTTTGCAGTGGCGATTGCAGCGCCACCAAGCCTCAACTACTACTGTTATCAGTTCGCACGTGCCCGCCATAGCGAGTTATAGCAAAAACATTTCTTCCGACGCGTCCGATTCCCTGCACGCACAGGAGGTGCGCCCCACTGCTACCCTGCTAGCTACGTCGACGCCTGTTGCAAGCGAGAAAAAGCCACAACGTAAGAAGCCAAAGGTTTTATTGAGTGATAGTGCGATTGAGAGAGAACTTTTTGCCATCGAAGAAAGCAGTGGCGAAAGCTTGATCGACAAAGAACAATTTATTAGTGCGAGTGAAGAGGATGATTTTGTGGGGTTTGAGGGTGATGACAATGTTGATTTGTTTGAGGGAGGAGACAGTAGTGATGACCCTGATGTAGAAGTGGTGAATGAAGGTGAAATAGAAGTTCCGAGTGTGCTTGAGCCTAGGCCTACCCCACCGCCATTGCTTGGTCAGCCTAGGCCTACCCCGGGAACTTCCCCTTCCCCTCTGCCTGCCCGTACGCCCTTGAAAGTGGGAAAATATTTTCATAAGCAAACATTGGTGAAAAGTGCAGCCAAGAAAGCACGCAGGGCAGCAGAAAAAGCAAGGGAAGGCGATGACAGTGATAGTGACGCCGACCCTGGTCTAGCGACCATCCGCATTCCTTTGTCCCGACGCCTTGACCCGGGATGCCGCGCGGGTCACCCACAGCCCTCGGCTTCATCTCTCCCTCAAAATGTGCAAAGGGCCTCAACAAGTGGTACTAGTGGTGCGGCATTGTCCTCCCACAGTGTGCCACCACAGCCCCTCACATCGAAGAGCATTATTTGGAGCGAAGAAGCCCTCGGCTCGCCGCAAAAGGAGTCCAACTCCCGAGGCTGAGTCTCCCATTGTTCCATCCCCCGCAGCCTCCCGCCCCCCACGCCGCCGACGCCCGGTCACTTCTTCGCCAGAATTGTCCCCCGAAGAATATGTTGACGACCCCAACATTGCCCCAGATGACCTGCCATCACCTGAGGAGGAGGAGGAGGACGAAGAGGATGTGGAAGAAGAGGAAATCCCAACACGACGAGTTCTAGAGCGAGGTCGTGGGTGTGCGACTCAGCCTGCCGACGCCGCTGCCACTGCCCCTGGGCGTGGGCATCCGCCTGGGCAAGGGCGTGTGCCTGGGCATGTGCCTGCGCGTGCGTGCTCATCGAAGTTGTTTGTCTGGACAGATGGGGCAGATTTCGAGCCAGATTGTCCTGATTTTGATGAGGAGCAGCTTGGCTTAGGGGTGACAGCAGCATATCCCTGTGGCCAAGATGCTACACCCAGTGAATTTTTTTGTGGCTTCTACGACAACGAGGTCATGGAATACCTCGTCGAGGAAACTAATAATCACCATGAAATCTGTGCTAACTTTCTTGGCAGGAAGACCAGTGCCAAGATGGTGGCATGGCTGCTGATGACACACATCAGGAAACATGCACTGGCTGATTATTGGATAACTGCCGACCTCATCACAACTCCAGCATTCGGAAAATACATGTCCAGGGACAGGTATTTTGACATCCTGTCATATCTCCACCTGACCAACAACATGCATGTCCACCTTCCCGACGCGCTATGGAAAATCAGGAAGCTGTATGACATGATATGTCATCGTTTTACCACCTACCCGATTCCATTCCAGAAGATGTGCCTCGACGAGTCTCTGGTCCTGTTCCGTGGTAGGCTGCATTTCCGACAGTACATCCCATCGAAGAGACACCGTTTCGGCATCAAGCTCTTCGTCCTCTGCGACTGCAAGATGGGATATGTGCTGGACTTTGTGGTCTACAGCGGCAGTGGTGGCGAAATTGTAACTGACCCCGACATTGGATTTGGCGGCGCTGTCGTACAGAAGATGATGGAGAAACACTTCCACACGAACCACATCCTGTACACAGACAATTATTATACGTCGCCAATCCCCACCAAGTACCTCCATGACTGCAAGACCGGAACTGTCGGCACAGTCAAGGCCAAGAGGAAGGGCATGCCAGTGTACCCGACCAAGACCAAGAAGACGGAGATCTTCCACAAGAAGAGTGGCCCCATCCTCTCTATCCACTGGCATGACCAGCGGAAGATCAACCTCCTCACCACATGCCACAATGCCGAGATGGTCGCCACAGGAAAGGTGGACAGGAAGACCAAAAACCCCGTCCAGAAACCAGCTGCTGTTCTGGACTACAATATCAACATGCGTCTCATCGATAAGTCCGACATGCAGATGGGCTTCATCGACTGCCTGCGAACATCTTGCAGGTGGTACAAGAAGTTTGTTCTGTATACGGTAGATATGTCGGCCCTCAATGCCTACAATATCTACCGACTGAATACTCCAGGAGCCAAGAAGTACAAGTCCCTGCGCAAGATCCACTAGCAGGTGATACTTGAGCTCCTGGAAAAACATGCTACAGCCGGGAGACTACTACAAGGACCAGGCCGGCTGGACCGCACAGCATGTGCAGACTACTTCAGGAAGCACCAGCTCCACCCCCTTCCTCCCAAAGTACCAGGTGGTAGAGCTAGGAGTCAGAAGAGGTGCCATGTGTGTAGCCAAACAACTCGCAGATGCCGTAAACCCACAAAAAACACATGGGAATACCTCGAGTGTGAAGTGGCACTGTGCGCTGGACAGTGCTTCAACGAGTTTCACTCTAGTCCAATATTGAAGTGCCCGTGACAATGACAGTGAAAGTGACACTAAAATGTAGGCTAATAATAATATAAAATAATTAGTAAAAGTGAAAGAGACACAAATAACTAATAATAAGTGCCTTCATAACAATATGAACAAGTGAAAGTGACACTAAAATATATATTATAGCTTACCTAGCAATACATAAAAGTGAAAATGACGCTATCAATTATCATAGTCCAGTGAAAGTGACACTAAGAATATAATAACAATAAAAGTACAAGTGAGACACAAAAATAACTTCATAAAAATAACTTTATTGAGTGAAAGTGACATAATAATTATAATAAATGGCAGAATAAACCATAAAAACACTCAAATCGCTTCCCGGCATAATTGCGGGTGGGGCGACGAGTGCAATAGTGCGTCGTAGCCAGGGCCGCAGTTGAGTGTTCGGACACGTCTAGGTAAATACGCGGCAAAAGTTACCTCCACTAACATCGCCATAACTCTGGAACCAGTTGAGCTAGAGAGCTCTACTTAATGTCAATCTACACGGCAAGGTAAGGAGTACATTTCCACATTTGGTTGATCAGTGTAGCTATTGTATTAACTGAGATAGGCCTTTATTTACGAGTGTTGATTTTCAGCCAGATCACCCAGATACGAGCGCTGTCATTTAGAAAGGCTGCCCGGGCAAGAAGGGTTAAGGAGGATCATGTTATTCAGAGGATTTATTGAGTATTTACCCCTTTACGTTTTTAGATCATAAGCTAAAGAAATTCGTTTAATGGTAATCAGAATAATATGAACATTACCTTATCGTGTTGAAAGAGATTACCCTGTGAGGATCATGATGCGTTTTGACAGTTTATTCTGGCTATCAGTAGATGATTATATACAGCTTAGGAAGGACCTGTGGGAATGAAAAGGGTAGAAACTATCCCAATTAACCCTCGGACTTACATATATCCCTCCTAATCTGAAGAAAATCGTCTAATAATAGCCAGAAAACAGAAAAGAAACGTGCATCGGATCTTGAAAGAGTTAATCCAATACCCAATCTTCCATACAACAGATTTATTAACCCCTTCTGTACCAGCGACATCTTTTTAATTTTATTCTAGCTTCATTTAAGGATTTTGTGCAGTTTAAGAAGGATCTGTGGTAGTAAAAATGGTTAAGTGAGCTAGTTCGAAGGCTGTTACCTGCTGGAGGCCCTTTTGAAACTGAATAAAATAATTTAATAATAGCTAGGATACAATTAAGAGGACGGCACCGGTACTGAATGGGTTAAAGGGGGTCACCTGTTTTTTTTTTTTCGTTTTCTCCTGTTGTCTCTTTCTCTGGCTTGTATTCATTCGGCCCCATTCAGCCAACTGTTTTAAGACGTTTATCCCCATCCAGGTGTCGATTTCTTTCTGGCGAGCGATAGCGAGTCAGCATTGTATAGAGAAATCCGGCTTCGCCGGGGACATTTTTCTATCGAATAATGTACAAATTTAGCTTGCTGTAAAAATAATATATATATAATATATATATTATTTTTATAGCATACAGCTTTACCATATATTATATGCTGGCTCGCTACCGCTCGCCAAGAAAATATTGACACCTAGACTGTAGGCTGAATGGGGCCGAATGAATACAAGCCAAAGAGAGAAGGAGAGAAGGAGAGAAAGAGAAAAAAAGCCTGTGACTCCCCTTAACTAAACGAGGGATCACACGAGAAGATTATCGTCTACTTTCAACCCGCAGCATTTTGGCAATATCTTGGGACTAATTCGCACTGGAATTGAGAGCTAGGATTGAGGTAGATTATAATAGGCAACATTATCCATATAACAGTGTATGTCATAAGCTGTAAGTACAGTTGGCCACATAAGTTCTGTTCCTCGTCGTGATCTTATATATGAAAGTAAAATAGTATGAATGTTTCTTTTAATTATCAGTTGACTAATCAAATGAGTTAACTACTGCATAAGAAACTACACTCGTAATTGAGTTAACTACTGCATAAGAAACTACACTCGTAATTGAGTTAACTACTGCATAAGAAACTACACTCGTAATTGAGTTAACTACTGCATTAGAAACTACACTCGTAATTGAGTTAACTATTGCATAAGAAACTACACTCGTAATTGAGTTAACTACTGCATAAGAAACTACACTCGTAATTGAGTTAACTACTGCATAAGAAACTACACTCGTAATTGAGTTAACTACTGCATAAGAAACTACACTCGTAATTGAGTTAACTACTGCATAAGAAACTACACTCGTAATTGAGTTAACTACTGCATAAGAAACTACACTCGTAATTGAGTTAACTACTGCATAAGAAACTACACTCGTAATTGAGTTAACTACTGCATAAGAAACTACACTCGTAATTGAGTTAACTAATGCATAAGAAACTACACTCGTAATTGAGTTAACTACTACATAAGAAACTAAACTCGTAATTGAGTTAACTACTGCATAAGAAACTACACTCGTAATTGAGTTAACTACTGCGTAAGAAACTACACTCGTAATTGAGTTAACTACTGCATAAGAAACTACACTCGTAATTGAGTTAACTAATGCATAAGAAACTACACTCGTAATTGAGTTAACTACTACATAAGAAACTAAACTCGTAATTGAGTTAACTACTGCATAAGAAACTACACTCGTAATTGAGTTAACTACTGCGTAAGAAACTACACTCGTAATTGAGTTAACTACTGCATAAGAAACTACACTCGTAATTGAGTTAACTACTGCATAAGAAACTACACTCGTAATTGAGTTAACTACTGCATAAGAAACTACACTCGTAATTGAGTTAACTACTGCATAAGAAACTACACTCGTAATTGAGTTAACTACTGCATAAGAAACTACACTCGTAATTGAGTTAACTACTGCATAAGAAACTACACTCGTAATTGAGTTAACTACTGCATAAGAAACTACACTCGTAATTGAGTTAACTACTGCATAAGAAACTACACTCGTAATTGAGTTAACTACTGCATAAGAAACTACACTCGTAATTGAGTTAACTACTGCATAAGAAACTACACTCGTAATTGAGTTAACTACTGCATAAGAAACTACACTCGTAATTGAGTTAACTACTGCATAAGAAACTACACTCGTAATTGAGTTAACTACTGCATAAGAAACTACACTCGTAATTGAGTTAACTACTGCATAAGAAACTACACTCGTAATTGAGTTAACTACTGCATAAGAAACTACACTCGTAATTGAGTTAACTACTGCATAAGAAACTACACTCGTAATTGAGTTAACTACTGCATAAGAAACTACACTCGTAATTGAGTTAACTACTGCATAAGAAACTACACTCGTAATTGAGTTAACTACTGCATAAGAAACTACACTCGTAATTGAGTTAACTACTGCATAATAAACTACACTCGTAATTGAGTTAACTACTGCATAAGAAACTACACTCGTAATTGAGTTAACTACTGCATAAGAAACTACGCTCGTAATTGAGTTAACTACTGCATAAGAAACTACACTCGTAATTGAGTTAACTACTGCATAAGAAACTACACTCGTAATTGAATCATGCGAATTATATTTCCATGCCCAAGATCGCGGAGAGGAACAACACTGTTATGGCCAACTGTACAGTACAGTGTATGTTTAGTTCCGGCCACAAATACTGATGCACTTTCATCCCTCGAACTGATTAACTCATTCAGTGAGTTAATGACACAAATGCAGAGTAGGACCCACGTTTTTCAACGTTTTGCCAGACACGGCTTCTTCAGGAATAACATGTTATTCCATATTATTCCTGAAGAAGCCGTTTCTGGCGAAACGTTTAATAAACTTGGGTCATACTCTGCATTTGTGTCATTACCTCATCTGTTACAGCCAATGCTAATTCTTCACCAACTCATTCAGTACCGGTGCCGTCCCTTTAACTTTATTCTGGCTACTATTAGATTATGTAATTCAGTTAAATAAAAGGCCTCCAGCAATTAGCAGGCTTCGAACTATCTTACTTAACCCTTTATACAACCACAGATTCTTCTTGAACATAAAATCGTCTTAATATAGCTGGAATAAAATTAGAAAAACGTCACCGGTACAGAAGGGGTTAAAGTAAACGAACCTCCGAAATGTAAATATCGGGTAAACGTCACCGGTACAGAAGGTGTTAAAGTAAACGAACCTCCGAAATGTAAATATCGGGTAAACGTCACCGGTACAGAAGGTGTTAAAGTAAACGAACCTCCGAAATGTAAATATCGGGTAAACGTCACCGGTACAGAAGGTGTTAAAGTAAACGAACCTCCGAAATGTAAATATCGGGTAAACGTCACCGGTACAGAAGGGGTTAAAGTAAACGAACCTCCGAAATGTAAATATCGGGTAAACGTCACCGGTACAGAAGGTGTTAAAGTAAACGAACCTCCGAAATGTAAATATCGGGTAAACGTCACCGGTACAGAAGGGGTTAAAGTAAACGAACCTCCGAAATGTAAATATCGGGTAAAGAATCGGTAACTATTTTGTCCGATTGGGGTCTTTTTGGTCCTCCCCTGTTTCGTTCTATTGGTTTGGATTAGCTTAAGACATTTCACCCTTTTAGTTTGGCGATAATAATACGCTTCAAACCATTCACGTATCTATTTATTTCTGAGCGAACGATAGCGAGCCTGTAACTTAGATAAAATCGGCCTTTGGCCAAGACATTTTACTATCGAAAAATTTACAAGTTTACCTTGAAGGGGGTCTGGGTGGGCATTTTTGTTAGCTTGAAGGAAGTCTTGGAAGGCGTATTTAATAGCCTAGACATCACACGAAAATACATTGCTCCATAATGGCAAACACAAGCAACATTTTCAATAATAATTAAGCAAAATATCATATCATTCAATTCATCCCAAGATAGCTTTGAAAATGACACACCGCATTATGACCAGGACTTTACACCAAGAGACAGCCAGGCTTAGCCCGCCACTCAAACTATGTACGGCGCGGTAATAACACCAAGCTAAATTTAGTGCAAATGAACAGCGAGATGGGTAATGTGATGTAGAGTGGCCCTGGTTACGATTTGGGGGTTCTGGACTACTAAACTAATGATTGGGATGCACACCAGACGTATATTTTGGGTTGGTCCTGCCGTCATTAAATAAAGAAAAACAAAATCACACCCACACATACTGTACACGCTCAGTTACACAAAATATTATCACACACACACACACACACACACAAAACAGTATCACACACACACATACACACAATAATAACACATACACAAAATAATCACACACACACACACACAAAATAGTATCACACACACATACACAAAATAATATCAGAGAGCGAGAGAGAGAGAGAGAGAGAGAGAGAGAGAGAGAGAGAGAGAGAAAGAGAAAGAGAGAAAGAGAAAGAGAGAGAGAGAGAGAGAGAAAGAGAGAGAGAGAGAGAGCGAGCACAGTACAGTAGCGTATATTATATTCCGCCGATTACCTTGATTAATAACTCCCCACAAATCAAGAAAGAGCTCCACTAATTTGACACGCCTATTCACGAAAACAATAATACAATGCTAAGAAATTCCCGCGGACGATCAATATATACCAATTCACCTTAAATGGGGATGGGTGGCTTTTCTGGATCCCCTTCTCCCTAATGCTTAGTCCCATTAGTTTTCAAATTTTAAGACGTTCGGTCCATTAGTTTGGCGAATTCAAGATATTTCACCCCAATTCTTGTTCAGTATTAAGACTATTTAGGTGTCTACTTTTGTATATGGCGAGCGATAGCTCGTCTTAGGGTTGTTTTCAAAACTTGATGGAGGTTTAGGGAGGAAACTAGATAAATAATAAATATATAAAACAAATAAATAAGTCAATAAATACGTCCATTCCCCCTAAAATGTCCAGCCTCTCAAGAATGTCTGCGAACCTTTGAATCCGACTGTAGCTGCAGATGCCCAAGCTATGCCCTTATATGCCCAGATACTATTTTAAGACCCTATACGCCTGTGTAGTGACGATAATTTGGACCTGTGGGGAATTGTTTACGTCCAGAGCAGAACTGGTTTGTGACGTCGTGTGTGTGTGTGTGTGAGTGACTATGCGTATGTGTGTGAGTGATTGTATGTGTATGTGTGTGAGTGATTGTTGGCATGTGTTTGTGATTGTATGTGTGTGACTGTATGCGTATGTGTGTGAGTGACTGTATGTGTGTGAGTGATTGTATGTGTATGTGTGTGAGTGATTGTTGGCATGTGTTTGTGATAGTATGTGTGTGACTGTATGCGTATGTGTGTGAGTGACTGTATGCGTATGGTTGTGAGTGACTGTATGCGTATGTGTGTGAGTGATTGTATGTGTGTGTGAGTGATTGTTGGCATGTGTTTGTGATTGTATGTGTGTGACTGTATGCGTATGTGTGTGAGTGACTGTATGTGTATGGTTGTGAGTGACTGTATGCGTATGTGTGTGAGTGACTATGCGTATGTGTGTGAGTGATTGTATGTGTATGTGTGTGAGTGATTGTTGGCATGTGTTTGTGATTGTATGTGAGTGACTGTATGCGTATGGTTGTGTGTGACTGTATGCGTATGTGTGTGAGTGATTGTATGTGTATGTGTGTGAGTGATTGTTGGTATGTGTTTGTGATTGTATGTGTGTGACTGTATGCGTATGTGTGTGAGTGACTGTATGCGTATGTGTGTGAGTAATTGTATGTGTATGTGTGTGAGTGATTGTTGGCATGTGTTTGTGATTGTATGTGTGTGACTGTATGCGTATGTGTGTGAGTGATTGTATGCTTAGTGTGTGAGTGATTGTTGGTATGTGTTTGTGATTGTATGTGTGTGACTGTATGCGTATGTGTGTGAGTGACTGTATGTGTATGTGTGTGAGTGATTGTATGTGTATTTGTGTGAGTGATTGTTGGCATGTGTTTGTGATTGTATGTGTGTGACTATGTGTGTGAGTGACTGTATGCGTATGGTTGTGAGTGACTGTATGCGTATGTGTGTGAGTGACTGTATGCGTATGTGTGTGTGTGTGAGTGATTGTTGGCATGTGTATGTGAGTGACTGTATGCGTATGGTTGTGTGTGACTGTATGCGTATGTGTGTGAGTGATTGTATGTGTATGTGTGTGAGTGGTTGTTGGTATGTGTTTGTGATTGTATGTGTGTGACTATGCGTATGTGTGTGAGTGACTGTATGCGTATGTGTGTGAGTGATTGTATGTGTATGTGTGTGAGTGATTGTTGGCATGTGTTTGTGATTGTATGTGTGTGACTGTATGCGTATGTGTGTGAGTGACTGTATGCGTATGTGTGTGAGTGATTGTATGTGTATGTGTGTGAGTGATTGTTGGCATGTGTTTGTGATTGTATGTGTGTGACTGTATGCGTATGTGTGTGAGTGACTGTATGCGTATGGTTGTGAGTGACTGTATGCGTATGTGTGTGAGTGATTGTATGTGTGTGTGAGTGATTGTTGGCATGTGTTTGTGATTGTATGTGTGTGACTGTATGCGTATGTGTGTGAGTGACTGTATGTGTATGGTTGTGAGTGACTGTATGCGTATGTGTGTGAGTGACTATGCGTATGTGTGTGAGTGATTGTATGTGTATGTGTGTGAGTGATTGTTGGCATGTGTTTGTGATTGTATGTGAGTGACTGTATGCGTATGGTTGTGTGTGACTGTATGCGTATGTGTGTGATGTATGTGTATGTGTGTGAGTGATTGTTGGTATGTGTGTGATTGTATGTGTGTGACTGTATGCGTATGTGTGTGAGGACTGTATGCGTATGTGTGTGAGTAATTGTAGTATGTGTGTGAGTGATTGTTGGCATGTGTTTGTGATTGTATGTGTGTGACTGTATGCGTATGTGTGTGAGTGATTGTATGCTTAGTGTGTGAGTGATTGTTGGTATGTTTGTGATTGTATGTGTGTGACTGTATGCGTATGTGTGTGAGTGACTGTATGTGTATGTGTGTGAGTGATTGTATGTGTATTTGTGTGAGTGATTGTTGGCATGTGTTTGTGATTGTATGTGTGTGACTATGTGTGAGTGACTGTATGCGTATGGTTGTGAGTGACTGTATGCGTATGTGTGAGTGACTGTATGCGTATGTGTGTGTGTGAGTGATTGTTGGCATGTGTATGTGAGTGACTGTATGCGTATGGTTGTGTGGACTGTATGCGTATGTGTGTGAGTGATTGTATGTGTATGTGTGAGTGGTTGTTGGTATGTGTTTGTGATTGTATGTGTGACTATGCGTATGTGTGTGAGTGACTGTATGCGTATGTGTGTGAGTGATTGTATGTGTATGTGTGTGAGTGATTGTTGGCATGTGTTTGTGATTGTATGTGTGTGACTGTATGCGTATGTGTGTGAGTGACTGTATGCGTATGTGTGTGAGTGATTGTATGTGTATGTGTGTGAGTGATTGTTGGCATGTGTTTGTGATTGTATGTGTGTGACTGTATGCGTATGTGTGTGAGTGATTGTTGGCATGTGTTGGTGATTGTATGTGTGTGACTGTATGCGTATGTGTGCGAGTGACTGTATGCGTATGTGTGTGAGTGACTGTATGCGTATGTACAAAGGAAATCAAGCAACAACAGATCTAGTGACCCTTCTAGGTTGCTTGTCCTCCAAAACACTGAGGATCAAGTGTCCAAACAGTGGTTTAGAGTGGGTAAGGGAACATTGGAAAGGGAATTACTGCCCTGGAACTAATGTCCGTGGCAGGATTAGGAAGTTAGTAGAGGACAGATGGGTTAGTAACTGAGGGGGGGATAAAATAAAGTTATTAATTTACAAACGCAGTCAGTCGCGGGTTTGATGAGAGATATTTGTCTAGGCGGAGTTTAAATGAATCAACGGTGATGCAGTCTATAACGTTTCGGGGAAGCCCATTCCACAAGTTGACAACTCGATTGAAGAAGAAATTCTTAGATTCGTGCGAGTTAACAGATTTTCCAATAATTTTGCAACCGTTTCCCCGCGTGTAATTAGATTGGTCGATAGTGAAGTACTTACTACAGTTCATATTGTCGATGCCTTTGATGATTTTGAACACTTGAATTAAGTCACCTCTTAATCTGCGCTGGGTTAAAGGAATTAGATTTAATTCTCTAAGACGCTCTTCGCTCTTCGTATGGTTTGTTCTTTAGGCTAGGTATCATTTTGGTAACTCTACGTTGAACTCGTTCTAGCTTGTTTATATCTTTTTGGTAATAAGGGCACCAGGATTGAACGCAGTATACCAGAAGAGGGCGGACTAAGGAATTGTAAAGGGTTAGGATAACTTCTTTGGATTTATGCTCAAATGACCTGCCTATAAAGCCAATTATTTTGTTTGCCTTCTTAACAACTTCTGAACATTATCGGTGTTACGTTGGCTAGCTTCCACTGATCAGGCATAGTTCCAGACTGCAAGGATTTATTGAATAGTAATGTCAGTGGTTTGGAGAGCTCATCCTTAGCTTCCTTTAGAACTCTAGGCGAGATTGTATCAGGTCCTGGCGTTTTATTTACCTTCAGTTTATCTAAAGAATTCAATACTTCTCTCTCTGTAACGGTGATATTGCTTAGAACATCTGAATTATCAATCTGAATCGGCGATGGTGTAGGGATATCACTGAGGTCTTCTGTTGTAAAAACTGATGCAAAGAAGGTATTGAGGGCATTACTCATTTGTACTTCGTCTTTGGTGTATTCTCCATTTTCATCGACTAATGGTCCAACCATAGACCCCTTTACATAAGGACTGGAAACGAGCACTCTCGGAGTTTGAAACTGGGGTCAATTGCTTAAAAGCAGTATCATGAAAGCAGTGGTCTCTCCGACTTTCTTAAACACAAAAATATGTACACAAACACAACTTTACATATAAATGCATGTAATTTCACACGCAATCGTCCATATCCCCGCCATATTGGCGACGTAATGTCTCGCCAGAAAACGAACAGCCCAGGACGATGCCAGACGCCAGTCACCCACGAGACACGTTAGAGGCAACACATTTTTGTTCTGTTGTTCGTTATCTCTCAGCTTATTGTAAGCAATTTTCTTATAAATACTTACCAGTCACAAAAGGATCTGTGTTAACAACTTAGTTAGCTGATAAATATTAGAATTGAGCTGATGTCAACGGGTTGCTTTGATATGTACTGATAACCATTTTACAACTATTCTTGTTTTTTTGCTTTACAGGAACAATGACGAAAAGATGTGCTGCATTCAATTGTCGTGGAAACTACAGGGGAGAGCCATACAGTCATATGGTGTGTTTCCCGAATGAAGAACAAGAACGACATGCATGGATTAGTGCTATGCCAAATAGCCCAGAAAGTTTGAGAGACAGGTCGAAACTATGGATTTGTGCATCACACTTCGACTGCGATTGGGTCACAATTCGGGGAGGAAAACGACCAGCTGGGCCTCCTACAGTTTTTAAAGGTGTACCCAAGTCTTGCCTCAAACAACTTACGTCAGCTCCTAGGTTAACTAAAACAGTGACAAGTGAAGCAAGACTTAAAAAAACAAACTGAATTTGAAAATGAACAAGACAAAATGCATAGTTATGACAAATTTGCAGGAGAGATTGGAAAACACTTCCCTGAGTTTTATATAATGCAAAATGGTAGAGAACTGACAATGTTTAAGACAGATGGTAATGGTAGAGCAGTTGATAAGTTCCTTCATTTTAAAGAGGTACAGTCTCCTTTTGGTTTTCTGCAGCTGGTAGTAGCAGAGAAAAGTGGCTTGGAGATACCAAAAAGTAAACTGAATCTTCAAAAAAATAGCTTGGTAAGTAAGTGGTCTCAAATTGAAGAAATAGTGAAAATTATGAACACTCATGAAGCGACTAATACTGACCGCTTAAAAAGAATAATTTCAGAACTTGACTCTATCACAGAATTTCATGAAATTGAAGGTTTTCAGTTCATTCAAGCACAGTTACAACTCCTTCTTATTCCTCCTAAAAATCGCCGATATACAATGAATATGTTAATTCTTGCAGCATTTTTGTTTTGTATTTCACCCGCAGCATATAGAATGCTTAGAAACTCCAAAGCAATTAGTCTTCCTTGTGAGAAACAGATTCGCCAATTGTTATCTCGCACTTATGCTGACAAGTGTCTCCCAATCCTTTTTGATCAGTTGAAGCCACAACAGCGGTTAGTTAACATTTTGTTTGATGAAGTCAAGCTTAAGCAGGCCCTTAGATTTACAGGAGAGCATATAGTAGGCTATGCAACAAACGGACCAGAAAATCTAGCAACATCTGCTCTTGCTATTGAAGTTGTTTGTCACTATGGAGGACCACGGTACATCATACGAATTCATCCTGTATCAAAACTGAATGCTATTCAACTGAAGGAATATTACTTGAGGCTGTATATGTTGTTAAAGCTAGTGGTGGCCATCCAGTATCGTTCGTCTGTGACAACTGTCCACTGAATCAAGCTGTTTACAGAATGTTTGGGGGTCCTGGAAAAGCAACACTAGCACCAGATGGCATAAATGTTTTCCTTGTCTATGATTATGTTCACATCCTCAAGAATATGAGAAACAACTGGATCACAGAGAAATGTCAAGAATTACATTTTAGCAAGGACGGTACAGAATATTTGGCGTGTTGGAGTGATGTTAACCCTTCCAGCCCGGGTGTCATTTTAAAATGACACCAAAACAAAAGGGCCGGAACCCGGGTGTCATTTTAAAATCTTTGTGGTTGAAAGCGTGCTTCAAAATTTGCGCGGCCAATTTTGGCATGGTAGGAGCGACCGCAGCGCCACCAAGCCTCAACTACTAGTGTTATCAGTTCGTACGTGGCCGCCATAGCGAGTAATACTGAAAAAATGTTTTCCGACGTGTCCGATTCGTTGCAACCTCCCGCGGGCCCCAGTGCTACCCCACTCGCAACTTCAACGCCTGTTCCAACCGAGAAGAGAGCTCAACAAAAGAAAGTTAAGCGTTTGTTGAGTGATAGCGCTATACAGCGACAACTTTTTGAAAGTGATGAAGAGAGCAGTGGCGAAAGCTTGGTGGACAAGATACAATTTATAAGTGAAAGTGAAGACGATTTCGTGGGCTTTGGAGACGACGATAATGTCGATTTATTTGAGGGGGGAGACAGTAGTCAGACAAGCGGCTCACTTGGTGTAGTGACTAGCGTCTCGGACTTCCACCCAGAAGGCCCGGGTTCGCGCCCACGCTCGGCGCATTAAAGATTTTTCACAAGCACTGAGTCGTTACCATCCCTCATGAGCAAAGGGATGGGGTAGTAGTACAGGACCCCAATGGAAATACGCCTAATCGGCCTTATTGAGCTATCCTTAGCTAGCTTAGCATGCGCTAGCTTTAAGAACTATTATTATTATTATTATTATTATTATTATCCTGATGTGGAAGTGTTTCAGGAAGGTGCCATTGAGCTTCCCAGTGTGCTAGAACCTAGGCCTACCCCCTCGCCATCTTTGCTAGGTCAGCCTAGGCCTAGCCCTAGCCCTACCCCAGGACCTTCCCCTTTGCCTGCCCGTATGCCCTTGAAAGTGGGCAAATATTTCTACAAACAATCATTGATCAAAAGTGCAGCTAAAAAAGCACGCAGGGCAGCCGCAGAAAAGCATAGGGAAGCTGAAGATAGCGATAATGATGCCGACCCTGGCCTAGCAACCACCCGCATTCCATTGTCCCGACGCCTTGACACGGGACGCCGCGTGGGTCACCCACAGCCCTCGCCTTCATCTCTCGTTCAGGATGACCAAAGGGCCTCTTCAAGTGGTATTGGTGATGTGCCACAGGCCTCAACACACCGCAGAGCATTATTTCCTGCTGAAAAGCCCTCGGCTCGCCGCAAAAGGAGCCCAACTCCCGAGGCCTCGGCTCCCATTCTTGAAGCTCCCGCAGCCTCCCGCGCCCCACACCACCGACGCCCGGTCACTTCTTCACCAGAATTGTCTCCTGAGGAGGATGCTGACGACTCCAACATTGCCCCAGATGACCTGACGTCGCCTGAGGAGGAACAGGAACAGGAACAGGAAGAGGAAGAGGATGTGCCGACAAATCGAGGGAGAGGGCGAGGTCGTGGACGTGGTCAGCCTGCCGACGCCGCTGCCCCTGGGCCTGGGCCTGGGCGTGGGCGTGCAGGGCGTCCGCCTGGGCGTCCGCCTGGCCAAGGGCGTGTGCCTGCTGCAGCACGACCTCGAGCATCAGCATCCGACCTGTTTGTGTGGACAGATGGAGCTGATTTTGAGCCAGATTGTCCTGCCTTTGACGAGGTACAGATGGGTTCTGGGGTGTCACCAGCATATCCCTGTGGCCCAGATGCTACCCCCAGTGAACTTTTCTGTGGCTTCTATGACAATGAAGTCATGGAATACCTCGTCAAAGAGACAAATCACCACCATGCTATCTGTGCCAACTTTCTTGGGAGGAAGACCAGTGCCAAGATGGTGGCATGGAGAGCTCTCACTGTGGCAGAACTATATGTGTTCTTGGCACTCCCAATGCTGATGACTCATATAAGGAAGCACATTCTGGCTGACTACTGGATCACTGGGGACATCATAACGACTCCATCATTTGGCAAATACATGTCCAGGGATAGGTACTTCGACATCCTCTCCTATCTCCACCTGACAAACAACATGGCAGTCCACCTTCCCGACTCATTATGGAAGATCAGGAAGCTGTATGACATGATACGTCATCGGTTCACCACATACCTGATTCCTTTCCAGAAGATGTGCCTCGACGAGTCTCTGGTCCTGTTCCGTGGTAGGCTGCACTTCCGACAGTATATCCCGTCCAAGAGACACCGCTTCGGCATCAAGCTCTTCGTCCTCTGCGACTGCTTGACGGGGTATGTGCTGGACTTTATAGTCTACAGCGGCAAGACTGGAGAAGTTGTGACTGACCCTCTCATTGGTTTTGGTGGCGCTGTAGTGAAGAAGATGATGGAGAGGCACTTCAATAATAACCACATCCTCTACACAGATAATTATTACACGTCGCCTCTCCTGACCAAGTACCTCCATGACCGCAAGACCGGAACTGTCGGCACAGTCAAGGGCAAAAGGAAGGGCATGCCAGGCTACCCAACCAAGACGAAGAAGGCTGACATCTTCCACAAGAAGAGTGGCCCCATCCTCTCCATCCACTGGCATGACCAGCGCAAGGTCAACCTCCTCACCACATGCCACAAGGCCCAGATGGTCGCCACAGGGAAGGTGGACCGAACAACCAAGAACCCCGTCCAAAAACCAGCTGCTGTCCTGGATTATAACATCAACATGCGCCTCGTTGACAAGTCCGACATGCAGATGGGCTTCATCGACTGCCTGCGAACATCTTGGAGGTGGTGCAAGAAGTTTATCCTGCATACGGTAGATATGTCGATCCTCAATGCCTACAACATCTACCATCTGAGGACTCCAGGAGCCAAGAAGTACAAGTCCCTGCGGAAGTTCCACAAGCAGGTGCTACTTGAGTTCCTGGGTAAACATGCGGGTACACCAGGCAGGCCAATACAAGGACCAGGCCACCTTGACAGAACGGGGTGTGCTGAATTCTTCAGGAAGCACCAGCTCAGCACCAGGTAGTAATGTTAGGAGTCAGAAGAGGTGCCATGTGTGCAGCCACACAACTCGCAGACCCCGCAAACCCACAAAAACCACTTGGGAATGCCTCGAGTGTCAAGTTGGACTGCTTCAATGACTTCCACACTCTAACAAACTTTTGAAGTGGAAGTGACAACAGTGAAAGTGACACTCAAATGTAGGCTAAGAATAATAATATAACTAAGTATAAGTGAAAAGGACACATAAGTAATAATAAGTGCCTTCAATAACAATATGAACAAGTGAAAGTGACACTAAAATATATATTTCTAACAATAAATAAGTGAAAATGACACTCAATAAGCCTAGGCCAGTCAAAGTGACAGTATAATAATAATAAAACTAAGTATAAGTGAAAGAGACACACACAAGTAATAATAAGTGCCTTCATAACAATATGAATAAGTGACAGTGACACTATATATATTATTAGCTTACCTAACAATACATAAAAGGGGAAATGACACTACCAATTATCAAAGTCCAGTGAAAGTGACACTAATAATCATAATAATAATAAAAAAACGAAGTAATAAGTGACAGAGACACAAATAAGTTCATATAAATAACTTTATTGAGTGAAAATAACATAATAACTATAATAAATGACAGAATAACCAATAAAACACTATCAAATCGCATCCTGGCATAATTGCGGGTGGAGCGACGAGTGCAACTGGGCGTCGTAGCCGGGGCCGCGGTTGAGTGTTCGGACGCGCCGAGGTAAATACGCGGCAAAAGTTACCTCCACTTCCATCACCATCACTCCGGAACCAGTTAAGCTAGAGAGCTCTACTCAACGCCATTCTACGTAGGAAGGTAAGGCGCTCATTTCTATATATGTTTGATTAATGTAAGTCATATATTAAGTGAGATTAGCCTTAGTTTACTTTTGTTGATATTCGACCAGATCGCCCGTATACGAGCTCCGTCATTAGGAGAGCCTGCCCGGGCCAGGAGGGTTAAAGCTCTTTACAATGAAGATCAGAAGACACCACTTCGTCTGACAAAACTCACACGCTCATCAGTATTTCCTAAACCATTGCAACGTTAGAGTGTGCCCTTAGTTTGCCAAGTGTTCAATGAGAAAACGATTGCTGCATTTGAAGGTCTTAAAGGAACTGTTAAATTTCAGGATGGAACAGTGATATACATAACACTGGTAACCAATTGGTTTAAAATGATGAATGTTAAAGCAAGTACAGCGCAGTTCATTTACGAGACCAATATCGTGAACCTTGGACATTAAACTGTACAAACTTCAAAGCTCTGCAGGAAATGTGTACAGTTGTATCCAGCTGTCGGTGGACTGGTGGGCATGGCAGAGAGAAGAAACTAACACAGTCAACAGCAAATGCCTTTGTCATCACAACAAGGTATAACATAGAAGCAGCACAATATCTTTTTGAAACCCATGATTTTGCTTACATCCTACCTGCTGTTTTTTCACAAGATCCCCTAGAAAAGTTTTTTGGTCAAGCAAGACAACGTAGTGGAGGAAATTTTTACATTGACATTGGGGATGTTCAATCAGCATCCAAAGTACAGCAGTTGCATCAGCTGTTGAAACGTGACATCGTTCCTGACCGAGCCAAAGAAGTAAGCTGTGAATTTTGTACAGCAGCAATAGATGGTGGTGATTTACAACTTCTGGAAGAGCTGACATTACAAGACACTCAACTACTTCTAGATTCAGATGATACTTTAAAACATAAAATTGTCTACATTGGGGGATTTTTAGCTCATAAACATGGACAACAGGAAGTAGATTCTGGGGAATGCTTGTCATCAGAGTTTTTGACTGCGCTCAATTGAGGTGGGCTGAGTATGCCTACACTGGCTACTGTCTTCTTTGTACATAGTGGCATCACCCTTCAAATGTCTCTTCAAGACTCAAAAAAGTGTTGTCGCAATTACTTGAAACAATGCTTGTCTTATGTAGATGCTCCTTTAGCTAGCCATTCAGGAGCATGCCAGACATTGTGTAATGTGTTGTTTAAGGCCTTTGTATTTAATACAAGCGATCGGGAGTGTACACTAGGCTGCTTAAGGCGACAAGAGAAACTTTCTAATGTTTAAGTTAATTATTGTGTTATGTGACTTTTGATATATGTAAAATGATGTGTAAAGTAATATTTTGCAAAGGTTTTACTTTAATTTCTTCTAATATTTAATTAATGTAAGTCATGGTATGATGCTTTGCTTGTATAATACATGTTCTTATAAACTATCTCATTATAACTGTATATTTTCCTATTATGTTCAATCACGAAAGAGACTTATGAGTCAATCAACCAAAAACAAATGTTTTATTTTCCTTTACTTGGTTGCTCTAGTTAATAAGATGTTGTAGAGTAAAAACACAAAGTCCCATATCCAGTAAAACTAAAATAAGACCTCAGTTTGTGGGCCTGACAATGGACCCAAGTTCCGGGACCCGAGTATGGCCGACGCCAGTCCTTATGTAGAGGAGTCTATGGGTCCAACAGTTGAAGTAACTACTTTTTTCTTTCTGATATAACTATAGAATTCTTTCGGGTTTGTTTTACTTTGATTCGCAATATGTAACTCTAAGGTCTTTTTACTTTGCTTAATTAACTTTTTGGCTTGGCGTCGTAGCTCTACAAATTTCACCCGTTCTTCGTCATTTTGTGAGGATTTTAATCTATCATTAGCAAATTTTTTAGCAAGCAGGCAGTTTGAAATATCTTTATTCCACCATTTGGGCTTATTATTATGGCCTGGACGCCGTATTTTCGATGGTATGCAGTCTTGCACTGCTTTTAGGTAAGTGGTTTCGAATAACTTCCAAGATGTATTTATGTCGTTATTGTTAAATAAAAAGCTCCAGTCAGTTTCTTTAAACATAGCTCTAAGTTTATGGAAGTTTGCTTTCTTGAAATTAGGGACTTTTTCGATGCTACTATTTGGTTCGTTACTAGTAAACTTTAAAGTGAAAGTTATCGTACGATGGTCGCTGTTACTGAATTCATCACCAACATTCAAATTCTCTATCAATTCTTCTTTTGTTGCAAGTACAATGTCAAGAACGTTATTACCACGGGTCGGCGTTCGAACAAATTGATAAAGCGAACTCTCTTGCAAGTTCGTATACAAGTCATGTCCGGAGTGTGAAGTAAGAGTATCGCCCCACTTGGTCACAGGTAAATTAAAGTCGCCAAAAATTACGGTATCTTGTGAGTTACTTACATCTGCAATTTGTTCGTAAATTACTCAGTCAGTTTGCACTGATTGAGCTGGAGGTCTGTATATTAACGCAAGTATTATTTTTGTACCTTTATTATTCTTTATTAGCACAAAAGATGTGTCGACGTTCACAATTTGAGGTTTTGACACGAGGTTCGGGTTAAGACTTTCTTTGATATAAAATAAAACGCCACCTCCATTTTTATTTATTCGGCTGTTCTCAAACATTACATAACCGGGAAGTGAATACTCTGCTAAAAAGTCTCTATCTTCTGTATTGAGCCAAGATTCTGTTATGCCAATCACATCATAATTTTCTGTAAACACTAGTTCCTCTAAATCTGAACATTTATTGCGTATGCTACGAGCGTTTGCATAGAAAACCTTTAAAGTTGCGGTTTTAGAACTCGCAGAACGTTCTTTCATCAAATTTTTGGTTCTGGTCGGATCTACATTTACATTCATGGCTGTCCTCGGTCCTCAGTCGTTTTCCCTGGCGGTTTTGAATTTGGGTCGTGTTGGTGGAGCTTTATCCAAATTCACGGTTCTTGACGGATTAGTATTTAATTCCGTTGTAGGTTGCCGTCCTCGCTGTCTTCGGTCCTCCTTCCTGGTTGTCCTGTGCTGAGTCGATTTCTTCTCCGAAAATCCTTCACCGCATCGTTGAGAAGACGCCCAAAACGTGCTGCTCCCACCTGGTTCAGATGAACTCCATCGTCCGAAAACAAATAGTCATCGTAGTAGAAATTGTCCCAGGTGTCGACGAATCCCACGTTCTCCTTCCTGCAGAGGTTTGCTAGACAACGATTTGTGCTGGTGGCTATGTTGTAAAATCGGCTCTCTACACCGAGCCGGGGGACGATTCCTGAGACGATGATCCTTGATGACTTCTCCTTAAACGACTTGATCAGCTGCTGGTACTTTAAAAGCAAATCTTCCGACCGGGTTCGCTGTACATCGTTGGATCCAACGTGGATGACGTACATTGTATTAACAGGGGCCAGCTTGATACTTCGTCACCTGCTGCAACTACGTCGTCCACACCACCACCAGGGATACAAAAACGCTTCCTGGTCTTAGGTGCCCTGGCGCAAAACTCTGTGAGCTGACCACGTATCATGTGTGTGAGTGACTGTATGCGTATGGTTGTGAGTGACTGTATGCATATGTGTGTGAGTGATTGTATGTGTATGTGTGTGAGTGACTGTATGCGTATGGTTGTGAGTGACTGTATGCGTATGGTTGTGAGTGATTGTATGTGTGTGAGTGATTGTATGCTTAGTGTGTGAGTGATTGTTGGCATGTGTTTGTGATTGTATGTGTGTGACTGTATGCGTATGTGTGTGAGTGACTGTATGCGTATGTGTGTGAGTGACTGTATGCGTATGTGTGTGAGTGATTGTTGGCATGTGTTTGTGATTGTATGTGAGTGACTGTATGCGTATGTGTGTGAGTGACTGTATGCGTATGGTTGTGAGTGATTGTATGCGTATGTGTGTGAGTGATTGTATGCTTAGTGTGTGAGTGATTGTTGGCATGTGTTTGTGATTGTATGTGTGTGACTGTATGCGTTGTGTGTGAGTGACTGTATGCGTATGTGTGTGAGTGATTGTATGTGTATGTGTGTGAGTGATTGTTGGCATGTGTTTGTGATTGTATGTGTGTGACTGTATGCGTATGTGTGTGAGTGACTGTATGCGTATGGTTGTGAGTGACTGTATGCGTATGTGTGTGAGTGACTGTGTGCGTATGGTTGTGTGTGACTGTATGCGTATGGTTGTGTGTGACTGTATGCGTATGTGTGTGAGTGATTGTATGTGTATGTGTGTGAGTGATTGTTGGCATGTGTTTGTGATTGTATGTGTGTGACTGTATGCGTATGTGTGTGAGTGACTGTATGCGTATGTGTGTGAGTGATTGTATGTGTATGTGTGTGAGTGATTGTTGGCATTTGTATGTGTGTGACTGTATGCGTATGGTTGTGAGTGACTGTATGCGTATGGTTGTGAGTGACTGTATGCGTATGTGTGCGAGTGATTGTATGCTTAGTGTGTGAGTGATTGTTGGCATGTGTTTGTGATTGTATGTGTGTGACTGTATGCGTATGTGTGTGAGTGACTGTATGCGTATGGTTGTGAGTGACTGTATGCGTATGTGTGTGAGTGATTGTATGTGTAGTGTGTGAGTGATTGTTGGCACTTGGCATGTGTTTGTGATTGTATGGGTATGTGTGTGAGAGTCTAAGCGCGCGAATGTGTGGGACTTTATGCGTGTATGTGTGACTGTTGTATTATGTGTGTGACTGCATAGGTATGTGTGTGTGTGTGTGTGTGTGTGTGTGTGTGTGTGTGTGTGTGTGTGTGTGTGTGTGTGTGTGTGTAATCTGAAAACATGCTGGAGTTCAGGTTCAAGGTTAGCTCTAAGTTACGGCTCTAAGTTACCTACAATAACAGGTGAGTTAGGCAGGTGCCCAACCCCAAAAGGAATTGAAATAGGGGAGCTATCCCCCCCGCCAAAGGCGGCTTTCTAGGGCCTTTCCTAGCTGATGCGGAGAGGCTTGGGTTCTAGTCATGTGGTGATGAGCTTGTCTATCAGAGTGAGAGCTGAGCGATCTCTGCCATACCCATAGCTTACTCTGACTGTTCCTTTTACTTCTATATTTTCTAGATCTCAAGTGACGGCATCTCTTCCGTGGATTGACTTTCCTACTGCCTACCTAGAGGTTGGTAGATTGGGAGCCAAATCGTCACATTTTTCCTTTGCCCCTCAACTTTCCCTTCATAATTGCTGAGGGGCACAGGGCCTTGGGTGGGACTTTGGTTTCCTGGGCGTTTCTGCACCCTCCTCAGCTCCCCGCCTTTGAGTGGCTTCGGTCACCTGGGCGCTTTATTAGTGGTAAGCAGGGAGGGTTCTGGGGGGGGCGCTCGGTTATGGCCTTGGCCTTGCTCGAGGCCTTGGGGCTGCTCGGCCAGACAACCTGGGGAACAGCAACAACAACAACAGGTGAGGCATATTCTAAGGATTTGGGATTATTCAGCTTCTCGATAGGTCTAAAAAGCAGGATTCAGGAAAAGTTTGCAGTCGGGTTGGACGAAATATTAGTCAGCATCTATTAAGGGGAAGAATTTGATTTTTTTTTCTGACCCCTCTTCTCCTTCATGCTTAGCCCCATTAGTTTTCCACTTTTAAGACTTTCGCTCATTTCTTTAAGACCTTTCGTGCCATTTATGTGTCGATGTATTCCTGGCGAGCAATCCTGACGAGCAATAGCGAGCCTGTAATTGAATTTTTCTACCGAAAAATGTACAAATTGATCTCAAAGGGTAGTCTTTGGTATGTTTTTTTATTAAGCTTGATTGAGGTCTAGGGAGCAAACTTAAACAAATATATATAACGGTAAACTAAATAATAAATACATAAATAGAATAACGTCACCTTAACCCTTACAATATTTGAGGACGCATTTCTTTTCTAAACTGTTTATAATTAGTTTTTATATTCAAATTGGGAAAGGTATATGGGCGTCAGCAGGTTGATTGGATAGTCTGTAACCGTTTAACTCCCCCAGATCCTTTCTAAGTAGCATATAATCGTTTAATGGTTGTCAGAATTATATGTAAAAATGCGTCATTATCCTGAAGGAGTTACTAACCATATTGGAGCGATAATCTTCCTACCCTTCGAAAAGTACAGTCACTCATAAAAGTTCGTGGACCTTAACATATTTTTAATTGTGAAAGTATATATCTGGAACAAATTTATGAATACAATTATCTATAGATCAACTACAATTCTATATATACTATTTATTGAAATGCAAGTTCTATCCAAAAGTCAATCCAGATAGTTAAAACTGCATAAAGAAAACATAAGAGGGTCCACGATTTTTTATAAGATACTGTACACCACATAATTTATTAGTGGCCCCTTCATTGACGATGCGCCTTAACATTGTTTATGGCCAATCTTTGAACTCAAGCTTGTCTTTCAAACTTCCCGCCCGGGAGAGATCAAAATATGATTGCCACACATCGTGAGCGAAACGCTCTAAAAAAACGCTCACGGACTCGTCCTATATGGTGTGGGTACCACTACTAGAAAACACTCACAGACTCGTCCTATATGATGTGGGTACCACTACTAGAAAACACTCACAGACTCGTCCTATATGATGTGGGTACCACTACTAGAAAACACTCACAGACTCGTCCTATATGATGTGGGTACCACTACTAGAAAACACTCACAGACTCGTCCTATATGATGTGGGTACCACTACTAGAAAACACTCACGGACTCGTCCTATATGATGTGGGTACCACTACTAGAAAACACTCACGGACTCGTCCTATATGATGTGGGTACCACTACTAGAAAACACTCACAGACTCGTCCTATATGATGTGGGTACCACTACTAGAAAACACTCACAGACTCGTCCTATATGATGTGGGTACCACTACTAGAAAACACTCACAGACTCGTCCTATATGATGTGGGTACCACTACTAGAAAACACTCACAGACTCGTCCTATATGGTGTGGGTACCACTACTAGAAAACACTCACAGACTCGTCCTATATGGTGTGGGTACCACTACTAGAAAACACTCACAGACTCGTCCTATATGATGTGGGTACCACTAACTAGAAAACACTCACAGACTCGTCCTATATGATGTGGGTACCACTACTAGAAAACACTCACAGACTCGTCCTATATGATGTGGATACCACTACTAGAAAACACTCACAGACTCGTCCTATATGATGTGGGTACCACTAACTAGAAAACACTCACAGACTCGTCCTATATGATGTGGGTACCACTACTAGAAAACACTCACAGACTCGTCCTATATGATGTGGATACCACTATTAGAAAAAACTAGCAAAAAATAATGCAAAATAAAAATTAAACTTGATCTTTGCTTTGCGCTTCTCATGCGTCTGCTATTTCCGCACGCTTCGCCTCACTCATCGAAGCGATCACTCGTCCTTATTCCTCCCGGGACAGCTTGAGTCGGACGTGTCTCGAGGGCGCTCCAGCTCTCCTTTATTCTTCACCTCCCCTCAGACATGGTGAGTCTTTTGCTTATATGTACATGCTAAGTGCTGAGGATAGGTAGCTTATAGACTAGGAGTAGGCTGTGAACGTCCTTTCGCGGGCCCTGGAGACTGTTTTCCGGGTACGTTTGTAAAGGCGAGTGTCTTAGGCGGAGTCCTCGTTGTGATAAGGTGAGGCTCCCACGTGCTTGTTTTATTACCCTAGCTCATTGTTAGTTCACTGTCAGTCATAAGGCTTCTCTTAGTGAACCGGGGACTGTTGTTCGGTCCATTTTGGGTGTGCAACAGTATGCTTCCACGTGGGCTAGTGCAAATTGGATTTTCTCGTGTAGTTGAGGAGTCTTGCACGGAGCCATGCTGCTCTTCAACCTACGCTTTGTGATTTCTACGTGTTATCTCGTGTCTTCGCTGGATTGCAGGTTTGTGTTATAAATATTGATATCATTGACACCTGCCCCCATCTAGTTGGCCTCATGTAGGTAGTTTACGTATGGCTAGGGAGTGTTATTATTGATATTGTATTATTCATGTATAACTATGCCATATATGTGCACGTTGTTTTTATCCATTCTGGAGGGTTGGCCCTTCCGGCGGGATTTGTGAAGAGTGAGACTTAGTCAACGTGCCTCTAGTTGTTTCAAGAAACATCTAGAGCTATGTTAAAATTCAGATTATCCCTGTTTGGCGCGGGATAGGTTGGATTTTGTCTGTTTTGTTTACGGCGTCTAGTCTAATTTCGGTTTGACCGGCATTTTACTAAATTGTTTTCTTGAGAGAGTTCGGCTAACCCGCCTCCGCTAAAACAAATTTTCCTCCGCATAAACTTAATCTTAATTTTATTAATTTCACCACAACACCAAACACCCCCAATGAAATTAATTAAAGTATATATGATCCACCGGGATTCGAACCTGGGTTATCACACACAGATTTTTGCCACCTTAACCATTACACCAACAGGACGGTTAAAGGTTTTATGCACACGCCTACGACTTATTATCCATTCTCGAATACTGGATATTAATCTAATCATGTTCATATTCCCAACTGCACTATGGTAGCCTACTGTTTAAGTGAGAGGAAAGCATATTCATGGGGCACAGATCACAGAAAACGTTCGTTGCTTGGTACTGTCTGAACGTTATCCCGGTGGTTAAAAGTTGGGGAGCCACGGCCGCCGGGAAGATAACGGCTGAGCCGAGAAACGAACTCACCCATTCCTATCTTGAAGCATTTCAGTAATCTGTATAGCTTATATCAAGGCGCTGGTGCGCCGCAGCGAAAACACAATAGATCCATAGTAGCGTTGGTTGCCGGGTTCAGTTCTTTCATAACAAGACGGGATGAGGTCAGTGTTGGTCACTTAGGTAAGAAGTTATATACACACGTAGCACATGATAGGCTACTAACTACTCACTTACATTTCTGGGGAATGTAATTAACGTAAGGGGAACTAAGATTGTATAGTGTTATTCAACTCTTCTTTCTCTTTATAGTTGGAGATTTTTAATATTAGCTTTTCCAGCCTAGCGTGTCCTTATAAGCATTGATTCTTGGAATTTTCTCACCCGCAGGTTCACAGTTGGGACACTTAGGGGGATCTGCATCTCCCTGGCGGGAGGGAGTCATGGATAAGAGTGCCTTTGCATTTTGTTCTGCATTGGGGTGCAAAAATTTAGCGGTGTTACGACCGGCACCACGAAATAAACAAGGGCACTTAATAATGGACTAGATGATAGGCTATATCTGCAACAACGGTACGCTAATTCCAAAACCCTCGAACTATTACGCCGGTGAACAAAACACTTAAACCCTCCAGAGTTAATCTACTGGATAACGGGGTATCAATTAACTGGGTTTTAGTGCACTTCTACAAAGGCTTTCCGGTGACGGCCAAGCCTACTCACAACAGGAGTACGTTACGTTAATAAAATGCTCTTAAGTAATAACAATGCTTGAATAAACTATAACAAGATTTAATAAAGGAGTATATGCTTACGTTAACTTTAGTGTGAGTCTGTACTCAACACTAAACTCTTCAATGCTCTATGAAAACACTGAAAGTCTAGTCCTACAGCAAACAGATATGGATTCTTCTGAAAACGTCTGATGCTCTAAGATGCTCGTTAATATAGAACAGAAATAATGCAGGGGCAGGACACCAAAGCGTGTACCTTAAATACACCAATAAGTAGGATACATATATATAACAAGGGAGTGCAACAACTCTGTGACAGCACTAATAATAGCCACTCAAAACAGTACTTCCTTAGCCAAAGTAACAGCCATACTGGGTTGTGCACCAAGCATCAACCTAGGCTAAAATAATACGTGAATAATTCCTAAAGCATACACAGTTAAAGTTAATAAACACAATGCTGTCTTTATTACTAATAAAGTCTAGCAGCGGCAAAAAAGGTACCAGGAGGCTAGGCAGAGCGCAAGCATGCTCGTAGCCTACTGTCTCCCCTTGAACAGATTTCCCTTAGGTTACGTTAAGTGACTAGGAGGCTCTCTTGGTAAGTCCAGATCTCTAGTATCTGATCTTACCCTGGCGCTCCACAAAGGTCAACAAAATGAGGTAGCAAGTATACAAGTAAGTGTAGGCAAAAGCCCTTCGCTTGTATACTGCTACACTCGCAAAGGAAAAATATGCACAAGGGTTACAGGCACCTAGCTCCGTCGAAGTCTTACAGGCTCTGACTTGCCATGTACATAACTCGGACAACGACTAAAGATACCCTCCACTGTCTAGCATTAAATAGTCACAAAGAACAACTCAATAATTAGAAGCACCCAATGATAATATGACTCCATGTGACTATGACTAATAATCCCTAAAGCTAGTGCAAAACATATATGTGAGAACTGGTGCTGGTAATACGACTGGCCGACTATGGAGGTTGTATGCAGAACCAGAAGGGATAAGTAATTGAATAAAGATGAGAAGTATTGGAAAAGAAGAAGTTCAGAGAGAGAAACCGTAGTACAGGGGGTTAGATTGGGGACAGATTGCAAGGGACGTCTAGAACCAAGCACACCATGCCAAGCTCTGAAGGAGACACGCGGGCAGGAGCCCCCCAGCACCAACACTAGGACGGCGGCACCCAATCACAGACCACTACGTCATGAAGAGCAAGCGTCATAGGACGCGCCAGGCCCGCCGGCCAATCACAAGCGTGGGAACCTCCGCCCGAGCGAGGAAGGCACACGTACATACACACACACATACTACCACCTCGCTGTCTCCTTCGTTCTCTCTCTCCTTAACTTCACACTAAACATCTTATACTCTATCACTGATATAAAATACTTCCAAGTGTCACAGACAAGAATAAAGACCACCACTGATCTGTCTGTGACAACGTGAATACTAGGAAAGAAAGAACATCGTTCTACGATTATTATAGCCCATTTCACTGCCCTGGCGAGCGCTAGCGAGTACGAGCACATTCTGGCAAGCTGGCCAGCATAACAGCGGTCATTGGGCATCTCCTTTGTGTTAAATGTGTACCTTGTTTGGATCGATCTCGTGGTCTTTGGCTTTCCAAATCTTGCCCCAAGTGTTCAGGTTTACGTAATGCATGCTTAACCCATTCAGATGGACAGTGTAAGACAATTTTGCTCCATATACAGTCAGTTTATGTAACGTACTGTAAGACAGTAGCCCATAAATCTTTACAGTTGGATGACCAGTTATTAGAGGATTTTCTTAAAGAGCCTTCAGTTACTTCGCCCCCTGCGGCTGATACTCGTGACACTCCCTCCCGCCACTCTAAGCGACCAAGGACCAAGAATCCGCCGGACATACCCTCCTCGTCTTCCCGGCGTGATCGGTCCCGCTCTCCCAGAGCTGCTTCTAGGCCCAAGTCGCCAACTGTTCAACAGGCGTCCAAGAGGCCGCGTACTGACTCCGCCGCCGCACTCTCATCGGCCGATGATACAGACAAACGGAAGCACTCCAAAAGATTCTCCTCATCGAAGACGGCGGCGCAGTCAGGGGCGTATCTATGGTAAATAGCGCCTAGGGCAAGAACTGGAATTGCGCCCTCTGGGGTGGGGGGCAAGCGCAGCGAGTCTCTCCAGCTGGGGGGTTCGGGGGGGCGCTGTAAGACCCCCCCCCCCCCCGAGAGATTTTTTTTAAATATGAGCAATTCTAGGAACATTTTAAAGCCATATTCAGAGCCATATTTAGGTAATTGAAACACTAAATAATTATATATATATATATATATATATATATACCGGTATATAATATATATACAGTATATATATATATATATATTCTGACATATGGAGCCCTGTATGTTAATTTAAGTGTTAGAATTAGAGTTGAAGGAGTCGCACTACCCAAACGGTGAAGCAGACTAGCGAGCGAACCATGCGAGTGGGGAAACTGGCTCGCCCGCATACCTGCAAACTACCCTTCACACCTGCGTGCGTCATAGGGGACCCTTGCAAACTACCTCGATGACCGATGCTATGAAGTATGATCGACGCCAGGAGCTGTGAGTGGACCAGGCACCTGCTATGCAACTCGAGGAACTATGATTGGAGCGCGCACCATCACTCGCCTCCTGATTCGTTCCTACACCATCATTGTTTGGTATATAAGACCCGAGTTGTGGGCATTCAAATCAGTCTCATTTGGAGTTGGGGAAGGTGAACTTGCAGCTGGAGGAAGACGGGGTGAAGTATTATAATGGGATTGTGACTGTCAGTCAGATTATATATGTGTGTGTTAAGTGTGTTCCGTGTAAACACTTATGTTATGTTGGTTAGTGAGATATGTGATTGGGAATTAACGTGAACGCTACTATTATTGTGTACTTAACTATTTGATTGCGAATTGACGTTAACGCTACTATTATTGTGTACTTAACTATTTGATTGCGAATTGACGTTAACGCTACTATTATTGTGTACTTAACTATTTGATTGCGAATTAACGTTAACGCTACTATTTATGTACTTAACTATTTGATTGGGAATTAACGTTAACGCTATTATTATGTACTTAACTATTTTAGTTGACTAACTTGTGGACTAAAGCAACTCTTTAAGTAATTGGGTTATGATGAAAGTAATACTATTGTTTTATATTAATACTTACGAGTTCTTTCATTTTCTTTGAATTAAGCTTACATTGCTTAACGGTGCTTAGTACGGTGATGCTATTGTCTCGTATTAGTAATATCGCCTTAGACTAACATGGCTGTGTTAATATTACTTCTAGTGATTTCCTAAGCTGAAGAAAATTCTTTTGCTTCAAAATATTATATTTTGCTTTTCATATTATTTGAGTGAGACCTGAATCGAATCTATGAAACGATCCTGTAACTTTATTTACTCATAATCAAACCTCAATGTTACGTGGTTAAGAAATACATTTAACTAATTATTAAATATATATCTAACTTTTTATGTGACTTTGATATTACTCCTGATGATAATAATACTATAATACTATTAACGTAAGACAAGAACCAAGAATAATTACATTAAATATAAATAAAAGGACAGATAAGAAAACTATCTATTCATTTCAAAAAGGGTAAGAGACAGAAATATTCTTACTTTAATGTTTATCTTTCAAGACTTTTATAGAATTAATAGTCCTTCTTTAGATATACTTCTTCGGTTCATAACCATAGCCTACTAAGCTTCGGTTAAATAATAATTCTTTATAAATACTACATGACTTTAATTAGTTTCAGTATTTTTCATAATTAAAGAGTATCAGTCAATAAAGGATACTAAGTCCTAAGATCCAAAAGGAAAGGAAGCAACAACAGGAAATTATTTTATTAGATTTTACTTTTGTTTTGCCTTCAGCTGACTGATACCTTAATATATATCTCTGTGCTATCTAGATTCATCAAGTTAACCACTTGAGGATCAAGATACGTAACAGAAGAGTGGCGACCTTGCCAAGGATTCGTTTCATACAGTTTCACTCAGTTTCATTAAAGTTTCACTACTTAAAAATCAAATATTAATCATGCCTCATTTAATTAATGACGAAGATGCTCGAGTTTTCATAGAATCAGAACCCACAGCCCCTGATATTGACTGTCTGTCAAAATCTGAACTGAAAGTGCTTGCCTCACATCTCCAATTAACTGTCTCAAACATGTCTAAAGTAGAGGTGGCTCAGACCATAAAAACCCACCTGTTCCCTGTAGAAGGCGGGGAGGGGGACGGAGCAGTTGGTGGGATCCCGAGTAAACTTAGCCAACTTGATGAACAATTGCCACCTGGTTTGACCGGTGATCAAGTACTGGAACTAGCCAGACTAAAAATAGAAGAAGCCAGAATAAAAGCAACGACCGAACAAGCCAACGCAAGTATAGAACTAGCCAGAATAAATGCCAGAGCAACGACCGAACAATATGAATATCAATATCGTACGGCTCAACTAAATGTCAACACTAATGCTCCCTTAATTGCTCCCCCTCTGGGATTGACTATGACTAGTGTCATTCCACCTTTCACTGAGGATAATGTGCAGGATTTCTTTGTTTTGTTTGAGGAAGTTGCTGGAGGTATGAAGTGGACAAGAGATCAATGGCCTTTTATGTTACAAACTGTTTTGACAGGGCAGGCTCGAGCCACGTATTTGTCAGAAGTAGCAGAAGTTAGGCAGGATTATGACAATCTCAAAGAAGCTATCCTAAAAACCTATCAATTGCAGCCTGAGGCTTACAGGCAATCTTTCCGTAAAAACCAGAAGAAAGTAGAAGAAATCCATAAGGTATTTGCCAGGACCATGAATAAAACTTTCAATCATTGGGTCAAGAGTAAGAAAGTCACAAGCTACAACGATCTGAAGGAGTTGGTCCTGTTAGAAAATTTCCTATGGAAAATTGATTCTTCTGTATCCTATCATTTAAAGGGGAAAAAGGTAGATTGTCTTGCCGACGCCGCTGACATGGCTGACACATACGTGCTCAACAACAAATTTCGTGGAAAGAAGCCCTACGATAATTGTAGTTCTAATTTTAAGTATCCCAATCACAAATCTGACGGACCCAGTCACAAGCCTATAACGTCTTCCCCAGCTAGCCAAAATAGAATTGTTCCCCCAACTAAAAATGCGACTCAGGGCAATGGTAACAGAGGTGGGCCCCAAACTAATAGTAATGCTCAAAGAGGGAACTTTCCCGTATCCCCTAAAGTATGTACTTTTTGTGGCATGAGATGCCACCTAGCTTATCAGTGCTGGGCCAAGGAAAAAACCGAGAGATCGGGGCAGACAGTTGCCGCCGTATCTCAAATTCCATGTGTGCCTTTAATGCAGGGCTCCCGACAGAAGGAGTACCTAGCACCAAATTTTCCTTTAATGCAGGACTCCCGACAGAAGGAGTACCTAGCACCAAAAATTCCTTTAATGCAGGACTCCCGACAGGAGTACCTAGCACCAAAAGTTCCTTTAATGCAGGACTCCCGACAGAAGGAGTACCTAGCAGCTAACGTAAATCATCTAGACAGGGGTGTAGTAGCATGTGTGGTGCAACCCACTAGGGTTAAGCCAATAATAATTTCACCATCAGTGCAGGACAGTTACCGTCCCTTTATTTCATCTGGCAACGTGAGATTAAATGGTTGCATGCATGAGGTAAAAATTCTGAGAGACACAGGTTCTACTAGCACCCTCATGGTGAATCCTTACACTGAGTGCCCACCTGGCGAACCAGTTGTAATGAGAGGTGCTGGAGGCCAGTTTTATGTATACTTGGTAAAAGGCGAAATTGAATGTGAGTTACTACAGGGTGAGGCCACCATAGCTTTGTGTAGGTCCCAAGATATCCCTGTGCCTGGGGTAACACTCCTTTTGGGGAATGATGTAGCAGGTGAGAAGGTCCGACCAGACCCCATTTTGTCACTTTCCCCTGTTAACGAGCCACTAACCGGTGAGCTCGACAAGGAGTTGCCAACTGTTTTCCCTGTGTGTGCTGTCACACGTTCAATGTCTCGAGTAGCAGTTTCCTCAGACAGAAATGTACCGAATGTAAGAGTTGATGAAAGGGATGATGAGAGTGTGAATGACGCTCCAACTGTGCCTGATGATGTGACTGAGGTGGATTTATCTGACACCTTTATGGCTCATCTTGACCCTAACGATGACCATGAAACTCCTCCAAATTGTCCTAGTGGCCTGGTAGAGCTACAGAGAGATGATAGTGAATGCAAGGAGTTAGCTGCCAGGTCCGTGAGTGAAGAGGAATGCGAGAAGGAGGGTGGTGAATGTTTCTACCTCAAAGGAGGAGTATTGTGGCGAAGATGGAGACCGCCACACAGACCAATCGATGACGGGGCTTGGGACTGTTACGGCTGGATCGGCAATACATATTCGGGATTCTTGATCGTAGGACAGAAATGGCTTAAGTGACAACGACACGCTCGATTCCAGTCCCAAATACTATATGCTCCAGACAACAAAAGCACCAACGCCCTACAGAGTTATCGTCTACGGTAACGAGGTACCTTAACTCGGCGAAAGTGTACAACAGGGGTAGGCTATGAGGCTAAACTCCCTCAGACATTTATAGGTTACGTTATTACTAAAGAAATGCAATACTCAAGAAACTACGTTAATATTAAGCCTCTAATAATGTAGAATAGAAGCAGGCTAAAGGTATGACAGTGAAATGCTAAATGACAAATGTACACGCCTACTTGAAAGCGCGTGCACTACACTAACTGTCCCCTACTAACATGCACTAGCATGTAGCATACAAGATGTTCATGATCCAGTAAATACCTAATAATACACATGGGAGGAACATAAACAGTAGTCACTTATTATAATAATGAATCTATACTTGGAATAACTAAAAGGTTGCAGGCAACAGTACTGCGCCGGTAGCCTACTACCGCATAGGCTACTTCGCTTCTCTCACTCTGTCTCCCCTCCGAGTCCGTATGCGCCCTACGCAACAGAACTCCGGACACAGCAGCAAAACGACAGTGCAGTTAATTGATACATGAAAGTATTAATAGTGTTGTCTTGTGTGTGAGTAATGTGTATTGTAAAGTGTTATAGATATATACTTAAAGAGAGCTGCAATGCATAGTAAAATAAAGATATATCCCACTCATCATCCCCATCCATCAGAGGTGAATAGGAATGGTAGTGCACTTGTGGACGTATGTGTGGGGAGGAGGCTGTGGATAGCCAACACCTTCTTCCGACACAGAATGATCCACAGGTACACGTGGAAACGGATGTTGACGATGAAGGATAAGACAGTGGTGGAACGAAAGTCATTGATTGATTATGTATGTGTGGATGAACGAATGAAGAAATCTGTGATGGATGCTAGGGTGTATAGGGGTATTGGAGGGGGTCTGTCTGATCATTATGTAGTGGTAGCTAAGGTTAGGGAACAAAGAAGTGGGTGAGGAGAGCGGGAGGGAGGCGAGAGGAGGGTGGAATGGTGAGGAGGGTGGAGAGGTTGCAGGAGGAGGAAATCAGGGAGGAGTACAGGAGAGCAGTGGAAAGACGACTAGGTGGGTTCGACCTGGAAGTTATGGAGGAAGTAGAGGAGATGAGCAAGGTGTTTAAGGATGAGATCTGTGCAGCATGTGAGGAGGTGTGTGGAGTGAGGAGAAGAGGGAGGGGAGTGAAAGGTACAGCATGGTGGACAGAAGAGGTACGAATAGCTGTGGAAGAAAAGAAGCATATAGAGAGTGGTTGGGTAGCAGAGGGAATGAAGATTCCGAGAGACAGAAACGAGCGAGGTACGTGGAGAGTAAGAGGGTGGTGAAGAGAGTAGTGAAGGAAAGTAAGAGAAGAGTAGATGAGGAATTTGGAAGGAATCTGAGTGTAAAATGGAGGGAGAGTAAGAAACTGTTCTGGAAAGAAGTCAAGAAAGTTAGGGAAGGTAGCAAGGGAAACAGTAAGGGTGTGAAAGATAAGAATGGGAGAATGCTAGCCGAGAAGCAAGAGAGAGTCGAAAGATGGAGGGAGTACTTCAGTGAGTTGCTAAATGAAAGGAATGAAGAGCCAGCAAACATAGCTGGATATGGTATGGGAGGGAGAAGAAGAGAAGTAGTGGAGGAGGAGGTGGGGATCAGGAGGTCAGAAGTGTGGGAAGCCATGAAAAGAGTGAAGTTGGGGAAAGCACCAGGAACAGATGGAGTGTGTGGGGAAATGTTGAGGTATGGTGGTGAGATAGTGATAGAATGGATATGGAAAATGTGCAAACTAGCATGGGAGAAGGGGAGTGCACCGGTGACTGGAAGACTGGCATAATAGTCCCCCTATATAAGGGCAAAGGGGAAAGAGGAGTGTGTGGTAACCACGAGGAATATGTCTTCTAAGCGTAGTAGGGAAGGTATACAGTAGGGTAGTGATTGAGAGAGTGAGAGTGAGAACGGAGAAATGGATAGGCGACGAGCAGGGAGGTTTTAGGAAGGGAAGAGGATGTGTAGATCAGATTTTACCCTGAATTGTGTTGTGGAGAAGTATCTGGAGAAGAAACAAAGGTGTATGTTGCCTTTATGGACTTGGAGAAGGCCTATGACAGAGTGGATAGAGAAGGTTTGTGGAAAGTACTTAGAATATACGGAGTAGAGGGCAAGTTGCTGAAAGCAGTGAAGAGCATGTATGAGGGTGCAAAGGCGGCAGTACGTGTGGAGAGTGAGCAGAGCGAGTTCTTTGACCTGAATGTTGGTTTGAAACAGGGGTGTGTGATGTCCCCGTGGTTGTTTACTGTATATGGATGGAGTTATGAAAGAAATACTATCAAGAGCAGTGGATGTTGGTGTATCGCTGAAAAGGGAGGAAATTGAGTGGAAGCTACCTATACTGCTGTTTGCGGATGATACAGTTCTGATGAGTGATAATGAATGGGAGTTGCAGGGTCTGGTAAATGAGTTTGGAACAGTGTGCGAAAAACGGAATTTGAAGGTAAATACGGGGAAGAGCAAGGTTATGGTCTTCGAAAGGGGTGAAGTCACAGAGTGTGAGGTGAAGCTGAACGGTCAGGCTATGGAGATCGTCAACTCTTTTAAGTATCTGGGCAGTGTGTTGAGTAAAGATGGGACTATGGATGAAGAGGTGCGGGAGAGGGTACAACAGGGGAAGAGGGTTGTAGGAACGCTAAAAGCAGTAAATAGAAATAGGGTGGTCAGTATGGAAGTGAAGAAGTCCTTGCATGACAGTGTGGTAATCCCGACACTGACTTACGGAAGCGAAGCATGGACGTTGGTTGAGAGACTCAGACCAAGAGTGAGAGCAGTGGAAATGAATTACTTAAGGAGTGCGTGCGGAGTTACATGGAGGGATAGACAGACTAATGAGGAAGTAAGAAGGTGTGGTGTGGAGGTAGATGTGCTGGAAAGTGTGAAAAGGAACAACTTGAGATGGTTCGGCCATATGGAACGTATGGAAAGCGAGAGAATGACTAAGAGGGTGTATGAGAGCGAGGTGGAGGGACAGAGGGGGAGAGGTAGACCGAATATGAGGTGGAAGGATGGAGTGAGGAAGTACATGAACGAAGGTGGTGCTGGTTGGGGGGGGGGCGTCGACTGACTGGGGACAGAGGTGCATGGGGGCGGTTCGTTCGTGGCCACCCCTTCGGGGATCACGGCGTCAGGCAATAGATAGATAGATAGATCATCCCCATGTGTTCTAGCTAGCAGGCCAAGTCACAGGAACAACGAGTCCCAGCACCGAAAGCGAGAACCCAGGAGAAGACTGTAGAGAACACAAGGACAGATAAATTACGTTACTCTACTATACCGGCACTACGAGCGAGCTGTAGTCTCGGGTGCTACACTCGCTCCTGGCTCGGTATGCAAATCAAGGCTAAGTCCTCGTCCCTCTACAGACAACTCCTGGGCATGGTCGGGCTCTTACACATGGCACCAGTCTAGTCACAAATGGGATGATGAGCAGGGCATATAACTCGTGAACATGTAGAACGTTCACCAACTATCCTCATCAAGAAGATCGCTGTTCACATTAACCCCTTAAATCTAATACATGTAAATATATGCTTGTCCTAAGAGTAATACGAGAGGTGAGTGCTGAAACTCCTTTAGGACCTCAAGGGAAGGTTATGCATTTAAATAGAGAGAAGAATGAAATGAGAGTAATGTCGTCAGAGAGAAAGAGTGCAACCGTGAGAAGTGGGGAGAGAGAGCAAGGGATGTTAGAATCTCAAAGGTTCTAGGCAACCTAGTCCAGGAACACACAGCCAACCTCCAGGCAGTGTGCTGTACGACAACATGGGCTCAGCCCAGGCAGGCAACAATGGACTACCAACCCTATCGCGCCTAGCTATAAGGGCAAGGCTGCCAACCAGTCCATACGTCTGGCAACCACCCGGCCGGCAGCGCGGCGTGTTGCTACCCTCTTGCTCTGAAGCCCAACTCACTCTCTCTCTCTGAATTCCCATTATCCTATCTATCAACTTCTCTATTGATACTACATATTAAATGGAAGGTCTCGACATGGCTTAAAACAAAACCCACCACTGGTTAGCACATGACGAGACCTTTGCAGAGATACAAAGAACATAGTTATAAGTTGTCACACTCAATATATATAGCGGCTGACGGTAGCCAGATCACGGGCGGTACAGTGGAGTACCAAGGAGTACAATCAGGTTGCGTTGCCCAGCACTGGGGTGCGTCACAGCCCCCCCAAGATTTTAGATAATCGACCTTAGAAGCATTATCAAAATCTGACAGGCAACCAACCGACCTGCTACCCTTAGCTGCCACTAATTGCAAAAGGTGCACAACAACTGAAGTGTGAATTATACATAAAACACAATATTGCATGCATCATGCTACAACAATAAAGAGTTACAAAACTAAAAAAAGAAAGAGTTTTCTCGTTTATTTTATTGTTTTATAATCTTTTTGGACGGCGTTATGATAGCCTAATTTTACTCCTGCTCAACCCACACACCGTGCACGACTATCTTGGATCATCAACCCTTGATAGACAATCTGCTATCACGTTCTCACTCCCGGCAATATGCTGAATGTTGAGATTATACTCTTGGAGCATTAGGGACCACCTGGTCAACCGCATATTCCGATTGTGAAACTGATTTAGGAATTTCAAGGGATGATGGTCCGTATAAATCGTCACTACCGGGCCGTAGGCTGGAACATAAACTTCGAAATGTTTGAGCGACAAAACGATAGCCAGAAGCTCCTTCTCTATAGTCGAGTAATTCCTTTGTGCCGAATTAAACTTGCGAGAAAAGAAGCTCACTGGGTGTTCCAAGCCCTCGGAATCAGTCTGCAGTAACACTGCCCCGGCACCCACACCGATGGCATCAGTCGCCAGCTGAAAACTCCTGGAGAAGTCTGGGGCCCTCAAAATCGGATGTGTACACAGCAGGTGCTTGACTAGGTCGAAAGCCCTCTGACACTCCGCAGCCCAACAGAACTTCACTGACTTCGACAGTAGATCAGTTAACGGAGCTAAGACAGTAGAGTATCCCCGGATGAAGCGCCTATAATAGCCTATCATACCTAGGAACCGCATGACCTGGCGCTTAGTGGTGGGCCTGGGAAACATATTGATAGCCTGTATCTTGCTCAGGGGGGGGCACACCCGGCCTAACCCGACCACAAAGCCAAGATACTGCACAGTAGCCTTTACAAACTCGCACTTCCTCAGGTTCACCACCAGCCCAGCATCGTGCAACTTCCTAAACAGGGTCTCTAAGTGCCTTAGGTGATTTTCAAAATCGTCATCATATACTATCACGTCATCAAGGTAGACCGTGCAGTTAGGGATTTCGTCACAAATATCGTTCATCAGGTTTTGAAACGTGGCAGGTGCGTTCTTAAGCCCATAAGGCATTACGTTACATTGGTAGGTCTTGCCATCTACCACAAAACCACAAACTTGCTTAGCTCGGTCCGACAGGGGTACTTGCCAGTAGCCTTTTACAAGATCAATTTTAGTAAGGTACTTTGCATTCCCTATCTTGTCCACGCTGTCGTCAACTCGAGGCAAAGGGTAAGGGTTGGTAGTGGTCAAGCCATTTAGCCTACGAAAATCTATGCAGAACCGCACCTTGCCGTCAGGTTTTGGCTGCAACGTGACGGGTGATGTCCACTTCACATAACCTTCAGTGATCATCCCTCTCTCAACCATGTACTTTAACTCCTCCCGTAAAGCTGGCAACTTTACCGGGGGCACACGGTAGGGCACTGACTTGAAGGGCACATTATCACCGACGTCCACGTCGTGCGTTACCTGAGTAGTGAGACCTGGGTGTTCGGCGAAAACAGAGGGGTATGACCTGAACAGGCCTAGGACAGCAGCACCCTGGTGCTCAGGCAGGTGACTTACAACTTGCCTAGCCTCTTGTTCAGTATTCCCCGCCCACTGTTCCGCGGAAATGACACAGTCCCAGCTATCCTCCTCAGCAGCATGACTGTCCCCACCTCCTTCTCCACCCTGGCCGCTGCAGGCCAGCACAGGGACAGTGAGAGGCTCTGAGGGGCGTCTCACATACTCTTTCATGAGGTTAACATGACATAACTGATGTTTTTTCCTACGGTCAGGTGTTGCAACGAGATAATCAAGGTCGGACAGTTTCTTAGCCACCACATACGGCCCAATGAACTTGGCAGAAAGGGGGTGTCCAGGCAAAGGTAAAAGCAACATTACCTCCTGACCCACCGAAAACTCCCGAAGCTTCACCTTGGCGTCATACTGGTGCTTCATGACCGCCTGTGCATTAACCAAGTTATTACCTGCCGCTGCCATGCAACCTATAAGTCTCTCCCGGCTCTCAAGGACATATTTAAGTACAGACCCCGGCTTCTCTTCGCCCTCCCAGATCTCTTTCACCATACTTAAAGGTCCTCTCACATTATGGCCAAAGACTAGCTGATTTGGACTGAACCCCAGGCTCTCTCCTGGGACTTCACGTGCAGCGAACAGAACATACGGCAGACCCAAATCCCAATCAGTGTCATGTTCTGCACAGTAACAGCGTAGCATACTCTTCAGGGTCGAGTGCCACCGCTCCAAGACTCCCTGACTCTCGGGATGGTAGGCTGACGACACTACAGAACATATACCGTGCAACTGAAGGGTTTGCTTGAACAATTTGGATGTAAAATTGCTCCCCTGGTCTGACTGCACCTCACGTGGAAATCCATAACGGGAACAGAACAATAATAAGTTTTTAACAACTGCCTTTGCCGAGCCGTTTCTCATGGGGTATGCGTCCGGGTATCTCGTAGCCACATCCATGATTGTCAACAGGAATTTATTGCCACTACTAGTAGGCGGGAAAGGGCCAACCAAATCTACTACAACTTTGCTGAACGGAGGCCCGGTGACAGGTATGGGAAACAAAGGTGCCTTCGGGATTGTCTGGTTAGGCTTCCCCGTTGTCCGGCAGGTCGCACACCCAGCCACCCATGCACAGACATCAGCCTTGACCCCAGGCCACCAGAAAAACCTGCCCAATGCCGCCAATGTTTTTGTTACCCCCAAATGACCCGCCACCGGCACATCATGCGCCAGACACAATAAGGACTCTCTATACTTATTTGGAACAACCACCTGGTCTACTACCCTCGCACCGCCCTCCCACTTCGATTTGGGGTCTAAAAATCTGCGGTACAATATCCTGTTGAGCCTAAAGAAATCTCCCGGCTTCGCATCCCCATCTTCCTCCAACTCTATGGCACCATTGCTATAACGAGCTAGGCTAGCGTCTTGCAGCTGCTGCTCACTTATGTCCCCGGGCGTCAATGCATCAAGATGGTTTTGTAATAAGACATTACCCCGGCTAGTAGGCTCTACTGCCTTAGTGGCTCTCGCTACAGCTCTTGCCTCACGCGAAGTCTTACCCAACTCTGCCTTGTTACACACCATCTCTGGGCCAGAGTCAACTCCCGTGTTTATTATAGGTCCAAGTACCGAATCACCGAGAAGTGCAGCAGAATCAATGTCCCTTTTCCTGCCCTTAGCAACCTTCTCCTGATCCTTCCTCCACTGTCCCCGAGGTTGAGTGCTAGGCTGTGCAGGAGCCGCAGAGCGAGATCGGGTTACCACACAGGCCATCTCATCCTGTTGGCACCTCCCAACCCATTCCCGATTCTCACCATCCACGTCGGCCGCCCTCTCGGCAACGACTAAGGGTGGAGTCCCGGAAGTGGGCACCGCAAAGTCGTTGCCGAGAAGAAGGTCGACGCCCTCAACTGGCAAACACTCAACGATCCCTACATCCAGCTCCCTGCACACCTCTCCCACTCTCAACTCCAACCTCACAAGTGGGTATGACCTCGTAGCATTTATACCCTGCACCACAACAACTCTGGCCGCATTTATCGGTTTCCCTGTGAAGTTCCTCAACAAAGTTTGCGAAGCCCCCGTATCCCTCAACAAGTCAACCCTCCGTAGTTCACTCCCCCAGCTCACAAACCCGTGTCCCCGATGGCTACAGAAAGTGTCCCGGACAGGTGTCGAGCCTTCCGTACGCTTCTTTACCGCGTGTGCCTCAGCTGCTGACAACCTACCCCGGGCAGTTGCTGCAGCCTTCAGAGACACACCGATACTGTGAACCAATGACACCGGCTTAGCGGGAGTGTTACTAGGGCACTCACGTGAATAATGGCCTAGCTTCTGACATTTGTAACATTTCACATCCCCAATGGGCTTCTTCCCTTGTGCGGGCGAAGAAGGGGCCTGACCTTTAGTAAACGGGAGAGGCTTGTGTTTGTAGGTGTTATTAGGTGCAATGCTTTTAGTGTGGTTATGTGTGTCATAGGATTTGTTATTATCGAAAACTCTGGTGGGTGGGGTATAGCGCCCCTTCTGCCCTGACTCAGCCCTCTGAGCGGCACCGCAACCACGAATCAATGATAATCTGAGGTCTGCCATCTTGGCAGCCTCCTCTACTGTCTTGGGACATTTTTCCTTAATGTTCAGCGTTAGATCGGTTCCAGTACATTTGTAAAACTGTTCCAGATAGAAAAGTTGCTTAATTTCCTCAGCCGACTCTGCGTGCTCGGACCGAAACCAGTTATTACATGCATCTGTTAAGTCCCGTGCGTGCTCCATAAAACTGACGTCGCTCTTCTTATTCACGCCACGGAACTTCAATCTATAAGTTTCGGGTTGCAGTTCGTAGGCCCGGAGCACAGCCTCCTTCACCAGTCCATACACGACACTCTCGTCCAGTGACAGTGCATCGTAGGCTTTCAACCCCTTACCCACTAGACGTGATGAAACTAATGCTGCCCATTTAACCTCCGGCCAGTCATACTCACGACACTTCTTTTCGAAACGAGCAAAAAACTCAGTCACTGCTGTCTCATCAAATGCGGGTACTAACTTAATTAAATGCGAAAGTGAGTCTGTAACCCGGTGCCCACCACCGAGATGACGCCCCGTGGTCTCTACTCTAGACTTCTCGACATCCATTTCAGCCTGGTACCTGGTTGCATCCTGATTGGCTTGGATTCTAGCAACCTCTATGCGTTCTATACTAGCCTGTTGTATCTGAGTCTCCTGCAGCTTAAACTTAGCTAGTTCTAGCTGAAATAACATCTCAGGAGACAGGCCTGGGGGGGGAGAGCACAAAATGGGGGATCCACACCGAGACGTGTTTACGGGTAAGCCAGCTTGCCATTGAGAACCCTCCTGCTGCATCGTGCTAAGACTCGCTGGCTGAGGGCCCAGCTCAGGGGTAGAGTGGAATGGAGGCTTGGAGGGAACCCCCCAAGACCCCACTCCACCCACCGCCCCATCGCCATCACCCAACAAACATGCCACCAAATTCTTCTTGGGCCAACTGTCAGGACAGTCCCGCCCCAAAACCGTGGCTAAACAGCGAAGACCGTAACAATCAATAGCCTGCAGGCGCTGTTCGGTCAAAGGTGTCTGCAAAAATGCCCGGGCATCCCTCTCTCCACTTATAACACTCCCCTCCCTAAATATCTGCTGTACTTGCTGGTCACTAGGCTGTACCGTGTTATCCTCCCCCGTAAATGATGAGTCATTAGACATAGTGCTGGTTATACAATTGCTGTTCATAAACAAAAAAAAGTGCTTATTACTAATTGCAGTCTCGACTCACAAAATGTTAAAGATGCTTGAATGACTCTACTCTAGACACCTAACGAAACAATCTGCAAGTCCACCAATACAATAATGACACAATAAAAATTCCTCCAATATGCAAGAAAATTCTAGCCAGCTCTACTAGGTAGCATAGAATAGTTCTCCAAAAAACATGTGATAGGATACTACTGAATCTTGTGCAAGGTCGCCATTTTGTTACGGCTGGATCGGCAATACATATTCGGGATTCTTGATCGTAGGACAGAAATGGCTTAAGTGACAACGACACGCTCGATTCCAGTCCCAAATACTATATGCTCCAGACAACAAAAGCACCAACGCCCTACAGAGTTATCGTCTACGGTAACGAGGTACCTTAACTCGGCGAAAGTGTACAACAGGGGTAGGCTATGAGGCTAAACTCCCTCAGACATTTATAGGTTACGTTATTACTAAAGAAATGCAATACTCAAGAAACTACGTTAATATTAAGCCTCTAATAATGTAGAATAGAAGCAGGCTAAAGGTATGACAGTGAAATGCTAAATGACAAATGTACACGCCTACTTGAAAGCGCGTGCACTACACTAACTGTCCCCTACTAACATGCACTAGCATGTAGCATACAAGATGTTCATGATCCAGTAGATACCTAATAATACACATGGGAGGAACATAAACAGTAGTCACTTATTATAATAATGAATCTATACTTGGAATAACTAAAAGGTTGCAGGCAACAGTACTGCGCCGGTAGCCTACTACCGCATAGGCTACTTCGCTTCTCTCACTCTGTCTCCCCTCCGAGTCCGTATGCGCCCTACGCAACAGAACTCCGGACACAGCAGCAAAACGACAGTGCAGTTAATTGATACATGAAAGTATTAATAGTGTTGTCTTGTGTGTGAGTAATGTGTATTGTAAAGTGTTATAGATATATACTTAAAGAGAGCTGCAATGCATAGTAAAATAAAGATATATCCCACTCATCATCCCCATGTGTTCTAGCTAGCAGGCCAAGTCACAGGAACAACGAGTCCCAGCACCGAAAGCGAGAACCCAGGAGAAGACTGTAGAGAACACAAGGACAGATAAATTACGTTACTCTACTATACCGGCACTACGAGCGAGCTGTAGTCTCGGGTGCTACACTCGCTCCTGGCTCGGTATGCAAATCAAGGCTAAGTCCTCGTCCCTCTACAGACAACTCCTGGGCATGGTCGGGCTCTTACACATGGCACCAGTCTAGTCACAAATGGGATGATGAGCAGGGCATATAACTCGTGAACATGTAGAACGTTCACCAACTATCCTCATCAAGAAGATCGCTGTTCACATTAACCCCTTAAATCTAATACATGTAAATATATGCTTGTCCTAAGAGTAATACGAGAGGTGAGTGCTGAAACTCCTTTAGGACCTCAAGGGAAGGTTATGCATTTAAATAGAGAGAAGAATGAAATGAGAGTAATGTCGTCAGAGAGAAAGAGTGCAACCGTGAGAAGTGGGGAGAGAGAGCAAGGGATGTTAGAATCTCAAAGGTTCTAGGCAACCTAGTCCAGGAACACACAGCCAACCTCCAGGCAGTGTGCTGTACGACAACATGGGCCCAGCCCAGGCAGGCAACAATGGACTACCAACCCTATCGCGCCTAGCTATAAGGGCAAGGCTGCCAACCAGTCCATACGTCTGGCAACCACCCGGCCGGCAGCGCGGCGTGTTGCTACCCTCTTGCTCTGAAGCCCAACTCACTCTCTCTCTCTGAATTCCCATTATCCTATCTATCAACTTCTCTATTGATACTACATATTAAATGGAAGGTCTCGACATGGCTTAAAACAAAACCCACCACTGGTTAGCACATGACGAGACCTTTGCAGAGATACAAAGAACATAGTTATAAGTTGTCACACTCAATATACATAGCGGCTGACGGTAGCCAGATCACGGGCAGTACAGTGGAGTACCAAGGAGTACAATCAGGTTGCGTTGCCCAGCACTGGGGTGCGTCACAGGACGTCCATCAAGTAGTAGTCCCCAAACCTTGTCGTAGAGATATCATGGAAATGGCACATTGTATACCATTGGCAGGACACCTAGGTGTGAGAAAAACTCTAGACAGAATCAGAGCCCACTTTTACTGGCCAGGAATGCGTGCAGATGTAGTGGAGTGTTGTAGAGTGTGTCACACTTGCCAGATGACAGGAAAACCCAATCAGAAGGTGCCTGTACATCCTCTGGTGCCCTTGCCCGTTTTCGAGAATCCTTTTACTCGGGTGGTAGTGGACATTGTAGGCCCATTGCCTAAGACTTCCCAAGGTAACATTTATTTATTAACTATCATGGACATGGCAACTCGCTACCCAGAGGCTATACCCTTAAGGACTACCTCCGCTCCAACTGTTATCAAGGAACTGCTCAAATTCTTCACCAGAATGGGTTTCCCCCATGAGGTGCAAAGTGATCAAGGAACTAATTTTACCTCTAACATTTTCCAGCAGTCCCTGAAGGAGTTGGGTATCCAGCATGTAAAGTCTAGCACCTACCACCCAGAGAGTCAAGGGGTTCTCGAACGATATCATCAGACATTAAAGGGAATGTTACGTAAGTATTGTACAGAGACCGGAGTTGAGTGGGATAAGGGGGTACCTTTTCTTTTATTTGCTACTCGTGAGGTTCCAACTGAATCCCTGGGTTTTTCCCCTAATGAGCTAGTTTTCGGTCACCAGGTAAGAGGTCCTTTGCAACTATTGCAGGATAGCCTAGTTGGCCAGGAGGGGAACCAAAACCTCCTCAAGTATGTTTCAGATTTCAAAACCCGGCTGAGATCCTCATGTGAGTTTGCCGCTCAAAACTTGACAGTGGCTAAAAGCTCCATGAAGAAATGGTATGACAGAAAAGCCCGTGAGAGGGAGTTTAAGCCCGGTGATGAGGTTTTGGTCCTGCTCCCCCTTTTTGGCCAACCTTTATCTGCCAAGTTCAGGGGCCCATATAAGATCATTCGGAGGGTGAGCATTACCGATTATCTAGTAACTACCCCAGTCAGGAGAAAGCCCACGCAAGTATTCCATATAAATATGTTGAAGCCCTACCATAGGTCCCCTGATTCCTCTCCTCCAGATTCTCCCACTGTGGCAGTGAATGTCAGGACCTGTGAACAGCCTGGTGCGGACGAAGTCTTCAGTTCTCTTACTGACCCGCAACAGACTGTTCCAGAGCCTGAAGGTATCCATGCAGACTTTGACTTGTCATGTAGCCTATCCAACTTTCAGTATAATTCAGTGGCTTTGAGGGAATTACCATCTAAACTATGTCATCTTCCCTCTGATCAAGCGTACCAACTAATCTCTGTTTTATCTCAGTCTCCCAGTGTGTTCCGTGATACTCCAGGGCTCACTTCTTTGGCCGTGCACGACATCGACGTAGGGGATGCAACTCCCTTTAAACTATCCCCCTACCGTGTCTCGCCACAACGCAGGAGTATACTGCAGGTCGAGCTTGACTTACATTTTTCAAACCAGCTGATCACAAGGGCCTTAAGCCAGTGGAGTAGTCCGGTCATACTTGTGCCAAAGCCAGACGGGAGCCATAGGTTTTGTAGGGTCTATAGGCAAGTCAATGCTGTCACAAAGAACGATACCTACCCACTGCCACGGATCAAAGATTACATTTACCAGGTTGGCCTCATGCAGCAGTAAGTTTAATTTAATGAGAGGATTTTGGCAATTAGCTCTCCCTTGTAGCGAGGTAAATATTATGCTTTTGTAGTGCGCTTTCAAGCCTTCAGCTGTGAGATAATGCCTTGCAGTTCGAATAACGCTCCAGCTACGTTCCGGCTATGTTCTGATGTGGTACCTGGAGACGTTGCCTACTTTGGGTGATATCCTTATTATATCCTCATTATAATCTTGCTGTTGCCAATCTGGTGGTGAATCTATTTATGTATTATGTTTAATATTATGTACTATACTCCTTAAACTCTTTTCTAGGGGGGAGGTCTGACATACGGAGCCCTGTATGTTAATTTAAGTGTTAGAATTAGAGTTGAAGGAGTTGCACTACCCAAACGGTGAAGCAGACTAGCGAGCGAACCATGCGAGTGGGGAAACTGGCTCGCCCGCATACCTGCAAACTACCCTTCACACCTGCGTGCGTCATAGGGGACCCTTGCAAACTACCTCGATGACCGATGCTATGATGTATGATCGACGCCAGGAGCTGTGAGTGGACCAGGCACCTGCTATGCAACTCGAGGAGCTATGATTGGAGCGCGCACCATCACTCGCCTCCTGATTCGTTCCTACACCATCATTGTTTGGTATATAAGACCCGAGTTGTGGGCATTCAAATCAGTCTCATTTGGAGTTGGGGAAGGTGAACTTGCAGCTGGAGGAAGACGGGGTGAAGTATTATAATGGGATTGTGACTGTCAGTCAGATTATATATGTGTGTGTTCCGTGTAAACACTTATGTTATGTTGGTTAGTGAGATATGTGATTGGGAATTAACGTGAACGCTACTATTATTGTGTACTTAACTATTTGATTGCGAATTGACGTTAACGCTACTATTATTGTGTACTTAACTATTTGATTGCGAATTAACGTTAACGCTACTGTTTATGTACTTAACTATTTGATTGGGAATTAACGTTAACGCTATTATTATGTACTTAACTATTTTAGTTGACTAACTTGTGGACTAAAGCAACTCTTTAAGTAATTGGGTTATGATGAAAGTAATACTATTGTTTTATATTAATACTTACGAGTTCTTTCATTTTCTTTGAATTAAGCTTACATTGCTTAACGGTGCTTAGTACGGTGATGCTATTGTCTCGTATTAGTAATATCGCCTTAGACTAACATGGCTGTGTTAATATTACTTCTAGTGATTTCCTAAGCTGAAGAAAATTCTTTTGCTTCAAAATATTAGTTTTGCTTTTCATATTATTTGAGTGAGACCTGAATCGAATCTATGAAACGATCCTGTAACTTTATTTACTCATAATCAAACCTCAATGTTACGTGGTTAAGAAATACATTTAACTAATTATTAAATATATATCTAACTTTTTATGTGACTTTGATATTACTCCTGATGATAATAATACTATAATACTATTAACGTAAGACAAGAACCAAGAATAATTACATTAAATATAAATAAAAGGACAGATAAGAAAACTATTCATTTCAAAAAGGGTAAGAGACAGAAATATTCTTACTTTAATGTTTATCTTTCAAGACTTTTATAGAATTAATAGTCCTTCTTTAGATATACTTCTTCGGTTCATAACCATAGCCTACTAAGCTTCGGTTAAATAATAATTCTTTATAAATACTACACGACTTTAATTAGTTTCAGTATTTTTCATAATTAAAGAGTATCAGTCAATAAAGGATACTAAGTCCTAAGATCCAAAAGGAAAGGAAGCAACAACAGGAAATTATTTTATTAGATTTTACTTTTGTTTTGCCTTCAGCTGACTGATACCTTAATATATATCTCTGTGCTATCTAGATTCATCAAGTTAACCACTTGAGGATCAAGATACGTAACAATATATATATATATATATATATATATATATATATATATATATATATATATGTGTGTGTGTGTGTGTGTGTGTGTTAGGTTTGGTTCATTGTTTTTTGTTAGGTTAATGATGCCTATTTTGAGTTTGGATTGTAGTTTACATTTTATTAAGCCCCTGTTCAAACATCTGACACCTATCTTTTAGATTACATAAATCCATATTATCAGGATAAATAATTGAATAAGTCAATCTCGTTAATAATTTAATTAGCAAATTATTGCACGACAGTAGCCTACATCTGACATCTACTGTAAATGAAAATCTCGTTAATAACTTAGCAAATTATTGCACGACAGTAGCCTACATCTGACATCTACTGTAAATGAAAATCTCGTTAATAACTTAATTAGCAAATTATTGCACGACAGTAGCCTACATCTGACATCTACTGTAAATGAAAATTACAACTGCACCTTCTTTGCTTTTACTGATGCAAATTGGTCTATGATTTCCTCAAAGTCAGTTTTTTCAGTTTCTTCTCTTTCTACATCTTACACAATGCTCGAAATATTTAAATTGGCACTCTAGTGTCTAAACCACGTCTAAACCTATATATTAAATTCTAAAAGTAGGTCCCTATTTAGCCTAAGCAATAAAGCAATTGTCTAAAGAAATGCAGTAAAGGTAAAACCACTTTCCTTCTTCATGAGGAATAGTTTTGTGATCTTCTTACACAATGCTCTGAAATAATGAAATGACTCTCTAAACCACGTCTAAACCTAGAAGTTAAATTCTAAAAGTATTTAGCCTAAGTAATAAAACAATGTTCTAAAGAAATAAAGGTAAAATCTCTTTCTTTCTTCGCTAGGAACGGTTTCATGATCTTACACAATGCTCTGAAATTAGGAAAATTACATTCTAAACCACGTCTAAATCTTTAAGCTAAATTTTAAAAGTATCTAGATTTTAGCCTAAGCAACATCCAAAATAATCTCACCTAAAACTATAGGAAAACCCTTGATTTGATGCCAAAATCAGATGATAAAGCATCAAAGTATAAATGACCGTATCTGCAATATGGTAGATTACCTTTATCATCTGATTATCATTATGCTATAGTTAACCCATACTCTGGCAACTATTAGAATAGATGATTTTACTAATTGTAGGAAGGATCTCTAACCATTACAAGAATATAAACTATCTCAATAATCCTTTGAGCTGCCTAAGATCCTTCTAAAGATTAATATAATCGTCTAATAGGCCTAGTTGCCATGACGCCATGATATAATAACTAGGACGTCACCTACATGGCCTACAGAATGGGTTAAACTATAGACTATAGTCAGTTTCATTCCAGCTGACGGTAAATTGCAAATTTACAATGTATTCACCTCTGATTAATCAGCTGTTGCGAATATGTTGTAGCAAATACGCTTTGAATTGTGAACATTTGGTATTTATATGATGCAGAAACACAGTAATGGCATTTATTTCCATTACATATCGAGAAATCAGTTGCTAAGGTATTCAATTTACCGTCAGATAAAATGAAACAGAGTATTATAGTATAGAGTGATGTATACATACAGTATATTTCGTACCTCCGAGACTCTGGATCCTTGTTTTGCCTGTCCCTGGCCTGGGCATTTCATTTTCATTTCATTTTCTATGGAGCTCGTCCTGGAATCTTTACGACTCTGAACCTCACGATTCTATACAGGACTGGCCATTTGTATCGGCACTAGCTCAGAGAAGAGTGTTGAGAGGGCAGCCTGTGCCTCGAGTGTTTGTCAACAATGAACGTTCGCTAGCATTCGAGAATGCTTAAAGTTATAAATAGCCTATATCCTGATTTTCTTGTGGGTATCTTATATAGTAAATTTCGAAGTATTGACACTATTTTACTATTAATTAATCAGTCAAATGAGAAATAATCCAGAATATCAATAAATATATACACCATTCAACATTGCATCAAATATAGTACCGGTAAGAAAAGAAAACTACCCAGAAAATATTTAGAGGGGTAACTTAACTATTAATATGTTTAGGCAATGGCTTGCAGGAATTCGTTGCCTAAAAGGCTAAATTTTATTTAAAATATATATAGCCTACCGTGATTACTGTAGTAACTGTACATCATAATAAGAAACCGCTATGGCGTTATTCATCATATTATAGCCTATTAATGACGAATGGATAGGTATTTAGGCATATTACTTGATATTATATTTGCACTATAGTTATATATAAGGTTTACTTGAGGAAGATTTGGCGCCCCCCTTCAAGTGGCGCCCAGGGCACGTGCCCTGCCTGCCCCTCCCTAGATACGTCACTGGGCGCAATTACCGCCACCTAAGCCGAAACACAAGTCTTTGTCACGCCAGGAGGCACCCAGAGACACAGCTAGCAATGTCTCAGGCCACTCTCACCGGTTTACCATCCCACACCGAGTACGACCCGAACCTAAGGTCTTTCCGGTATTGGGATCGGAGAGGGGCAGCAGTATTGTGTCTCGCCGTCAGGAGTATGAGTGCTCCTCTGACCGGCCCGCAGCATTTCAAGAACCCATGGAGTATGAGATACCGGATCTAAACCTGCGGGACCTTTCTGAGTTCAACGTTCTCGACTCACAAACAGAAACACACGATGCCGCTGCCCGGGCTGGCGAGTCTCGGTTGGAGGCTTTCCAAGCCCCCCCAGCCCGGTCATCGGGATCCATTTTATCACATCAAGGAATACACGCCGAGGAGGAGCCGCCTGGCCAGCGACCTTCTTCTCGGCACACGAGAACGCAGGATTCAGAGATGTCCCAGTCCGCATCCCAATCAGACCAAGAAAGTGGGGTTTATATTTCAAGTGTGCAATTACAGGAGTGGCTAGACTTTATGAAGCAGGTGAAGGGTGAGCGACAGGTTAAAGTTTCAGCACCTGTAGCCCCGGCGGTGCGACCTCTAGGGCAGGTGCCGGTTCAAACTCAGGTTGACGTAAACATGCCTCCCCCCACTGTCACTCCGGCGGCTACCACTTCGGGAGCCGCGGCAATTTTGCCACCTAATCTGAAGTTGTTCTCTGATTTGCTACCTCCCCCACTTGACTGATCAATTCCTTTTAAGAAGGGCCCTATACCCCTGTTATACGGACCTGATATGTCTTGGTCTGTCATTAAGCCTAACCGCCCAGAGGTCGCACAGCCCACAGTTACAGGTGAGTCCCTGTTTTTTATCATTGGGTAATAGAGGCGAGGGAGGCTGAGAAACTAAGGGCCAAGAACCAATCTGGTGAGGTACTTGATGTTATTGTAAAAGCTATTCCCACCATTTATAATCCTGACTATTTTGTCTACATGCCATCCCCTGCCGTGCGTCCCGCTTCCTCGGGGAAACTCTTTTCAGATTGGACGAAGTCAGATGGGTTCAATGATATGAAACTTTTACAGGGTATGACCCTAGAGTTGAATCAATACCCTTCAGGGAATATGCTGGTACATCAGTCATCACATTCAAGGGGGGGGGAGTCAGGGCCGTGGGTGGCATGGGGAAAAGAGGCCCAGCTGTTTGCCAGCACTATCACTAATAAGAGCAGTCATCAGCTCCCGCAAGAGGACAATCATTGGTTCTCTATGCCGGTAGGCTAGGCGGAAGGGATCCCACAACATATTTTTGACTTTTTGGGGGCCCCTAAATTATCACTCTGTCAGTTGTCTTAACCCTTTTGTTCTCCCACACAGGTCCAGATTGATAAAGATTTCAAGATGAGGCAGAAAGCCTGGAGACTAGCGTCCCAATACCTGCTCAGCCGCCAGCTTGCGGCCTCTCTGGCCAGGACGACTGAGTCGGTTACGGACGCTGGCACCCAGAAGGCTCTTTCTCTTACTAGGCGCCTCCTTCTCCAGAACTCCATTCAGTCCCTTGGGGATATCCGAACTGCTCTCTTTGAGGCGGTACGGGTTCGTTGAGATCTGAGGGTTTACCTGGTACGGAGACTCCCTGTAGAGATCAGTAGGAGACTAATTTTATCAAATGTCTTCACTAAAACTCTTGCCTCTGACGATGCCTGGCGCAAGGTCAATTTTCTATTAGACTCTCAACCTGCCACTACTTCTAAGCCAAAGGGTGAGCAATCATTTAAGACAAAATTCAATGCTAAGAGTTCATTTCGTGGTCAGTCCCAGTTCTTTCAGTCATCAAAGACTCACACAACCCCTGGAAGTAGCGGCGCGTCTCGAGGGCGAGGTCAGTCAGGGGTAGAGGGCGTTGGTTCAGGGGGCAGTCTAGGGGTAAACCCGGTAGCGATGGTAGCAAGACCTCTCATCCCCCCCATTCCTAAATCAGAGTCACAACCCTCCAATCCAAAAAACTGGGACACCACAAGGCTCTCTCACTCCCAGTGCCATGGCAAGGCGAGCCGGATTCGAGAGTAGTTCTGCCGGACAACACCAGTCATGCGACTGGTAATTTCCGGGATTGTCATCGGGCATGGCCCCGGCGAACATGGGCAAGGACAGTGGTCCGGAAAGGCCTCTCATGGCGGTGGATCCGGCGACCCCGTTTACGTATCCCCACAGAATTCAATCGTGTTTCATTAGAGGTGGGATCCGTCGTCAACGAGATGGCCCTAAAACAGATCATTATCCCCAGTCCTTTGTCACAACCCGTGTTCATATCCTGGTTATTCCTGGTGCCAAAAAGGGACAGTGTTCAGATGAGGCATGATCGACCTGTCCTATCTGAACACCCACATTCACAATCAGTCGTTCAGGATGCTGACTGTGAATCAGATCAGATTGACACTCCCGCCGCAGGGTTGGATGTGTTCCATCGATCTAACAGAAGCCTACTGGCATGTCCCTATTAACAAACGTTTTCAGAATTATCTAGCTTTGCACAACAGGGATCAAACGTTTGTCTTTCAAAGAATGCCCTTTGGTCTAAATCTGGCACCCCGAATTTTCACAAAATTAGTCCGACAGGCTTTGCTACCATTGCTAAATCAGGGAATCATGGTGTTATGGTATCTCGACGACTGGTTAATAGTAGCTCAATCCAAAGTAATTTGCCTCCAACATGTACAACAGATGTTAACTCATGTAGCTGCCTTGGGATTCAAGGTGAACTTAGCAAAGTCCACCTTGATCCCCACCAGGAAAATCCAATGGGTGGGCTTTATCTGGGATACTGAGTTGCTCACTCTGAGTCAGAGCGAGGACAACCGTCAGAGATTTCGGAGGAAACTCATTTGGTTTATTCATTCTCTGACGACAATGAGGAGAATCTGGGAATCTCTGGTGGGCTCACTCAATTGGATACAGCTGACGGTCCCGTTAGGTCGTCTAAAGGTCAAACAAATTATTTTGGAAGGAAACAGGTGCTTTCCGCTGTTGCCAGCGGAAACACTGCGGAAAATTCCAAAGTTAATCCACAACCTCCTGGCGGCTTGGGCGAAGCCAGAAGTAATTCACTCCTCCTTGACATGGACAGCTCCTCCTCCGACGGTCTGGATAGATACGGACGCGTCAGGTACCCTGCGGTGGGGTTACCAGTCAAACCTAGGTCATCAGGGTCAGGGTCTATGGTCCAGGTCAATTCATCTTCATATCAATGCCAAGGAGTTGTTAGTCCCCCTATTCTTTTTACAGGAGCACGGCATGAGCCAGGCGGGAAAGTCCCTAGCCTTCAGAATGGACAATCTGACTGCAGTGACATGCATTCAGAAGCAAGGGTCAGCGAGATCTCGAGTGTTACAAGGGTTATCGGAAAAGATCTTTCGTCTAGCTGTAAGGCTAGAGATTTATCTTCATGCAACATATCTGCCCGGCGTGGCGAACGTATGGGCAGACGCTCTGTCTCGGAGACAGAGCACTCACGTAGAATGGGCTCTCAAGCAAAACGTCTTTCAAGAGATGATTGCAGAGCCATACCGTCCACAAGTGGACTTGTTCGCATCAGAGGCAAATCACAAGTTGCCTCAGTACCTCACACGCCGGAGTCAGACTCCGGCGGGGGGTCCGGACGCATTTCTGGTAGACTGGAACAAATGGAATCTCCATTTATCTATTTCCACCTCCAGACGCATCCTTAATATGCAAAGTAGTTCACATACTACGGGGTTATCGAGGCATGGTCTCGATGATCGCGCCGTTGTGGCCGGCCCAAGTTTGGTACAATCAATTGACGTGGTGCGAGAACCCGGTGTCGCTCCCGATCTCGTACTTCCACTTAGACACAATTGTAAACCTCAAGACCTCGCTGACTTTCGCCTTGTGGATATTCAGAAGGCCAAGTGGCTAGGCCAGTTTGGGGAAAGTGTGACTCATAAGTTGATTAATTATTATACATTATCAATACAAAGACAGTATCAATCTCATTGGAAGGTATTCACTACCTGGATCGTAGAAACTGACCAACAACAGTCCTCGGTGGCACTGGTGTTTAATTATTTAAATTACCTCTTTGATATGCAAAAGTTGTCAGTTGTCACATTAAGGAATCACCTCACAGCAATTCGGACACCTTTTTTCGATTTAACTGGTCTGTCCGTGCCAGAGGCGGAGGAGAAGGAGTTCATGCGGTCTTGCTTCCGGCTTCGCCCTCCTCCACGTCAACTCACACCCACCTGGTCTCTTGATTTGACCCTTGAAAAGCTTTATTCCCATAAATATTGTCATAATCCTCCTTATGAATCAAGACTTAAGAAAGCCAATTTTCTGATGGCACTGGCCGCAGGTGATAGGGTGTCTGAGTTGGCGGCAATGAGTTCGGAGCCATCTTGCTTAAGGTTTTCGAGGAGCAACATGAGTGTCCATATTGCACCTGCTCCCAATTTTGTCACGAAAAATGAACATATATATATAGTAACCATGAATTTTCAGAGTTTGAAGTGCCAGCTCTGAAACAAGGCGATAAACACCATTTACTTTGTCCGGTGCAATCGCTCATATTATATATGCGGGAATCTCAGCCATCTCAGGCAGGGTCCCTCTGGGTTTCACGGACAGGTAAGCGTCTCCAAAAACGACCGCTGGCTGCGTTATTAGTAGGGGTGACTAGAGAGAGTAATCCTGGCATTCTTGCCAGATCACACAATATCCGGAAGTGGGCTGCCTCACTCAGGTTCTTACATAATTACTCACTCGATGATATTCAACAGACCAAGCTGTGGTCGTCCAATCATACATTCCTGACACGTTACCTGTCCGTTAATCTCATGAAACCTTCTCGCACATGTGTAGCATTAAGGCAGAGAGTCTAGTTTTAAGCTATTATTGTATAAGAAAAGGGGGGGGGGTGTCCTAGCTAGGGCCTCTAACCTGCCTCCTATTTGATAAATGATGATGAGAATTAGGGTCATGTGATAACCCATTCCTTAGACTAAAGTAAGTCTCTCTTTTTTTTCTTTTCTATGTGAATGAGGGAGACAAAAGGCATAACTGCCTGCAGCGAGTGCCTCCCCCAGATTTCAAAGAGTGACAGGGCCGAAATCAAGGGACGTTCGAGCTAAAATGCCTGGACACACGGAGTTTGAAGCAATTTAAGTCATAAGAAGAGGGAAAGACTGATTCTGGGAGAGAGTTTCAGAGCTCAGCAGTTGAATAGAAGAAAGTCTGATAATAGTGTTTCACTCTTGGGTTGGAGAGTTGCACACAGTAGGGGTGGGATTGTGTTGCAAGGCGGGTACTACGTACCCTACGTAGAGGAGGTGGTATACACTAGGAAAGCTCCGAGGAACACTGATTATTGTAGTAGCGATAGAATAGTGAGAGAGATGCAACATTGCGGCGAATAGAGAGAGATTGCAGAGAGTTGGTGAGTGGATGGGAGTTAATGATACGAAAGGCTTTCCTTTCTACTTTATATAGGAGTGCGGTGTGAGAGGATCCTCCCCACACATGTGAACAATACTCAATACAAGGACGCACTGTGCCCCTGTCTAGTCAGGAAATTTTGATTTTTACTTTAAGTATGGCAATAGAGTATTAATTTAGGCTCATTAATCTTAAGGATAGGATTAAGGGCAATGTACAAATCTATTTGTAATAGAGTACCTGTAGGCCATATATAGTATATATAGGCCACCAAATTATCAGTATTTTCTAAGAGACAAGATATTGATTTATTTATGCATTCATAAGTTAAAATGTATAGTTTATGTGTGTAACTCCAACTGTTCTGTCAAACGTAACGGTGCTACACAACAGGCAACCTTTAAGAGACGCCGCCTGTAAACTCTTTTATTATTTTTATATTAAACGATGATCTTTTTCGTGCGTGTTTCTCTATAAACCTTAGTAATTTGTTAGTGGTTATGATATTCCTGATGAATGTCCCCCTCCAGACTTGAGATATCAGGCGCATCGTCAATGATGAAGGGGCCACTAATAAATTATAGGTTTGAGTCCCGAAGGGAAGAAGGAAAACCTAATATTTAGTAGTGGCCCCGGAATCATTGACAATTTTGGCCCTCCCTTCCATCCCCTTCCCATTCATCTGCTATATTTAGAGAGTCTAGATACATCAGTTTAAGGACGAGAGATCGCTTCGATGAGTGAGGCGAAGCGTGCGGAAATAGCAGACGCATGAGAAGCGCAAAGCAAAGATCAAGTTTAATTTTTATTTTACATTATTTTTTGCTAGTTTTTTCTAGTAGTGGTACCCACATCATATAGGACGAGTCCGTGAGTGTTTTCTAGTAGTGGTACCCACATCATATAGGACGAGTCTGTGAGTGTTTTCTAGTAGTGGTACCCACATCATATAGGACGAGTCCATGAGTGTTTTCTAGTAGCGGTACCCACATCATATAGGACGAGTCTGTGAGTGTTTTCTAGTAGTGGTACCCACATCATATAGGACGAGTCCGTGAGTGTTTTCTAGTAGTGGTACCCACATCATATAGGACGAGTCTGTGAGTGTTTTCTAGTAGTGGTACCCACACCATATAGGACGAGTCTGTGAGTGTTTTCTAGTAGTGGTACGCACATCATATTGGACGAGTCTGTGAGTGTTTTCTAGTAGTGGTACGCACATCATATAGGACGAGTCTGTGAGTGTTTTCTAGTAGTGGTACCCACATCATATAGGACGAGTCCGTGAGTGTTTACTAGTAGTGGTACCCACATCATATAGGACGAGTCTATGATGTTTTCTAGTAGTGGTACCCACATCATATAGGACGAGTCTGTGAGTGTTTTCTAGTAGTGGTACCCACATCATATAGGACGAGTCTGTGAGTGTTTTCTAGTAGTGGTACCCACATCATATAGGACGAGTCTGTGAGTGTTTTCTAGTAGTGGTACCCACACCATATAGGACGAGTCCGTGAGTGTTTTCTAGTAGTGGTACCCACATCATATAGGACGAGTCCGTGAGTGTTTTCTAGTAGTGGTACCCACATCATATAGGACGAGTCTGTGAGTGTTTTCTAGTAGTGGTACCCACATCATATAGGACGAGTCTGTGAGTGTTTTCTAGTAGTGGTACCCACATCATATAGGACGAGTCCGTGAGTGTTTTCTAGTAGTGGTACCCACATCATATAGGACGAGTCTGTGAGTGTTTTCTAGTAGTGGTACCCACATCATATAGGACGAGTCTGTGAGTGTTTTCTAGTAGTGGTACCCACATCATATAGGACGAGTCTGTGAGTGTTTTCTAGTAGTGGTACCCACATCATATAGGACGAGTCCGTGAGTGTTTTCTAGTAGTGGTACCCACATCATATAGGACGAGTCTGTGAGTGTTTTCTAGTAGTGGTACCCACATCATATAGGACGAGTCTGTGAGTGTTTTCTAGTAGTGGTACCCACATCATATAGGACGAGTCCGTGAGTGTTTTCTAGTAGTGGTACCCACATCATATAGGACGAGTCCGTGAGTGTTTTCTAGTAGTGGTACCCACATCATATAGGACGAGTCTGTGAGTATTTTCTAGTAGTGGTACCCACATCATATAAGACGAGTCCGTGAGTGTTCTCTAGTAGTGGTACCCACACCATATAGGACGAGTCCGTGAGTGTTTTCTAGTAGTGGTACCCACATCATATAGGACGAGTCCGTGAGTGTTTTCTAGTAGTGGTACCCACATCATATAGGACGAGTCCGTGAGTGTTTTCTAGTAGTGGTACCCACACCATATAGGACGAGTCTGTGAGTGTTTTCTAGTAGTGGTACCCACACCATATAGGATGAGTCCGTGAGTGTTTTCTAGTAGTGGTACCCACATCATATAGGACGAGTCCGTGAGTGTTTTCTAGTAGTGGTACCCACATCATATAGGACGAGTCCGTGAGTGTTTTCTAGTAGTGGTACCCACACCATATAGGACGAGTCCGTGAGTGTTTTCTAGTAGTGGTACCCACATCATATAGGACGAGTCCGTGAGTGTTTCTAGTAGTGGTACCCACATCATATAGGACGAGTCCGTGAGTGTTTTCTAGTAGTGGTACCCACATCATATAGGACGAGTCCGTGAGTGTTTTCTAGTAGTGGTACCCACATCATATAGGACGAGTCCGTGAGTGTTTTCTAGTAGTGGTACCCACACCATATAGGACGAGTCTGTGAGTGTTTTCTAGTAGTGGTACCCACATCATATAGGACGAGTCCGTGAGTGTTTTCTAGTTAGTGGTACCCACATCATATAGGACGAGTCTGTGAGTGTTTTCTAGTAGTGGTACCCACATCATATAGGACGAGTCTGTGAGTGTTTTCTAGTAGTGGTACCCACATCATATAGGAGGAGTCCGTGAGTGTTTTCTAGTAGTGGTACCCACATTATATAGGACGAGTCCGTGAGTGTTTTCTAGTAGTGGTACCCACATCATATAGGACGAGTCCGTGAGTGTTTTCTAGTAGTGGTACCCACATCATATAGGACGAGTCTGTGAGTGTTTTCTAGTAGTGGTACCCACATCATATAGGACGAGTCCGTGAGTGTTTTCTAGTAGTGGTACCCACATCATATAGGACGAGTCCGTGAGTGTTTTCTAGTAGTGGTACCCACATCATATAGGACGAGTCTGTGAGTGTTTTCTAGTAGTGGTACCCACATATAGGACGAGTCTGTGAGTGTTTTCTAGTAGTGGTACCCACATCATATAGGACGAGTCTGTGAGTGTTTTCTAGTAGTGGTACCCACATCATATAGGACGAGTCCGTGAGTGTTTTCTAGTAGTGGTACCCACATCATATAGGACGAGTCCGAGTCCGTGAGTGTTTTCTAGTAGTGGTACCCACATCATATAGGACGAGTCCGTGAGTGTTTTCTAGTAGTGGTACCCACATCATATAGGACGAGTCCGTGAGTGTTTTTTTAGAGCATTTCGCTCACAATGTGTGGCAATCGTATTTTGATCTCTCCCGGGCGGGAAGTTTGAAAGACAAGCTTGAGTTCAAAGATTGGCCATAAACAATGTTAAGGCGCATCGTCAATGATTCCGGGGCCACTACTAAATATTAGGTTTTCCTTCTTCCCTTCGGGACTCAAACCTATAATAATATCAAAGATTTTCACAATACTACTTGTGTTCGGTACTATTCATTATAGATAGGCCAAAAAGCTAGACGACTAACATCTACACTTCATTCCTCCACACCAAAATTAAAACCAAATGATGAATTTTAGCCCAGCCTCGGAGTCCCCAGGGGGGGGGACCATAAATGCCCCCTCACCCGCCCGACCTTCCCCTGACGACCCCACAAAATTACCTGGACCTCGGCCTGTTACTCTTTCTATTAATTTCTGCAACATACGCGGACTTTACTCTAATTTTCACTCTGTTGAACACCATCTCTCCTCCTACAAACCTGATCTTCTTTTCCTCACCGAAACTCAGGTGTCTGATGCAACATCCAGCAGCCCCTTCTCTGTATCCTCCTACTTTCTCTATCCTAGTTTCAAAGCCAAAGGTGGATGTTGTGCATATGTGCACAACAAACTCACTTGCTCTCGTGTTCCCGATTTCGACTCCTCTGAATTCTCAACTTTATGGCTCAAACTTTCCTGTCATTCTCTTACTAAATATTTCTGTGCTGTCTATCTTTCCCCTAACTCTTCCAACTTTCCCAAATTCTTTGACTATCTAAACTCTACAGTGGAACACATTCTATCCATTTCTCCTTTCTCAGAAATCTCAATCTTAGGAGATTTCAACGTTCACCACCGCCAATGGCTCTCCTCTCACACTACTGACCCACCTGGTGAACAAGCCTACGTCTTTTCTATCCTAAATGACCTAGAGCATGTAGTTCAGCAACCCACCCGTATCCCGGATCACCTCGGAGATCGGCCCAACATTCTTGACTTGTTTCTAACTTCTAACCCTTTTTCTTATACTGTCGATATTTTCTCTCCTTTGGGCTCCTCCGACCATAAACTTATCTCTGTCACCTGTCCTATCTCTCCAGTATGGCCACCCGATCCTCCTAGCCGGCGGCGCTTGTGGCACTTTGGCACTGCCGACTGGGAGGCTCTCCGGCAGTACTTCTTTGATTTCCCATGGAATGATTTCTGCTTTTGTGTCCGGGGACCCTCGGAGAGTGTTGAACGCATTACCGAGGTAATCCTATCGGGCATGGAAGCATACATTCCATTCTCTTTCTCTCAGACTGATGCTAAAAAATCTTGGTTTACTCACGCCTGTTCTACTGCTGTCCGCAATAAGGAGGAAGCATTCAAACGGTACAGACGCCTTAAAACTCAAGACTCTCATTCTTCCTATGTTTCTGCCCGGAATCAAGCCAAATCTGTTCTTCGACTTGCCAAGCACTCTTTCATCAATAATAAATGCACTGAACTATCCAACTCTAGCTCTTCCCAAGCTTTCTGGCATCTAGCCAAAAACTACTCCAACAATTTCTCTTCCTCGTCTTTCCCTCCCCTTTCCCACTCTGATGGCACAACCATCACTTCTTCCTCTGACAAAGCTAAACCCTTCGCTCAAACTTTTGCTAAAAACTCCACCTTGGATGATTCCGGTGCTATACCTCCCTCTCCACCCTCCTCTCTCTTACTTATGCCTAATATCCTAATCTCTTCTAAAGATGTACTTTCTACCCTCTCTGGGCTTAATACTAATAAGGCGTACGGTCCGGAGGGTGTTACTCCTGTTGTACTAAAAAACTGTGCTTCCGTGCTGACTCCCTGCCTAGGCAAACTCTTTCGTCTCTGCCTATCCTCTAACGTCTTCCCTTCATGCTGGAAGTTTGCTCTCATTCAACCTGTCCCAAAGAAGGGTGACCGCTCTCAACCCTCCAAATATCGTCTAATTGCTCTCATCTCTTGTATTTCTAAAGTTTTTGAAACTATTCTTGCTTCTAAATTTCTTAAGCACTTCTCTTCTCATAATCTGCTCTCAGATCGCCAGTATGGCTTCCTTAAGGGTCGCTCTACTGGTGATCTTCTTTCATATCTTACTAACTCTTGGTCATCTTTCTTTCGGGACTTCGGTGAGACTTTTTCTATTGCACTAGACATATCGAAAGCCTTCGATAGAGTCTGGCACAAATCTTTAATTTCTAAACTACCCTCCTTCGGTTTCTATCCCTCCATCTGTGCCTTTGTCTCTAATTTCCTCTCCGGCCGTTCCATAGCTGTGGTTGTGGACGGCCATCGCTCACTTCCTCACCCTATAAACTCCGGTGTTCCTCAGGGCTCTGTCCTATCTCCTATTCTCTTTCTAATTTTTATAAATGATGACCTCAACTGTACCTCAACTCCCATCCATTCATACGCAGACGACTCAACCTTACACTACTCCATTAGTTTTTCAGAACGCCCAAGCCAGCAATTCCTCAACGACAAACGGAATGAAGCCATAGAACACTTAAATTCTGATCTAACTACTATCTCCAATTGGGGCAGAGAAAACCTTGTTACCTTTAATGCTTCCAAAACCCAATTTCTCCATCTATCTACCCGTCAGGAACTCCCTGCGGACTATACCTTATTCTTCAACAATACAAAAATCAATCCTTCATCTTCTCTCAATATTCTTGGTGTCTCTTTTTCTTCTGCTCTCAGTTGGAAGGACCATATTACCAGTCTTGCTAAGGCAGCCTCCCAGAAGCTGGGTGTGCTCAACAGCCTTAGGGGGTTCTTTACCCCTGCACAGCTTCTTGCTCTGTACAGGGGCATAGTGCGTCCTTGTATTGAGTATTGTTCACATGTGTGGGGAGGTTCCTCTCACACCGCTCTCCTAGACAAAATTGAAAGGAAGGCCTTTCGTATCATTAACTCCCGTCCACTCACCAACTCTCTGCAATCTCTCTCTCTTCGCCACAATGTTGCATCTCTCTCGCTATTCTATCGCTACTATAATACGTAGATATATATATATTATATATACTGTATATGCATGCGAGCAGTTTTAGGCTAATTTTGGGGTGTTGAATCCAAATCTGATCTCAGATTTGCTCTATCACATCACATGTTTGTGCTATCGATTGTGACGCCTCCCGGCGTTAACAGAATGGTTGCGTGGGGCATTGCAGCTCGCTAGCGCTCGCCAGGATGGGGGGATGGGCTACAGTTGTCCTAGAATGATCTGCTTTATTTTATTAGTGTCGTGTTGTCACAGACAGTCTAGAAATGGTCTTTGTTTTGGTCTGTGACCGCGCCTTATATTTTATATTCGCTATAATATAAATGTTGCTTGTGTGGGAGGCGAGCGAGAGAGGGTGAGGGGGTACACCTGGCAGCGGGGTGAGCTATGACGCGGCTCGCTTGGGCGCTGACGGCGTTGGCGGCCGGGTGGTCAACTAGTCCCTTCCCATCGCGGCCGCGTGTTCTTTACCAGCTCAGAGCTTGCCTGACACGCGTACCGCCTACATCCTTTGCAATTCTGTCCCCCATACTCGCCACTTTGCATACTATTTCTCTCTCTCGACTTCTCCTTTCTCATTCTCTAATCTTTATTAAACTCAACATCCCTTCTGGTTTCAGCATAGACGTTCACCGTCGACCAGTCGTATTCTACGCGAAGCTCTCAGATATTTCCCTGTATTAGGTTAAGGAGGTATTATGCTTTATTGAGGTTGGAGAGACGCACTTTTCCGTGTGTGTCCTCTCTCGGGAAGGTTGTAGACCGGTATATGTCTCCCTGGCAAGGTGTTGAGTGATTCTGCTTGGTTATCTAAAGCTAGACTAGGGGTAAGGTTACTGTGTCGTCTCCGATGTGTGCAGTGTTAGCTAAGCCCTGCACGACATCGACAGGTACTGTGGGAGCCTAAGTTGTCTTCGGGTGGGTTTACTTTGCGAGCACAGCACTGTGGTGTGAGAGGGCCATAGCCTATCCCTCACAACATAGTGCTGCCTCTTTGTGTTGACTTCTGAGGGATCGCCAGGATAGAACTAGGTACTAGAGACCTAGATTTATCAAGAGAGCATCCCCGTCATATAACGTAATCGTCATTATACCACCTTCGGACAACGTTAGGCTACGAGCCGCATGCTCACCCATTGTTGCCCTGCCTTGATACCCCAGCTAGACTTTATTAACTGAGCAGACACTGGTTAGAGATAAGCCCCCATTATTATATGTATGCAACATTATTATTCACTGCGCTTTTGAGCCGAGGTTGTTGTTGAGTTGCACAACCCTAGTAGGTTGTTGCGTTGTGTCACGAAGCATTTCTTTAGTTGTCGAGCATTACTACCTTTGCGCAGCTTTTATTATTCGCCTGCCTATTATTACTATATGTCCTAGTATTTATGGTGACCCGTATTCTGCATTATAATTGTTCAAGATTCTTTACGAACATCTTCCCAGCATCAGACTTATTTCAGAAGTTTCCAGTTGATGTTGCAGGACTAGCATTGCACTTTCTTTAATACAGGAGTGCCAGTTATTTGAGTATCTACCGTAACGTTAATTAATCACGTTAACTATCCTTTCTTTGTGTAACCTAATCGAGTAATCTTTTACTGTTTGAGAATAGGCTGTTTCATCGAGCGTCAGCCTAGTGTGTGTGCACCAGTTACCGAGTCATAGGATACCTCGTTGTCCAGGCACGACTCAGGGCGGTAATGGTGTTTTGTTTTCCAGTGTTTAAGGCAGGGGTTGGATCTAGTGTTACCGTTGTTGCATTTTGCCATTATCTAGTCCAATGTTGAAGAGCCCTGTGTCTTTGAGAACCTGGATCGTAACACGATATACCACATTTTCATGGATTTTACCAAAAATTAACTTTTCGTCACTCATTGGGGATGGTCGGTGATTGCTTTATTGTTAGAATATGGTGTTTTATTTTTAGGATAGTGTGTTTATAATAGTGAGGGTTTTATGCGGAAGTGCTTCCATTCAGATGGTCAGCTTGTTTATTGTAATGATGTTGAAGGGCTTCTTCCCACTATGGGACTGCCTGCATATGATTCAAGTGAGTGGAGACTTTTTATTGACAGTTTGAAATGTGTTTTACTTCACAATGGAAACATATATGGTTCAATCCCAATAGGACACTCTGTAAAAATGAAAGAAGAGTATGCCAACATCAAGATTGTTCTGGAGAGGTTGCAATACCATGTTCATGGATGGGTTATTTGTGTGGATTTGAAAATGGTGAACTTACTGCTGGGCCAGCAAGGAGGTTACACAAAATACCCCCGTTTCCTGTGCTACTGGGACAGTAGGGCTACAGTAGAGCACTGGGTGAAAAATAAATGGCCACCAAGAAACAGTTTGACGCCTGGTGACAAGAACATCATTAATGACCCTCTGGTTGATAGGAAAAACATTGTCTTTCCCCCACTGCACATAAAACTTGGTTTGATGAAGCAGTCTCCACTGTGATCAAAGCTCTTGATCACAGTGGAGACTGCTTCAGCTATATATGTTCAACCTTTCCAAGTCTCAGTGATGAGAAGAAAAAGGCAGGAATATTTGATGGACCTCAAATAAGAACACTCCTCAGGGATCCACACTTTGTTACAACAATGAATGCGGCAGAGGCTAGAGCTTGGAATGCATTCTCTGATGTGGTGCAGAATTTCCTTGGGAACAGGAAAGCTGACAACTATCAAGAGATTGTGGAGGAGCTGCTCTTGAGTTTGCAAGCACTTGGATGTAGAATGAGCATCAAGGTGCACTACTTACATAGTCACTTGGGCAAGTTTCCAGAGAACCTGGGTGATGTGAGCGAAGAGCAAGGTGAACGCTTTCATCAAGACATTAAAGTAATGGAAGAACGTTACCAAGGCCGATGGGACTCAAACATGATGGCAGATTACTGCTGGAGCTTGATGAGAGACATTCCAGAAGCTGTATATCAGAGATCGTCAAAGAAGAGGAAGTTTATGCAGTTGTAACATGACCACAATGAATAGACTTTGTGTACATAGTTTTGTTATCTTCACACTTAATTCTTACATGCTAATGTGCATTCACTCTCACAACTTTGTGCTACGACTCATTAAATGTTTGTATCTAAGTATGTTTAATTCTTCCATTATGAGCATAAATTGCTGTTTCTTGCGAAAATGCAAGATTTTATATCTCGAAAACCTGATGTGATAGACAAAAACTGATGACATATTTGGATTCAGCACACCAAAATTAGCTAAAATCCATTGGAATACCTTGTGCCAGAAAAATTGTGTTGACCGGTATCAGTGTTCCTCAGAGCTTTCCCAGTGTATACCACCTCCTTTACGTAGGGCACGTGGTACCCGTCTTGCAACACAATCCCACCCCTACTCTGTGCAACTCTCCAACCCAAGAGTGAAACTTTACTCTCAGTCTTTCTTCTATTCAACAGCTGAGCTCTGGAACTCATAAACGACTAGCGTAATTTCTACCATCTAGGAAAGAAGGGCTTGCAAGGGAATAGGTGTGGACATTTACAGTCCAATTGCTCTAGCCTACCTATTTGGAACAGGGTATAATAATTCAATAATCCAGCACTCACCAGCTTCCTCTGGTATCTATGTGTATCAATTAGATTAATTGTTTCACGTAGGCTTTAGAATGTTTAGATGATAAATGAGCAAGATATTTTCGCAGTGTTTTTTTTTCTTCATATAATTTCACATTTTGAGTTTTAGGGTTGGACTACAAACCAAGTTGTGTGTTCTCTGTATTTTATGAATGTTAGTGTACTATATTGTTTTACTTGAATTTAACTAACTATTGTATATATGTAATTATTGTGGTCAATAAACTATATATATCTATCTATCTATCTATGTGTGAGTAAGTAACTCTTAGTTGTGAATTAGTGACCCTTTCAACCCTCCTTTGAGAAAGCACTTGATAAAGCTGTTCAAATTTCCTTAAATTTCAACCATGAATTTAGACGATTATTAACCCAATTCTACTTATGGAGAGTCCAATTTGACAGCAAATGAAACAGGGTATGGCTTCCTGAATATGAACCATATTATCATGAATACGACTGTACCTGGTGACATGACTGTCCAAATGTAATCCAAATCCACCTGTGGTTACACACGATGTTAAGAAAAATAATGAAAATAGATTTGCAATGAGACCTAAACAAATTGAATCTCAAACGAAAGGCTTCTATAAATTATATACATTGAAAGTTATACCAGTACAAGTAAATAACCTTGTGATTATATCTGCCCAACGTGTATCCACGTCCGTATGTAATTAATCAAGATTCTTAGCAAACTTCAGAAAAAGAAAAATAATATGTGATTTTAGCCATTTATATCCCAAGGATAAATTCAATGGATGACAACCAATCTTATACGAGTTGTTAAGAAATACCACTTGATAAAGAAGTCCAAGTTTCATTCAATTTTACCTATAACATTCAACAATTCAAGTCTAAATATATGAATTAAACGTATGGAGGGTTCTATTTACCACCATATGAATCAGGTGGATGAACTTGGTGGATATTAATCAAATTAAAATCATAGATTCGACTGAACCTGTACATGATTCTTAGCAAAATATTGAAAATGGATTTACAATGCAATTTATATAACAGTAAATCTCACATGGAAGGATTCAACGAATTACCTCGAAATTGATACCAGTACAAAAAAATACCTTGTGATGTGACCGGTCATCCAAATCCACATGTAGTTACTCAATATTCTTAGCAAATTTTCAGAAAAATATATTTAAATAAGATATTATATTAGCCATTTAAATCCTATTGGATAACTTCAACGGATGACACCTGAACTTATAGAGAGCTTTTAAGACTTACCACTTGATAAAGCTGTTCAAGCTTCATCTAATTTCACCCATAACTTTAGACGATTCTTCGATAAATATAAAAACATTACGTTCTATTTACCAGCAAATTAATCAGGATATTACTTGTTGGATAATAACCAAATTATTATAAATACCAAACTCCTGTTAATGCATCCACAGCTAAGCATGCTAGGTTATCACTCAATTTCCGCGATATTCATTGGTTACTAAAAGACTCCACAAGTGGCCCTGCAAAAAGACCACAACTTTATCTCCTATGTAATTATATTAAGTAGCACCCCGTTCTTTACATTATATCATCAATTACAAACCTCAATGCACTTGAATAAACTAATGAAAGCATATATGGTCCTCCCGGGAATCGAACTCGGGACACCACACCCAGAACAAAGCATCAAAACCATTACACCACCAACACAGTTACAGTCACTGCTACTGTCAACTAATCTAACACAAAACACAGCATTTGGTGACTTGGTTAGATATGAATAGCTACGTAATAATGAGATGGTTTTACTTGTGGTAGGGATATTTCAAGTTAAGGGCAGATGGGTTGGTTTTTTTGGTCCCCCTTCTTCCTCATGTTTAGCCCTATTAGTTTTCAGATCTTAAGACGTTCGGTCCATTACTTGGGCAATTTTAAGACCTTTCACCCCATTTCTTTTTCAATATTTAGACTTTTCGTGTCACTTAGGTGTCGATTTTTTCCTGGCGAGCGATAGTGACCCTGTAATTTAAGAGGAACCGACCTTCAGCCGGGACATTTTCTATCGAAAAATTTACAAACTTATCTTGAAGGGGGATCTTGGGGTGTTTTTTTAAGATTGAAACTAAAAAAATACCTAAAAGATACATAAATGAGGAAATAAATACCCCCCCCCCCCATTAAGGGTGTTCTCTTGCTTTGGAAGTTGACCATGAGGGGGTCGTAGTTGTGGCTGGGATTATATCAACACTGTTGAGAAGTTATTATTTATTATAATAAACGGTATATGTATTTATTGGTTTATTATTTTTTTTTTATTTTTTTTTTTTTTTATGTGGATGAGGGAGATTTTTCTCCCCAGAGCGGCTTTCTTTTTTTTTGGGGGGGGGGGGGAAGAAAAATGTGTGGTGTGCTTGTTTAGTGAAGTATATGTATGCAAGTATGTTTGTATGTAGGCTATGTAAATGTGTGGTGTGCTTGTTTAGTGTAGTTAAGTAGATGTATGCAAGTATGTTTGTATGTAGGCTATATAAATGTGTGGTGTGCTTGTTTAGTGTAGTTAAGTAGATGTATGCAAGTATGTTTGTATGTAGGCTATGTAAATGTGTGGTGTGCTTGTTTAGTGTAGTGAAGTAGATGTATGCAAGTATGTTTGTATGTACGCTATGTAAATGTGCGTTTCAAACATATTACGTTCGGTACTTTCGGTGATGGTTTCATGCAACACCCCTCAAATTAATAACACGCATTAAAGTGATAAGTTTAAAAAAAGGCTAGAGCAAATGCGCTGTCCAATCCTATTCCCTGACTGACTCTTCTCAAATGGTAGACATATTAGCTCGATTACATTAGCCGGTTTGTAGTTACAAAGGTTGGTGGAGAGGACGTTTGGCCCACCTATAATGAACAGGGAGCAACCATTATCATTTATAATATATTTTACCTCGAATGCATAGTTTTGTTTTTTCGGCTTCCTCCCGTTCTCTCCATTTCCTCCCTCCTGCACCCTCATCTGCCTTCATCTAATTTAGTATATTTACTCCTCATCGTGCCTCTCGCAAAAAATGGGGTGGTGATGGAGATCCTTTAAAATGTAGAAATTGGGCAGGTTATTTGTATTGTTGTTTTTCATTATTATTACTGGTTTTAGTTGTAGAAGTACTATCATTTTCATTGCATGACTACTTTAGGAGACTTAATAATATTGCATGAAAGCTATTACAATGTTATTAATTACGGTAGCTAGAGAAATACACTTTCATATTTCATTTCAGAACTGGAAATACCTCAAATTTACATACGAGTCTGAACATATTGCAGTTTTCCTCTTCTAATAACTAATACCATAGTTGCAATTGATCTCCAGATTCTTTAAACACTTTAAATAATTTGACACCCTCAATCTTTGATAATTTACAAAATTGTGAGATGTTTTGATAATTTAATGACCTTGATTGGTCACATTGAGATTAATTAACTGTGTCGAAAGTTGGTCAATCTTTACATGTTATTTCATGTTGTGATTTGATACTTAATAATGTTTTATGATTTTCCTTTGTATTTTTTTTAAACAAAAGTTCTTGGAATGTCGACAACTACTCAGTCGATATATGTTGTTCTACGTTACCTTCGGAATTATATATTATTTATTTATCTAATAATTATATTGTCTTGGGTTGTTCATTGTTTGTTTACTAAAGTGCCGGGCAGGAAATATCTGGGTGTATTGTGTGTGTGGTCAGCCGGCCAGGAGGTCCACAGTCGCCGCCTCACTCGCTAACTAAACCTCCCCAGCATCTCTTTTTTGCTCGCCCCCTTATTAACGGAAGTTGCTAGCTGGATCACGCCCCCGCCCGATAGTAAATTATATTGAGGGGACTGGTTATTTTTTAGGGTCTATTTATTTATATATTCACATATATTTGTTTTAGTTTCCTCCCTATACCTCCATCAAATGTGTTAAAGAAACATCAATTAGATCCCCGTTCGTGATTAATTTGTAAATTTTATGGCGGAAAAATGTCACGGCCAAAGGCCGCTTCCTCCACAATTACTGACTCCCTATCGCTCGCCAGGAGAAAAAAATGACACCTAAAGGGAACGAAATTTCTTAAAATTGTCAAAGAAATGGGGCGAAAGTCTTAAAATCATCAAACTAATGGACCAAACGTCATATAATCTCACAACTAATGGGGCTAAACATGAGGAAGAAGAGGGGCCAGAAAAGCGACCCGTCTCCCCTTAAATGGGCTAAGCGTACCTCTATTAGTGGACCAGTCTACCAGATCCATTTTCTTCACTTGACCCTGTGTATTGTGTTGTCCTCTATCTCTCCTCCACCTTACCTAAGTACCTAGTCTCTTCTAGACTAATTATTAGTCCACTCTATTTCTTAATCATGTTTTTGTATTGCATCAACAATATATATTACTGAGCGGCACTGCATGTATTTAGTTAGTCAGACACATACGCTGATTATATACCGTATATTCCCCCCAAAACGCTCCCCCGTCAATTCAAAGAAGTCATTGTTTGGTCGCACTAGTCCTGAGAGGCGTGGCTAATCCTGGTTAAAATATCAGTGCCATTGTTCTGCAGAATGGGCCCCAAGAAATGGGACAACACTCTGTAAAGGAATGGGACAACACTCTGTAAAGGAATGGGACAACACTCTGTAAAGGAATGGGACAACACTCTGTAAAGGAATGGGACAACACTCTGTAAAGGAATGGGACAACACTCTGTAAAGGAATGGGACAACACTCTGTAAAGGAATGGGACAACACTCTGTAAAGGAATGGGACAACACTCTGTAAAGGAATGGGACAACACTCTGTAAAGGAATGAAGTGGGAATAATGACAAGAAAAGAAGAAAACCCAAGAACAAGAGAACGTTGAGTACGCAACACCTTCACTGGTTATCCGTGACATTAAAGGGCAGATGAATCGTTTTTCTGGTCCCCCTTCTTCCTCATGTTTAGCCTCATTAGTGTTCAGAGTTTATGATGCTCGGCTCATTAGTTATTCGATTTTAAAACCTTTCGTCCCATTTCTATATCAATATCAAGACCTTTCGTGCCATTTAGGTGTCGATAGCCAGCCTGTAATTTTAAGAGAAACCGGCCTTCGGTCGGTACATTTTTCTATAGAAAAAAATCAAAATTAATTTTCAAGGGGGGTCTAGGGAGTGTTTTTTAAGATTGATGAAGGTCTAGCGAGGACTCTAAAAAAAAATAGATGCATATATAAATAAATAGACCCAAAAATATAACCCGTGTACCCTTAAAATATAACCCGTGTACCCTTAAAATCATTGGCAAGGTAGGTATGCAGTTTCTTACACTGCATAATGCGCTTTTTATCTTCCTCCAGGTCATTATGTATGTGCTTCTTAAATTTCACTTCCTTATTTGAAATACATTGAATATTAAAACTCTACCAGCAAGAAAAAGAACAAGACAAACAATAATTCGTCACTGACCAGCATCAGCAACGCATATCAAATTTACGATGTAGTTTAGAAGACATCGGAAATTAATGAATAAGCCCCAATATTACGACCTTAATGGGGGATGGGCGTATTTATTTGTTCATTTATATATTGTTTATTATATTCTTAGTTTCTTCCCTAGACCTCCATACAAAAACAAAAAAAAAAACACACACCCCAAGATCCTCCCTCAAGATAAATGTGTACATTTTTTGATATAAATATGTCCCGGCCGAAGGCTGATTACTCTTTAATTACAGGCTCGCTATCGCTCATCAGGAAATAATCAACACCTATTTGACGCGAAAAGTCTTAATATTGACAAAGAAATGGGGTGAAAGGTCTTAAAATCGCCAAACTAATGAGCCCAACGCCACAAAATCTGAAAACTAATGGGGCTAAACATGAGGAAGAAGACGGGCCAAACAAATGACCCATCACCCCTTAACAGGCAGAAGAGGTATTGGGCAAGGGATAAAAGGATACTATAAAAAGCAACATGTGATAAACAGAGGAAAATACACTGTAGAAGCATAGTAAAGGAAGAGAAAGGAACATAAGTAAATACACACAATATAAAGAGGAAGCAGAAACAAATGTATAATAATATTAATAGTAAATATGACTAACTGTGAATGAGAAGAGTAAGAGTAGAGTAAGGTGATGTGCATATAGATTATCGAACGAAACGAAGACTATATATATATATATATATATATATATATATATATATATATATATATATATACAGTATATATAAAGTATGCCAGGGAGTTCAACCTATGGAAGGCAGAGGAATACAAACATCAATTCTGATATAAAATTCCATCGCTAATTTCTCCATATATATTAATATATACAGGGAACTTTTGTATGCAGCGAATCGCGCCTCTCACTTAACACACGGCTTTGATTACCGCCTCGAAAAGTACTAACCACGCGTTGAAAGAAATATATATGTTCGTTATTCTAATTACACACTAACAATATTTGTCTTATATGGTTAAGTTTCATCCGGGCATCTTATTACAACTAAACGGTATGGTCTTTCTTATATGTGTTTTGTTATTCTAAGTATAATACAATTAATAACAATATTTTCTATGACTGTTGTGTTTCAGCGAGGCATCTTATTACAACTTAAAGGTATGTTCATTGTAATGGTGAATTATATTTGTGTGTTATTGTAAGTATACTCAATTACTAACATAACTAACAGGTATATACTATTTGTAATGGTGAATTATATTTGTGTGTTATTCTAAGTACACTCAATTACTAACATAACTAACGGGTATATACTATTTGTAATGGTGAATTATATTTGATTTTTATTCTAAGTATAGTCAATTACTAACATAACTAACAGGTATATACTATTTGTAATGGTGAGTTATATGTGTGTGTTATTCTAAGTATATACAATTACTAACATAACTAACGGGTATATACTATTTGTAATGGTGAATTATATTTGATTTTTATTCTAAGTGTATACAATTTCCAACATAACTAAAAGGGTATGTTCTTTGTAATGGTTTATTATGTGTGTTTGTTATTCTAAGCATGTATAATTACTAACATAACTTAACGGGTATGATCTTTGTAATGGTGGGTTAGATCTCTGGATGGTGAACGTCTGGTACTGTTCCCAGAGGCTCAATTGTAATCCAAGATGGTTGCTTCTCATGAACAGGGTGACAAACCGGGACAATGTTGCTTCAAGACCCAGTTGAGTGTAAGACGGAATAGAGACAAATTTGCATGAAGTTGTATTGTCTTGCCGCGGTAAATAAAGCCAACGGAATTGTGGATATTCCTACAATTTTGAGGATAGAACCAGAAAGACGGTTTTGAGGTTGTTGAAGAAAGAAAATATGATCAATATTGACCGACTTAACAGAAATTAATAACTAGAACACTTATAAAACAAAAAATGTGAAATATATATAACAGAATAAAGAATATATATAGATTCATATCTTAATCGATACTAAGGAATAATTGTATATACCGACATAATATGGTCCTTGAATTAAGAAAGGGTGTTGGGTGCAAGAAATAAAGTAGTAGCTTGGGAGAGCAGATGGTACGCCACAAAGCTGTTTATCATGAACCATGAACACAGGAACTATACACAATAGCTAGAGAAAGCAATTCTGGCCCAACCGCCTTTTTAAGCATACGAATATTCTCCTGCACACACAATAATATCATTACAAAAATATCCATTCTACCAATGTGATCTACTGGCCACCAGCCATGGTGATGGGCTGGTCTATCAGAGTGAGACCTGAGCGATCTCTGCCATACCCATAGCTTACTCTGACTGTTCCTTTTACTTATATATTTTCTAGATCTCATGTGATGGCGTCTCTTCCGTGGATTGACCTCCCAATCTACCAAGATTGGAAGCTAAAGCATCACATTATTCCTTTGCCCCTCAACTTTCTCTTCATAATTGCTGAGGGGCACAAGGCCCTGGGTGGGGCTTTGGTTTCCCGGGCGTTTACGCACCCTCTCAGCTCCCCGCCTTGGAGTGGCTTCGGTCACCCAGGCTTTATTGTGGTCGGCAGGGAGGGTTCTGTGGGGGCGCTCGTTTATGGCCTTCGCCTTACTCGGGGCCTTGGGGCTGTTCGGCCAGGCAGCTTGGGGAACAACAACAACAACAACTGGCCACCACTTTGGTTGAAAAAAAAAATGCCAATTCTAAGTAAGACGTTGTAGGTTAGAAAAAAGCGATTGACTAATGTACCGTATGTTAACAAGAATTCAAGATATGATGAGTCATTTTCTTTCTGTTTCTGGCTACTATTAGACGGTTTTATTCAGATTAAGAAGGGTATATGGAAGTCAGAGGGTTAATGGAGATAGTCTTAACCCTTTAAATTCCCACAGATCCTTCCTAATCTATATAAAAACATCTAATGGTAGCCAGAATAAACTGTCTAAACGCGGCATAATCCTCAAGGGCTTAACAATAATGCAAGTCACTACAGCCATGGTTAACCCCCTCAGCACCAGGACGCCTTCTTACCTTTGATTCTGGATACAATTAGATGATTTTATGCAGTCTAAGAAGGACCTATGATATTAAGAGGGTGTATTGAGAACTCATTTACCCCTTTGAGTAGTAGAAGTAGATTATATACTAAAGAAAATCGTATAATGATAACCAGAATATAGTGAACATTACGCAATGGTGGTGAAGGGTTAAACTTCGCTGATAAATATCAAGTCTTACACCAGGGAAATTTTTACAACAATGTTTAAATGTATTTTCTTGGTTTAGGGGGTTTCAGCTGGTTTTTTTTTTCTTTTTTTCTCATTAATCCTATTGGATATGGCAAAAAAAAATATCATGGGTTGAGGGGATATAATATTATGTAGACCAATAAAGGGAGAAAGACAGGTCTGATAGAGGATGGTATGAACGTATTTTTTTTTTATTTTTTTTTTTATTTTTCTAGAGAATATATATTTCATTATTGTCCGACAGATCTATTTTTTGTTTTTTGTTTTTTTTCAATCTAGGGAAATTTTAAAATATTATTTTCCGATGGTCTACACATATACTGTATATACACGACGTACATGATATTATATTCTTATAGGCCATGATAACATTGACCGCTTCAGACCCGGTGTCAAACTTAATGAAAACCAATTAGCTTCTTACCTTCATTATTTCAAATCGGGTAAAAAAAAAAAAAAAAAAATATAACAAAAACAAGGATAATTTAGCTCGTTTGAGAGGCGTTTTTTTTTTTTTTTTTTAACCTAAAACAAATGGTGTTTCAGTATACTTTCCAGAAGAATATTATGGTAAAAGCCTACAAGACAAAAATACTGTATATGGCCCCTATACCCCAGAAATAATAATAAAAACAAATACAAAAACTCACAAGTGGGGAGGGCTTTGAAGCTCAAAGAACATTAGGGTTTACGAGCGTATATCGAGTCTATCTATCTATTGCCTGACGCCATGATCCCCGAAGGGCGGCCACGAACGAACCGCCCCCATTCACCTCTGTCCCCAGTCGAGTGAATATGGGTAAAATTATCTATTCTATCTATCTATTGCCTGACGCCGTGATCCCCGAAGGGGTGGCCACGAACGAACCGCCCCCATGCACCTCTGTCCCCAGTCAGTCGACGCCCCTCCCCCCAACCAGCACCGCCCTCGTTCATGTACTTCCTCACTCCATCCTTCCACCTCATATTCGGTCTACCTCTCCCTCTCTGTCCCTGCACCTCGCTCTCGTACACCCTCTTAGTCATTCTCTCGCTTTCCATACATTCCATATGGCCGAACCATCTCAAGTTGTTCCTTTTCACACTTTCCAGCACATCTACCTCCACACCACACCTCCTTCTTACTTCCTAATTAGTCTGTCTATCCCTCCATGTAACTCCGCACGCACTCCTTAAGTAATTCATTTCCACTGCTCTCACTCTTGGTCTGAGTCTCTCAACCAACGTCCATGCTTCGCTTCCGTAAGTCAGTGTCGGGATTACCACACTCATGCAAGGACTTCTTCACTTCCATACTGACCACCCTATTTCTTGTTACTGCTTTTAGCGTTCCTACAACCCTCAATGTCCAAACCTTTAAAAGTACCACTGGAGCCAAGTTTTGTACTTACGAAATGTAATTACATATATATATATATATATACACATATACATACATATATATATATACAGCACATACATACAGCCATAGACCACAGCAGACCCGGACTGGACACGAAAATGCAACCCCGCAGCAAGGGACCCAAAATCATAGAACGAACCCCCAAGTTCGAACCTCGAAACCGCAATTGTTTTTATATTTTCGCGGTTTCGAGGTTCAAACTTGGGGGTTCGTTCTCCGATTTTGGGTCCCTTACTGCAAAGTTCCATTTTCGTGTCCAGTCCAGATCTACTGTAGTATATGATACAGTATATATATATATATATATATATATATATATATATATATATATATATATATATATATATATATATATATATATCCAATACAATAAAAGCTGGTCAATCCAGACTCGAGCGTCACCTGTTTCTCAGCGTAAATACACGACCGCTAGATATACCCAAAACTACTGAAGCATAATGTAGGCCAATTGAAAGACCAGTTAGACCTTAAAGTAGGCAAAAACGCACACAATTGAGGCACAAAATAGGCTCGGGGTATTGAATGTTTCAAGTTAATAATTCTGTTATCGTATCCCACGGCCGGTAAAATACTATCTACTCAACAGCTGGCCGTGGGATATAATAATCCCCTCAACCCTCATTACTTATTGTCATCATCATCTATATTACCCACAGGGGGCAAATAAAAGCTGCCCGTGGGATAATTTCGTAAACAAATAGCAGTCAAATTTGATTGGAACGTAACTGCGAGCATACAAGTTAACACCACCCTTACCATCTAGATTAGTTTATATATAAAAATACTTGTGGTCCATAAACTACAATTTTACTAAAGAACTAATACTCACGTACTTTTTCGGGCGCCCATGTTGCCTTATCTTGGTCTTCTCTTTTTCCTCCTGCAAAAAGTGAATACTGAATATTAAGAAAATTAACAACCTGGGACATATGCATACAATTTTAAGTCTTCTGAGAAATTCCTAAGAAAGCCTGGTACCAGTTTAAAAACCCAAGTCCCTTCCCCTTATTTAAGACATTACTATTAACCCTCTCCGACATATGACGCGATTTTGAGCCTATTTGGGATACTTTAAAGCCTTTGTTACCATCAGGGGTATCTAGAAATCTTTAGTTTAGTTACTACAACCTCTGCAGTTGTCTTTGAGTTAGCTGTAGGCAGAATTTTTTTTTTGGAGAGGTAATTATAAGAGTGAGATAACTATTTCTTATTGCTAATCTGGCAACCTCTGCGTCATATGTGCGTGAAAGGGTTAAATGACAGAGTTCAGTTGTAACTGATGGCAGATCCATCGATCTATGTGTGGCCAAAAGGAGTAGAATAAAAAAAAATGTATTACTTTTAGATTTTTTTTTTTTTAGTTTTACCGAAAAAGAAATGTTGTATCTGTATATTTTCTACAAGAATATTATTGGCAAAACATATAAATCAGTAATATACGGCCCCATTACCCCGAGAATATTCATAAAAAACACAAGTGGGAAGGGCTTTGAAGCTCATGGAAAAATAATGGTTTAAGACGTTTAACGAGTGATCATGGGTAAAAAAAAAAAAATTGTCGCAACTTGGTTGAGCCCGAGAACTTTCAGTCTTCTACTGTACTTCTCACTTCTCATCTTGTTCTTCCTCTGTCCAAATACTCTGCTTTCCTATTTTACTCCAACCATCTTGTCTGGTCTGGATTACAGAAACTACCACTAATTTTCCTATGGTTTTTTAGTGGATTTAGATAGTGTTCATCATTATACAGTAGTTGAAATTAGTTACAATCCCCGGAAAATTAGTTTTCAACATTATCCAAAGATCTTAAAACACTCGGATGTACTTATTTTCAGAGTAAAAAAAAAAAAAAAAATTGCCATGGGATATAGGATGCGTTGCCCCTCACCCCCCATGACTTATTGAAATCAACATCTATTTTGTCAGTCAGGTGTTTAATAAGTGTTATTGCCGTCAATAGGGTTTTTTTTTTTTTTTTTTTTTTTTTTTTTACATTGCTTTATGTATTGTACATAAAATGCATTTCCGGTGGTTGAAACAAATGTTAATATTATTTTAAGGACAATGTTACTGGCTGGACCAAACTCTCTTACCTCCATGGTTGTAAGTTATACAAGTGTATTATGCTCCATACTTCTTTGTGATATAATATACTTTTTATCCCCGGGAAAAAAAAAAATCTTGGAATTTTTCATTTTTTTCTAAGGATTTGTTTTTGTTTTCATTAACCTAACCAAAAAATCTAACCTAACCTAACCTAAATTTATTTGGGGCTATTAGGTTAGGTTAGGTTTTTTGGTTAGGTTAATGACCAAAAAAAAAATATCCCAAGAAAAAAATTAAAAATCCCAAGATTATTTGTGGTTTTTTTCCCGGGGATAAAAAGTATATAGAAATTAAGCATATGATGATAGGAACCCAAAACCGATATTAGAAATATGTTACCTATATTGTTGCGTCTCGTAAATATTGACCGACAAAATACATTTTACAATACACTAAGCAATGAAGGAACTAATGAGAAAAAGGATTATAATAAGAAAAGACATACGTGACCTAAAATGCATATTGACTGGAAGAACATCGCAGACATACTTATTTTTCCATAACATCACGTATTTATCCAATAACTGCGGTTCATTATCTTTTATTCCAGTATGTCCAAAATTATGTCCTCGTCCAAAGTTACGTCATTTTACCGGTATTAAAATAAAAACACTCCCGAAATTGTGTTATCACATAATACATTGGTATATACAGTATGTCGGAAAATATTACCGAAACTACCACTAATTTGTGTTATCACATAACTACCACTACCACTAAATTGTGTTATCACATAATACATTGGTATATACAGTATGTCGGAAAATATTACCGAAACTACCACTAATTTGTGTTATCACATAACTACCACTACCACTAAATTGTGTTATCACATAATACATTGGTATATACAGTATGTCGGAAAATATTACCGAAACTACCACTAATTTGTGTTATCACATAACTACCACTACCACTGAAATTGTGTTATCACATAATACATTGGTATATACAGTATGTCGGAAAAATAATATTACCGAAACTACCACTAATTTGTGTTATCACAAATACCACTACCACTAAATTGTGTTATCACATAATACATTGGTATATACAGTATGTCGGAAAATATTACCGAAACTACCACTAATTTGTGTTATCACATAACTACCACTACCACTAAATTGTGTTATCACATAATACATTGGTATATTGGTATATACAGTATGTCGGAAAATATTACCGAAACTACCACTAATTTGTGTTATCACATAACTACCACTACCACTAAATTGTGTTATCACATAATACATTGGTATATACAGTATGTCGGAAAATATTACCGAAACTACCACTAATTTTTCCAATGTTTTTCCTTTTGGTTTTAGGTAGTTTTCATCATTATACAGTAGTTGAAATTAGTTACAATCTCCGGAAAATGTGATTTCTCCCATTATCCAACGATCTTAAAACACTCAGATGTAAGTCATTTTCAAAGTAAATATAAATTTTGTTTTGCCATTGCATACAGGATGGGTTGAGGGGGGGGGGGGGCTTTGCCATCCCTTACCCCCCATGACTTATTGAAATCAGCATCTATTTTGCCAGTAAGGGGCTTAAGATTTTCACTGCCATCAATAGGGAGATTTGTTTTACAGTGCTTTATATAGTGCACATAAAATGTATTTCCAGAGGTTGAAACAAATATTAATATGATATTTGCAATATCCTTATTCTATAACAGCCTTCAAATATTGACCAGATGGTTGGAGTAAAGTAGGAAAGAAGAGCAATTGGACAGAGGAAGAACAAGCGGAGAAGTGAGAAGTACAGTAGAAGACTAAGTTCTCGGGCTCAAGTTGCTTCATTGTTGAGAAATAATTAGGATTATTTTAAACGATACTACTGCAGCGTTACGAGAAACAACGGTAATTATAGAGAATAGGCTCGCACCCTTATTTTTCATGTTTGTTCATCCAGATTTTAAGAAATTAGTGTTTTCATGGTCTTCGTTATAATTCCAATGTGAGATACACGAGGGGTTGAGGGGGGGCTTTGCCCCCCCCCCCCCCCCCTCCCCATGAATGATTGAAATCGTAATCTATATTTGCCAGCAGGGGGTAAATACCGATTATACTGCATAAAGAAGGCGTTTGTAAACAGTGAGGATGTCTGAAAGAGCTCTGAGATTTATTAGAATGGGCGTTTTTTTGTATAACTCCATTTCTATGTCACGAATTTTGTTGACATATTTGAAGACAGATATGGAATCTACATACTCTAAACATCATATTAAAATTAGTTTCAACCCTGCAAAACCTATTAAAAAACCGGTAACAACATATTATGTCTACCAATAATGTCTGCCTACCGTAAAACGGTTGTCAAACTCTTATAGACGGCGCAGCTTTCAGCGACGCCATTTTTTCGTCAACTGGAGAGCTCTATCCCTCAACTTTTTTAATACTATCACGCCATCTGCCAAGACGTATTCGTCTTCGCGCGAATTAATTATTAATTCGCGCGAATGCGCCTACGCTCGAATATGAATTCACGTGAATGTGCCTACGCTTGAATATTAATTATACACATTATTTTATAAAACTCGATATTAATATAAAAAAATGCCAATTCTAATCAATCTCAGAGCTCTTTCGGACATCCTCACTGTTTACAAACGCCAACTTTATGCAGTATAATCGATATGTACCCCCTGCTGGCAACATAGATAACGATTTCAATAATTCATGGGGGGTGAGGGGGCAAAGCCCCCCCTCAACCCATCGTGTATCCCACATTGGAATTATAACTAAGACCAAGAAAACACTAATTTCTCAAAATCTGGAGGAAAAAACATGAAAAATAAGGGTGCCAGACTATCCCCTATAATTACCTGCACTGTTACCCAACCAGCGGGGGGTGGAGGGGGGTGTATAGGTTCGGTAAGGTAGTTAGGTTAGGCTAATGTCTTCTCAAAGTTGACTCTATTTTTATAACATAGCCTATTACTCACTCCACCCAACTGGATTTCTACCGTTAGCAGTTTTACCCAACCAGCGGGGGTGTGGGGGCGGCAGCCCCCACCCATATTACTACGATAGGTTAGGTAAGGTTGTTAGGTTAGGCTAATGTCTCCTCAAAGTTGATTATTGTTTATAACATAGGCTATTACCCACTCCACCCCGTGAAATCCGTCAAATCCGAGCCAACTTTCGTCGGGGTTTTAAAAAATTGGGTTTTATGGGTCTCGAAAATGCAAAAACCCGAGCCAACTTTTATTTACAAATGCGCAATATATTCGCTTTATACGCTTTTTACCCCTCAATTTCCTTATTCTGCATAGCCCTTCCCACTATCGGGGGCCGTGTTTTTAGATTCTTGGATAATGGGTGAATACTAATTTCCATGAAATATTTATATTATAGAAAGTTTATAAACAATAAGAACGCCAAAACTTGGGTCGGGATTTTGAAAAATCGGGTTTTAAGGGTTTCTAAATCAAGACAACCCGACCAAAATATCGAAATAACGTCACTGTTGTTTTGTACTCTAAAAAATCGCAAAACCCGAGCCAACTTTTGCCAAAACTTGGCTCAGGTTTTGGAAAAATCGGGTTTTATGGGTTTGTAAATCAAGAAAACACGAGCCAATTTTCCAAATAACATCACTGTCCTTTTTTACTCTAGAAACTCGCAAAATCCAAGCCAACTTTTGCCAAAACTTGGCTCGGGTTTTCGATATATCGGGTTTGAGGGGTTTGTAAATCGTGAAACCCCGAGCCAAATTTCGAAATTAGGTTAGTCTTTTTCAACTATAAAAACTCGCAAAATCCGAGCCAACTTTTGCCAAAACTTGGCTCGGGTTTTCGAATTCTTGGGTTTTATGCCTTTCCAAAATCTTAAAACACGAACCAAGTTTTGCTAAAATACGCTATTATCGCCGTTTTACGCATTTAACCCCTCATTTACCCTGACCTTCATAACCCTCCCCACTATCGGGCGGCGTGTCTTTAAGATCGTTGGATAATGAGGAAAACGGTTTTTCCGAGGTTTGTAATTAAATATAAACACTATACAGTATATTAATGAAAACTAATAGATACCAAAAATAAAATCCATGGGAAAATTCGTGACATAAAAATTGAGTTTTTCCCGTTTTTTTCTATTAATATCGGGTTTTATAAATGAGATCAAAATTATTTTCCCACAGTGGATTATACATGAGTACAGTATAAGGATTCCATAGACCTACATTGTCCCTAATAAATTATGTATAATAAGGGTGCGAGCCTATTCCCTATAATTATCAAAATGAAAAATGTCACACGGTGAAATTTTACCAGGGCTTACTGTCTTCGTAGCGCAATAGATAAATGCACTGAATTTCGGTGTGAGCATCCTAGGTTCGAATCCCTGGCCTGCCACATGTATTTGTTGATTTCATTAATTGAGTTTAGGAGTAAAGTCGGTTGGTGGAGGGAACCTAATAAATCATCATCTACAGTATGTTGCCAGTACGGGGCATTACCAAGATTGAGATATGATAAGCCCGCTAGCGAGTTGGTGTGAACGATTAATTATTGAACGGACCGCCGGGATCGGCCAGGTAGTCAACAAACCTGGGAGACGAAAACATGAAGTGGCGATTATAGGGAAAATGCTCGCACTTTTTTTTTTTTTTTTTTTTCCCTTCCAGATTTGGAGAAATTAGTGTGTTCATGGTTTTAGATATAATTCCAGCGTGGGATAAAAGATAGATTGAGGGAGGGCGAGCCTTTTCTGAATAATTATCAAAAATTGAGAACAAGGTTATCATCTGTCTCCAATTCAGGTGTACATCGATAATTATGTCATAGGCTATATATACAATATTTATGACCCATATATTATTACCATCGGAAATTAATAGTATTTCATTAGACTTAGTGGGTTATATAAGGATGGAACCAAGAATGGCGGCCTTATTGATCAGTGGATATATATACAGGATATATATATATATATATATATAATCCACCGTATTTTTAGTATTTTGTCAACCTCTACATAAATGCTAAGACGAGCGGAGGTCGGGCGCATTTCATTTGGGCGATTAAGCACTTAATTTTGAGCGAATAAAACATATCATTTGGGCGCCAGTTATCTCTTCATTTGGGCGAGAAATTAAGCTCCATTTTGACGTACTCAACACTTCACTTGGGCGATAATCATACCGGTTCCCTGTTTTTTTTTTTGGGCCTATTAATTCAGTTATTCATATAATATTGAGTTTCCTCGCTAGACCTCCATCAAGCTAACAAAAAAAAACACCCCCTAGACCCCCCTTCAAGATAAATTTGTACATTTTTCGGTAGAAAAATGTCCCAGCCGAAAGCTGGTTCCTTTTAAAATTACAGGATTGCTATCACTTGCCAGGAAAAAAATCGACACCTAAATGGCACGAAAGGTCTTAAAATTGACAAAAAAATGGTGTGAATTTTTTTTTAAATCGTCGGTTAATATACAGGAGACGCAACAATATAGGTAGCAATTTGTTAATGGTAGTTTTGGGTTCCTATCATCATATGCTTCATTTCTATATACTTTTTATCCCCGGGGGAAAAAAAAAAAAATCTTTGAATTTAAAAAAAAAAAAATCTTGGGATTTTTTTTTTCATTAACCTAACCAAAAAACCTAACCTAATCTAACCTAACCTAAATGTATTTGGGGGCTATTAAATTAGGTTAGGTTAGGTTTTTTGGTTAGGTTAATGACCCCCAAAAAAATCCCAAGAAAAAAAATTAAAAATCCAAAGATTTTTTTGTTTTTCCCCGGGGATAAAAAATATATAGAAATGAAGCATATGATGATAGGAATCCAAAACTACCATTAGAAATTTGCTACCTATATTGTTGCGTCTCCTGTATATTGACCAAATCGTCAAACTAATGGGCCGCATGTCTTAAAATTTCAAAAACTAATAGGGCTAAACACGAGGGAGAAAGTGGTCCAGAAAACCGGCCCATCTCCCCTTTAATACCCGAAATCATGTTTATCATTACAAACCACTTGACGTAAATCAAACTACATTTCACCACCTTCACAGAAGGAGTATGTAATAGGCGTAGTAAAATCTTTTAAATGGTATTCTTTCATTAAACGTACGTAATAAGCATAGTCAAATCATAACAAATGTATTCTATCATTAATAGATATGTGTGTAGAGCGCATGATAGTAGTCTGCCCAAATTCTGACTCTTCACCTCAGTAAAGTAAAACCAGATCCAATGTGGAAAGTAAATGACAAAATTAAAGTAAATTAGTAAAGTAAGAACGCTTAATGCACATAATGAACTCATTATTTTGTAAACAAAATAATATAGTACAGCAGTAAAACAGAACCAGATCCAATGTGGAAAGTAAAAGAAAAACCAGATAATGAACTCATAATCTCGTACAAAAAATGTAATGCAAAAATATAAACTTCCTTTCATAATTTCATTGAGATGTGATTAGTGTTGGAGTGAAATTAATATAAATCATTACTATATATACCTGTGGTTCGAATTCTTGTGTTCCTACGGCTCCCACTACTTAGTCAAACTACTCTAAATTATGAACCCTCTGCCTCGTATCTTCCTGTCTCTACTGTGATCGATCCTGTTGTACAAACCCGTGTGTTCCTACGGCTCCCACTAGTCGGCCAAACTACTCTAAATTATCAGCCATCCTTGACAAGCAGTTCTATAGCATTCACGCTGTTGCCTTATTCTGATTTCGCCCAAATGATGGTTACCATATCACGGAATTACTGATATGCCGTCGCCCAAAAGACATAGTGAACTGGCGCCCAAATTATAAAGTAACAAATCAAATAGTTCGCCCAAATGAAATGCGCCCCGGGGGTCTAGGGGCGGCAGCCCCCAGGCCGTACATGAAAACAGGAGTGAATAACCTTGCAGGGTTCAGAAATCGATTGAAGGATTTTTATAGAATAATTAGAAAGGGAAAAGATATGTTATGCATACCTTCACCTCTTTTGTTTCTGCTCTTTTCAATTGACAGTGTTAATCTCTGCCAGGTTCTCTTGTCAGTAAATCATGTCCTACTCCAGTCCAACTTCTCTGTGGTATGTGTCTAGCCTTATATTTATATGTGTATATTGTGCCACTGTCTATAACTTCATTAGGGAGCTCATTCCACTGCTCAATTATAGTGTGGGTGAAGAAATTTTTAGTTGTGTCTTCGTTCCCTTTCCTGCCCATTATATTTAATGTGTTTCCTCTTGTGGAACTCTCCTTGGCTATCTTAAGTAGATTATTGGAATTTACATTACTGAATCCATTCAGAACCTGAAAACACTATCAGCTGCCCACTTATTCTCCTTTCTTAACCGAAAAGGGTTCAAGTTTCCTTAATCTCTCATTGTGTGGTATATTTTTAAGGAATGAGATCAATCTTGTTGCTCTGCGCTGAACGGATTCGAGTGTCTATATAATTATGTCTTTTATTATGTAGGGAGACCAAAACTGCACAGCATAGCCTACCCACAATACTTTTATATAAGGGTGTAACTATGTGTTTACTATGACACTGAACATTTCTTCTAATGAATCCTAGTGTTCTGTTTGCTTCGTTAGCTGCTGCAATGCATTGGCTTGTGGATTTTAGATTTTCGTTTCTCACCGAAACTCAGGTGTCTGTAGCAACATCCAGCAGCCCCTTCTCTGTATCCTCCTACTTTCTCTATCGTAGTTTCAAAGCCAAAGGCGGATGTTGTGCATATGTGCACAACAAACTCACTAGCTCTCCTGTTCCCGATTTCGACTCCTCTGAATTCTCAACTTTATGGCTCAAACTTTCCTGTCATTCTCTTACTAAATATTTCTGTGCTGTCTATCTTTCCCCTAACTCTACCAACTTTCCCAAATTCTTTGACTATCTAAACTCAACAGTGGAATATTCTTTCCATTTCTCCTTTCTCAGAAATCTCCATCTTAGGAGATTTCAACGTTCACCACCGCCAATGGCTCTCCTCTCACACTACTGACCCATCTGGTGAACAAACCTACGTCTTTTCTATCATAAATGACCTAGAGCAGTTAGTCCAGCAACCCACCCGTATCCCGGATCGCATCGAAGATCGGCCCAACATTCTTGACTTGTTTCTAACTTCTAACCCTTCTTCTTATACTGTCGATCTTTTCTCTCCTTTGGGCTCCTCCGACCATAAACTTATCTCTGTCACCTGTCCTATCTCTCCAGTACGGCCACCCGATCCTCCTAGCCGGCGGCGCTTGTGGCACTTTGGCGCTGCCGTCTGCGAGGCTCTCCGGCAGTACTTCTTTGATTTCCCATGGAATGATTTCTGCTTCCGTGGCCGGGGACCCTCGGAGAGTGCTGAACGCATTATGGGGTAATCCTATCGGGCATGGAAGCATACATTCCATTCTCTTTCTCTCAGACTAAAGCTAAAAAATCTTGGTTTACTCACGCCTGTTCTACTGCTGTCCGCAATAAGGAAGAAGCATTCAAACGGTACCGATGCCTTAAAACTCAAGACTCTCATTCTTCCTATGTTTCTGCCCGGAATCAAGCCAAATCTGTTCTTCGACTTGCCAAACACTCTTTCATCAATAATAAATGCACTGAACTATCCAACTCTAGCTCTTCCCAAGCTTACTGGCATCTAGCCAAAAACCTCTCCAACAATTTCTCTTCCTCGTCTTTCCCTCCCCTTTCCCACTCTGATGGCACAACCATCACTTCTTCCTCTGACAAAGCTAAACTCTTCGCTCAAACTTTTGCTAGAAACTCCACCTTGGATGATTCCGGTGCTATTCCTCCCTCTCCACCCTCCTCTCTCTTACTTATGCCTAATATCCTAATCTCTTCTAAAGATGTACTTTCTACCATCTGGGCTTAATACTAATAAGGCGTACGGTCCGGACGGTGTTCCTCCTGTTGTTCTCAAAAACTGTGCTTCCGTGCTGACTCCCTGCCTAGGCAAACTCTTTCGTCTCTGTCTATCCTCTAACGTCTTCCCTTCATGCTGGAAGTTTGCTCACATTCAACCTGTCCCAAAGAAGGGTGACCGCTCTCAACCCTCCAACTATTGTCCAATTGCTCTCATCTCTTGTATCTCTAAAGTTTTTGAAACTATTCTTGCTTCCAAATTTCTTAAGCATTTCTCTTTTCATAATCTGCTCTCAGATCACCAGTATGGCTTCCTTAAGGGTCGCTCTACTGGTGATCTTCTTTCATATCTTACTAACTCTTGGTCATCCTCCTTTCGGGACTTCGGTGAGACTTTTTCTCTTGCACTAGACATATCGAAAGTCTTCGATAGAGTCTGGCACAAATCTTTAATTTCTAAACTATCCTCCTTCGGTTTCTATCCCTCCATATGTGCCTTTGTCTCTAATTTCCTTTCCGACCGTTCCATAGCCGCGGTTGTGGACGGCCATTGTTCACATCCTCACCCTATAAACTCCGGTGTTCCTCAGGGCTCTGTCCTATCTCCTATTCTCTTTCTAATTTTTATAAATTATCTCCTCAACTGTACCTCAATTCCCATCCCTTCATACGCAGACGACTCAACCTTACACTACACCATTAGTTTTTCAGAATGCCCCAGCCAGCAATCCCTCAATGACAAACGTAATGAAGCCATAGAACTCTTAAATTCTGATCTAAATACTATCTCCAATTGGGGCAGAGAAAACCTTGTTACCTTTAATGCTTCCAAAACCCAGTTTCTCCATCTATCTACCCGTACGGAACTCCCAGCGGACTATCCCTTATTCTTCAACAATACAAAAATCAATCCTTCATCTTCTCTCAATATTCTTGGTGTCTCTTTTTCTTCTGCTCTCAGTTGGAAGGACCATATTACCAATCTTGCTAAGGCAGCCTCCCAGAAGCTGGGTGTGCTCAACCGCCTTATGGGGTTCTTTTCCCCTGCACAGCTTCTTGCTCTGTACAGGGGCATAGTGCGTCCTTGTATTGAGTATTGTTCACATGTGTAGGCAGGTTCCTCTCACACCGCTCTCCTAGATAAAGTTGAAAGGAAGGCCTTTCGTATCATTAACTCCCGTCCACTCACCAACTCTCTGCAATCTTTCTCTCTCCGCCGCAATGTTGCATCTCTCTCGCTATTCTATCGCTACTATAATAATTAGTGTTCCTCAGAGCTTTCCCAGTGTATACCACCTCCTTTACGTAGGGCACGTGGTACCCGTCTTGCAACTCAATCCCACCCCTACTCTGTGCAACTCTCCAACCCAAGAGTGAAATGTTACTCTCAAACTTTCTTCTACTCAACAGCTGAGCTCTGGAACTCTCTCCCAGAATCAGTCTTTCCCTCTTCCTATGACTTTAATTGCTTCAAACTCCGTGTGTCCAGGCATTTTGGCTCGAACATCCCTTGATTTTGGCCCTGTCACTCTTTCAACTATGGGGGAGGCACTCGCTATAGGCAGTTCTGCCTTTTGCCTCCCTCAATCACATAGGAAAAAAAAAAAAAAACACTGTTTGGTCTTGTATATATGATACGCTCTCTACCTCTTCATCATTCATGTGATATTCGCATTTATTGTTTTAGGAGCCTATGAATGTGTAGTATATGACATTTGCTTGCATTAAACGGGCATCTGCCTATCGTCTGAGAGAGAGTTCTAAACACAAACCATTATTCAAGAGACTGGGCTTCTCAAATTGGACTCCAGACTTGAATGTCCTGATGTGCCGGTTTAGCAATACTTAGGTTTTAAATTCTCCGAAGTTCAGTTTTACTAACTACCACTACCATTACCACTTTCCATTCTAAAGGTTAATTTCCATATATCACTAACCCATGAACAAATGCTATATGTGTAAATGAGATTAATGTATTCCTTTATTTCTATAATAATGGTGTAAACTATACACATTGGTATTCGTAGTTAAAATAATTAGTTAAAGTAGGGCTTAGTGGATATCAACCCTGCAGGATTTTTAAGCCAGGATATGTCAGTGGGAAAATCAAGATTGGAGCCTCTGTTCGAGAATTCCAGTCCCTATTGGTGTCATTTGTCTTCGGTAAAATGTTAATGGATATGGAGTAATATTTATATTGATGTGCTAATAACTTCCAAATCCCTGGTTTTCTCAGTAACATTGGGATATGATACGTTGTGTAGCGCTCGTAATACTGTCAGTTACCTGCTGTCACGTGAGTGTATTGTTAATGTTAATGGATATGGAGTAATATTTATATTGATGTGCTAATAACTTCCAAATCCCTGGTTTTCTCAGTAACATTGGGATATGATACATTGTGTAGCGCTCGTAATACTGTCAGTTACCTGCTGTCACCTGAGTGTATTGTTAATGTTAATGGATATGGAGTAATATTTATATTGATGTGCTAATAACTTCCAAATCCCTGGTTTTCTCAGTAACATTGGGATATGATACGTTGTGTAGCGCTCGTAATACTGTCAGTTACCTGCTGTCACGTGAGTGTGTTGTATACAATGTAAATTGACCTACGATACGATAATACTATATTATCCTTTTACATTAACAGCAGTTACTTTATATAAATATATATATATATATATATATATATATATATATATATATATATATATATATATATATATATATACCGGTATATATATATTATATAATTATCATAATCACCACCATAAGCAGCCTTAGTTAGTCCACTGCAAGCCGAAGACCTCTCACAAACGTTTCTAAGCTGGCCAGATCTTATCCTGTTCCATCTTACTTTAACAAACTTGCCGATCTCATCCCTCCATCTGGTTATATGTCTATCCTTTCCTCAAGCTCCATCTCTATATTCCCGTTTTGTTCCTTTATTTGTCCATCTCTTATCATCTCTTCTAGATATATGATTTTTTCAAGCCCATTTCGTCTTGTCAATGCGATTATCTTCTACTTGTGTGTCTTCTCTTATCCAAGAGGCTCTCGTCTTGTCGCTCCAGGCTATCCTTAACATTATCCTTTCCATTTCTTTATGGCACTACAAAATTTTCGTTTATAAAACTTTGTTATACTTCAAGTTTCTGATACATAAATTAGTCTAGGAAGGACACATTCTTGGCATACTTTTCTCTTAAATGCAAGGGGCAACTAGCTTTTCATAATGGAATTCTGCTTACCAAATGCGCTCCATTCCATATCTATCTTTGGTTTGATTTTTCTAGAGTGATCAAAGTGTATTTGTATAACCTTGCCTAGGTATATAGAGTATATTCCTCCTCCTCTGAATTTGGCCCATCGTCCTCTAACTTAATTTGATGTGGTTGCACATAATCATTCAACATATTCCTGGGTTTCTTTCTATTAATTTTCAGCACTACCTTAAGGCTTCCTCAGTACAGTATATATCATCCATCATTATTTTGCTGTAACTCTTCCCTCGAGTCGTTAGGATAACATTTGTCTCGGTGAATCTGAGGTTGCTTTGATGTTCCCCATTAACATTTATACCTTTATTACCCCATTAAAGATCACTAAATATGTCCCCCAAACACTTGTGAACAGAACAAATTTGATATTGCATTATGTCATCTACCTAATAACTGGAGTTCCAATGCACGTTATAGTCTGATTTTGTTTAATGCAAACAGTAGCATTTCAACTAAGGAATCACAAACAAATAAATATATAATAATAATATTAAATAAATATATACATAAATACATAAATCGGAATACAATAATCACTATTACCGTTTTATATTTTGTTGCCGTTGCGTTGCCTTTACATACGCAACTGTGTATGGACGGAACTTATTAACTATCAAAACACTTGTTTCACTGGAGTCATCTACGCTGCACCACCATGGTTTCAAATTGTTCGAACCTGCTGCCAATGTGTGGCTAGGACTTTGGCATACACCTGGTCTACGACTTACCGCCGTGAGTGATGATAACCTCGACCAAAAGTGGTGGGTGGTCTCCTTAATATTTTCCGGCGTCTCTAACACGAAGTATTATGCACATATTGGTAAGTAATGGACTAGTACATTGTGTTTCATGCGTAGGAGTACCGGAAATTGCGTTCACGGCGAAAATATTGGAGGTGATAAATCGAAAGTGTGAAATGGAACAACTTGAGATGGTTCGGCCATATGGAACGTATGGAAAGCGAGAGAATGACTAAGAGGGTGTACGAGAGCGAGGTGGAGGGACAGAGAGGGAGAGGTAGACCGAATGAGAGGTGGAAGGATGGAGTGAGGAAGTACATGAACGAAGGCGGTGCTGGTTGGGGGGAGGGGCGTCGACTGACTGGGGACAGAGGTGCATGGGGCGGTTCGTTCGTGGCCACCCCTTCGGGGATCACGGCGTCAGGCAATAGATAGATAGATAAATCGGCACCAACAGTTCTAGACAAATACGAGGAGTATCGGTTATACTGATGATTTGGACCGACAGTTAGCCCATCGATCTTTTTAGGCCTAATAGGTCCGGTAGAGCATATACATCATTCCTATATATGTCATTAAGAGCTAAAATGTATTATAAGGGAGAACAAAATAAAACGCTAAAATACGCACCACAGCTAGTAGTGCAATCTTAATGGGTAATGGCAAAGTAATATAAATATTGAGATTTTTTCGCATAGGTTTAAACTTCCGGAAATTGGTGGGTAATAAATACAATGATTTATTATTTCAACTTACGTCCGCCGCCGCACTCATGTTATTGTTGTGAACCTCTCGGCCCTCTCACTGCCACTCGTTGCCTTCCGGAGTAAGGTATGTCCCATAATACTGTGTTTTTTGCACTGTTACCCAACCAGCGGGGGTGTAGGGGCGGCAGCCCCCACCCATAATACTAGGATACGTTAGGTAAGGTTGTTAGGTTAGGCTAATGTCTTTTTTTTTACGCGTTTAACCCCTCATTTCCCCTGAACTTCATAGCCCTCCCCATTAGTAGGGGGGCGTGTTTTTAGATTGTTGGATAATGGGTAAATACTAATTTCAGCTCCTCTTCAGTATAAAACAACACTATATTTAAAGGAAAAATTCAGGTATTTATCAAGGAAACCAGCCACGAATTTTCCTGGAAATTTGGAAGTCAATGTACAATCAAAGCTGAACATTGCAGAGTAAACACTGTAGACTTCATCGACTTTCTTTCACCTTAGTATAATCGACAGCCAATTTTTTTTTTTTTTTTTTACTAAGGGATTAGTACTCAACCAGCGGGGGTGTGGGGGCGGCATCCCCCACCCATAATACTAGGTTAGGTTAGGTAAGGTTGTTAAGTTAGGCTAATGTCTTTTCGTTAACCTGACTTTTTGGACCGACAGCGATTTCAGTAAGTTTTATTTTGTTTTTTGTATTTTTTCTTTCAGATATAGTGTTGTTTTATACTGAAGAGGAGCGGAAATTAGTATTTACCCATTATCCAACAATCTAAAAACACACCCCTATTAGACTATTTTTTATTTTATTTTTTTGCTAGGCTATTAGCCTAACCTAACAACCTTACCTAACCTAACCTAGTATATGGGTGGGGGCTGCCGCCCCCACACCCCCGCTGGTTAGGTTCCTTTTTTTTTTTTTTTTTTTTTATTTTGTGCCATTAGCCTAACTTAACAACCTAACCTAACCTAACCTAGTATATGGGTGGGGGCTGCCGCCCCCACACCCCCACACCCCCGCTGGTTGGGTACTGGCTGAAAAACTTATTGTTTTACAGTAGCCTAGGCCTATACATGTATTTTAGCGTTTTTTGTTTTCTCCCTTGTAATACATTTCCGCTCTTAATGCCATATATAGCAATGATGTATATGCTCTACCGGACCTATTAGGCCTAAACAGATCGATGGGCTAACTGTCGGTCCAAAACATCAGTATAACCGTCTTTTCAAATCACTATCTGGGGGCGTGTCTCAACATAGATCGATAGGCCTAATGGGGAAAATAGGTTTTCCCGAGATTTCTAATTAATTACAAACACTATATATTGATGCAAATGAACAAATTTGTTTATAAAAAACACTCGGAAAATTCGTGGTATTAAAATAAAAAAATTCCAAATAAAATAAAACTTACTGAAATCGCTGTCAGTCCAAAAAGTCAGGTTTATCGGAGTATAAAATATGCAAAGGTAATTTTATGCTTTACAGTTTTTATTGTCTGAGTGACAAAATGGCCAAAACAAGGCAATTTCAACTAAAGTTTATTGTATTCCTTCCCATACTTAGTTTGAAACCATGCTGTAGGCTCGCTATAGATCAACCAGAAAATATGGTCAAGGATGAGTATATACAGTACTATAATAGAGGTACACCTCAATAATTATGGGTCAATATTTACGAGTCACACCACAGCTGGAATCTCATTTCTAAGGGTAGTTTTGGGTTCCTATCATTCTGTTTCATTGCTATATACTTTTTATCCACCGGAAAATATGTTTTCGTTTTTTTTATTTTTTTTTTTTATTTTTTTGTTTTTTTAGCATTAACCTAACCTAAAAACCTAACCTAACCTAACCTAAATGTATTTGGGGGCTATTAGGTTAGGTTAGGTTAGGTTAGGTTTTTTGGTTAGTTTAATGCTAAAAACAAAACAAAAGCAAAGAAAAAAAAAATTCCGGTGGATAAAAAGTATATAGGAATGAAGCATAGAATGATAGGAACCCAAAACTACCGTTAAAAATGAGATCCCAGCTGTGGTGTGACTCGTAAATATTGACCTAATTATGTCATAATTATATACAATCTTTATAACCCATACATTATATTAAAGTCTCTAACCTAATTGGCGAAACTGCTGTAGTCTAAAAAATATCATCCCTGAAACAGATAGGGTTAAAACCTACCATGCTGGAGGAGCTCGTGGACGATGAAGAAGACCCAGGGGCCGGGTCATCATCACTGCCATACAGAAGTTTTATTAAGGTGTGCAAATCCATATTCATCACTGTACTGCTTTGTAGATTAGGGCCATCTTATGCACTCTGTTCACCACATTATAGGTCAGATAAAATTCATATTTCGCCGAAAACACTTCTACGACGTCAAACAAAATCTACTAGCCGCAGGGTTATAGAAACACGTGTTAACTGTTAAAATGACTAAAACTTAAAATAACTTACAGTACACAAACACAAAATTATTCAATGAACACAATATTCGACAAACTATTGATTTTAACTGCACAGAAATCCATTCACCAAAGCTATTATATGAAGAGTATCAGAATAGCTCCTCGTCACACACCCACACCCTCTCACTCCACGCGGAAAAGTGAGATATTTTCTAGTTTCTGGTATGCTTGATTCGGGGTCTCGTTATTGTTTTACTGATTCACTCATTGTAGTTTTTGGTATTTTGTTTTTTTGCTTCACTCACTGTATAATTTTGGGTCTTTTTCAATAAGAGGGACACTTTTTTTAGTGTATTCCCGCTACTTCCAGACGATTTTCCTTAAATAAGTAGCTGTGAAAGGTGTTAAGTCTTCGATAGATAGTTCCAAGGTTGAATGATATTGTCGTGTTGGAGCTAATACAAGAAGCAAACAATCAACATCTGAATGAAAGGGTTAAGGAAAATACATTAGCTATTCGACAAATACTTTTGGTTTGCTACTTATTAACCATTCCTGTACCGGCAACGTCTTGTTAATTATATTTTAGATATATTAAGACCATTTTGTGTAGTTTAAGAAGGATCTTAGGTAGTAAACAGGGTTCAGTGAGATAGTTCGAAGCCTGTTAATTGCCGGAGGCCATTTTTAAAATGAACAGTAGCCAGAATATAGTTAAAAGGACGTCGCCGGTTTGGAAGGGGTTAATGATATCCTTTACCAATAGACACTTACGCCAGCTTGTCGGTAATATATAATAATACTATACAATATTTACAGTAACTACATGACAATACACAAGAGGGTGTAACTCTCTGGTTTATTTAATTGTGGGTGTCGTAATTGGTTCACTCTATAATATACAAAGGAAATATATAATCTGCTCGACATCTAATTGGCCACTTACAGTAATAAAGAATAATCTATTAAACCGATGCACAGTATTAATATGACAATTGATCTAAGTATGAGTATTCTATCAATAACGATAGCATTGTATATTATGTTGTCCTTTTATTATATAGCTTTCATCTATAAATCATGGAGGGAGGAATTCAAGGTTTGCTATTAGACCAAGTTTGGGATATGACTACCATTTGATCTCTAATTGACCCAATTTGACCACTATATACTCGTAAATTTTCCTAAACAGCTTCGAATGCATGAGCTCAATAAACCTTTCAAGTGCCATAAGCTAATATTGCCAATTATGTAAGTAATTTCACATGCCTAATTTAAGCCTCTCTCTCTCTCTCTCTCTCTCTCCCACCCCCACCCATTCCTCTACCTCCTACAAAACCCCTAACCATACTGCTGTATTGTCCTCAATATTCTCGGCTAATGGCTTGATGTACAAGTACCTCCGGATATGCGGCACTGTCCCTCCCGGAGGACCACTTGCACCTTCCCTCCGAATATTATTTTATGGAAATAAAATAATTTGAATATGAATCTGAATCTGTGTGGCTGTGTGTTTTGGGTGCTGGGGCAATGCCTTCTCTATACATAATTATGTATAGAGAAGGCATTGGCTGGGGTCTGGTGACTGGGTCACGACGGGTAGGGTCCCTCTAGGATGTTTAAGAAGGGACATACACACACACACACCTCCCCTCTCACACTTTCCTCCTCCCTGGAGTACCTTACCTCCTCCTCCCCTCCCCCCCCCCCCCCACCCCCTCCCCCCCCCCCCCCCACTCCTCCTCCTCTCCCACCCATTCCTCTACCTCCTACAACCCCCCTCCCTCTCTCCCATAACCACACACCCTACTAAATATTATATTACTATATGCATGTAAACTTCTCCACTGGTCATATTGCGCTAACTATCCCCTCAATAACCATTATTGTAATAAGAATTTGAACCATGTAACTCATCTTTGTAAAATATTTGTATTACTATAATTCCATTATAACTTCGGTAGTTGGTAATATTAGTCACATTATGTATGTGACTCTTGTATTCAGCTAACTATGACCTCAATAACCGTTGATGTAATGAAGAATGTGAAGTGTCCCTCATATGATTGTAATATATTTGTGGTACTATTATTGCATAATAATTAATGTAGTTCGAAATATTAGTCACATCTTGTATGTAATAATTGTATTCAGCTACCTATGATCTCAATAACCATTGATGTAAGAAAACATGAATAGCCTCCTCATATGATTGCACTAGTTTTGTAGTGCTATTATTTACCTGTCAATTAATAATTCAGTCATATATATATATATATATATATATATATATATATATATATATATATTTTTTTTTTTTTTTTTTTTTTTTTTTCCATGAGCACGTATATACAGCATATGTGGCAATCAAATGAGGAAACTATAATAACACCAGACGACGATACTGTTGTTACAGTAGAATAATGCTCTTTGAGCAGTATGTATTGCCTTACCAGTGGTTGTCCCCTTATTATTATTATTATTTTAGTATTATTATTGAAATACCACAGGAACGAAAATTCCTGGGAGCGAAACTTCCACCCAACGAGATCCCTCTCTTTCTACCACCTCCCTCCACATGTTACACGTCTCGTTAATCACAGTCTTCTAATATACAAATCACATTTCCTTACCCCCTGACATTCTTGAAATACCCACTAAGTATATTCAATTAGATACCAACCATGCAGACTATAATACGTTTGTTGTGTATGGGTACGAGGCGATCTCAAGACACCTTAGCTCCCAGTGCACAACGAACCGGATCATAATTATGTCCGCCTGTATTAAATTATGTATTATGTTGATTTATACCATTGCCTATTTTTGTAATAATTGTATTCAGCTAACTATGATCTCAATAATCATTGATGTAATGAAAATATGAATAGTCTCCTCATACGATTGCACTAGTTCTGTAGTGCTATTATTTACAACCTGTCAATTAATAATTCAGTCACTACAAGCTTGCTTGCTTGCTTTTTTTTTTTTTTTTTTTTTTTTTTTTTTTTTTTTTTTTTTAATACAGACCATGTGACAATTAAATGAGGAAACTATAATAACACATCTGAATAATGCCAACCTGACTTATAAACACAAATATGAATGTAACCAGACGACGATGCTGTTGTTTCAGTGGAATAATGGCTCTTTGAGCAGTATATATCGCCTTACTAGTGGTTGTCCCCTCACAGGATGGGGGGCGCTGCTCAATAAACTAGCCCCTCGGGGCAAAATCAAATCTCTCTCTCTCTCTCTCTCTCTCTCTCTCTCTCTCTCTCTCTCTCTTCTTTATATAATATGTCCTTGGAATAAATCGCAGTCTTAAAGGCTCCTTGTAGCACAACCACGCGCACTCACACACGATCACTTTTTCTGTATCTATCTATCTATCTATCCATCTATATATATACCTATCTATCTATCTACCTATCTATCTATTTATCTACTTATCTATATATCTATCTATCTATCTATCTCTATGCACATTAATCTACCTGTTTATGTAGCTATCATTATTTACAGTCTCTCCTTGGAATATACCACGATGCGTATGAGATTATTATGACTCCTTGAAATACATACACACGCTCTCTCTCTCTCTCTCTCTCTCTCTCTCTCTCTCTCTCTCTCTCTCTCTCTCTCTCTCTCTCATTAAATCGTGACCAGACTACCCCCCTCAATTGCTTGTCTCACGCACCCACCCCACACCCGAAACCCAACACTTTTCTCGGTAATTGTATAGTATTTCCCCCGCTTAACTAGCTCTCAGAACCAATGGCTACTCTTACTTAATGGATAATTGTCGAGGAAAAGCAAAAACAAAGGCCGATCGGGAAGTACGATGAGAATTTACGAGAATATACGCGTGCTATTTCCCCTGTACCAATGTTCTTACTCATAGTTAAAGGATAATTGGAGGAAAAAGCAAAGATCACGGGGAATTCCATCAGGAACTCAGATTTATAAGTTTATTAACAAGAAATTTCCCACTTACCAATGCTACATACATTCATACATACAAAGAAAAATGCAAGTGACAAGACAAGTAATAACATTAATCGCACAAAACACTGGAAGCAAGTCGAGGGCAGTGGAAGTACTAGGAGATGAGGAAGTGATTATAAGGATTAGGTAAAGGCGTCGGGATTCAGCCCCTTCTGTACTGGCGACGTCTTTTTTATCTTTATTCTGGCTACTATTAGACAATTTCATTCAGTTCGAAAAGGGCTTACAGCAATTAACAGGCTTCGAAGTATCACACTTAACCCTTTTCAGTGCCACAGATCCTTCTTAAACTGCACAAAATCGTCTAAATATGGCTAGAATCAAATTAGAAAGACCTCGCTGGTGCAGAAGGGGTTATACCAACCTGTGTCAGAGTATTCTTGTAGGATAAATCCTGTGGATAAATGGGCGGACAGACAATACAGGGTGTTCGTAAAGTACTTGAGTGGTTTTAAATATTTATTTAGCTAAACCCATTAGGGGTAGAATTATCCTGTTTTGTGCATAATATGGAGTACATAATAGATTTGTATGTTATGAGTTACACAATAGAGTTTCATTTATTAAATGAATTACACAATAACGTTTTATAAAACTTCAATGTGGTTTCCTTTTGTAGCCCTCAGCACATCCAACCAACCATCGATTTCTTGCCATGTGACCCCCAGCATATCAGCAGTGACCGTACGTATGGCTTCCATTAACTGTTCACGAAGGATTTCGATATTTGGAACAGTTGTTTCGTAGACTGTATATAGCCCCAAAGGAAGACATCTAAGGGGGTGACATAAGGAGACCAAGGAGGCCTCAATATCGGACCATCACGCCCAAATATTAATCCTTCATGAACGGATAATAAAACTATTGTGTACTCCGTGTCATGCACAAAACAGCATCATTCTATCTCTAATGGGTTAAGTTCAATAAATAAAAACCACTCAAGGACTTTACGAACAGCCTGTACAATATACGCCACAGGTCTGTAGTGAAAGACAGTATAAAAGTCAGTCAATGAACAATTTTGAAACGTTGGCGACATATTTTGAAATATTTCCTTTAAACACTTGTTTAGATAATTCAGTTTTTCCTCATTCAATGTTCACGATCTCAAATTTATCATATATTGTACTCTACCTTGTTCCAAATAATTAGGCTAAAACTCTTTAACATTAACTTCTAAAGCTCACAAACGACCAGAGTAATCGAGCTACTATTTCTACCATTTGGGAAGGGTGAGCCAGGGAAAAGGTGTGGCAATTTACAGCCCATTTGCTCTAGCCCTTTTTGAGTTACAGAGGTTAAGGTTCACGATTTCTGGCCAACCTACTTGGAACAGGGTATAGCTACTTGTGCAGACGACTGTACAATAGAAAGACATACAGGTAGTAACATGTTCTCTTGATATACAACCGAGCCACAGCCAATATTGTTACCTAATATATAATTGACCGAAAAAAACTGATTTGGTAGGCCATCAGACACCCATAAAGTAGGAGAATACACACAAACCATTTCCCCTTTACCCTTCCTTGCTTTTACTCTTACCAAACTTATAATTAGCGGGAATTTACAATCTCATAGGGAAGTCCATCAAGCACTCAACAATTTACGATTATACAGTATATACAGTAGACGAACAATTTACGATTATACAGTATATACAGTAGACGAACAATTTACGATTATACAGTATATACAGTAGACGAACAATTTACGATTATACAGTATATACAGTAGACGAACAATTTACGATTATACAGTATATACAGTAGACGAACAATTTACGATTATACAGTATATACAGTAGACGAACAATTTCCCCTGTACCAACCGAACGCGTCCATATGATTCCAGCAATATCCTTCCTGCACACTACAGTCCCTCATATATCATTCTATTTGACGTGTGAACACCGGTCTGGCGTGGGTAATCTGATGAACACGGCACGAAGAAATCGGTCTGGTGAACAACAGTATCAAGTCGGAACGGCCATACTCCGAAACGGCCACACTCCGAAACGGCCACAATCCGAAACTGTATGCGAAACGTTGTCAATAAAATACTCCTCCTTATTTGGTATTTATATTCACCTTTACTCGTTGAATATAACTAAGCTTAATGCAGACATAACCTAATATAAACATAGCTAACCATAACGATCCTAAGCTAACCTAACCAAGCCTAGCGTAATTTAACCGAACCTAACCTAGGCTGTTTAGGAGTGTGGTTATTTAAGATTATGGCTGTTTGGAATGTGGCCGTTTAGGAGTGCGGCTGATCTGACCTACTTCCCGATGAACAATATCTCCTTTGGCTCCCTCAAAAACAGATGCCCAATGTTCCGAGAAGAGGGTTTGAAAGGGGAGGAAAACGCATCCCTCCAAACTCCCATAGCCCAGTATTTCCTGTGCTTGCATCTTCCGGAGGAGGAAACACCTGCGAAATAATATACAAGACAGCTTTCCGGAAATTGTGGAGGCGAAGTAATTGTTGATGCTGACGGTGATAGCGCGGTGGTCGTCTGCTGTTTTGGCCTGCTAATCCAAACGGCCATGTTAAAAAAATAAATAATAATAATACTAATAATAATAAGAATAATAAATAGAAAGAAGGAAAAACTTACCATAGTCACTCGCGATTGCATTGGTCAACAAAATAAATAGAAAGCAAAATAAATCGTTCAAGAACTTATTGTTTATCAAATTTTGTTTCACCAATCAACACTTAGTTCCTTATTCTTTACTCGTCTATCTAACATGTTCAATAATGCAACATATACAGCCACGCGGGGAATCAGTGTCACTGGTTGCACTTTTGACCAATTCTATTCGAGACTGATTTACTAGTTTATCTCTCCTTTACATATAAGGTGAATGACTAATATGCTGCTGCAAACTGCCTGTATCATGAATCTTGCAGATAAATATAATACCTACAGATAGATCTGTACAGGGATATTGCACCTAGATTGACAAGACATATATGAGTAGAAATTAATATAAGGCCAAGTTGAAAAATAATAAAAAATAATGTGATATTGAGATGTAACAGTTAAGACATCTAGTCATTAGATTGCAATATGATTATCTTTGTACCTCCTTAGTGTTTTTGCAACTGGAAATTGCCGCAATGATTTTATTATAAGCACGAATTAAGTTCGTTAAAATATGGAAGTTAAGATGAAGGACGACAGGGGTCAAGTGCATTGCGATTGCCTGTGAATAATAACAAAACAGTTAATAACAATGAACATTTAGCATAATAATAACAAAACAGTTAATAACAATGAACATTTAGCATAATAATAACAAAAACAGTTAATAACAATGAACATTTAGCATAATAATAACAAAACAGTTAATAACAATGAACATTTAGCATAATAATAACAAAACAGTTAATAACAATGAACATTTAGCATAATAATAACAAAACAGTTAATAACAATGAACATTTAGCATAATAATAACAAAACAGTGAATAACAATGAACATTTAGCATAATAATAACAAAACAGTTAATAACAATGAACATTTAGCATAATAATAACAAAACAGTTAATAACAATGAACATTTAGCATAATAATAACAAAAACAGTTAATAACAATGAACATTTAGCATAATAATAACAAAACAGTGAATAACAATGAACATTTAGCATAATAATAACAAAACAGTTAATAACAATGAACATTTAGCATAATACTAAAAATAACATCCCGTAAATAAGAAAGGTCATTCTTAAGCTGCATAATCGTCCATCGTCGGGAGCTGGATACAAAATAATATACCAGTTATCGGTTTACTACAAGTTTATGGAGAGACAGTACCACCTCTAGAGTATGAAGGGTCCTTACTAAGCTTATAAATATCTTATTTTGCTAGCCAAGACAATATATGCGAAATAATGAGCACATAATGATTAGATCTACCCTTTGCTAACACATATAGCTAAGGGAAGAAATTATGATATGCAGATTTAAAGTATGCCAACAACATTAATCTAAAATGTAGAACGGTAATAGGTGTACTGATAATTTATGTAAGTTCCAAAAGAAATTTTAAATTAAATACATTAACACCATATATACAAATTTAGCCAAATTATATATATATATATTTTTTTTTTCCTATTCTTTCTTACGAGAAGTTAAGATGTGAAGGTATCTTAAATGAGTGCATGAACATGAACGGGACCTGAGAGCTTGTTATTAGTCATAATTCTCCTCATGTTTATTAGACAGATATGAGTGTAAGCGAATAATAGCATTTATGTGCACAAACACACACACACACACACAGTTAATGGAGTTGCTTTGAAGGAGACTAGCAATAGTAAATACTAAATAAATTAAACATTTAAATTAAAATTTGTTGAAGAAATGATGTAAACAAAATAGTAAAGCATCATTAGACTGAAAAAGTATTGATATACCGGTGTAGTAAACGTAATAAAAGATTAATAAAGTAAAACAATATATGTATATATATTATATATATATATATATATATATATATATAGCCTACAGTATATATATATATATATATATATATATATATATATATATATACACCGGTATATATACAGTATATATATATATATACCGGTATATATATACAATATATATATATATATATATATATATATATATATATATATATATATATATATATATATGTGTGAGAAAATACCTGTAGCCCAGTATTTTGTGTTATGCTCTTTGCTATACAAAAATAGTAAAATAAAATAAATAAATACATTCAGATTTTCTAATGGTGTCTTAAGGCAGTAATACAAATAATCTCATCTTCAGCCACTTTTTTCATATTAATCCTTTTGGCTACATGAGGTCTTTATTGAGGTTAATAAGTAAAAGACGAATGTGTTCAGTTAGGGAAGGGTCAGTGAGAGTCAAGATCCAATACGCATTTATTTTCTGTTTTCCGGCTATTATGCGAAGATTATATTCAGATTAGGAAGGGTATAAGGAAGTCAGAGGGGTAATTGAGATAGTCTTTACCCTTATACTTCCCAGATCCCACTTAAACTGTATAACATCGTCTAATGATAGCCAGAATAAACTGCCAAAATGCCTCACAATCTTTAAAAGGGTTAAGATAGATATTACCACTCCTGATTGCTAGAGGCTCTTCCTAAGCTGTATAAAATAGTCTGATGATAACCAGTGCAATAATGAAAATACGTCCAAGTTCTGGAGGGGTTAATGAAACAAGGAAAATGTTTACTGAAAGCCTCACTCTAAGGTCTTTCAAGGGGGGATGGTTGTTTTTTCTGGCCCACCTTCTCCCTCATGTTTAGCCCCATTAGTTTTCAGATTTAAGACGTTCGACCCATTAGTTTGACCACTTTTAAACCTTTCGCCCCATTTCTTTCTCAATATGAAGACTTTTCGTGTCGTGTAGGTGTCGATTTTTTTCCTGGTGAGCAAAAGCGAGCCTGTAATTAAGGAGGGGTGTCGAAAAACTGTACCAATATATCTAGAAAGGGGATCTTAGGGATGGGGAGGAAACTGTACCAATATATCTAGAAAGGGGATCTTAGGGATGGGGAGGAAACTGTACCAATATATCTAGAAAGGGGATCTTAGGGATGGGGAGGAAACTGTACCAATATATCTAGAAAGGGGATCTTAGGGATGGGGAGGAAACTGTACCAATATATCTAGAAAGGGGATCTTAGGGATGGGGAGGAAACTGTACCAATATATCTAGAAAGGGGATCTTAGGGATGGGGAGGAAACTGTACCAATATATCTAGAAAGGGGATCTTAGGGATGGGGAGGAAACTGTACCAATATATCTAGAAAGGGGATCTTAGGGATGGGGAGGAAACTGTACCAATATATCTAGAAAGGGGATCTTAGGGATGGGGAGGAAACTGTACCAATATATCTAGAAAGGGGATCTTAGGGATGGGGAGGAAACTGTACCAATATATCTAGAAAGGGGATCTTAGGGATGGGGAGGAAACTGTACCAATATATCTAGAAAGGGGATCTTAGGGATGGGGAGGAAACTGTACCAATATATCTAGAAAGGGGATCTTAGGGATGGGGAGGAAACTGTACCAATATATCTAGAAAGGGGATCTTAGGGATGGGGAGGAAACTGTACCAATATATCTAGAAAGGGGATCTTAGGGATGGGGAGGAAACTAGAGAAATAGTAAATAAATAAAACAAAAATCGACCCAAAAATCAACCCTTCCCCCTTAATCCCTTCAGTGTTATGACGTATGTTTTATGTTTATCAGGCGATCCTTCATTTTATTCAGCTTAAGAAGGCCATATAGCGGTCAGAAAGTTAATTGAGATAGTTTATATGCCTATGTGCATATGTGTCGACTTAACTCCTTCTGTACCGGCGATGTCTTTTTAACTTTATTCTGCTTATTTTTAGATGATTTTATTCAGTTCACTAAGAGCAATCAACAGGCTTCGAACTATCTCACTTACCCATTTTTACTACCACAGATCCTTCCTAAACTGCATAAAATCGTCTAAATATAGCTAGAATATAATTGAATAGACGTGGCCGTTGCGTTAACGTGATGCTACACTACTTTATACGCAAACCAAAACATCAAACGAGAAGTACAAATGTCTATTCCCTGTTCCAAATTAGCAGGCCAAAGCTCTTGAACATTAACCTCTATAACTCACAATCGACTAGAGTAGGCCAACACATTTTCTACCATTTGGGAAGGGTCCGCCAGGGAATAGGTGTCGAAATGTACAGCCCATTTGCTCTAGCCCTATTTGAGTTATAGTGGTTCGGGTTCACGATTTATGTCCCCCCCCCCCCCCACCCCATTTTAAACAGGGTCTAGCAGTTGGTTTAACCCCTTCTGTACCGGCGCCGTCCTTGTAACTTTTTTTGGGCTACTATTAGACGATTTTATTCAGTTTAAGAAAGATGTCTACCAATTGAAAGCAACGGACCATCTTAATTAATTATTTTTCCTACCATAAATCCTTCCAAAGCTTTATATAATCGTCTAAATGTAGCTATAATATAATTGACTAAATGTAGCTATAATATAATTGACTAAATGTAGCTAGAATATAATTGGAGGAGCCACGGAGTATCTCAAGTAATTCTTTTTCCTACCATATATCCTTCCAAAGCTTTATATAATCGTCTAAATGTAGCTATAATAATATTACAAAGACGTCGCCGGTACAAATGGGGTTAACCCTTTCCGTACCGGTGCCGTCCATTTAGCTCTCCTCTGGCTACTGTTAGACAATTTTATTCAGGTTTAAAAAAAAAACAAGCCTTCAGGAATTAACAGGTTTCAAACTATCTTACATAACCATTTTCACTACCACAGATCTTTCTTAAACTGCACAAAATCGCTTAAATATAGCTACAAGAAAGTTATAATCACGTCACCGGTACAGAAGGGGTTAAGGGAGAGAGGTGAAAGGGTTGTGTGCGTTGCATAGAGGGCTTTGACACAAGGTCGACAGGAAGTATAGGAGTGACATGCAACCTCGGACATTGCAAATCTACTACCTCGCAATTAACGTTTTTTTCTGGACCCCATTCTCCCTCATGTTTAGCCCCATTTGTTTTGAAATTTTAGACGTTCGACGCTTAGTTTACCGAAAGATGTACAAATTTATCTCAAAGGAGCGTCTTGGGGGTATTTATACTTCATGGAGGTCTAGGGAGCAAACTAAAAACCTCCCCTTCGAATCTCTACAACCTCACTATTAACCCGTTCAGTACCGATGACATCCTTTTCATTACATTCTGGCAACTATTAAATGGTCTTATGCAGCTTAGGGAGGATGTCTACCCGTCAGAAGATTACGGACTATCTCAATCAATCCTTTTAGCTACCATAATTATATCATTCCAAAGCTTCATAAAGTCGTCTAAATGCAGCTGAAATCAAAACAAACAGACAACGCCGGTACTTAGTTAACCTTTCTGCAACCTCCGCCCCCTCGCCCACTGCAACTGTAGAATCTCAGTGTATAACTTTACTCCACAACACCACAACCTTGCCAACAATGTTACTAGTTGCAATACCTACTGTATCTCCGGGCAATTTCACAACTGCACTAACAACGACTACCTTAAGCAATATATGCATGCCTTGAAATGTAATAGCTATAAGTCAACTACAATGCTCTTACATGTCTCGAAACATAAATAAATGTTCACCAACGCATTATATTTATACTTACATTGTATATATATGTTCACCAACGCATTTATATATGTTTATACTTACATTGTATATATATGTTCACCAACGCATTATATATGTTTATACTTACATTGTATATATATGTTCACCAACGCATTATATATGTTTATACTTACATTGTATATATATGTTCACCAACGCATTATATATGTTTATACTTACATTGTATATAATGTTCACCAACGCATTATATATGTTTATACTTACATTGTATATACAGTATATGTTCACCAACGCATTATATATGTTTATACTTACATTGTATATATATGTTCACCAACGCATTATATATGTTTATACTTACATTGTATATATATGTTCACCAACGCATTATATATGTTTATACTTACATTGTATATATATGTTCACCAACGCATTATATATGTTTATACTTACATTGTATATATATGTTCACCAACGCATTATATATGTTTATACTTACATTGTATATATATGTTCACCAACGCATTATATATGTTTATACTTACATTGTATATAAATGTTCACCAACGCATTATATATGTTTATACTTACATTGTATATACAGTATATGTTCACCAACGCATTATATATGTTTATACTTACATTGTATATATATGTTCACCAACGCATTATATATGTTTATACTTACATTGTATATATATGTTCACCAACGCATTATATATGTTTATACTTACATTGTATATATATGTTCACCAACGCATTATATATGTTTATACTTACATTGTATATATATGTTCACCAACGCATTATATATGTTTATACTTACATTGTATATAAATGTTCACCAACGCATTATATATGTTTATACTTACATTGTATATACAGTATATGTTCACCAACGCATTATATATGTTTATACTTACATTGTATATATGTTCACCAACGCATTATATATGTTTATACTTACATTGTATATATATGTTCACCAACGCATTATATGTTTATACTTACATTGTATATATGTTCACCAACGCATTATATATGTTTATACTTACATTGTATATAAATGTTCACCAACGCATTATATATGTTTATACTTACATTGTATATACAGTATATGTTCACCAACGCATTATATATGTTTATACTTACATTGTATATATGTTCACCAACGCATTATATATGTTTATACTTACATTGTATATATATGTTCACCAACGCATTATATATGTTTATACTTACATTGTATATATATGTTCACCAACGCATTATATATGTTTATACTTACATTGTATATATATGTTCACCAACGCATTATATATGTTTATACTTACTTACATTGTATATAAATGTTCACCAACGCATTATATATGTTTATACTTACATTGTATATAAATGTTCACCAACGCATTATATATGTTTATACTTACATTGTATATATATGTTCACCAACGCATTATATATGTTTATACTTACATTGTTGCCAGCGTGCAAGTGGAAACAGAATACACTCCAATATACTGTATATACAAATAAGTATACACCAAATAAGAAGTGTATATATATAAATGATTAATACGCTTATTCCTAATGACCCTGGGGTATGCAAAATGGCACCCAGCCAAGGTTAACTTCTGTACAGTCACTCATAAAAATTCCTACCAGTGTCAGGTTACAATGAGATACAGATAGATTGTATTTCACTGTCTACGCAAATATATATATATATTTAATTGTGTTATCTACTTATCCTTCTGTTTAGTAGTCAGTTTATCAATCTACTTTGGAATAAAAAAAAAAAAAATATGCCTTTCCTGTTAATGCTATATTAATATATTTCTCTCCTCTGCAGATACTTTTGAAAATTAATGCTATTTTCACAATACCTTTAATTTAATGCCGGTAATGTTCTTATTCCTTCATCTCGATCTCACATTTCTGTTTACGTGCGTCGAAGCACAGGAGGTCATTGACAGCTTCACTTTGAACATATTAGTAGCATTATTGTTCATCAGGAACGGGGTACGTCTATTATGATTTGTTACTGTATCTGTTGAGGCACTGATTTTCAGGCGTATAGTAAATCAAGCGCCCAAAAGGGTATAAGAAAGCTGTATACAGTACTTTGTTGCTGTTCGGTACATTGGTAGTGATTTACCTTTCTATAGATATTAGGCATGGGTTTTAGGAATATCAATATGCCTTTATAATGATTAATTATTATATATACTTTATAGATCCTTCCCATATTCATAATGCTCTCAGTACATAGAAATATCCCTACCCACTGTCACACAATAATGATGTTAGATAATTATCATTACTTTTTATAGCATTTCTTTCTATATATATATATATATATATATATATATATATATTATATATATACATAATTATGATAACTGATACCACAATGCTGCAACATAATTGGGGGATAAGACATTTTGAATGATCAGCGTATTTGTAAGTTTTTTTCTAGACCCCCTTCTCCCTCATGTTTAGCCCCATTAGTTGTCGATTTTAAGACCTTTTGCCCCATTTCTTTGTCAATAGGAAGACCTTTCGTGCTATATAGGTGTCGATATTTTTCCTGACGAGTGATGGCGAGCCTGTCGTTTTGGAGGAAACGGCCTTCGACCGGGACATTTTTCCACCGAAAAAAAAATACAAATTAATCTGGAAGGAGAATCTTGATTTTTTTGTTTTTAAGTTTGATGGAGGCCTAGGGAGGAAACTAAACAAAAATAATGCTAATAATAATAACTAAATAAATAAACAAATATATAACACCTACTCCATTGAGATAATGAGCTAAACCTGGTATTAAATGTGTTGAGCCACTAAACCACCATGTGATAAGTATTGTAGATATGACCAATACGAAGCTACAACCACAATCTGCTGGATAAAAACACACTGTAGACACAAACCTACAATCTTCATGAGATACTAATTGAAAGCTTTTACCCATTTTATTCAATGAAGCCCTTGCCAAGTTGAAAAAAATCGTTCGTGGGTAGCTGGAATACATCAGAACTATACTCTGTTCCAAATGAATAGGCGAACACTCTTGAACATTGGTCTCTATAACTCACAAGCGACTGGAGTTGTTGAGCTAGTATTTCTACCATTTGGGAAGGATCAGCCTGAGAATAGGTGTGGAAATTTAAAGCCCATATGATCTAACCCTTTTTGAGTTACTTAGGTTATGGTCACGAGTTCTGGTCTACCTATATGGCACAGGGTATAGGCATCATCTGGTTGAAAAGGTTAGCCCCAATTCCGATAAGACCAACCCGCCCTTATAAAAAGAGCATAGCCATCAGTTATATTCTCGTATGCTCTATTATTTAAGTCGCCTTCACCTCTCGTCTGGAAGGTTAGTCGTGCTACGTGTAAATCATGTCCAAATTGTCTGCAATATTTCATTTAGATGTCGATAATAATGTGTGTGTGCGGCTGTTTTGCTTGACCCTATTTGGTCCGAGGGGGGGGAGGGGGGGGGGGGGGGGGGGGGGGCATTTTTGGACCCCCCCCCCCCCTGTTTAGCTCCATTAGTTTGGAGATTATATGACGTTCACGCCATTAGTTTGCCGATAATAAGATGTTTCACCCCATTCAGGTGTCTATTTTTTATGGGCGAGCGATAGCTAGCCTGTAACTTACAACAAATCGGCCTTTGGCCAAGAAATTTTTCTACCGAAAAAATTACAAATTTAGCTTGAAGGGGATCTTGGTGTGTATGTTTTTAATTTGAAAGAATTCTGAGATGGCGTTTTTTGTTAGCCTAGGGGACAAAATGTAACACATTGCACTAAACTGGCAAAAACAAGCAAAATCCTCAATAATAAATACACAATATAACAATAACCCGAAAGACGTCAGACCAGATAGTGTTACTATTGTCATCAGGATCTACAAATTGGTTTTGTGTTTGCTTTGTCTTCTAATGTTCAGTATAGGTATATAATACATCCGAGTATCTATATATTTCTTCTAATGTTCAGTATAGGTATATAATACATCCGAGTATCTATATATTTCTTCTAATGTTCAGTATAGGTATATAATACATCCGAGTATATATATTTCTAATGTTCAGTATAGGTATATAATACATCCGAGTATCTAATATTTCTTCTAATGTTCAGTATAGGTATAATACATCCGAGTATCTATATATTTCTTCTAATGTTCAGTATAGGTATAATACATCCGAGTATCTATATATTTCTTCTAATGTTCAGTATAGGTATAATACATCCGAGTATCTATATATTTCTTCTAATGTTCAGTATAGGTATATAATACATCCGAGTATCTATATATTTTTAGAACATAAGAACATAAGAAAATGGGAGTCTGCAGAAAGCCGATTGGCCCAAGCAAGGCAGATCCCTGTCCCACACAACCCCAATTCATTACAAAGCCCAATTATAGGCTTCACACTCTAATACCCTGAGGATCATCTCACCAAAACGGTCAGAGATTAACGCAGGATTATGGAGATCCGCAGAGCGCTGATTGGCCCAACCGGCTGATCCCCCTTCACACCAACCCTTCTCGTCCATATGCTTATCCAATTTTATCTTAAAGCTCCCTACAGTTTTAGATCCCACTATAGCACTTGGTAGTCCATTCCACCCGTCTACAACTCTGTTACCAAACCAATACTTGCCTATATCTTTTCTGAAACGAAATTTATCTAATTTGAAACCATTGGTACGAGTTCTTTCGCTATCACTGAGCTTTAGTACATTTGTCATGTCCCCTTTGTTAATCCCACTAACCCCCTTGAACACCTCTATCATATCCCCTCTAACTCTGCGTCTCTCTAACGAATGTAAACCTAATTTCAACCTTTCTTCATACGAAAGATTTCTAATATTATGGATCATTTTTGTCATTCTACGCTGTACTCTCTCCAATGAATCTATGTCCATTCTGTAATAAGGACACCAAAATTGGACAGCATAATCCATATGGGGTCTCACTAATGACAAGTAAAGTTTTAAGATAACATCAGCAGTTCTGTTACTCACACTCCTAGAGATGAACCCGAGAATCCTGTTTGCCTTATTACGAACGCTTATACACTGTTTTCTAGGCTTCAAATCATTGCTAACAAACACACCTAGATCTTTCTCGCAGTCTGAATTTTCTAATTCTAAATTAGCTAGTTTATATTTAACATTTGTTTGCATCTTCCCTATCTTTAATACCTTGCATTTGTCAATGTTAAACTTCATCTGCCAATTTACTGACCATTCATGTAAGGTATCTAGATCCCTTTGGAGGCACTCTATATCGCTATCTGAATCAATTGATCTCCCTATTTTAGTATCGTCTGCGAATTTACTTATCCTACTAGTTATACCTAAATCTAGGTCATTTATGTATATAAGAAACAACAGGGGACCTAATACCGATCCCTGGGGGACACCACTTTTGACTGCTCCCCATTCTGACTTGGTACCATTTATGCTGACTCTCTGCTTCCTACCAATTAGCCATGACCTAATCCATCCTAACAACGCCCCACCTATTCCATGTGCCTCAACCTTTCTCATCAATCTCTCATGAGGGACTCTGTCGAAAGCTTTACTGAAATCTAAAATATAATATCATATGACTTGTCATTATCTACTGCTTCATATACCTCTGAGAAAAAACTAAGCAAATTAGTAAGGCAAGACCGTCCCTGAGTGAATCCATGCTGAGAAGAATTGATTAAGTTAAATGTTTCTAAGTGGTTTCTCATTTTCCTAGCAATAATTGACTCTAGTAGTTTTCCTATGATTGAAGTGAGACTAATGGGACGGTAATTGGATGCTATTGATTTATCACCTTTTTTGAAGATCGGAACTACATTTGCAAGCTTCCAAGCTTCTGGAACTATACCTGTTTCTAATGACTTGTTAAATAGAAATGTTAATGGATAACTTAACTCATCTCTGCATTCTTTTAATACTCTAGCATATACCTCATCAGGACCAGGCGATTTATGAGGTTTCAGTCTGTCAATTTCCTTAACCACATCATTTCTACTTATAGTAACCGTACTTAACCTATTTTCTATACTATCGCTGTATACCTTACGGACTTCTGGAAACTGTGCCAAATTTTCATTAGTGAAAACGGAAAGAAATTGACTATTTAATGTCAATTTCTTATATTTATCAACCTGTTTTAGTTTATTTTCGATTTACGCAATTTACTTGCAATATCATTCTCTTAGCTTATATAAAACCTCCCTAAAATTGGCACCAGTCGATAGAAGGTTGAGTGTCTTTTAGACTGCCGTGGTGTAGTTGATTAAAGCGTCGGCTCTCGTCTGACGGTCGACGGTTCGAACCCCACTGAGAGCTTGGAAAGATTTAGTGGCTCACGTGTGTTTGTGATATATACTCAATATATATATATATATATATATTGTTACGTATCTTGATCCTCAAGTGGTTAACTTGATGAATCTAGATAGCACAGAGATATATATTAAGGTATCAGTCAGCTGAAGGCAAAACAAAAGTAAACTCTAATAAAATTATTTCCTGTTGTTGCTTCCTTTCCTTTTGGATCTTAGGACTTAGTATCCTTTATTGACTGATACTCTTTAATTATGAAAAATACTGAAACTAATTAAAGTCATGTAGTATTTATAAAGAATTATTATTTAACCGAAGCTTAGTAGGCTATGGTTATGAACCGAATAAGTTATAGCTAAAGAAGGACTATTAATTTTATAAAAAGTCTTGAAAGATAAATATTAAAGGAAGAATATTTCTGTCTCTTACCCTTTTTGAAATGAATAGATAGTTTTCTTATATGTCCTTTTATTTATATTTAATGTAATTATTCTTGGTTCTTGTCTTACGTTAATAGGATTATATTATTATTATCATCAGGAGTAATATCAAAGTCACATAAAAAGTTAGATATATATTTAATAATTAGTTAAATGTATTTCTTAACCACGTAACATTGAGGTTTGATTACGAGTAAATAAAGTTACAGGATCGTTTCATAGATTCGATTCAGGTCTCACTCAAATAATATGAAAAGCAAAATATAATATTTTGAAGCAAAAGAATTTTCTTCAGCTTAGGAAATCACTAGAAGTAATATTAACACAGCCATGTTAGTCTAAGGCGATATTACTAATACGAGACAATAGCATCACCGTACTAAGCACCGTTAAGCAATGTAAGCTTAATTCAAAGAAAATGAAAGAACTCGTAAGTATTAATATAAAACAATAGTATTACTTTCATCATAACCCAATTACTTAAAGAGTTGCTTTAGTCCACAAGTTAGGCAACTAAAATAGTTAAGTACATAATAATAGCGTTAACGTTAATTCGCAATCAAATAGTTAAACACATAATAGTAGCGTTAACGTTAATTCGCAATCAAATAGTTAAACACATAATAGTAGCGTTAACGTTAATTCGCAATCAAATAGTTAAACACATAATAGTAGCGTTCACGTTAATTCCCAATCACATATCTCACTAACCAACATAACGTAAGTGTTTACACCGAACACACTTAACACACATTTATATAATCTGACTGACAGTCACAATCCCATTATAATACTTCACCCCGTCTTCCTCCAGCTGCAAGTTCACCTTCCCCAACTCCAAATGAGACTGATTTGAATGCCCACAACTCGGGTCTTATATACCAAACAATGATGGTGTAGGAACGAATCAGGAGGCGAGTGATGGTGCGCGCTCCAATCATAGCTCCTAGAGTTGCATAGCAGGTGCCTGGTCCACTCACAGCTCCTGGCGTCGATCATACGTCATAGTGTCGGTCATCGAAGTAGTTTGCAGGGTCCCCCATGACGCACGCAGGTGTGAAGGCTGGTTTGCTGGTTTCCCCACTCGCTAATTCGCTCGCTAGTCTGCTTCACACCGTTTGGGTAGTGGGCTCCTTCAACTCTAATTCTAACTCTTAAATTAACATACAGGGCTCCGTATGTCAGACCTCCCCCCTAGAAAAGAGTTTAAGAAGTATAGTACATAATATTAAACATAATACATAAATAGATTCACCACCAGATTGGCAACAGCAAGATTATAATGAGGATATAATAAGGATATCACCCAAAGTAGGCAACGTCTCCAGGTACCACATCAGAACATAGCCGGAACGTAGCTGGAGCGTTATTCGAACTGCAAGGCATTATCTCACAGCTGAAGGCTTGAAAGCGCACTACAAAAGCATGATATTTACCTCGCTACAAGGGAGAGCTAATTGCCAAAATCCTCTCATTAAATTAAACTTACTGCTGGATAAGGCCAACCTGGAAAATGCAATCTTTGATCCGTGGCAGTGGGTAGGTATCGTTCTTTGTGACAGCATTGACTTGCCTATAGTCCCTACAAAACCTATGGCTCCCGTCTGGCTTTGGCACAAGTATGACCGGACTACTCCACTGGCTGAAGGCCCTAGTGATCAGTTCAGTAGATAACATAAAGTCAAGCTCGACCTGCAGTATACTCCTGCGTTGTGGCGAGACACGGTAGGGGGAAAGTTTAATGGGAGTTGCATCCACTACGTCGACGTCGTGCACGGCCAAAGAAGTGAGCCCTGGAGTATCACGGAACACACTGGGAGACTGAGATAAAACAGAGATTAGTTGGTTCGCTTGATCAGAGGGAAGATGACATAGTTTAGATGGTAATTCCCTCAAAGCCACTGAATTATACTGAAAGTTGGATAGGCTACATGACAAGTCAAAGTCTGCATGGATACCTTCAGGCTCTGGAACAGTCTGTTGCGGGTCAGTAAAAGAACTGAAGACTTCGTCCACACCAGGCTGTTCACAGGTCCTGACATTCACTGCCACAGTGGGAGAATCTGGAGGAGAGGAATCAGGGACCTATGGTAGGGCTTCAACATATTTATGTGGAATACTTGCGTGGGCTTTCTCCTGTCTGGGGTAGTTACTAGATAATCGGTAATGCTCACCCTCCGAATGATCTTATATGGGCCCCTGAACTTGGCAGATAAAGGTTGGCCAAAAAGGGGGAGCAGAACCAAAACCTCATCACTGGGCTTAAACTCCCTCTCACGGGCTTTTCTGTCATACCATTTCTTCATGGAGCTTTTAGCCACTGTCAAGTTTTGAGCGGCAAACTCACATGAGGATCTCAGCCGGGTTTTGAAATCTGAAACATACTTGAGGAGGTTTTGGTTCCCCTCCTGGCCAACTAGGCTATCCTGCAATAGTTGCAAAGGACCTCTTACCTGGTGACCGAAAACTAGCTCATTAGGGGAAAAACCCAGGGATTCAGTTGGAACCTCACGAGTAGCAAATAAAAGAAAAGGTACCCCCTTATCCCACTCAACTCCGGTCTCTGTACAATACTTACGTAACATTCCCTTTAATGTCTGATGATATCGTTCGAGAACCCCTGGACTCTCTGGGTGGTAGGTGCTAGACTTAACATGCTCGATACCCAACTCCTTCAGGGACTGCTGGAAAATGTTAGAGGTAAAATTAGTTCCTTGATCACTTTGCACCTCATGGGGGAAACCCATTCTGGTGAAGAATTTGAGCAGTTCCTTGATAACAGTTGGAGCAGAGGTAGTCCTTAAGGGTATAGCCTCGGGGTAGCGAGTTGCCATGTCCATGATAGTTAATAAATAAATGTTACCTTGGGAAGTCTTAGGCAATGGGCCTACAATGTCCACTACCACCCGAGTAAAAGGATTCTCGAAAACGGGCAAGGGCACCAGAGGATGTACAGGCACCTTCTGATTGGGTTTTCCTGTCATCTGGCAAGTGTGACACACTCTACGACACTCCACTACATCTGCACGCATTCCTGGCCAGTAAAAGTGGGCTCTGATTCTGTCTAGAGTTTTTCTCACACCTAGGTGTCCTGCCAATGTTATACAATGTGCCATTTCCATGATATCTCTACGACAAGGTTTGGGGACTACTACTTGATGGACGTCCCAAGCCCCGTCATCGATTGGTCTGTGTGGCGGTCTCCATCTTCGCCACAATACTCCTTCTTTGAGGTAGAAACATTCACCACCCTCCTTCTCACATTCCTCTTCACTCACGGACCTGGCAGCTAACTCCTTGCATTCACTATCATCTCTCTGTAGCTCTACCAGGCCACTAGGACAATTTGGAGGGGTTTCATGGTCATCGTTAGGGTCAAGATGAGCCATAAAGGTGTCAGATAAATCCACCTCAGTCACATCATCAGGCACAGTTGGAGCGTCATTCACACTCTCATCATCCCTTTCATCAACTCTTACATTCGGTACATTTCTGTCTGAGGGAACTGCTACTTGAGACATTGAACGTGTGACAGCACACACAGGGAAAACAGTTGGCATCTCCTTTTCGAGCTCACCGGTTAGTGGCTCGTTAACAGGGGAAAGTGACAAAATGGGGTCTGGTCGGACCTTCTCACCTGCTACATCATTCCCCAAAAGGAGTGTTACCCCAGGCACAGGGATATCTTGGGACCTACACAAAGCTATGGTGGCCTCACCCTGTAGTAACTCACATTCAATTTCGCCTTTTACCAAGTATGCATAAAACTGGCCTCCAGCACCTCTCATTACAACTGGTTCGCCAGGTGGGCACTCAGTGTAAGGATTCACCATGAGGGTGCTAGTAGAACCTGTGTCTCTCAGAATTTTTACCTCATGCATACAACCATTTAATCTCACGTTGCCAGATGAAATAAAGGGACGGTAACTGTCCTGCACTGATGGTGAAATTATTATTGGCTTAACCCTAGTGGGTTGCACCACACATGCTACTACACCCCTGTCTAGATGATTTACGTTAGCTGCTAGGTACTCCTTCTGTCGAGAGTCCTGCATTAAAGGAACTTTTGGGGCTAGGTACTCCTTCTGTCGGGAGTCCTGCATTACAGGCACATATGGAGTTTGAGATACGGCGGCAACTGTCTGCCCCGATCTCTCGGTTCTCTCCTTGGCCCAGCACTGATAAGCTAGGTGGCCTCTCATGCCACAAAAAGTACATACTTTAGGTGATACGGGAACGTTCCCTCTTTGAGCATTACTATTAGTTTGGGGCCCACCTCTGTTACCATTGCCGTGAGTCGCATTTTTAGTTGGGGGAACAATTCTATTTTGGCTAGCTGGGGAAGACGTTATAGGCTTGTGACTGGGTCTGTCAGATTTGTGATTGGGATACTTAAAATTAGAACTAGAATTATCGTAGGGCTTCTTTCCACGAAATTTGTTGTTGAGCACGTATGTGTCAGCCATGTCAGCAGCGTCAGCAAGACAATCTACCTTTTTCCCCTTTAAATGATAGGATACAGAAGAATCAATTTTCCATAGGAAATTTTCTAACAGGACCAACTCCTTCAGATCGTTGTAGCTTGTGACTTTCTTACTCTTGACCCAATGATTGAAAGTTTTAGTCATGGTCCTGGCAAATACCTTATGGGTTTCTTCTACTTTCTTCTGGTTTTTACGGAAAGATTGCCTGTAAGCCTCAGGCTGCAATTGATAGGTTTTTAGGATAGCTTCTTTGAGATTGTCATAATCCTGCCTAACTTCTGCTACTTCTGACAAATACGTGGCTCGAGCCTGCCCTGTCAAAACAGTTTGTAACATAAAAGGCCATTGATCTCTTGTCCACTTCATACCTCCAGCAACTTCCTCAAACAATACAAAGAAATCCTGCACATTATCCTCAGTGAAAGGTGGAATGACACTAGTCATAGTCAATCCCAGAGGGGGAGCAATTAAGGGAGCATTAGTGTTGACATTTAGTTGAGCCGTACGATATTGATATTCACATTGTTCGGTCGTTGCTCTGGCTTTTATGCTGGCTTCTTCGGTATTTATTCTGGCTAGTTCTATCTTTAGTCTGGCTTGTTCTAGTTCGAATAATTGATCAACGGAAAAACCAGGTGGCAATTGTTCATCAAGTTGGCTAGGTTTACTAGGGATCCCACCAACTGCTCCGTCTCCCTCCCCGCCTTCTACAGGGAACAAGTGGGTTTTTATGGTCTGAGCCACCTCTACTTTAGGCATGTTTGAGACAGTTAATTGGAGATGTGAGGCAAGCACTTTTAGTTCAGATTTTGACAGATAGTCAATATCAGGGGATGTGGGTTCTGATTCTATAAAAACTCGAGCATCTTCTTCATTAATTAGTTGAGGCATGATTAATATTTGATTTTTAAGTAGTGAAACTTTAATGAAACTGAGTGAAACTGTATAAAACGAATCCTGGCAAGGTCGCCACTCTTCTGTTACGTATCTTGATCCTCAAGTGGTTAACTTGATGAATCTAGATAGCACAGAGATATATATTAAGGTATCAGTCAGCTGAAGGCAAAACAAAAGTAAACTCTAATAAAATTATTTCCTGTTGTTGCTTCCTTTCCTTTTGGATCTTAGGACTTAGTATCCTTTATTGACTGATACTCTTTAATTATGAAAAATACTGAAACTAATTAAAGTCATGTAGTATTTATAAAGAATTATTATTTAACCGAAGCTTAGTAGGCTATGGTTATGAACCGAATAAGTTATAGCTAAAGAAGGACTATTAATTTTATAAAAAGTCTTGAAAGATAAATATTAAAGGAAGAATATTTCTGTCTCTTACCCTTTTTGAAATGAATAGATAGTTTTCTTATATGTCCTTTTATTTATATTTAATGTAATTATTCTTGGTTCTTGTCTTACGTTAATAGGATTATATTATTATTATCATCAGGAGTAATATCAAAGTCACATAAAAAGTTAGATATATATTTAATAATTAGTTAAATGTATTTCTTAACCACGTAACATTGAGGTTTGATTACGAGTAAATAAAGTTACAGGATCGTTTCATAGATTCGATTCAGGTCTCACTCAAATAATATGAAAAGCAAAATAATATTTTGAAGCAAAAGAATTTTCTTCAGCTTAGGAAATCACTAGAAGTAATATTAACACAGCCATGTTAGTCTAAGGCGATATTACTAATACGAGACAATAGCATCACCGTACTAAGCACCGTTAAGCAATGTAAGCTTAATTCAAAGAAAATGAAAGAACTCGTAAGTATTAATATAAAACAATAGTATTACTTTCATCATAACCCAATTACTTAAAGAGTTGCTTTAGTCCACAAGTTAGGCAACTAAAATAGTTAAGTACATAATAATAGCGTTAACGTTAATTCGCAATCAAATAGTTAAACACATAATAGTAGCGTTAACGTTAATTCGCAATCAAATAGTTAAACACATAATAGTAGCGTTAACGTTAATTCGCAATCAAATAGTTAAACACATAATAGTAGCGTTCACGTTAATTCCCAATCACATATCTCACTAACCAACATAACGTAAGTGTTTACACCGAACACACTTAACACACATTTATATAATCTGACTGACAGTCACAATCCCATTATAATACTTCACCCCGTCTTCCTCCAGCTGCAAGTTCACCTTCCCCAACTCCAAATGAGACTGATTTGAATGCCCACAACTCGGGTCTTATATACCAAACAATGATGGTGTAGGAACGAATCAGGAGGCGAGTGATGGTGCGCGCTCCAATCATAGCTCCTAGAGTTGCATAGCAGGTGCCTGGTCCACTCACAGCTCCTGGCGTCGATCATACGTCATAGTGTCGGTCATCGAAGTAGTTTGCAGGGTCCCCCATGACGCACGCAGGTGTGAAGGCTGGTTTGCTGGTTTCCCCACTCGCTAATTCGCTCGCTAGTCTGCTTCACCGTTTGGGTAGTGGGCTCCTTCAACTCTAATTCTAACTCTTAAATTAACATACAGGGCTCCGTATGTCAGACCTCCCCCCTAGAAAAGAGTTTAAGAAGTATAGTACATAATATTAAACATAATACATAAATAGATTCACCACCAGATTGGCAACAGCAAGATTATAATGAGGATATAATAAGGATATCACCCAAAGTAGGCAACGTCTCCAGGTACCACATCAGAACATAGCCGGAACGTAGCTGGAGCGTTATTCGAACTGCAAGGCATTATCTCACAGCTGAAGGCTTGAAAGCGCACTACAAAAGCATGATATTTACCTCGCTACAAGGGAGAGCTAATTGCCAAAATCCTCTCATTAAATTAAACTTACTGCTGGATAAGGCCAACCTGGAAAATGCAATCTTTGATCCGTGGCAGTGGGTAGGTATCGTTCTTTGTGACAGCATTGACTTGCCTATAGTCCCTACAAAACCTATGGCTCCCGTCTGGCTTTGGCACAAGTATGACCGGACTACTCCACTGGCTGAAGGCCCTAGTGATCAGTTCAGTAGATAACATAAAGTCAAGCTCGACCTGCAGTATACTCCTGCGTTGTGGCGAGACACGGTAGGGGGAAAGTTTAATGGGAGTTGCATCCACTACGTCGACGTCGTGCACGGCCAAAGAAGTGAGCCCTGGAGTATCACGGAACACACTGGGAGACTGAGATAAAACAGAGATTAGTTGGTTCGCTTGATCAGAGGGAAGATGACATAGTTTAGATGGTAATTCCCTCAAAGCCACTGAATTATACTGAAAGTTGGATAGGCTACATGACAAGTCAAAGTCTGCATGGATACCTTCAGGCTCTGGAACAGTCTGTTGCGGGTCAGTAAAAGAACTGAAGACTTCGTCCACACCAGGCTGTTCACAGGTCCTGACATTCACTGCCACAGTGGGAGAATCTGGAGGAGAGGAATCAGGGGACCTATGGTAGGGCTTCAACATATTTATGTGGAATACTTGCGTGGGCTTTCTCCTGTCTGGGGTAGTTACTAGATAATCGGTAATGCTCACCCTCCGAATGATCTTATATGGGCCCCTGAACTTGGCAGATAAAGGTTGGCCAAAAAGGGGGAGCAGAACCAAAACCTCATCACTGGGCTTAAACTCCCTCTCACGGGCTTTTCTGTCATACCATTTCTTCATGGAGCTTTTAGCCACTGTCAAGTTTTGAGCGGCAAACTCACATGAGGATCTCAGCCGGGTTTTGAAATCTGAAACATACTTGAGGAGGTTTTGGTTCCCCTCCTGGCCAACTAGGCTATCCTGCAATAGTTGCAAAGGACCTCTTACCTGGTGACCGAAAACTAGCTCATTAGGGGAAAAACCCAGGGATTCAGTTGGAACCTCACGAGTAGCAAATAAAAGAAAAGGTACCCCCTTATCCCACTCAACTCCTAAAGATAGGAGGACTAGCTAAAGAAGGACTATTAATTTTATAAAAAGTCTTGAAAGATAAATATTAAAGGAAGAATATTTCTGTCTCTTACCCTTTTTGAAATGAATAGATAGTTTTCTTATATGTCCTTTTATTTATATTTAATGTAATTATTCTTGGTTCTTGTCTTACGTTAATAGGATTATATTATTATTATCATCAGGAGTAATATCAAAGTCACATAAAAAGTTAGATATATATTTAATAATTAGTTAAATGTATTTCTTAACCACGTAACATTGAGGTTTGATTACGAGTAAATAAAGTTACAGGATCGTTTCATAGATTCGATTCAGGTCTCACTCAAATAATATGAAAAGCAAAATATAATATTTTGAAGCAAAAGAATTTTCTTCAGCTTAGGAAATCACTAGAAGTAATATTAACACAGCCATGTTAGTCTAAGGCGATATTACTAATACGAGACAATAGCATCACCGTACTAAGCACCGTTAAGCAATGTAAGCTTAATTCAAAGAAAATGAAAGAACTCGTAAGTATTAATATAAAACAATAGTATTACTTTCATCATAACCCAATTACTTAAAGAGTTGCTTTAGTCCACAAGTTAGGCAACTAAAATAGTTAAGTACATAATAATAGCGTTAACGTTAATTCGCAATCAAATAGTTAAACACATAATAGTAGCGTTAACGTTAATTCGCAATCAAATAGTTAAACACATAATAGTAGCGTTAACGTTAATTCGCAATCAAATAGTTAAACACATAATAGTAGCGTTCACGTTAATTCCCAATCACATATCTCACTAACCAACATAACGTAAGTGTTTACACCGAACACACTTAACACACATTTATATAATCTGACTGACAGTCACAATCCCATTATAATACTTCACCCCGTCTTCCTCCAGCTGCAAGTTCACCTTCCCCAACTCCAAATGAGACTGATTTGAATGCCCACAACTCGGGTCTTATATACCAAACAATGATGGTGTAGGAACGAATCAGGAGGCGAGTGATGGTGCGCCCTCCAATCATAGCTCCTAGAGTTGCATAGCAGGTGCCTGGTCCACTCACAGCTCCTGGCGTCGATCATACGTCATAGTGTCGGTCATCGAAGTAGTTTGCAGGGTCCCCCATGACGCACGCAGGTGTGAAGGCTGGTTTGCTGGTTTCCCCACTCGCTAATTCGCTCGCTAGTCTGCTTCACCGTTTGGGTAGTGGGCTCCTTCAACTCTAATTCTAACTCTTAAATTAACATACAGGGCTCCGTATGTCAGAATATATATACCGGTATATATATATGTATATATATATATATATATATATATATATATATATATATACCGGTATATATATGTATATATATATATAATACTGTCTTACTTTCACACTTACTTACGATTCCTTCATATAGTTTTTACTTACATTTTCCTCCTCCACATCTTTCATACAAACAACACCTGTATCAAATTATGTCTTACTTATAATGTTTACTTACGATTCCTCCTAACATCTTCTACTTACAATCCCTTCCTACATACTTTTCCTACTAACAACACCTACATATAATCCTGTCTTACTTATGGCACTTACTTACGATTCCTCCTAACATACTTGCAATCCCCTCTACTCCACACTTTTCATACTAACATCACCCACCTACAAGCCCCTCCTACTAGTATTAACCCTTTACTTTTTACCTTTGATTCCGGCTAAAGTTAGATGATTTTATAGTTTAAAAGGGGCCTGTGTTATTCAGAACGTTTATTAAGCTTGTATTTACCCCTTTGAGTCCTAAATATTGATTATAAGCTAAAGAAAATTGTCTAATGGTAATCAGAATATGAGACAAAATACGCCATCGTGCTGAAAGGGTTAAAAGTAAAATATATTTTCCCTTTGAACCCTTTCTATTAACCTTAGATATATATTGCACAATCATCTCTTCCCACATCATCAGTAATATCTTTTCCTCTTAACCCCTTGAGGACGATGACGCGTTTTGGCATTTTTTTTCTTCTGGTTATCAATAGACGATTATACGATATTTATTAAGGATATCTAGGAGTCAAAAGGGTAAATCTCGAGTAACTCTTTAGCTCCCACAAGTTCTTCCTAAGATGAATAAAGTCGTCTAATCATAGCCAGAATATACTGCTAAAACGCGTCAAAATCGTCAAAGGGTTAATTGTAGCTCAGTTAACCCTATTTGTTCTGACGTTTAATTACTATTGAGAACTTTGCTTAATTTTGCCATTTTCCAGCCATACATTTTAGTTCATCCCCTAGGCTAACAAAAACACCTTCCCAGACTTCCTTCAAAATTAATTGTCAACACTGGTCAAGCAGGCCATAGGGTAAATCTTTTAAGGGGGATGTGATGATATTATTTGATCATTATTGTATCGTTTTATTTTCTAGTTTAGTTTTCTCCCTAGACCTCTATGAAGCTTACGACACCCCCCCCCCCCCCCCCCCCCCCCGATCCTCCTTCAAGATAAATTTGTACATTATTCAATAGACAAATGTACCGGCCGAAGGCCGATCCCTCTTAAATTACAGGCTTGCTACCGGTCGCCAGGTAAAAATCGACACCAGAATGACGAAGTCTTAATATTTAAAAAGCTAATGGAACAAACGTCATAAAATCTAAAAAGCAATATGCTAAACATGAGGGAGAAGGGGGTCCATAAAAAGCGAGTCCTACCCCCTTAAGTAGTTTCGTCACTGGTATCAATCATGCCTCTAACACCAGTGCAATAGATATAAAAAATGTTGCCGGAAAAATAATTGACCACTGAAATTTGACTATAGTATACAAGTTCTCGTGTGATACCCTTTTAGTGTAGACAGAACAACAACAGAATCAGATTAGATGGGCCAAGAGATTATGTTGGTGCTTGCTTTCCTTTGTATCACTTCTTTGTACTTACGGCATTACCTACTGACCAAGATATGCTACTGACTCCCTCCCAAACCTACTTACCCACGGCCCAGCTGGTGGTCTCTACAGGGAGTGTGTAGCAACTTCCTGTAACACCCCCCCTTCACCCCCACCACCTACCAAACAACACCAGATCCCCTCTCCCCCTACACACCAGAACACCCCCCCCCCTCCCCTTCACCCCACCACCTACCAAACAATACCAGATCCCCTCTCCCCTACACACCAGAACGCCCCCCCCCCCTTCACCCCCACCACCTACCAAACAACACCAGATCCCCTGTCCCCCTACACACCAGAACGCCCCCCCCCCCTTCACCCCCACCCACCTACCAAACAACACCAGATCCCTTGTCCCCTACACACCAGAACCCCCCCCCCCCCTACCAAACACCAGAACCCCCCTCCCCCCTCCCAACCACCCCCACACACGAAGAACTCCTCCTCCCCCCGCCCACCAGGAACACCCCCTCCCTCACCCTTCCCCACCCACCAGGACTCCCTTTCCCCTCCCCCCCCCCCCCTCCCACTCACCCACCCCTTTCCAAAACTCACCAACGATGTATTAATTTATGATGCCCGCTTATTACAACACCCTTTGCCTAACTTGGAAGGCTAGCGAGAGGAGGCACTAGTATTTATGGCTAGAGTTATCGAGAAAAATGTGTGTTTGGGCCTAATTGAAAGCTTCCTATTATAATTATTATTATTATTATTGTGTTCTTTATTCTTCCGGTATTTATTCTTTTTATGCAGAGAGTATGATCTTCCTGTTATAGTTATTCATTTGTTTTTATTCTTCCGGTACTTGTTCTTCCATGCAGTTAGTATTTATATGTTCTTATTAGCAGTATTGAAGTTTACTGATGTTTATCGTTGGCGCTATCGAGAACTAAACATGTGTGTTTGGGCCTAAATGAAAGCTTCCTATCGAAAATGATGCCTTGCTTATGTAAATTTAAGCTAAGTCAGGAGTCTAATATTCGTTTACCGAGAGGAGAGACTATAATTTATCGCTGGAGTTTGGACCTAACTTACTATTTCCCATCATTATTAAACTTATAATAGGTGTGCTTATATTGACTAAGGCTAAACCAGAGTATTTATACTTGCATTTACCGTTTTCTCATCTCCGGAGAGGAATTGAATATCACTGCATATATGAAAGGTAAACAAAATAATAAATACAAAACATAAATAACAAAATAAAAAACATAAATTGATAATTAAACAATGGGTCTTACTTAGCTTAGTGTTTGTTTCCGTGTAAGAGCAATATTCACCTCTTCAGTACCATGACGCTTTTTCCGTGTAAGAGCAATATTCACCTCTTCAGTACCATGACGCTTTTTCCGTGTAAGAGCAATATTCACCTCTTCAGCACCATGACGCTTTTTCCGTGTAAGAGCAATATTCACCTCTTCAGTACCATGACGCTTTTTCCGTGTAAGAGCAATATTCACCTCTTCAGTACCATGACGCTTTTTCCGTGTAAGAGCAATATTCACCTCTTCAGTACCATGACGCTTTTTCCGTGTAAGAGCAATATTCACCTCTTCAGTACCATGACGATTTTTCCGTGTAAGAGCAATATTCACCTCTTCAGCACCATGACGCTTTTTCCGTGTAAGAGCAATATTCACCTCTTCAGTACCATGACGCTTTTTCCGTGTAAGAGCAATATTCACCTCTTCAGCACCATGACGCTTTTTCCGTGTAAGAGCAATATTCACCTCTTCAGCACCATGACGCTTTTTCCGTGTAAGAGCAATATTCACCTCTTCAGTACCATGACGCTTTTTCCGTGTAAGAGCAATATTCACCTCTTCAGCACCATGACGCTTTTTCCGTGTAAGAGCAATATTCACCTCTTCAGTACCATGACGCTTTTTCCGTGTAAGAGCAATATTCACCTCTTCAGTACCATGACGCTTTTTTACCTTTGATTCTGGCTAAAAATACATTATTTTATGCAGTTTAAGAAGGACCTATATTTTTCAGAGGGTTTATTAACATTTTATTCTAAACCCTTTTAGTCCTAGAGGTAAATTTAAAGCTAATTTTATATAATTATTACATTTGTTTCGGTTAAGGTGTCTAAAAATCAGTATGTGATAGCCCGGGTTCGAATCCTGGTGGATCACATAATTTATATGCTTTCATTAATTTCATTGGAGGTGTTTGGTGTTGTGGTGAAATTAATACAAAATATATTATCAGTAGGTTCAGGGATATTTCGTAGCGAGGCCGTTCTATATGATATGTGCCCCATGAATATTCTGTCCTCTCACTTAAACATTAGGCTACCATAGTGCGGTGGGAATATGAACATGATTAGATTATTATCCAGTATTCGAGAATGGATAATAAGTCGGAGGCGTATGCATAAACCTTCACCGGCTTGGTGGTGTAATGGGTGTGTCTACAAATCTGTGTGATAGCCCGGGTTCGAATCCTGGTGGATCACATAATATTATATGCTTGCATTAAGTTAATTGGAGGTCTTTGGTGTTGTGGTGAAATTAATAAAAAATAGATTACAAATATATAAGCTTTTTAAGTATACCATCTTTCATAACAGTCAAGGTGTTTTCGACGATTGTATGAAGCTTTGGAAGGATCTGTCGGATTTAGGGTTATTAAATGTAATCAATTTTGCAAATTTGGTTGCCTGAGGTCATTCTTCAGGCTCGCCAGGACATAAGCAACACCTAATGGCACGAACAATCGTAAACCTGACAAAGAAATGGACCGAAAGGTCTTAAATTTGCCAAACTAATGAGGCTAAACATGAGGGAGAACGAGGTCCAGCCCTTTGGGCTGCATATGATGGGTTAACATCGGGTATGTCAATTTTCCCACAGCACCATACCATGCTTCACCATTAACACTATCTGGGGCGAGGCGGGGCTTTATGGACTCTACCTGTTTTACTCAATTTTTTGAAGGGTTTAAAAAGACGTATCACCTCATTTTTTTGGCGATAATCGTAAGACACTTCACCCATTCAGGTGTGGACTTTTTCTGGGCGACTGCAAGCGAGCCTGCAACTAGTGAAAACCCTGCCTTCGGTCGGTCATTTTTCTACCGAAAAAATGTACATATTTAGCTTGAAGGGGGTCTGGATAGGTAAAGAGAGAGTAGACTTCGGGATAGGAAATACGTTGCTCGAAAATAACAAATGCAATACAAAAAACTCAATAACAGGTAAACAAAATAATAATAATCTTCAAAACGTCGCACCAGATAGGATTACTATCACACATCACTTAAATGCTTGCGTACCACAGCATGCACCAAGCTTAACACGTGCGAAGCATATTTAAAGTACAATTATCCGAGACCTGGGTAACTTTTTCCTCTGCATGATTTATCCCTAATAAGTCGCAATCATGTACTTGTAGATAGAAGCGCAAGAAAATAATTGAGAGAGTGTGTATGAGATGTATACACAGTATATACTACTTCTTTATGAGATGTATACACAGTATATACTACTTCTTTATGAGATGTATACACAGTATATACTACTTCTTTATGAGATGTATACACAGTATATACTACTTCTTTATGAGATGTATACACAGTATATACTACTTCTTTATGAGATGTATACACAGTATATACTACTTCTTTATGAGATGTATACACAGTATATACTACTTCTTTATGAGATGTATACACAGTATATACTACTTCTTTATGAGATGTATACACAGTATATACTACTTCTTTATGAGATGTATACACAGTATATACTACTTCTTTATGAGATGTATACACAGTATATACTACTTCTTTATGAGATGTATACACAGTATATACTACTTCTTTATGAGATGTATACACAGTATATACTACTTCTTTATGAGAGTATACACAGTATATACTACTTCTTTATGAGATGTATACACAGTATATATACTTCTTTATGAGATGTATACACAGTATCTCCTACTTCTTTATGAGATGTATCCACAGTATATACTACTTCTTTATGAGATGTATACACAGTATATACTACTTCTTTATGAGATGTATACACAGTATATACTACTTTATGAGATGTATACACAGTATATACTACTTCTTTATGAGATGTATACACAGTATATACTACTTCTTTATGAGATGTATACACAGTATACTACTTCTTTATGAGATGTATACACAGTATATACTACTTCTTTTTATGAGATGTATACACAGTATATACTACTTCTTTACTTGAACACGCGATACTACATTAAGGTGAGATGGGTCGTTTTTTTCCATTTTTCCCTTGTGTTAAGCCCATTTGTTTTGAGATTATAAGACGTTCGCCCCATTAATTTGCGATTTTAACACCTTTCATCCTATTTCGGTGGCGATTTTAAGGCCTTTCCTGCCATTTAGATGTCGATTTTTTGTCCTGGCGAGCGAAAGCGAGCCTCAAATTTAAAGAGGATCCGGCATTCGGCCGAGACATATTTCTATACTAAAAAATGTACACATTTATCTTGAAGAGGGGTCTAAGGGGTGTTTCTTTTAAACTTGATGGAGATCTAGGGAGAAAGTAAGAAATACAGGAAAACAACGGCCCATCTGCCCTTAAACAGCTATAAATGATGCAAGTATATTCAATAGTATTTAACCCCTTTCACGCATTTATGACGCAGAGGTTGCCAGATTAGCAATAAGAATAATGTTCTCTCACTCTTATAATTACCTCTCCAAAATTAGTTTGTCTGCCCACGGCTAACTCAAAGACAACTGCAGAGGTTGAAGTAACTAAACTAAAGGTTTCTAAATACCCCTGATGGTAACAAAGGCTTTAAAGTATCCCCAATAGGCTCAAAATCGCGTTATATGTCGGAGAGGGTTAATGAACACCATCTGCCCTTAAACAGCTTTAAATGATGCAAGTATATTCAATAGTATTTAATGAACACCATCTGCCCTTAAACAGCTATAAATGATGCAAGTATATTCAATAGTATTTAATGAACACCATCTGCCCTTAAACAGCTTTAAATGATGCAAGTATATTCAATAGTATTTAATGAACACCATCTTTCATAATATATGCTAGAATGTATTGTGTTTCAGATTTGTTTTGCTTGATAAATCTAGGCCTAAAATTGACAACATAACTGTATTGTATTATATTGAATCAACTTATGCTTAAGGTAATACAATATCAATCAAACAATAAACAAATGCAAATATGCATAATTTTTGCCACAATTAGAACTTAATAATGAAACCTTCAACTTAATGTTGTCCCCCAATTAAAGAACAGAGTACTAAGGAAACATTAAAACAAGGAGACTGTAAGGGGAGATGGGTTGCTTTTCTGACCCCTCTTCTTCCTCATGTTTAGCCCCATTAGTTTTCAGATTATAAGACGTGCGGCCCATTAGTTTGGCGATTTTAAGACCTTTCGCCCAATTTCTTTGTCAATATTGTGACTTCGTGTCATTTAGGTGTCTATTATTTCCTGGCGAGCGATAGCGAACCTGTTATTTAAGAGAAACCGGCCTTCGGCCGGAACATTTTTCTATCAACAAATTTACAAATTTATCTTGAAGGAGGGTCTTGGGCTGCTGTTTGTTTTGCTTGATAGAGGTCTAGGGAGGAAACTAAAAATAATAAAAATACATATATATATATATTTATATAGGCTATATACATGAGCAAATAAATACGCCCATCTCCCCTTAAAACAAGTAAACTGTAAGTGAGGCTTGCCTGTGTCTTATAACTTTCTCGGTACATCGGCACACACCAAGTTCCTTGTAATATTGCTTGAAGGTTACCCAGGGTCATCGTCATGGAATATATCAGGACATTTTGACACGGGAAGAAATGGGAACTGGTGATGGTGTAAGGGAGATCTATGGTGGAATGTAGGCGTGAGATGGACTTTAATTTAGTATTTTGTTTTCGTTATGTGCATGAAGGAGACACAAGGTGAAACTGCCTGTAACAAGTTGCCCCCTCCCAGGTTGAAAGAGTGATAAAGAGCCACAATCAAGGTACGTACGTTAGATGTAATTTAGGTGTGTTGGGAAGAAGTGTGGCATGCTTGTTAAGTGTAGTGAAATGTTATGCGGAGGAGGTGTTTGCAAGAGTTAGCTGGATTGCTCTCTGTGTAGGTGAGGCACAAATAGAAACAGTGGAGGAAACCAGGCAAATGAAACAGGAGTTCCAGCAACTTCTTATCACATGTCTACAGTATGTGACTTCCCCTGGATACTGGCCTGCTTGATTGGGGTCTACAATCTCTCCAATGGTGATGGTATAATGGAACTGGTTATGGTGTAAGGCTGATCAATGGTGAGTGGAATGTAGGCATGAAACAGCAGAGATGCACAGGTCGACTGGAGATCTATTATATTACAGAAATCGGGCTATTTGTCCTCATTACTTTGTTTTGGGAACCCGCACTCGGTAAAAATAAATGTATATAACTTTGATAACCTGCAATGATGGACAAAGTAAGTAGAACAGTTTTCTATATAATCAGTTAAAACAGCATCTATAACTCCAAATGGGTAGGCTGCTAGTTCTATTGGTTAGGTGTAATACCATGTAATGTTTAATAACTTCACTCGTTACAGATACTCTTCCAGGCTATCAGGTAAGGTATATGGGTAGGCTGCTAGTTCTATTGGTTAGGTGTAATACCAGGTAATGTTTAATAACTTCACTCGTTACAGATACTCTTCCAGGCTATCAGGTAAGGTATATGGGTAGGCTGCTAGTTCTATTGGTTAGGTGTAATAGCAGGTAATGTTAATAACTTCACTCGTTACAGATACTCTTCCAGGCTATCAGGTAAGGTATATGGGTAGGCTGCTAGTTCTATTGGTTAGGTGTAATAGCAGGTAATGTTTAATAACTTCACTCGTTACAGATACTCTTCCAGGCTATCAGGTAAGGTATATGGGTAGGCTGCTAGTTCTATTGGTTAGGTGTAATAGCAGGTAATGTTTAATAACTTCACTCGTTACAGATACTCTTCCAGGCTATCAGGTAAGGTATATGGGTAGGCTGCTAGTTCTATTGGTTAGGTGTAATAGCAGGTAATTTTTTAATAACTTCACTCGTTACAGATACTCTTCCAGGCTATCAGGTAAGGTATATGGGTAGGCTGCTAGTTCTATTGGTTAGGTGTAATAGCAGGTAATGTTTAATAACTTCACTCGTTACAGATACTCTTCCAGGCTATCAGGTAAGGTATATGGGTAGGCTGCTAGTTCTATTGGTTAGGTGTAATAGCAGGTAATGTTTAATAACTTCACTCGTTACAGATACTCTTCCAGGCTATCAGGTAAGGTATATGGGTAGGCTGCTAGTTCTATTGGTTAGGTGTAATAGCAGGTAATGTTTAATAACTTCACTCGTTACAGATACTCTTCCAGGCTATCAGGTAAGGTATATGGGTAGGCTGCTAGTTCTATTGGTTAGGTGTAACAGCAGGTAATGTTTAATAACTTCACTCGTTACAGATACTCTTCCAGGCTATCAGGTAAGGTATATGGGTAGGCTGCTAGTTCTATTGGTTAGGTGTAATAGCAGGTAATGTTTAATAACTTCACTCGTTACAGATACTCTTCCAGGCTATCAGGTAAGGTATAGGGGTAGGCTGCTAGTTCTATTGGTTAGGTGTAATACCAGGTAATGTTTAATAACTTCACTCGTTACAGATACTCTTCCAGGCTATCAGGTAAGGTATATGGGTAGGCTGCTAGTTCTATTGGTTAGGTGTAATAGCAGGTAATGTTTAATAACTTCACTCGTTACAGATACTCTTCCAGGCTATCAGGTAAGGTATATGGGTAGGCTGCTAGTTCTATTGGTTAGGTTTAATAGCAGGTAATGTTTAATAACTTCACTCGTTACAGATACTCTTCCAGGCTATCAGGTAAGGTATATGGGTAGGCTGCTAGTTCTATTGGTTAGGTGTAATAGCAGGTAATGTTTAATAACTTCACTCGTTACAGATACTCTTCCAGGCTATCAGGTAAGGTATATTATACAAAAAATGTACATTAGTGGACACAAATCAAGTTACACCCATTTGAATATTTGAACCATTAAGACAGTTTTTATGCATTTGGGTTATAATAAAGCATTATTATTATCTCGCCATTGTTCGATAATTATTCAAATGGGACTGTATCTATTAGATCTCACTACTATAAATATCCTCAACAATTGCGTTTTGTTTTATTAATTTTGTAACTTACTTTACTGTCAGTACAGACCTTCAAGCTTATCCAGTTAAGGGGGCCCACCTCGTTTTTGTTCTTCTCTCTCTCCCTCTCTCTCTAGGTTGTATCCATTCGGCCCCATTCAGCCTACTGTTTAAGACGTTTATCCCCATCCAGGTGTCGATTTATACCTGGCGAGCGAAATTCCCGGCGCGACCGAAGCCGCTCCCCCTCCAAGGTCATGGAACGCCTAGTATTACAAATAATTACACCCGACCTACCCCTAGCTCCAACACAACATGGCTTTAGGCCACTGCACTCCACAAATACTCTTCTCACAGACCTTACACAAAGAGCTTTTGACGGCATCAACTCAGCTAGACCACCACACAGATCACTATTTAGCCACACTCGACATTAGTAAAGCCTTCGATGCCATCCCCCGCCACAACCTAACAAACAAAATCTACAACACAAACATGCACAACAACACAAAAAGGTGGCTGGCCAACTTCCTAGCAGGCAGATGTGCACACGTATCTTTTGCCGGTCAGTCATCTAAAATCAGAAACTTTCCAAACGGAGTCCCACAAGGATCCGTCCTATCGCCCGCACTCTTCAATCTGTACATGCACGATATAACTACACCCAATACGCCCCAAATAAACTTAGCCTCCTATGCAGATGACATAACACTCACATGCACACACCATGACCCAAAAAGAGCAACAGATCTCCTTCAACCCTATCTCAACACACTACATGGCTGGTGCACTACAAACAGACTTAATCTAGCCCCAGCCAAATCCAGCGCAACCCTGCTCACAAGCTGGACAGGAGAACACGAATACATCCCTCAACTCACCATAAACAACACACCCCTAACACATACACACACACCCAAAATCCTAGGAGTAACATATGATACTCATATGACATTCAAACAGCACACCACAAACATTAAAAAGAAACTGACACCCAGACTTAACGCCCTCAGGTCACTTGCTCACACAAAATTTGGACACAACAAAGAAACTACCACCACAGTATATAAACAATACATAAGATCAGTGATGGAATACGCAAGCCCAGCCTGGGCTTCTAACCTAGCTGAAACACATCATAAGACCTTACAGACTATTCAAAACAAAGCCCTGAAGATCATTACAGGCTGCACAGCTACTGCACCCACAGATCACCTACATCAAGAAACCAAAATCCTCAAAGTCAAAGACCATCTGGACATGAGAGGCACTCAATTCCTGGCAGCAGCCTCCACGAACCAAGACCACCCACTAAACTACATGGAAACACACCCACAGACACCAAGAAATATCAAAACAACACCCAGCACATGGTATCACACACAATAATTGTCCTCTCTCCCTCCCTGCCCACCCCGAACCAACTTCCAGAAGCACATCCATACTCATATCTCTCGCCGATCCATCCACTCACTCACAGACAACACGCAGCTGCATGCACGACCTCCCGAAATCCATCCTTCCGAATCCTCCCTCCCTCGCGAGGACAGAGTTCACCTGGCCAGGCTGAGATGCGGACACCATCCAGCTCTCCTGAGCTATCAGAAGAGACTGGATGACTCCGTTGTCGACGCCTGCCCGGGATGTAACACAGCACCCCATATCATTAAACACATCATAGAAGACTGCATTTCACACAACCACTTACGCCAACAACACAATCTACACTCAATGAGAGCTCTGTGGGAAAGCCCAATCGTGGCCATGGCCTTCCTCAGGGACTCGGGGCTGTTCGGCCAGGCAGCTTAGGGAACAACAACAACAACAACAACCTGGCGAGCGATAGTGTGCCATCATATTTTGGATAATAAGTTAGACAGCAGGCTAAATTTGTAATTTTTTGATAGAAAAATTTCTCCGGCAAAGCCGGATTTCTCCATAAAATGCTGGCTCGCTATCGCTCACCAGGAAAAAATCAACACCTGGATGGGGATAAATGTCTTGAAACAGTAGGCTAAATGGGGCCGAATGGATACAAGCCAAAGAAAGAGATAAATAGAAAAGAAGATAAAAAAAAAGCAGGTGACCCCCCTTAAACACATTTTCATATACATAATACTGTAATGTTCATAGTGGTTTATATTGACAAGGGAAGTCATAGATATTCATAATACTGTAATGTTCATAGTGGTTTTATATTGACAAGGGAAGTCATAGATATACATAATACTGTAATGTTCATAGTGGTTTATATTGACAAGGGAAGTCATAGATATTCATAATACTGTAATGTTCATAGTGGTTTATATTGACAAGGGAAGTCATAGATTATACATAATACTGTAATGTTCATAGTGGTTTATATTGGCAAGGGAAGTCATAGATATACATAATACTGTAATGTTCATAGTGGTTTATATTGACAAGGGAAGTCATAGATATACATAATACTGTAATTTTCATAGTGGTTTATATTGACAAGGGAAGTCATAGATATACATAATACTGTAATGTTCATAGTGGTTTATATTGACAAGGGAAGTCATAGATATTCATAATACTGTAATTTTCATAGTGGTTTATATTGACAAGGGAAGTCATAGATATACATAATACTGTAATGTTCATAGTGGTTTATATTGACAAGGGAAGTCATAGATATACATAATACTGTAATGTTCATAGTGGTTTATATTGACAAGGGAAGTCATAGATATACATAATACTGTAATGTTCATAGTGGTTTATATTGACAAGGGAAGTCATAGATATTCATAATACTGTAATGTTCATAGTGGTTTATATTGACAAGGGAAGTCATAGATATACATAATACTGTAATGTTCATAGTGGTTTATATTGACAAGGGAAGTCATAGATATATAATACTGTAATGTTCATAGTGGTTTATATTGACAAGGGAAGTCATAGATATACATAATACTGTAATGTTCATAGTGGTTTATATTGACAAGGGAAGTCATAGATATAATACTGTAATGTTCATAGTGGTTTATATTGACAAGGGAAGTCATAGATATACATAATACTGTAATGTTCATAGTGGTTTATATTGACAAGGGAAGTCATAGATATACATAATACTAATGTTCATAGTGGTTTATATTGACAAGGGAAGTCATAGATATACATAATACTGTAATGTTCATAGTGGTTTATTGACAAGGGAAGTCATAGATATACATAATCTGTAATGTTCATAGTGGTTTATATTGACAAGGGAAGTCATAGATATACATAATACTGTAATGTTCATAGTGGTTTATATTGACAAGGGAAAGTCATAGATATTCATAATACTGTAATGTTCATAGTGGTTTATATTGACAAGGGAATTCATAGATATACATAATACTGTAATGTTCATAGTGGTTTATATTGACAAGGGAAGTCATAGATATACATAATACTGTAATGTTCATAGTGGTTTATATTGACAAGGGAAGTCATAGATATACATAATACTGTAATGTTCATAGTGGTTTATATTGACAAGGGAAGTCATAGATATTCATAATACTGTAATGTTCATAGTGGTTATATTGACAAGGGAAGTCATAGATATACATAATACTGTAATGTTCATAGTGGTTTATATTGACAAGGGAAGTCATAGATATTCATAATACTGTAATGTTCATAGTGGTTTATATTGACAAGGGAAGTCATAGATATACATAATACTGTAATGTTCATAGTGGTTTATATTGACAAGGGAAGTCATAGATATACATAATACTGTAATGTTCATAGTGGTTTATATGACAAGGGAAGTCATAGATATACATAATACTGTAATGTTCATAGTGGTTTATATTGACAAGGGAAGTCATAGATATACATAATACTGTAATGTTCATAGTGGTTTATATTGACAAGGGAAGTCATAGATATACATAATACTGTAATGTTCATAGTGGTTTATATTGACAAGGGAAGTCATAGATATTCATAATACTGTAATGTTCATAGTGGTTTATATTGACAAGGGAAGTCATAGATATAATACTGTAATGTTCATAGTGGTTTATATTGACAAGGGAAGTCATAGATATACATAATACTGTAATGTTCATAGTGGTTTATATTGACAAGGGAAGTCATAGATATACATAATACTGTAATGTTCATAGTGGTTTATATTGACAAGGGAAGTCATAGATATTCATAATACTGTAATGTTCATAGTGGTTTATATTGACAAGGGAAGTCATAGATATACATAATACTGTAATGTTCATAGTGGTTTTATATGGACAAGGGAAGTCATAGATATTCCTGGATGTCCTTTCTTTTTCTTTATGCAAGTACATTCTTTTAGGCTGATGAACGAATGTAAAACTATGTGTGTAAATTAATAAACTAGTGTTACTATTTAATGAACCATAAAGCATATTTGTTAATTGATCCAGATGTCTGTACTTGCGTAATGAAAAACTTTATAAAAATACCACCAAGCGTTCAGTATCTTTTCAGTGAAGGGTGTACAGTATTTCATTAATTCGAGGTAAATGCAGCCTCGTACGAGTGTTTAGTATTTCCACCCAGAGTAGTTTCTCTTCCTGGAGTACCCAGAAGTTTGTTGTTGAGAAAAAACTGCTTCTAGTGATCATCAGGAATCTACTTGGGTTAAGATTTATGAAGCCTGTTGTGTGCTTGTTTGTGCTTGGGTTGTCTAGTGTGTGTGTATCTGTGTGCGGGTCTGTGTGTGTGTGTGTGCGTTTGTGTCTGTGTGCGGGTATGTGTATTATGTGTATGTATGCATGTTATCTCTGTTATTTGTGAGTTATGTGTAAATGTGTTTGTGTGTTATTTGTGTTTAGTGTCCGTGTGTGGGTGTCAGTCTCTATGTGCATGATATCTGTGCCTTTGTGCGTGTGTTCTGCATGCGTGTTTCTAGCTAAATGAATGTGACGTGTGTGTGTGTATGTTACTGTGTGTTTCTATATCTCCTGCTATGTATGTGAGTGTATGTGCCTGTGACATGTTCTGTATATGTGCGTCTGGCTAAATGAATGTGCTATATGTGTGTGTGTGTATGTACTGTGCTTGAGTGTGAGTGTGTGTGTATGTCGCAGGGTGGTAATGGCAGGGTAGTCAAATGAGCTCCTGACACAGACAACCTTGTTTGTTGATCTTACCCTCCCTCCTTTGTTCACAGTCTTGGAATAATTATAAGTGTTCTCAGCTGACCCTTTCTGCTTCATGGCGGCTTTTTATAATATATTCTCGCCAACACAAGACGATTGCATACATATTAGGAAAGGGGTATAGCTATTGAAGGGGGTATAATTTATGAAATTATTGAAAATGTAATTGTTAAAAATCTTTAAAATATTGTTTAAAAATTACAAGAATAATACTAAACTTTGTGACATGGTATACGGAACGGGTTAACCATAAACCATACCAGCTAACCATATATAATTAGGTACATTGAACTATAAAACTTTACCGAGGCTGAGGGAGTTAATGATTGCTAAAAAATATGGTATCCACAATAAAGCTTTCATTGTGTAGTTGACGCACGACTTTTATTTTGCAACAACAACAACGCAACGTAATATGAGTCTTGCCTTCATAGAGTGTTTGTATAATTATCCTGGTATGCATAAATATTTTCACTGGTAGTATAATTCATGCATATATATATATATATATATATATATATATATATATATATATATATATATATATATATATACCGGTATATATATATACAGTATATATATATATATATATATATATATATATAGAGAGAGAGAGAGAGAGAGAGAGAAAACGTGAGGTGTGTGTGTGTGTGTAAGTTTGCAAGAATTTAGTCAAAGCTCGTGGTGTCCCGGACGTCTGCTTGTTTCATTAGATTGTATTTATCTTTGAAGTTATGCATAATGTTGGCACACACTACTTTATTCCGGTAAGGCATTCCATTTTCTCAATTGATCGTGTTGGAAAGATGAATTGTTAACGTACTTGAGATGACAGGGCTAGAAAATATATCACCAAAGAAGATCACAAACCCATTCCCTCCAATGGCAGGACCAACAACTCCTGTGTACAAAATTGCGTCCATAAGGAACTGGAAGAGAGACCGGTAGCAGCCTCTCCTGGACAACAACAAAATACACCATTCCCCCCTTTCACAGATCCAGAAAAAACGCGCGGGACATCCGCCACAGTTTGTTGGCTTGTGCCCTCAGGCGCCAGGTAAACAATGGCCGTCTACACCTGGGTCAGACTTAGACTACACGGAGGAAGAGTTTATGCAAATGAGACATCAACCTCCGTCATTCCTCTCCAGTCACCCTGGCGGTTCCATGCATTACTACCACAGCTAGGCGAGACTATGTCTGCAATTCGACCAAACGAGAAGACAAACAAAAAAATAGAGAGAGGCCTCCAATACTGTAAATGATTTATCCTATGTACACCTAAGCTTTAGGTTAGCTACTTTTATTATAAATAAATAAAACATACCATTCCCCACATAACCATATATGCATTGTATTTATAAGGCTTTAGACGACAACGCAATAAATCAGAAACAAGATTTCCCATGCCTCTCATGTTCCGGAATCCACCGACTTGTCACTCTCCGTAATGTTCGTTACTACCTAGCCAAATTAGGATAGAGTTAGGCAAGTCGAGGCACTGTGTCCCATGGGTAACCTGTTGGGGAGTATACGTGAACAACTCGATCGGACAGCACACTCCGTGGAGGCTAGCCATAATCCTCCTAGATCGTGCCCTTCAAGCTGCTACGGTGTGGACAAGAGTGTGTGGAGGCACTACCGGAAGTGACCTACGTTAGTGCTGCCTGTGCGAGGGCATCCCCAGGCCTCCCCCCTTGGCAACAGGCCAAGACGGGCCACGCACTTTGTCGCCCCCACGTGTCTCCGATCTCTACAAGGCTCTCTACGATACTCCAACTCAAATTAAGTGCTTCTTGTTTACTTATTGTGTTTCGTGATTATTGCAAAGGTTGTGTAGGATATGTTATGTGTTCAAATTAACGTAATTATCTGAGATCTTTATTCTCACCTCCTTCATTACTCGTGTTGGGAGTACATACAAACGCTATCCTGGGATTGATTTATATATATACTGTGTAATATATATTCATGTATTGCCACTCAGGTGTGTATATACAGTATATCCGTTCGGCCTGATAACCCGCACACTGCACGTAAATGTTGTGAACACCCCTAACAGATCTAATACTTAGTTAATCGGATTATCAGGGTACATAAAGTCGTGTATAAATGTTCACAGAGAGTGTTATCTATCGTGTCTCTTAGTTAGACCCATTGTATTCATGTTTCCTTTCTTCACACCCAGTTTAAACATTTGATTCAAATTCCTAATAATTCTTTGTTGTGCATATCGCGTTAATATTTCAATGCCGAGGACTCAGTCTGCCACACCGGACTAATATTTATTTGCTCAGTTCGCTGAACTATTATTATCAAATCTAACCATATATTTTAGTAGAAAAATGAAAACCTCTCGTATTATTTATAACTCTTTAGTTAATCACCCATCAGTTGATATTCTTATTTTATATATTTCATTTATCTGAGACGGTGTGACCTCAGTATATTTGACCTTATCCCAAGTCACGTTCTACCTCGCGTTAACCTTGACCTTCAGGATATCAGCTACCCTTTGAGACTAACCACTCTGTTATCATTTATACTATATGTATATGTTCATCACATGTTTATTCAATTGTGATTTATTAATTATTACCATAACTTGATTTATATATCATCCATGCTTAAAGTAGGTTCGAGAGTATTTCATTATAAATACGGCTCAACCATTTACCTATTTATTTACCCATGCCAATACCCTGATTCAAAGTGAAATAAATATTGTGAAACCCAACAGTGTATTCTGTATCATTGGTGGAGATTGAGGGGATTTATAATTGCATATCTGGAGTCAGCTGTGTTCCTGCTGAGTGTTATAGTTCTTAAAAGCTTTCCTAGAGTGGAAAGAGAGAACTGACTTATACGGGCAAATATTATTACCTGGCCGCTGTGTCTCAACCGGGCATAGCGACTATGATTTTAATTTATCTCAATCTTTACCAATACTACGAATCATCATGGCGGGAAAATCGCTAGAAATTATTCCATTTAAACCAGAGGACCATGATATAGTCACTTATCTTGAAGTTGTGGAACCGGTCCTTGACATTGTATTTCAGGACGATGACAATGCAAAACTCCACACTGTCCGTCATGAAGTTAGGCAGGCATATGTCCCTAGTGTCCAGTTTTGTGCGTGATTCTCCCCAACTAACGTGGGCCCAGTTTGAAAGTTATACCACCCCAGCAATCAACCCATTTTCTAGGTAGAGTTGTTAGCAGATAAACAGTTTCATCTGGTTGAATTCGGAGGCAATTTAGACCACACGATTAACCAGTTGGACCGACTATCTCTGGCAGTATTCCCCAGGGGGAATGCTGCTAAAAGAAAAGACAGTGTGTTTAGAGCATTGTTGAGGATAATGCCCACCCCGGTGAGAGATCATTTTGCCATAGCAGAGCCCACGGGTTATGACGTAGACATGCCAGTAATTTGGCGTATCTTAGCTTTGAAACAGACGCAGGAGACAGATAAAATAGCCGTGATTAGCCGGACAACTACTCAAGCTCAAGCTCCTATAAATTTTCCCTCTCCTCCTGCATTTAACCGTTCCCAAGACAAAATAGAGGAATGGGCCAGAGTTCGACCCTCAGACTGGAAGCCATGTATTGTACAGTACTCCCAGGTGCCCCCTTGTTGCTCTTAACAAATCATTTGGGGAACTAGTGAAACGTCGCCCCAAAATGCCTGTTTTGGAGCCAAATTCCATGGGTAAAGCCCCGGCGTGTGGCTACAGTAATCGAGGATGGGACTACCGGAGAAGAGGGAAGCAAAGAGAGTGAAATAACTGAGGGAATTAAGGCAGTAGAGGAAATCGCAAAATGTCAAGATAGCCTGGATTTTTAATCTGCCCCCGTGAACAGACCGCCAAGCTGGCGGGGGCTCGTGATGGGACAGGCAAGGGTAAACCCCCCATTTATCCTAAATTCACCATAAATGGGATCAAACCTAAACTCTTGGTAGACACAGGCACAGCGCGTTCCTGTCTTTTCTCTTCATTCTATAACAAAAACAAAATTCTTTTTGGCCCCCTTCAACCCTCCACCATAGTTTTAATTGAAGCGAACGACGGTATAATTCCAAATCATGGGGAAACTAATCCACTCTATGACTGTTTGCACTCCCCTCCCTGATCATGGTAAACACCATTCTTTTATGGTATTTCCCTCCCAAGAAACCAAGTACGATGGATATTTGGGTTTCGACCTGTTGAATGCTTTAGTTGCCACTATTAGTTGCAGTAAGAGGATCTTGACTTTCCACCCCCCAGTTGAAAAAAAAAACCCCCAGTAACAAAAGAAAAAAAAATAACATCCGAAGACCACTCTGGAATTAACCCTACCCAGGCTATCCGCACTATCAAGACCGCTCAGGCTGTTACCACAAAGGCTGTGACACCGCATCACCACAAAAAGTGGATTCCCATTCTACCTACATTACCTGGTGACGTCATGATTACCCCTAACCTTCAAAGTCCATTCCATCATAATTGTCTAACTGCCCCTGCCATTATTCCCCATAAACTCAGTTGTATCAAAATAGCAAATATATCAGATCAACCCCTTACCTTACCGAAAGGATTAGCTATCGGAGAGCTAGAGACCCACGAGGAAGAATTAACTTTAGCTAATGAACAAGACCCCCCCACCCCCTTCCAATTCCCCGACATACCTCCTCATTTGACCTCCCAACAACAACTTGACTTACGCGACTTGATGACTTCTTTCAAAGACATCTTCGCCACATCCAACCGAGACGTCGGGAAAACTAACGTGCTCCACCACCCCATTCATACGATAGGGCAACCAATTAGACAACCTATCCGTAGAAAGAACCCCATACAAAGACAAGAGGAAGACTCCCAGGTAAAAGAGATGTTAAACACGGGCGTAATAAAAGACTCTACCAGCCCGTGGCCCTCCCCTGTAGTATTAGTCTGCAAAGAAAGATGGATCCACTAGGTTTTGTATAGACTATTGCCAACTCAATGACGTAATGATCCCCCGCATTGACTATTCTCTTAGATTGCTTGCTAGGTGCAAATGGTTTACCACCCTCGACCTTCAGGCCCGGATATTGGCAAGTCCCAGTACTTCCGGAACACCAACAGAAAACGTCTTTTCGCAACCAGTTAGGGAGACTCTATGAGTTACCGTGCTGCCGTTCGTCCTTTGTAATGGACCTGCCACTTTCTCCAGGCTCATGGAATCTGTGTTACAAGGATTAACATGGGAAACCTGTTTAGCCTATCTCGATGACATCATTGTGTTTGGGAAAACTTGGGCAGAACATGTCCAACGTCTTCGCCAAGTGTTCCAAAGAATCCAAAAGGCACCGTTAAAACTCAAACCCTCCAAGTGTACTTTAGCTCAGAAGAAAGGTAAATTCTTAGGTCACGTAGTCTCCGAGCAAGGAATCGCCCCTGATCCCGATAAACTCAAAGAAATTAGAGTCATCACCCCCCTCACTAAGGTTAAATGTGTCCGAGGCCTTTTTAGGAATGGCCTCCTATTACCGGAGATTCGTCAATAATTTTGCCTTCATCACGAGACCCCTACTCGATTTAACAAGAAAAGGACAGCCCTTCTTGTCGACCTCTCAACGTTTGCAAACCATTCACTCTTTAAAAGACCTTTTAGTAGCCTCCCCAGTCGTGTCCTTCCCAGATTACGAGCAACCCTTTCGTTTGTATACTGACGTATCTCAATTTGGTTTATCGGAGCAGTACTCGATCACAGCCAGAGATGGACACGAGCACATTATTGCCTGTGCCAGCTGAAACCCTTACTCCTGCTGAGATTACCTATCTTGTCACAAAACGAGAATGTCTAGGGATCATTTGGGCCCTTCAGTATTTCAAAGCCTACCTTGCTGTCGTCAAAGTCACGATTATTACCGATCACCACGCCCTCCCAATGGCTCACAAAGTCCGATACTAAAATCGCTTTAACTGTCAGATGGCGCGAATCCCTTGAAGAGTTTAATTTCGAGATAGCTTATCGGCCTGGTAAACTTCACACAAACGCCGACGCTCTATCTAGACTCCCCCTTGCTCCCAACATACCTGAGACCCCCCCCCCCCCTAACAACGAAACCTATCCTATCCTAGCCATCCACCATCAAAATTCTCTTGATCAAGAACAGCAACTCCTTTTGCAACAATTTCAACAACAACAGAAGCCCGACTAGATAGCCAGACACCTTTTCTAATAGCTTCAGAGAATATGAGACAACCTGTATACTCCTGATGGGAAAATTGTCCCTTATCCCCAGGACAGCCCTCCCTGCAATGCAATCTTTGCACGCACATAATGACATTCATTTAGCTCAACGTAACTCACCTCCACCTTTCAGCAAGTGTATTGGACCCCCTCCCCTTATATCACAGCTAAAAAAATCACAGAAGCATGCAGAGCTTGTGCTTTAGGTAAAGACCGTACCCGTACCCCAGGCCCTTCCGGCAAACTTGTCGCCTACAAACCTTGGCAATTACTTGCCATAGACGTAATGGGTCCCCTTGAAGGTGTAGAAGGATTTAAATATATAATCACCTTCGTAGACACGTTTTCAAAATGTGTTATTGCCTGTCCAGCTAAAGGCCACACTACCTTCTCAGTGGCTGAAGCGATGATACAACACGTCTTTCCCTATTTCGGCCTACCCGAAGCTATTCACTCTGACAATGCCAATGTTCACAGGACATATTTGGACCTCAAATTTCATAAATGTGTGGGTTCAAAATCAGCCATTCCTCTCCCTACTGGCCCCAGGGCAACTCTATTTGTGAAAGGAGTCACCACACAATTGCTAATCAGATTAGAACCCGGTTACAGCAAATGAACAACTCGGACTGGCCTAGCCAAGTCAAAGTAGTACAATGGGGAATCAACACTTGCCCCTGCCAAGACGGGATTTCCCTTCACGAACGCGTTTTTGGCGTACCCCCTCCTCCCTTCCCTTACGTCATTTGTCTGTCCCCGTACGAGCCCTCCTCCAACTTTTATCATTCCATTGTGCATTTGAAAAACCGTTTCCGTTTCCGCCAATTTCCATTCACCTATTCATAGCCTCCGATAGTGCATTTGGAATGATGTACATGCTAAGATTGGTATGCAGGATTCAAAACTGCATTATAAATAGTAGGCTTGTGCAGCATTCTTTAACTGTCTTCATGGTCCAATGCATAAGTGTGTTGGTTTTCGGTCTGAGCGTCCTGGGTTCGAATCCCGGAGTGCCACATGTGTTTGTTAATTTCATTAATAGAGTTTAGGAGTAAAGTTGGGTTAGTGGCGAGAACATAATGATTAATTCTGGTTCCGTAGTAGTTTATCGAGAGACCTTCCCTAGGGTTAAGTGCCCCATTAATTACAGTACTATTTCCATTCACCTATTCTAGCCTCCGATAGTGCAGTTGGAATGATGTACATGCTAAGAGTGGCATGCATGATTCAAAACTGCATAATAAATCGTAGGCTTGTGCAGCATTCTTTAACTGTCTTCGTGATGCAATGCATTTAGTGTGTTGATTTTCGGTGTGAGCGTCCTGGGTTCGAATCCCCGGACTGCCACATTTGTTAGTTAATTTAATTAATCCAGTTTAGGAGTAAAGTTGGTTGGGGAGAGAACATAATAATTACAGTACCTCCAAGATCTCAAGCCAGACAAAACCCCGAAAGTTAGCCCTCACCACGTAGGCAATTTAGTAATGGTAGCTATTCTACCCATACATCTAAGCTTAGACCTAGGTATAAGGGTCCATTCGAAATACTCCACGTTCCTAACTGTTACCAGGTTTACCATTAACTACCACGGAGACTCACGCACCTACCGAAACAGATATGTACGCCGGTTCCAACCTATTGCGCATGAAAATGTAACCATGCTTGCTGACTCGGACCCTATTAACCCATGCCTTGTGAATAATGACCAAACCCTAAGTACAAAAGAACCTTTGACCCCCCAACCCCCCTCATCACTCCTCCACTAGCACAATCACCTCTTCCAAAACAGCCACCCTCTTCCTTTCCCCTCCTATTTCTCCTTCTAACCTTCACCATCTCAACCTACCAATCTCCATCACACCCCCCTTACGCCCCGTTTCCGCTCCCCCCATCCTCCAATCTAAACCACCACAAATTCTACCTCACACCCCACCCCGTCTATAACTCCTGTATCACCTGAAGTTGACATAAGTATGTCTTCCCCTTCAACATCCACTCAACCCAACTCACCAACTTTTTCTAAGATTTCCCCTTCCGGATCAGAAACGAGTTCTCCAAAGGTAGACTTACCATCCAGAATACCTAAACCATGCACTAAACCTTCTCTACCTTCTACTTCCACCTCGAAGTCACCTTCTTCCATACCAATAACTAACAAATTATAATCTCTGCTAGTTCACCCCCTCCCCCCCCCCCCCCCCCACCATTCCCCAGAAAAGTCTATAACTCTACTAGCTCAAATCCTTCCATTGCTTTAAATCAACCTCTTTTCCAGCCTCCATGTAGATGATCTGGCAGACGTGTGACCCAGACCAAATGATGGACCCCAGCATCGTTTTCCCCAAAAACAAAACGACACGCCCCCATCAACCCGTCAACATGCACCTGCCACAACCCACAACACCTTCCGACCACACCTGTCACCCCCACCACCGTCCACACCTGCCCTCCACCACCACCACCACTGCCCACGAGGCCGCCAACAAACAACCTCGCCTATACCCTCCCAGAGTAATCCCCACCTTGTCCATCTCCAAAGCCAGTCAACCTCATGACCCCAGTGCCCCACCTTCAGCTCCCGCCCAAAATTGCACTTAGAGAAGAGAACCCTCGCCACAACTCCAGTCCTCCACTAACCACCAGTACGATGCAATGAACCCCTCCACCAACAACCCCTGCTTGCCGCCATAACCACCCACCACGAAAATAAACAGGGCATCCCTGACCCAAGGCCAATACGAGACGACCCTCAAGAGCACCTCACAACTAATGTTCCTAGCTCGGAAATCAGACGTCCCGCTCCAGCTTACCATCTCCTACTACACCGCTGCCCCTCACAATGTAGCAGCCCCCTCGTATGTTGCCATTTCCTAAAAGGGCCTGCACAACCAAGTGTATCCACCAAAACCCGAGTGGAAATACATAATTTCAAGTTCTCGAGGGCGAGATTTTGTTATAGACGACGATGG